>OX344762.1:1202500-2402500 GCA_947034895.1 Rhytidiadelphus loreus
AACCAAAACATTTAGCTTAGTTTGCTTTCTTTAGTTATTATCCCCAAAATCCATTAGTTAGAATTTGCTTGTTAGTTGCTTCAGAAAAACCATTCAAAAAGCCTCAAATCATTAGTTAGATCTCATAAAATTGCTTGCTTTATTCATTATTCCCCAAAAATCATTACTTTAGAATTATTTAAAAGATAGGATAGTTTTTAGAACCTTAGTTTAGAAATTAGAAGAAGTTAAATTAATATTAATTGTTAGTAGTGTTTTTAAAAGTCCAAAAGCGGTCAGTAGGAGGACCCAAGGCCAATTGGATAGACTAGAGAACATCGCCGAGAACGATTGAGAAGAACAACATCAGGAACGACTAGAGAACAACGTCAAGAACAACTGAGGGATCAACCATCGGGAATGACTGAGGAGAACAACATCAGGGATGACCGCGAGTCCTAGAGAGTTCTGAGGTGCCACAAGGTAGATAGTAATAGGGCAACAATATGATTGAGCGTCTAGACAGTAAGAGAACATGACTAAAGGCGGAGAGATCAACAGGACAACAAGAGAAGGTACGCACTCCATATCAACTCACGTTTTGAATTACAGAACTTCAACTCAAAGTTCTCTTTGGAAAACTAAACACTAAAATCCTTTAGATATGTTTATATACAAATTGTTGATCCTTCAACTAGTATAATCTTGGAGTATTCTCAAATTGAAATCTAATTTGTATGATTGCAAGTCTGAAGTCTTGCATCAACTAACTCAAATCTCAACTTCCAAAAAATAAATGAGAAGAAATTAGAGAGAGAGAAGACTAAGAAGGAATAGAAGAGAAGAGAAATTTCACGTGTGAAATTTTTTATATTAAAAAACTAATTGTTAGGGAATCCCACTATTGGACCAAATACTTTTTATTATTCTATTTTTGATTGATTAGTAATTAATTAGATCCTAGAAGGAATTTAGGGGATTTGGATTGTAGCAGGCGTTTGTTTTATTAGGCCTAAAAAGACAATAGGAAAAGACAAAGCCACCAACTAATAATCCAAAACTAATTAGGAAATTAATAATATTAACGATTTGTTTGGATTTGATTAGATTTAGTGGATTATTATTGTTTTGGGCATTAAAATAATTTTTAAAGAAATTATCCAAAATGCTTCCAAAACATTAAGAAATTCTCACAAGGTAGGAAAAAGAGGAAATTACAACAACTACAAACTAACTAAAGACATTATTTGAATGAATTAGTA
This sequence comes from Rhytidiadelphus loreus, assembly GCA_947034895.1. Classification (NCBI taxonomy): domain Eukaryota; kingdom Viridiplantae; phylum Streptophyta; class Bryopsida; order Hypnales; family Hylocomiaceae; genus Rhytidiadelphus; species Rhytidiadelphus loreus. The sequence continues at coordinate 1,203,742 of OX344762.1, forward strand.
AACATGAAGATTGATTCGTGAGGACAGAACATTTGAGAATTTCATTAGAGAGGTAAGTATAATTTCACTTTGCTTTTGATTTCTTTTAATTGTTGAAATATTTTAACTAAAATTAACCAATTAAGTTAGAGCCTTAGATTTAGGAGTAAGCATTTAGAAAATTATAAGTTTAACAATTAACCAAAAATTTAGATTAAAAGTCTAGTTTTTAACCAAAAGGAATTATTGGATGAACTTAACCATTAAAATCTCACTCAATAACTTTAGCCATTAATAACTTTTCCACTAGGAAGTTAAAACCTAAATGTGTTGCCTTGGTAAAAAGGTTATTTTTTATTTTTCCATAAAAGCTTTCAAAATCCTAAAAATAATAATTTAGATTAAAATCCATCAATAGATTAGAGTAGACAATCCATTAATCGAAAATCTCTTGGAATTAATTGTCTATTTTTGATAAAATATATTTCATAATCCTAAATTATTGTCTCTTCAGTATATTTCATAATCCTAAATAGACAAATTGCTATTTTTTTATCAATGGATGAAGTTATTGAGGCCTATTATGGTTTAAATTTCATTCTTTGATAACTTTTAAAGGGAATTTTCAATTTCACCTAATTAGAAACCTAAAAACAAGATCTAGAGATAGGATTTGATAACATTTTATTCATAAAATCCTAAAATTAGCAAAGCTACTAAATCAACCAAACATACTAACTTTTAACTAAAATTTAGTGATTTTTTAGACTAGCAAATAACAAAATACATCATTTTAAGTGTCCATTGCTTGGAAGGTGCTTATTTCGATCACCCTGATATTTCTTTAATAAAATTGCCGTCAAAGCCCGTGTGTAAGGTTCTAGCTCAAGGGTGGAGTTAGAATCTCCCACATATAGCACTTTACCAGAAAGCTTCATTCTTTAGGTGGTATTCCATCCTAAAGAGTGAAATACTTACTGGGACTACTATTTATTCTAAGCTTGGAAGTTAAAATATTGAATACTAAAATGATATAGTGTAATAGTATAGACCATTTGTTTTTAGTATATATCTTGTAGTTTGTGTTCTTGAACTACTTGTTATATATCATAGTAATCATATTTCTACTTCTATTCATTTTGTACATCCATTTCTAGTATCTTTCTTATTATATGGCTTCACTTATATCCATCTTTGTATATCCTAGCAAACCAAAAGTTGAATACTACACCTCAAAGTTAGATTATATATGTGTCTAGTGAATTCTTCAAATGCTACAAAGGAAACTAAATGAAATTATTCATGTGATGTGGTTTGCAATTTTTGTTCCTAAATTGGATGTTCTGTGATTCTACCTTCTTCAAGTTACTAGTATCAAATAGAATGTTTAAATGTAAATATGAAATTCATGTGACTATTGATTTGAATATAAAATTTGAAAGAATTTCTTCTAAATCCAATATCTTTGTGCAAACCAAAGATTAAAAAATGTCTAAAAAATTATTTCTTTTCATCCCCACTATTTCTTTCATTGTAAGAAAATTATGTTTGCTCCCTTTTTCTACAAGACTACACTTTGTCACTTTGTCAAGAAATTTTAAAATACTTCTCACATTAAAATTTAGAAAATCAAAGGAATACAACAAGCTTGTCTAATTGCTACTCTACAAGATCTTACTTTAGAAAATATTGAGATTTGTTTCATCTTGCCAAAAATTTGCTATTGAAAATTTGAAAATGACACATAGTGTCTTCTTAGTTCTCAAAGAGTTAACTCCTAGATGTCTACAATACTATATTTTAGTATCCAAAATAATTAGAAGTTCAATAAAAGATTAAGAATTACTTGTTTTCATATTCTTTTAGTTGAAAGACCTTCAAAGGATTTTTTATTATAAAAAATTTAGGTTTTTTCAAAACAAAAATTGATTTTTGTACTCGAGATTTTATACAAAGCTTTGCATTGCAAATCTTGACATTTAGTATTAAAGACTCTTGGAAAATAAGTCTCAAATACGCTTGATCTTAGGGAAGAAATCACATTTGAAATTCATTGAAAAAAAACGTAAAATACATATAGAGAGGCTCTAAATTGGTGATAGTTACTCATGTTATATTTTTTAATCTCCTATTTTTTCATGATTACAAATTTTTTATTTTTTTATAACAAATAGATTTTTCATGATCACTTGTGAAATTAGATTTGGCATATAAAAAGACATTATTTAAAAGACTTCAATTTACTTTTACCACTTTTGTAATCAACTATTATAATATTTCAATCTATATGTGATATTGTTGCTAATTTTTTTATCGTAAGTGATTCATAGTACCTATGATTTAAGACCATACAAATATAATTCAAAAGAAATTTGATCAAAACTTTGATTTTTTCTTTACTTTTGAATAAACTTTGATAAGCTTCTAAAAAAATGGGCATTTAGAAATTTCAGTTTGCAAACATAGTCAATAAAAAGTTGGACAATTTTGAAAGCATAAACATTTAGAGAACTAGCACAAAATGAGCAAATTTTTTTTGCACTAACTTGCATGAAATGAATTTTGGATTCACCCACATTAAACTCATAGCTTTCTACGTTACTAAGAATACCCCAAACTCTTAAGTGCATAAGAGAGTAGTTATAGAACTCAAGATGCAGAAGTTTTAAATTGCTTAACTATATAGTTCCACTTCCATTGCATCCATAATAACATCAAAGATAGAATGAATAATATGATCTTTGAAGTCCTACAACCTTGAGTACTATGATCTCTTAGCATACTTGAAATTCAATGTCCAAAGCATTGCACTGATTGCAGAGTATGACAAATGTAGAATGATGCTATTGGTGGATTTGTTTCATTTGGTATCCTAAACAAATTGTCAATTAATCATTTTGGTGGTTCTCTACTTTTACAAATTGCTATTCACATTTAGAATTTGTCAATAGTAATAAACATTAAGAGAGATTTGAGGGGTCCGGTGTCGTGTTATATATTTGTACATAGTGTAAAAACATAATATAATATATTTATTGAGTAGCTTCAAAGTGACGCCTTTTCGTCGAGTAGCTTCAAGGTAACGCTTATTTATTGCGATGCATTGCATCTATATAAGAAGATGGTTTTGCCTTAGAGCTTCATCGAATTCCACTACACTAAAATTGGTAAATAGTGTTGGCAACACTAATTAGCCAAGCTAACACTAATTGTGATTTGCAAGCTTAGTGTTAGAACACTAATTAGCAATTCTAACACTATTTCAGATGTGTAGTAAAACATGGTAATTTTAACATTCTTAGAAGAGTGCATTTAGTGTTAGATGGTAACAAGAAATAGAAGTTGGAATGGTGGTGAAAAATTGGTTAAGAAAATGCTGAAATGAAGAGAAAACTCTTGAATTGAACAAAGAAAAGCTGAAAAATCCAATAAATAGTGAAATAAACCAAGGAATGCTAAAATAATGCAAGAAAGGTTGAAATAATCCAAGAAATGGTGAAATAAACAAAAGAATGCTAAAATAATCAAAGGAATGCTGAAATGAACAAAGAAATGTTGAATCAAATAAAGAAATGCTGAGATAAACAATGGAATGCTCAAATAAACAATAGAAAGTTGAAATAACAATGAAATACTGAAATGATTAAGAAAATGTTGAAATTTTTTACAATGCATGTGTAAATTGCTAAATATAGCAAAAAGCTTGAAAATAATATAGCAAAAAACCTAAATATAATATAGCAATCCTAGTTGAAGGCCAAAATTTTATAATAGTAGTAAAATATCAAAAATGGTTTTTAAACTGCCCTATTGATATGGGGCAGTTCTTGCCCTTGGAAGTATTGCAAATGTTTTGCAATAATTTCTTGGAGTTGTGGAATCAATTGTCCTACACTCCAAGAATCATAAAGTCCTAATGCCAAGCCACAACGAATCATAGATTTTCTAGCATAAGAAATGTTGTCACAATCTACCTTCCGATTGACATCTTCTACACTATCCGCAGCCAATTGTAAGAAAAAGCGTTTCCTTGGATTGGCCAATTTTCCACACCATTGACCATCGACCATCTGCTCGTGGTGCATTTTGCGAAGCATTTTATTGTATCATCTGAATTTTGTGGAGTTCCCATCGTCTTGTCCATGCATCTTTGATTTTCGAAATCAAGAATGTATCTGCTGGTTGGCATAGGTGAATAGAACATGGAGGTAAGAATTTGAAAGTTGTGTTTTTGGTTGCTATGACGGCAGCCAATGTAGGGGACACGGTATGGCCGCTACAATTATCAAGCCATATAGTCTTCATCCGTTGATGAGGATCGGCTTGGTATGCACGAGGTTCCAAAAAGTATTCGAGGAAGAGGGTTTGGTCCATCCACCCTTTAGGACCTGTCCTATATGAAACTCCCGGAATATTATCCATCAATCCCCAGATAGGATAGCTCCTATTTTCATTTGAAAAAATGAGCATAGGAGCCTCTATGGTAGTGCGATGACCTCTTGAAATACGAACCACCATAGTCATAGATTCCCCCCCCCGAGACTACTTCAGCGTATTTGACCGTAGTATCTCCCCTAAAGCCCAAAGTGCGGCCATTGTTAAGATTGACAACGAAATGGGTCTCATCTAGGTTTTCCATTAGGTTTTCATCAAATTCTCCAGATGCAAATCCCCTTTGAAGGACCCCCAAATGGTAAGCGGTTTGTATTTCAATTTGGAGCTCTTTTTCAGGGCTACAAGTTAAACGTTCCCGTTGGGATAAAAGAACTATATTGTGGTTATCCATGAATTGAGCGACCCAATTCGCGGTGATTTTGTTGACTAACAGAATGTTATCTTTGGGATCAACAAAATCGGCTGTAAAAGTGGATTCAGGAGCTACAAGGAGGGAGAGGGCCAATTCATGAAGGAGATGAATAGAAAATTTTACACCTGATTTACGGAGGCGGTTGAATTCTTCCAATAGGAGCAGATATAAATACTGCACCCACTCGCTCCTCTTTTTGTCACGACCTGGTTTGGCTTTTGGAGAATTGCGCCGCCGGATTTCCAAACAACTTCGGCTACAAGAGAAAGGAGTGGTGGGGCCTGCGGCCCCCTCTTGAAATTCAGCGCGTTGCTGCCACCAACGACGGGCTTTGACAAGGTTGGCAGGCCATTGTCCACGAAAATGTTCGAAAAATGCTTGGACAACCCGAGGATAAAGACCAACTTTGCCGCGAATAGCAGCATCTTCAACCATCCACAAAATGACAGATTGTCGGGTGGCGAGGCTGAAAACCTGGTGAAGACGACGGGGCGTGGCGTTGAGGTCAATCCCAGCAAGAGGAGGGCGATCCATGGCTGGCTACAAAAATATGAGAGGAAATGGATTAAAAAAAATTTGGCGACCAAAAAAAGAAAACATTTTTTTACAAGAAATAGAAGAGAGAATGAGCATTCCAATCGTGTAATTGAATCTCTATTTGCTTACCTCCATCAAAAGTTACAAGCCCGCAAAGTTTGAATCCAATCGGTAGAAACCGGCGGAAACCGGGAGCGTTCGAACGTGTGCGTGAATTCACAGACTATAACCCCCCCTCTCCCCCTGTTTGGAGAGCTCATTTGTGGAGAGCTCCCCGCCTCTCTTCCTCCGCCCAAAGAGAGAGCTCTCAAAAAATTGTAAAGAAGGAGGCAAGGTCCAAGGGAAGGGAAGGGGCGGGTGAGTCCCAAAATTGAAGCTGCCAAGGTAAGGCGGCTAGGAGGCTAAAATCTTTAATTTCCAGGGAAGGGCCAGAGAAGGATGACAAGGAGGCGAAATTTGGGAATTCCAAGGAAGGGCCAGAACTTAATGACCGGGAGGCAAAATCTGAATTTTCCAGGGAAGGACAAAAAATGTTGGCGACAAGTACCCTAACACTAATTATACATTAGTTGAAAAATAGTGTTGGGGGTAAAAAACTAAGAACAACACTAATTATCACCCAACACTATTTACCAATTTTAGTGTAGTGATATTTGATTTTTTACTTTACATTTAGAATGTCGAATTGGAGGATTTTTTTTAAGTCTCAAGATAAAGAGCCTCAATCGGAGGCTGAATTTGAGCTTTCATTATCACAATTACCGGGTCAACCTCCTTTGCCGCAAGATCTAGCATTGCCACGTGGACATCCTCGAGATGAAGCTGGACCTTCTCATCTACCAAAGCAACTTCGCATGGAGCGGCGATGGCATGGTAATTTTGATACCAATGCTCGTGCTTTAGGCCTTAAGTGATCTTGCTTCAAGTTGGGAGTGTTAAGCCAAGCACTCGTGAAGTGACATTCAAGGCGAGTTATGAGGGCAAAAACATTGATCAATATTTTTGCATGGTTCGTGGCCACCAATGTTGGTTGGAAGGTTCAGTCAACCTATTGGCGAAAGTCAATCGTGTAGATTATGTAGTTGCCACTATTAAACGCATTCTCAAATTTCTACAGATGGAATGAAGTTTTGATTGGAACTCTAGTTTTTTACCTCTAATAGGCATTTATTGAATGTTAGTTCCTATTCTTATACTTTGAGTTACTTATTCACTTTGTTTTGATTTGTATTGGCCTCTAGAAGGCCTATATAGTTTGTTTTTATTTACTAAATAAATTAGCTAAGGGAGTTTGAAGTTAGGAAAGAGTGTGCATGGAGATGTTGTTAGAATCTTAAGTGAGGTTTTTGGTAGGGGAATGGACTGAAGTGCCCCATCCCTCACTTTAAAAGGGGAGAAAAACTAGGAAAAGATGCCTTAGCTTGAGTGTTGGAGAGAGAAGTGGTGTGGGAGTTTTGGGGGTTTGAAGGCCGAACTTCGATGTGATGTAGCTCATGGATCACAAATCTTTGAGTAATGAAAATTTGGCATCAGATTTCTTGTGACAAGAGATTTGCAAAGAGTGTTTGCATGTTGAAGTTAGAGTTGTGAGTCAAAAGTTATAGAGGTTTGAAGTTGTAAAGACCCGAGGACCTCCATTCAGAGGTTAGAGGCTTCATCAAGCCATAACTTTTGATTTATTTTTTTGCTTGGTTTGAAGTTTATAGGGTGTATTTTACTTGTTGATATCTTTCTAAAAAGATATCATACTAGTCATTTGGATTTTGGAGTAAGAAGTTATGGTGTGCTGAAGTTTGAAGTGAAGATTGGACTTAGAGGAGGAGGACCGTGACTTTGACGCCTGTAACTTTCGGTCAGTTTCTTGATTGAGGTTGAAACTTTTGGAGGTGTTAGTTCATAATCTCAGCTTTTAATTTGAATTTATTTGTGTAAAATGGAGTTGTATTGCAAAAGTTGTGTAGTACTAAAGTTTAGAACGTTTCATACCTTCTTAATTGAGAAGGCCGAGACTCTACCTCTCACAACTTTTGGACAGTATCTTAGATTGTTGTGATATTTTCACAAGTTGTAGATAGTGTTGAGAGATTTCAAAATTTCTCTTACAATTGACATTTGGAGCTTACTATCAAAAGTTATTGAAAATTGAAGAAGCAGTGGTTGGATACTAAGGAAAAAGAAACCTTCTACTTTGCTTTTCAATAACTTTTGGACAGTATCTTAGAATAGGTTGAAATTTGGAGGGTGAATAGATTGTGCTGTTAGATTTCTAAAATGCTAAAGCACTTAGCATTTGAGTTCACAGAACATTTGTGGCACTAGATTGAAGGCCGCAGCTAGGGTGGGACTTAGTTTTCTTAAATCTTGAGGGGGTTTCTTCAAGTTTGTGAGTAAAAGAAAATTTCAAGAGTCAAGGTTGAAGATTTGAGATTCAAAGGGCAAAAAAATTGAAAACTTGTGTGTTGTGGCTTGTGGCTTGTTTTTCTTAGCCAGTTTTGGAGGCTCGTTGTGATTTTCTTGTTATTTCCAGCCGATTTTAGAGACTAATTGTTATTTCAATTCTGTATTGTAAACTTTGTTGTGGCTATGTAGTCATTCATTATGATAGTTATTAGTCCATTTTCTGTTTGTGGCGACGAAATGGGATTGATCACCCACATGGTTGATCTTCTGTATTGTTTCCATTGGTGAAAGGCGCTTCCTGGTCACTATGGGTTTAAAGTTTAGGAGCCAATCTTTCGAACGACCAACTTGTAGTTTGGTTGTCCTGTTTTACCCGTCCGATGACTTGTTTCTTATCACACATCCTTACATTTATTTCCATAGAGCCACCATAGGATAGGCCAACGGAAGATTAAGTGAAGATTTGAGTTTTCGACGTTCGTTAATTTTCACTCAACAATTAGCAACCAAACACTTTGTGTGTTCCCTAAGTGCGCTCTTCTCTACCCGACACTAGGAGACCACAAGTTCTTGGAGAGTTCCTGGATTGTGAATTCTTTATGAATTGTAATTTGACGTGACCGAAAGCCGGCCACATCAAATATTCATATTTTTTCAATATTTCAATATTTTTTTTAAATGTTATTTTTAAATTATTTATTATTATTTTAATAATTTATTATATTATTATTATTATTTTTTAATATTTTTAAATTTTGACTGTACTTTGATGTTCACAGCAAGGGGAACAACCCTGTAACAGGCTTCCATACTTCTCAAAACTCCTCTAATGCAAATTCATTGTGAAAATAATACTTCTATGAAAATAGTAAACATAATTTTCCTAATTAAAAAATTGAAGGTAACAGTATAAGAATCTTTGATGGGGCATCAATAATTCTAACCATATTGATGAATAACATGTATTAAAAATGTTATAAGCAGTAGAAGACTAGAATATTAAATAAATAGTACTAATAAAATAACTGTTAGCCCATAAATTTGAGGATAGAGGTTCAATTCATTAAAAAATATAAGAATAATCTAACATCTAGTGAGTAATAACAATGAAGAAGCAAATATCAAGAATCCATGATCTATGAAAAACAATTGGTTGACCATCTAATACTAGGTTCTTTAAAAGAGGAGGAATAGTTAATGGAGATTTACACCTTCTCTCCACATAGTATTGTAGCATATTCTTTGTACTAGGTCGTTCTAGGCTTGTCTTCAGTGCAATGCTAGATGTGGGGATAACCCTTTTCAATTTTTGATAGCGTAGGAGGATGCTTCTCAATTTTTCTCTTACTATTGTGAGGTGCACGGAGTTATCGCTATCTGGTTGTGTGTTTACATTCCTTTGTTGCACTGCATTCCCCTGCCGATTAGGCTTTCAAGTTCTTTCGTGGGTTCATTCTTTTCGATTCTGTGAGAAGTGCACACGAGCCTTGTCTATCGTGGATGAGTGAGGGATAGGTTACCGGTTTTTTGTATTGAATGGTTGATGTGTTTTCAGTTTCGCAGATTGCGCATAACTGCATAAGCAGCTATTACGATTGGACTCGAGTTGAGAAGAAACGACGTGTAAACAACGGTTACGGCAACTGGATTTGAGTTGAGTAGGTAAAACACTTGGACTTTGTGGTGGGCCAAACAAATAGATATGAGTTGTAGTGCTACTCATAGTATAACTAGAGTTTAAAGTAATCCAACAGTTGACTAGTTATGTTGCACACATAGTGTACTATAGTTGTACATATTACTTTAATAAGAACAAAAAATTGAAGATTTATGTTAGTGAGAACTACCAAGAGTCCAAGACAATTGCTTCTTCATTGTAAAACATTGTCTTGTTCTTTTGTGGTAGCATTGTCATCTAGTAGGGTGGTTTTTAGGGTTTATTTGTATATGTGTTTTCATTTGTTGTTATGAATGCTAGTAGGATGTGATTTGCATCATCTTGTTTAGATTGTATTTACTTGTCTAAAAGACACTTTAGAAAGCATTGTAGATGTAACATACATGAATAGTGATTTAGGGTTTAATCATTTAGCTATTAGATTTAAAGAGGCCATAGAATCTGCACCCTCTCATTTTGGAGTTTGTTCTACCAAATAGAGAACGCTAGTAGTTTAGGGAAGACATGGAGATTCAATCTACTTCTACCACCTTACTCAATTGATCAGCAACAAATGAAGTTACTGTCTAAAAGAAGAGGGAGTAATTTGTAGGACAAAGCTATTGAAGTTGATTTCAAGTGGAAAAAATATTTAAGGTTAATTAGTGTTTGCTTCGTATTTTTACTTGTCCATCAGTTTGAACACCATGAGCTTCCAATTCGTCACTTGGGACTTATAGTTTTCTTTTTTTTAGATTAATTGCAATTTAAGTCATAATATTATACAAAAAGCCTCCAAAAGAGTGTAGAATTAAAATAAGCATACTACATGCTAGTATAGCCTTTGATCATAAATAGACTTTTATCCTTAGAATACCTCCAAAGCCCACTTATACATAGGTTTAAACAACAAAGTAGTGGGAATCAACATGCTTATAGTGAATTTATCTGAAATAGCCTAGAATCCAGTATATGTGACCATGTGTGAGCCCTCAAGTTGGCACTTGGAACTCTGAACTTATTTTTCGCGATTTTTAGTTAATTTTTAAGTGGAAAATAGGAAAAAACATATAAAAATACAATTATTGTGGGTTTTGGTAGAAGTCCCTACCAAAGAGGTGTGTCATGGCCTTAAATGCGTGAAATACGTAAGACGTTACAATTTCACTAAATTTAGGTCTTATTAGTAGAAATAAGTAGTTAAGTTAGTAATTCCGAGCGATGTGAGAATTTGAGAGTTAACCAGTCCTAGTGTCTTGTTCATGTAATACAATACATATAAGTATACATGTAACAACCTGGTTAAAAGTTAGAGTCTAGTCCGAGTCAATCCAAATCAAACTCGAAAGAGTTAGATTTATTGTTTGTAGGTAATTTTGAGAAATACATTCATTCGCAGATCAAGATGGAGGAAATGATGATTGGAACATACAGAGAGGTGCTTTTCTAGGTCAAAGCATGCCAGGAGGTCAAATAGAAGCCCGATCATCCAAGATTCCCTCGGTATCAAGAATAATTTTCCCCCCGGGTGGAAATTATTAAAGAATTGCTAAAAATAGCATTCTTATTGGAGATTTGGTTTTGCCCTTAGTTGATGGACATCTTGTAGAAGATTGCCCAAAAGTTTCGGGATTTTACAAAACTCCACGATGACTCCATGGGAAGTCAACCGCTTAAAACTGCATTCGTAAATTCCTAGAAATTACCAATGTTGCGGTAAAATCTCACTAAAAATTAGTATAGTGTTTTGTGTGCCAATAAAGAGCCCTGTCAAGTTTGAAGACATTCTGACATTCCCAAGTACTAGAATTAGGACCGACAGCGAATTTTACAAGAATTTACAACTTGGCGGCGGGTTGACCGGCGAACCAGGAGCTAGCGGTGTCCGAATGGAGCGTTTCAAGGATCAATTCTTACTTCCACGAATATTCTAAACCATCCAGGACCAACAGTTTCATCAAAGGACGCAAACTCCAAAAGTTATCTTTTTAACTTTTGTTCTGAGTTACCGTGACTCAAATTTGCGCTTTAAAACGGCTGGAGAGGTAGGGGTAAGGGGACCCTTAGGCTAATTGGGGTCTTCTGAACGCGATGGCGCAATTTGTTTTCAGTTTCGAGTTGTCCCTCAAAAGATAGAGAGGGTCAGCCCTTAGTTTGACTTTTAAAAGGTAATTTTGGATTAATCTGGGTTGATTTTGCAAATATCTCTTGTAAAATCGAAGATTGGATTTGCCCAAGATACTTGTCTTGTGTAAGAAGCCATCTTTTGGACTAAAGAAAGCCAATTTAGAACTAACCCTAGATTAAAACACAAAATATCTTGGTTAATTAGGTAGGTTTTCAAAATATCTTTGGGAAAATCAAATATTTGATTTGGGAAAAGATTCTAAGGCCATTTAGGGCCTAGAAGGAACTCGCTTGAGAACCTTCCTTCCCATTAAACAAAGATTATTTTGAAAATACGTTTAGGTAGTTTAGCAAAATATCTAGATTGAAAGTAAAAGATAATTTACGAACAACTTACCGGGGGGGGCCTGGAGCGAGTATATAAGGCCCTTCCTCGAGGTTGTTCGTGGCCCTCATTCTTTGTTTCATTCTTGTTGTTGCTCTTGTCGTGCTACCGACACTTGTCGGAGCACTTTTTAAAGCCAAATTTTGGCTATTTTCTTCTATTTTCTTCTATTCTCTTGTACTTTGAAGGTCCGGAGGGCCCCTTCAAAGCTTTCTTTCTTTTCTTGTTTGAATTTGGAGGCTTCAAGCCTCAAAACTTTGATATTTTGGGAGTTGTGGGAGTAGTTCCTGAACTCTACTTTGATATTGTTGTTCTTTTGATACTAACCAACCATTTGTGTGAATTGAGAATAGTCTGTGAACTTAAAACTTTAAAGCGGCAAAGCTAGACTTTGCCAAAAGGTTTTGAGCATCACCACGTGCCAAAACTCGTTGTATAACGGGTGTTTGGTTTGAATAGTTGCTAATGTTCGGTTAAACACTGTCATGTGTACCTCCTTTAGTGATTAAACTTAAAACTTTGCTTTGAATTTTGGAAATTAGTTTTTAATGTTCTGTTAAACACTGTCATGTGTACCTCCTTTAAGAATTAAGTTTCAAAATACTAGTTTGATCCTTGAATACTGGTTATTCCTGGGGTTGCTCCCACACGGCGGAGCTTTGACTTTGAAACCTGGAAACGGGTACTTGAAACTTAAGTTGTCAGTTATTTCCTGGGGTTGCTCCCACACGGCGGAGCTTTAACTTTGAAACCTGGAAACGGGTACTTGAAACTTAAGTTGTCAGTTATTTCCTGGGGTTGCTTCCACACGGCGGAGCTTTGACTTTGAAACCTGGAAACGGGTACTTGAAACTTAAGTTGTCAGTTATTTCCTGGGGTTGCTCCCGCACGGCGGAGCTTTGACTTTCTAGGGCTAAAATTTACCTTTGTGGAAAATACTAACTCTTAGATTGTCTTGTACGGTGAAGCTTGGAATTACCAAATAAATCAACAAAAATAAGATTCCTTGGAAACTTATTTAAAGGCCAACTTTGTTGATTTTTCTTCCCTTTGTATTGTACACATAGTGGAGGTATTTGGTCCCTAAGACTTGCCATGGTTGGTTGTTCTTTTTAAGTGTTTGTTTTGTTTTGTTTTGTTTTCTTTCATCAAAATTGGTCAAATTCATAAAACTAATTTTCTTTAATTATCAATTTAGGAGTACTTAATCTTTTATTAAAAAGCGAGTATTTCCTAAATTATTGATGTTTAGTCCAGCAAAATAGATTGGTTTTTTTTCAGAAATACTTGGACGTTTGGAAATTCGAAAACCAGTCCGTACAGTAAGAAGTCACCGAAACTGGCAGTGCCGAACGGAAGGAAAGGGAGCAGTCTGCTGGAACTGAAGGAACGAGCTGTCGGGAACCAAGGGGAACGAACCACCGGAACTGAGGGGAACGAGCGGCCGCGCCACAGGGGAACGAGCTGCGGAAACCAAGGGGAACGAACCACCGGAACCAAGGGGAACAAGCTGCGGGAACTAAAGGGAACGGCTGCCAGGGAACGACCCCCAGCAAGCGACACGTGGCTGGTGGCCGTAAGCTTCCAGATAGCTTGATCAAGCAGAGCCTTCGGACAGAGCTCCATCAGGACTGAACTCCAGTACAATCAGCTCATTTGGTAAGTTAACAATTCATTCTTGTTACAATCAAAAATTTAATATCTTTGAGACTCTCACAATAACAATCTAAACACTATGTTAAAGAATCGGCTTGGGTCCTCCCAACTTAAAATCTTTACATAGTGGAAATGAACTCTTAAACAACAATCCATCTTCATCTCCTTCTCGGCTTGAGAACTCACAAACTCCCAACTTCCTAAACAACTAAAGAAGAATGAGGAAGAAAGGAGAATAAAGAGGCATGATATACTAATGAATTTAGAAACGTGGAGAATGTTGGATTAAAAAACTCTTTTAAGTAGAATCTCACTATTCAAATTGGCTTTGTCATTAGATTTTATTCTATTTGCTATTCCTTTGGTTGTTTGGTAGTTATTAATTAGGATTCCAAAACCAAATTAGTTGTTTGTTTGTAGTTTGGGGAATTTGTTTTATTAGGCCTAATAAGCCAAAACAATAAAAACAAAAAACAACTAATATCTTGGAATATTTAACAAAACAACTATTAAAAAATTGGCAATTGAATAAAACTACTATTCATTAAAAACTTGGAAAAATGAATTAAATTTATCATCTAATTTAATTTTCTAAAATCAAAGGATTAGTTTTAAATTGCCAAGACTAACAAATTTGGACTTTTTCATTGGTTTTGAAAACAAGAATACTAAGATTTCTTCCAAATTCATGAAAGACAATGGAGAATTTCGAGGAGATGATTATGATGGTGTTTTGCGATGATGGGACGATCGACATTCTCGACACCAAGGTATGATTTCAAATTTTATCTTTTGTCTTTTCTTTTGCTTTCATTCTTTTAAAATTTAGATTAGAAAATTAAAACTAACAAAATCCAATAGCTAGTAGAATTTAAATTGTTAGAAAACCTTTGAAAATTTATCTAAAATCGTAAAAAGTAATAATTAGGTTAACTTTGAATTAATTTGGAAAACGAAATAGTAATCTCATCCAAAAGAATCTCAAAAGGAATCTAATTTAATTTAGGAACTTAGGGAATATTAGAATAATTAGGGAAAGTCAAAACCTAATTTATCTACTTATTCTCTTGAAAATTACTAAAGGAAGGGATTCCATCCAACCAAGGGGAATTTTCATCCATTTACAAGTTTTCACCTAAAAGTTCTAAATTTTTACTTTTTATCTTAACAAGAAGTTAATTAATCACTTCACTCATAAAAACCATAAAACCCTAAAAATTCACTAAAATTAGAATAATAACTTAGAATTAGGATTAATTAAAGAACAATTAGGAATATTCTCAAGGCACGACTAGGGAATCTTTTGAAAACATAATCTTTTAAAGAATCTCTTGAAGATTCTAAATCCACCTTTTACTTTTTAAATTACTTTAATTTGGAAAGATTAAAGAGTGGATGAAGTTTTGACCTAAATTTGGATGAAAAATCTTAAAATAGGTCAAAATTAGGTTTTCTCTAAAAATTCCGTTAAATAACTTAATTAACCTTTGAACCCTGAAATTTAGATTTATTTTACATTATTTTGCTATTTTAAGTTGACGGATGAAGTTTTTAGGATAGAATTAGGTACGAATTTCATCCACACATAACTTTCATTAGGAATATCAGAATCCAACTTGCTTTACCATTTTGGAAAGGGCAAATTTTATTCTTTGATTTAGTTTAGATAAAATTTTAGTTTAGTTAGAAGTTTAAATCACAATTAACAACTCTCAACAACCTTTATTTCTTAACTATTAGAGTGTTTTGAAGTACTTAATTTAGATAAAAATCAACATAACAAAGTGTCCATTGCTTGGAAGGCCAAAGAACACTGAGTTTACCATTCACCCAATTAAACCATTAACTTATGCCGCTAGAACCTATGTGCAACTTTCTGACTTAAGGGTGGAGTTAGAAACACTCACACCATGCTTGGCTAAATTGGTCCCAGGAGAGATAGAAAGATCCTTATATAAATCTCCAAAGATACGTTTCTACTTTTTCATCCCATCAACGAAATATTAGAAAGTTCAATTGTTAGCATGTAGGAGTCATTTTCTCAAGACAGGTCAAGGGAGGAATCTACGGCCACCAGATGGTGTTCTAGAATCGGACGCATGTTAGGGAGTCAAAAACGAAATCCATTCACTAAGATTCTCTGACTATTGGTAAATTAAGGAAGGTTGATTTTACCTTTCTACCAATTGTGCGCAAGACTGACACAAGACTTGGCGCACCCCTTAAGAAACTCCATGAGAGGTTCCCCAAGAAGTTTTGTAATTTTCTGACTTGCAGAGATACCCTTTCCAGACAGTCAACCATTTAAACCCACGAGTGCAAAATTCATGCAAAATTCCCGGATTGCGGTAAAATCTCACTAAAAATTAGGTTAGCTTCTTTTATGTTAATAACACACTCTGAAAAGTTTCAAAGTGTTTTGATGGCGAGAGGTGTCCAAATCACCAACATTCTTTCAAATATCGAGTACGATAGGATTTTCGTGGAGTTGACCGGCATCCCGGGAGTACATGAAGTCGGAACGAAGTCATCAAAGAATATTTTTTTACTTCCTAGATCCCTCCCAACAACCCTACCTAATCACCCTTGTCAGAAAAGATAACCTCCAAAAGTTAGATTTTTATCCTTTTACTAATTTTAGTTGACGCTGGTTGTTGATGAGTTTTTTGCGAGAAAAACAGAAAGTATGGAATCCCCTAGATTAAAAATGGATTTTTGAAGCCAATAGTGCAATTTTTTTTGTGATTTGGAGTTGAACTCCAAAATTTATAGTGTTGGACCAGCATAACCCTAAATAGTAAAATCTTAGAAGATAAAGATGGAAATCCTAGAGTTAGGATGAAAATCTAAGTTGATAAGGTTACTTAGGTAAAAGAGGGTAGATGAGGCCCCGAAAGAGTATAAAAGGAGGGCCCATCTTCTTCCCAAACCGCCCTCCATTTTTGTTTTGGGATCTATGAGTCCAAATTAGTTTTGGATATTTTTTGGAGTCTAGGCCAAAAATCTCCACGGTGTTTTTTGGAGCACTTTTTAGCTCTATTGTTCTATTTTGAGCTTGAAGGTCTTTAGGGTCCTTTTGACTTTGTTCTTGGACATACTTGGGTGTTAAGTTGTGAGTTGAGAGTCTTTGTATCTTCGTGGAAACTAACTTGGACATTTCAAGGGTTGTTATTTGTATCTTGTACTAACCCTAAAGTCACCCCCACCGTACCTTGGCAATGCCGCTTTGGAGGGCCTTTAGTGCAAAACTTGCTTAGTACTAACCAAGAAGAGTGATACTAACTTGTGCCTTAGCTTGGACGTCTTTTCAAAGAGGGTAGGAGTTTTCCATTAGAATATTGCCAACTAACCTCTTCCCCAAAGTGTGCTTGATCTCAATGGTTCTCTCCCCTATGGCGGAGCTTTGAACCCCTACAAGTCTTAGATTGTGTGTTAAAGAAAAAAGACCCATAGATGGCGGGGCTTTGCAACCAAGACGTGTTGGAGAGTCTTAGATTTGGTGTTAAAATTAAATCAATGATATAATCGAATCGACCTTTAGCAACTCACCCCAGAGTTTAGTTTCCAAAACGCATTGGAAACAGACTAAAGTTCCAAAAAAACCAACAACCTACCTATGGGACTTACTCTTACCTTTCTTTGCCAGTCGTTCTATCTCTAGTACCTTCTCCCCTTTTTTGTTTTTCTTTTGTGATTCTTCTATTGTCGCAGTCCGAGGTTAGCCCAAAGGCAGGGGTCTAGTTTAATAATTGGAAGTTGGGAGTCTAGTCAGTAATCATAGGAGTTGGGAGTCCAGTTCAGTAATCGAGGAAGGCGAGGGTCCAATTCAATAACTAGGGGGAATTGGGAGTCTAGTTAGTAATAAGGGAAGGCAAGGGTAGGGTCTAATCAGTAATTGGAAGAGTTGAAAGTCCAGTTCAATAATCAAGAGTCGGGGGTGCTAGTTTGTGAGCCTAAAAGCGTGAGCCTGGGAGCTGTGAGTGTTTCTAACTCCACCCTTAAGTCAGAAAATTGCACACAGGTTCTAGCGGCATAAGTTAGTAAATTGTAAGGGTGAAATGTAAACTTAGTGTTCTTTGGCCTTCCAAGCAATGGACACTTTGTTATGTTGATTTTTACCTAATTTAAGTACTTCAAAACATTCTAATTGTTAAGAAATAAAGGTTGTTGAGAGTTGTTAATTGTGATTTAAACTTCTAGCTAAACTAAAATTTTACCTAAACTAAATCAAAGAATACAATTTTCCCTTTCCAAAATGGTAAAGCAAGTTGGATTCTGATATTCCTAATGAAAGTTACGTGTGGATGAAATTCGTACCTAATTCTATCTTAAAAACTTCATCCGTCAACTAAAAATAGCAAAATAATGTAAAATAAATCTAAATTTCAGGGTTCAAAGGTTAATTAAGTTGTTTAATGGAATTTTTAGAGAAAACCTAATTTTGACCTATTTTAAGATTTTTCATCCAAAATTAGGTCAAAAATTCATCCACCCTTTAATCATTCCAAATTAAAGTAATTTAAAAAGTAAAAGGTGGATTTAGAATCTTCAAAAGATTCTTTAAAAGATTATGTTTTCAAAAGATTCCCTAGTCGTGCCCAGGGTTGTCTACCCGGACAACTCGACAACTCGACAAACTCAACGTCGAAGACGTCTAGTAGAGGGTCCCGTCCGTCTAATAGAGTCAACTTTACCCTTTGACTTTTCTGGAATTTACCCCCCATTTACCTAGGCTTACCTGGCTGCCATGTGGCAGCCGCGTGGCAAATGTAGGGCGACCTCGGGTGAGGATGACTTCGGGTAGGGGGCGACTTCGGGTGGGGCGACCTCGGGTGAGGGCGACTTCGGGTGGGGCGACTTCGGGTGGGGGCGACTTCTGGTGTGAGGCGACCGCGGGTCCGGGGCAACTTCGGGTAGGGGCGACTGCGGGTATGGGGCGACTACAGGTCTTAGGCGAACACTGGTACTAGGTCGCGGTCGCCGATACCCGCACCCGTGGGCGCACTTGCCCTCATCCAAGACCCGCACTCGCCCTTCGTCACTTGTACGCGCCCCCCCAGGACCTATGGTCGCCCCTCCAGAACCGCTGGTCGCCTACGTGACCCGCACGCGCCCATTTTGCATCCACACCCGGGTTCGCCTATATATGAAGTCGCCGAATCTTCATTCTCCCATGTTCATCACTAAGGCTTCTTGGCTTGTATCCCTTTCTGGCTACATGCATAAGCATTTGGTGTTGAAAATTTACTATTGACTACTTTCATCCAAGGTTCTTTTTCTAGTGGTTTGATTTCAACAATCCCTCTACATTTTTTAGGACCTTCATTTCAACAACCCACCATGGCTAGTGGAGACAATACCACTGGAGAATTTCTTGCTAAAGCCCCTCCATCGGCTCCACATCCACGTCGTGGTTTGGGATTGTGAAAGATTGAAAAAGACAAGGAACGGAAGCGTAGGGGTACTTGTCACCGAAAGCGATTGCATGTGTTGAATAGTGCTGACCACATTGCTTTCAAGGGGTGGAACGAGGAGCCTGAGCCATGGTCAATACAAACTTGCGAAGATTACATTGAGTGGTGCCACATCAGCAAGTTCTTTCCAGCATGCCGTCATCATCATCATCGACACACCAACAAGGCGAACTTGAAGTTCTGTGAGAATGAAATATTCGTGAACATGTGCATTGAATTGTGGCAAGCTCTCTACAATACGGCCTCTGTAGAAAGGAATGAGGCCCCTCTTTTCCTTGCTAGAGGAGCCTATGCTGAAGTGGCATTGAAGAAAGAAGTCGATTGGAGCACGATCAAATCCAGTCCTCACGTAAAACGTCTAGAGGACAGGTGCATACCAAAAGGAATTCTCCTTTTTCCAGAGGGTGGATTGGGTCCTTTTCGAAGTGTTCCTAGGAATCAGGCCCAGGTTGAAATTGACACAGAGTCATCAGAAGAGGATGACAATTCAGATGGTACGCGGGTGCTTCGGGTAGAACGAGCCACGGAACTACCTATCGGCCTCCCCCCAAATCAGAATGAAATTGTCCACGGCGTCGGAACATCACGGGGACGTAAATCGGGACAATCGTTAAGAGTGCGACGTTCCACTACACGAATTGGACCACAAAGGGCTTCTCCATCAGCTTCGAATCCACCATTGCCTGCACAGAACCCAAGTGATGTCTTCGAATTCAGTTGCAACGATGAAGGGCCCAGTGAAACAATTGTTGATGCACCAACTCTTCAATCCCGAGTGGATGTAGGTCACAACACTCTGACCCTAGCAAAGGCTCAAAACCTCATACAGATCAAAGACAACAAGATTGCTTCATTGGAAAATGACTTGAAGAAATTGCAAGGACAGTGCCAACTGAAAGATGCTCTCATTGCACGACAATCTACCGAGCTTCAAGCCCTGCGAGAAAATCAGGCTGGCGCTTTCACTTTGTTAGATATGGATGAGGCTTTTGTTGACCATGATCCACATCATCTAGATAAAGTTGTGGGGGACCTTACCGACGATGTTCCTTGCCATCCACCACCTTCCAAGCGTGCTAAGGTTTTGCAAAATAATCGAAGTGCGTTCCTCACTACGATTGGCGAAGACACGACCACTGACACGAACGATATTCATGAGACCCAAGATTCACTCTCATTTCCAACAGTTCAACAATCAAGGCAGAGTGACAAAGAAAGAGACCTTGAAAAGCAGAACGAAAAGCTTCAACGCCGGTTGGATCAATTGGTTGCCACGTACTACCATTGGAAGGTGGCGTGTATTCTCTCCATGGACAGATCGCAGCAAATAGCCAAGGAATTAGATAAGGTTTCAAAGAATTTTGTTGCAGCTTTATCTAAACGTGAGAATGGACTCACATCCTGGGCACTCTTAGATGACATGTTTCCTGAAAACATGCCGATGTTGGTAGACACAAATATTATAGATTGGGCACAACAGGGTTGGGACCAAGCAAAGCAAATGTCTAGTCACATGGAGGTGAAGGACCAAAAGCTACTATGGCCACAACCTACAGCTTTCGTACTCGACCATACAAAATGCCCCATTTGTCAAAAGCAATTTGGCCCTGAAGGTGGTTGGGCTCTCGGGTCATGTGCACATGTGTACCATCCTCAATGCCTCCTTATGGGATGCCTCATTAGACGACGTTGTGTACTTTGTTCAGCACCATTCCATGATCGCTTGTATGCCATGTTCAACTTGATGATGTACATGCCACCTTCTTGGGAACATAGCGTTGAAACAACGACTAATACGACACTGTGGGGTCGTGACCTCGTTTGGAGCTGGCGTCAAGGGCTACATGATGATGAAAAAGCACCTAGTAGCTCTCAATTGAACTGGAAAACTGAACCGGCGGAGATTGTCAAAGTGGCACCGAAGTTGATGGGAAAAGGTCCACACAATGAAGGGAGAAGGGCATTCTTCTACCAATGCCTTGGTGGATACTTCGAGAAGAGCTCGGGAGAATTTAAATGGGGTCCTCATCCGGAAGGACACTGTTGGGATAATGAAGGTAAAAGGGGACCCGATCGCAATCAATTTGTCTCTCTTGAAGACATGACTAACATGGCTTGCATGGACTCTACGTATGGACCTTATTACCAAAGTCAAGCATTGGACTATCTTTTGGAAGCACATTCTCCACAAACCACAAGGACCTTACAAGCTCTCTAAGATTCCAACGTCCTGGAATTCATTTTGAATGCGGAAGGGCCAGCTTCACGAACTCGTGCAAAGAAGAAGATAGTCCTTCAAGAGGCACTTCAACCTTCACATGGTGAAGCAAGTTCTTCTAAGAAGTAAAAACAATCCAAATGGATTTGACGTCTGAAAATTTAATGATGGACTTCATTTCTCCTTTGGTTACTTGGTTTACGTCCAAGGATATATAATGTCAAACCTCTAGTATATAGAAGCGTATTATATATGGTAGAAGCGTGTAGCTCTCAGTCTTTTTGTTTTGTTCCACATAGGCCAACTTCGAGCCTTCTATGATTGTATGCTACACATTTGTATTGCAATATTACCGAGAATATTACAGTGCCTTCATTTTTGAAACATATTCTACATTATTTTCTACTCCAAAGACTTCACTATCTTCGAACAAAATCAAATATGTGGTACAATTGATTGTATGAAGCTTATTATCAAAGAGCTATTAAAGTTGAAGTTCACTTTGACATTGTCATTTGCATTGACATTTAAGCTTCTAAAATTAATTCAACTGTAAACTTTAAATTTTATTACTTAGAATTCAAAATTGTATATCATTGTAAGCAATCTCATTATCTCAATTCATTTCATGGAAGATTGTAATTGTTATCATTTTAGTTCCATAAACAGAAAAAGTGAACATGATGAACCCCTTAAGTCCCATTGTCCACTCTAGAGACAATTTGGAATTTGGGCAAGTTTCTATGGGTTGAAATTGTACCCTAATTTTTTGAAATTTTTTGTGAAAAGAGAAAATCTGATAAGCTTTGAGGGAATATAATTTTTATTTCAATTGGTGTCTAGAAGCAAAAGTTACGCCACAAAATACCTAGAACTAAACTCGGCAAGCAGTACAAAAAACATTGCAAAAATCCAAAATAGATTTAATTTTGTTCATGTTTTTGCTAACATTATGTTTTTGTCTACATAAAAAGATTTGATTCATTCCATTTTCATTAGTGATGTGCAAGTTAAGAACCCTGTTCTTTTTAAGGCAATGTAAACAAATATTTCAAAAAATAACTTATAGAATTCATTTGAAAATGCAATTTTCAAATTTTCTCTAATTAGTTTATTTTAAAGGAGAAGTTTGCTTCCTACAATAATCTCACTGTTGGGACTAACGGATTATTGTGTTCCAATCCCATGTAAGAGCTATTATCAATTTAGTTTTTCTTTTAACCTTGGATCTACTTCTACTTGACAATTTTTTGAAGTATGAAAAGGAAGTTATTATTTTTTGAATTTTTTTTCCTACACTCCCAACTCAATTCTTCAACACAATAAATTTTAAATTAAAATTCCATAGTGCACATTTTTGGAAGAAATAGCAATCAAAGTCGTTTGAAAGTGTAGTCCAGTGTTGCAAAAAAATTGCTTCTTCAACTTTGAATGCTCATATCTCTAAATCTGTACAGTCAAACATCGTACAATTTTAACCACAAAATCTTAAACAAGTGAAGTTCAAGATCCTCAGCTTCAGTTCCACAAAAGTTTATTTTTTTCTTTGGACAAACACAATAGAATTATAGAAATGACAGTTTTGATTTTTTCTTCACCTAAAAATGGCCTTCGGACTTTATGGGTTTAGAAAAACACTGAAAATGGAAAAAACCTATTGGAATCATTTGAAAATTCACCAAGTCATGTAAGTAGCGATGGAAATTAGCTAGAAAAAGAAGCAATTGGTTATTTTAACTGTAGAGGGTTAGGTCTTTAGGGCTATGTTTTCACCCAATAAATATCAAGATAAACATTTCTAGTACAAATCCAGAATAAAATGACATAACAAAACTGATTTGAGCAACATTAGGTCTTCTGTTCTTGTACTACATTGGTTTCAAAAGCTGTGACTAAATATTTCGCGAATACACTAAGTTCTGAAATCTGCAATACACATTACAAAGTGTACAATAATTATTAAAAAAACACGTGAACTTTGAATGCCAAAAAAATTGTAGCATATTCTTTACTAAATCACGAGAGAGCCGCAATATCCAAAATTGGGTCTTACTTACAAATTTACAATATTGTTCACCAAAATGCGGTACACTACTTTCTAAAAACCTCTTTTTGGTTTAGGAAGTCACTCATATTAGGAGGAGGACCCACTTTCTCGTATTCTTCACCTCTCTTTCCCGTTGTATCCTTCATCCACTTCATCCACTGCGTATAATACTCGCTTTCGGCTCTCAGATCCACAAACTCGTCTTCCAACACTTGTACTCTAGTCTCATGGAACTTCACCAAATTCCAAAGCATTTCTAACTCCTCTGGAAGATTACCGTATGTCGAGGCCGTTGCCAAAACGTCCACCTCCTTGACATGTTTTTTGGCCGCTTCGTAATATTTCTTTTCTTCTTCGGTAATTTGAACACGCAGTGCTCGCCGCTCATTCTCTGCTTTCCTACGTCTGCGTTGCAGGGTTTCTAATTTTGATTCCCACAATAAACAATGGTCAGCTTGCGACAATTTCCCGGTGCTCTGCTTAGTTAAATACTGGTCTCCATTCTTCTTAAAAGCAACAAAATCGTCATCTCTCTCTTTGAGTATTTGGTTGAGAGACCTCAATTGTTGCTTCAAATAAGCTTCAGTGGGAGAAGACACTTCGCGTTCCTTCAAATTCTTTAGTTCCTCACTCTTTGTACTCAATGATAAACGTGCACTCTCGATTTTGGCAATCAAGGTCTCCTCATTGTCTGATGAATCACTATCACCTTCTAGCATCGCACACTCCTCTATGGAAAAGTCCTCCACTTCCATGGGGTCAACTTTTTCCAAGACTTCTTCATGGCTGGTTGAGGTAATGGGCTCTTTTCCACGATCTTTCTTCTTCTGAAGGCCCACATCCAAAGACTTCTTGGACTCGGTGACAAAAACATCTTCATCATCGCTAGAGAAGGAATATCCGTTGTACTCATGGGTGTGCTCGTCCGAGGAAGAAGTGGAAGACCAAACTACTTCTTCATCAGCAACAAATGATGCTCTACGCTTAATCGGTGTCATCATCTTGCTTATATCAAGAGGATACTTTGCCCACAAGTTGGAGGCTTCCTCCCACTCTTTTTGGTCCGGACGGACCGCAATAGGCATTTCTTGGAGTATTGTCCAATCGACTACCTTCTTCAAAACAACTTCGGCATACACCATTCGTACAAGAAAGAAACTGAAATTATCGTTTCTGTACACCTTGGTCTCCAAATACAGAAGGGTCCATACTTCGCAACATCTACGCATGAACCTTGTGTCCGTAGCATACACAAGGTTAACCTTTTGGTTTTGAACGTGCAAAAAGTGATGACACAACGGAAATAACTTGCTGATGTGGCACCAATCCACATACTTCGCAACAGTCCGGTAACTCCAAGGCTCTGGTTCATCCCTCCAACCCTTAAAAGCCTTAATCTTCGGATGAAGTAATATGGCCACGCGCTTCTTGTGCTTCTTGCCTGACCGTTTTCAACCCTTGTCCTTCATCGCCTTTTTCTCTTGCGGAGTCAATGGAGTAGGTATGGTAGGAGGAGATGGCGAGGTCGTACACTCCATGTTTTAACAACGTATGTATAACTAAACAATATATACTATATAAAAGTCTCGATGCCAAAATACTTACTCTAACTAAGTGAAACTAGTAATCATACGTGTGACACATTTACAAATATCGAAGCAAAAGTAGATGTTCAAGGTTCAAAGATCGTAGCGGATAGGGTCAAGTTTACGAAAAACCGCAGTTTAGACATGCATGGAATGAGAAGAATGAAATTCCTTCATTCCCCAATCCCTGCCTCACGCACATGCAGTCAGCTACTTCAAGGTGGATGACAGCCTTTGCACAGAAGCAGGGGGACTGACGACCGCAAGTCCACCCCACCCCATTTGTACTGGGACTAGCGGTCGCGGGAGGGCGAGTGCGGGTCCTCCAAGTAGGGCGAGTGCGGGTCCCCCGACCGAACAAGGGCGACTGTGGGTACCCAGGCGACCACGGGTCCACAAGGCGACTTCGGGTGCGGGTCCCTGGGCGACTTCGGGTGCGGGTCCCTAGGCGACTTCGGGTGATTTTTTAGACAAAGACAAATAAAAGAGGAATCTAACACAAGTGGTTTCATATTTTTGGAAGTATTTTATAATTACTTATAAATTTCCAAAGGACTTGTGTCATAGGTCCCTATTTATGCCCCTAGGTCTTCCGCAAAATGTTCACTTGCAACTTCTAAACATAAATGGGAAAGTAAAGATAATGGATTGGCTCTTACAATTCATAATTTTTTTTTCTCGAATCATTTAATGATTATGGAGGTCAATTTATGAACTACAGATTGTCCATTTCAAAGCCACTTATAGAGTCCATTATTAATGCCCGCTCCATTTCAAAGTCTTCTACCTTATCTTTACTTTCACATCTACACAAATGGAGAAAGGAACCCTCTTTAAAATCCAATGGACGTCGGATTTGGAGAAACTCCCCAACTAAAAAAATATTTACGATAGTGTTTCCTTGACTATCAAATGCTTCAATGCACACCCTTGCCTGAGCAAAAAAATTTATGTATCAATGAATAGGTGGTAGTGAAATCGTGGGCCACCAGAATTAAAAATATTCCCAACCTGTAATGAGTTTAATAGCTATTCAAGTGATATTAAGTTTTGGAAGAGAACATTTTAGAGTGCCAATATAATTTGTAGTTCTTCATTTCACCTTCAATCCCAATTTTCTTTTATAAGCAATACAATCAATAAAGAAAATGAAAATTTTCTTGGTTATCATCTCACAATTCTTATCCAATTTTGCACTCAAAGGAAACGTGCATACTAATACACAAGCTAATTAAACATTCATACGGTTAGATTTTCGGGTTATAAAACTTGCTTCAATGGCAATTACTATAAGTCCATGCTCAATTTTCATAGGAAAAATACAAGAGGGAAAGGCTTAAGGCACTTAGGACTTTATTAGTAATGCACTCTAATTGTTAAGTTAAACTTATCTTTTGACCCTACATAGATTAAGCAAACACCCGTATTGTAAAATCAAATTTCATTCACAAGTATTTATTCGTCATTGTCCATAATGACGAACAAATCTAATTAAATAATGATTTACCACAATTGAATTCTAAAATACTCTATATCATTACAAATTAGTTACTTTAAAGTTTCAAAAAATCCCGTGAAGACCTCGGTCTAGGCCACGTGATGTGCTTCGAGGATTGGGCCCAAGGATAACTTTGAATTTAGAACCGAAATGACAATGTTTGTCATTTCCATTCTGAACTCAAAGTGGTCCTTGACCAAACCCATAAGACCAAACCATAACCTCCTACATCATGCACACGGAGTTGGGAATCGAACCGTAGACCTCCCAGACTCCACTTGAGTTCAAAGAAGTTGACCCTTCTATGAGAATCCCTTCCACTACTTCACCTTCCCGTTGGTCACATCGGGAATCACCTTTGATGCACCACTCCTTGTCCATCCCATCTTTATTCTTTTTTTTCTTTGATTCTACTGGGCTTCAAAATACCATCAGCTGCCCAACACGAAATAGTCTCCCCGTTTTGGACCCGAAGTCACCCCACCCGAAGTCGCCCTACCCGAGGTCGCCCAAGTACCAGAAAAGAGGGAAGCAAAAATGCGTGAGTTCTTCCCTCCTCTCTGGACCCGCGGTCGCCCTACCCGCAGTCGCCCCACCCGAGGTCGCCCCAGCACTGCAGAAAGAAGTCCCTAGTTTCCCCCTTTTCTGGACCCGCAGTTGCCTCACCCGCGGTCGCCCCTACATTGGTATTTGAAAGAGTGACTTACAGAAGACTGTTGTCATGGTAGGTGAGATCATAGAATAATCTCTAGATAGTTTACAATTATATCACATGATCATTTTATTAAATGGTCCCTAACAAGGCTTCAATATCCTCAAGCCCTACAATGATGAACCAAAAACCCTACAAAGCCCTGTGAGTGTTTCTAACTCCACCCTTAAGTCAGAAAGTTGCACACAGGTTCTAGCGGCATAAGTTAATAGTTTAATTGGGTGAATTTGTAAACTTAGTGTTCTTTGGCCTTCCAAGCAATGGACACTTTGTTATATTGATTTTTACCTAAATTAAGTACTTCAAAACACTCTAATAGTTAAGAAATAAAGGTTGTTGAGAGTTAGTTAATTGTGATTTAAACTTCTAGCTAAACTAAAATTCTACCTAAACTAAATCAAAGAATACACTTTGCCTTTTCCAAAATGGTAAAGCAAGTTGGATTCTGATATTCCTAATGAAAGTTATGTGTGGATGAAATTCATATCTAATTCTATCCTAAAAACTTCATCCGTCAACTAAAAATAGCAAAATAATGTAAAATAAATCTAAATTTCAGGGTTGAAAGGTTAATTAAATTAGCTAATGGAATTTTAAGATAAAACCTAATTTTGACCTATTTTAGGACTTTTCATCCAGAATTAGGTCAAATCTTCATCCACCCTTTTATCCTTCCAAATTAAAGTAATTTAAAAAGTAAAAGGTGTATTTAGAATCTTCAAAAGATTCTCTAAAAGATTATGGTTTCAAAAGATTCCCTAGTCGTGCCTTGAGAATATTCCTAATTGTTCTTTAATTAATCCTAATTCTAAGTTATTATTCTAATTTTAGTGAATTTTTAGGGTTTTATGGTTTCTTATGAGTAAAGTGATTAATTAACTTCTTGTTAAGATAAAAAGTAAGAATTTAGAACTTTTAGATGAAAACTTTTAAATGGATGAAAATTCCCCTTGGTTGGATGGAATTCCTTCCTTTAATAATCTTCAAGAGAATAAGTAGATAAATTAGGTTTTGACTTCCCCTAATTATTCTAATATTCCCTAAGTTCCTAAATTAAATTAGATTCCTTTTGAGATTCTTTTGGATGAGATTACTATTTCGTTTTCCAAATTAATTCAAAGTTAATCTAATTATTACTTTTTACGATTTTAGATAAATTTTCAAAGGTTTTCTAACAATTTAAATTCTACTAGCTATTGGATTCTCAATGGTTAATTTTGTTAGTTTTAATTTTCTAATCTAAATTTTAAAAGAATGAAAGCAAAAGAAAAGACAAAAGATAAAATTTGAAATCATACCTTGGTGTCAAGAATGTCGATCGTCCCGTCATCGCAAAACACCATCATAATTGTCTCCTCGAAATTCTCCATTGTCTTTCATGAATTTGGAAGAAATCTTAGTATTCTTGTTTTCAAAACCTATCTAAAAAGTCCAAATTTGTTAGTTTTGGCAATTTAAAACTAATCCTTTGATTTTAGGAATTTAAATTAAATGATAAATTTAATTCATATTTCCTAAGTTTTCAATGAATAGTAGTTTTATTCGTTTGCCAATTGTTTAATGGTTTTTAGTTTAATATTCCAAAGATATTAGTTGTCTTTTGTTTTTATCTATTTGGCTTATTAGGCCTAATAAAACAAATTTCCAAACTACAAACAAACAACTAATTTGGCCTTGGAATCCTAATTAATAACTAAAACCAAATGAATGAATAGTATTTTAATAAAATAATAAAAACAATCAAAAACAAATCTATCAATGAATAGTAGAAAGAATAAACCGAATAAACAATACCACAACAATTAATTGATGAATAGTTAGATTCTTACCTTAATAGTTTTTTAGTCTTCTAATTTCTTCACGTGTTGAATTCTTCCTTCTTATTCTTCTCCTTCTTCCAATTGTTGTTGTATTGTTGTTGTTGTTAGTTGAGTTTCGGCTATGGAGTTTTGGCAATCTAGTGTTGTAATGATTATTAAGATTATGAGAGTTTTGGGAAATTTCCCAAAAGCACTCAAAATTGGAGTGTGTATCTAACTGTTGATTATGAGAGTTGAGGGTTTTGAATTAGCCTTACCTTTTTCGTCTTAAGAGTTGATTTCTGTAAGCAATGTGTTTCGGGTCGTAATGAGCCCTGGATTATTTAGATCATGGATCCAACAACCCTGTCTAATCAACAGAGGGCACTTCCGTCTCCTGGTGTTTCCGATACCCCTCCCCCGACGTTCTCCTGGGCTCCGTCAGCTCCAGCTCCCCGTCGCTCCTTCAGCAGCCTGGTCCCTCTCTCCCTCGTGCTGCCACGTGGCGCGTCGCGGTTGGTCCGTCGCGGTCGGCCGTCGTCAAGTCCTGGTTCATTGTCGTCGGGTCTGGTTCGTTCGTCGTCAGTCTGGTTCGTTCGTTGTCGGGTCTGGTTCGTTCGCCTTGGGTCCTCCTTCTGGTTGGCCCCGACCTTCTTACTGGTCCCAACCCCCTTGCTGGTTCCACCTTCTGCCGGTTCTGCCTTCGGACTAGGTTTTGGAAACTGAAACTAAACTCTGATGAACTGAATGTTACATGATTTTTTGAAATGCTTAACTTCTATTCCAAAAAATCAAACACTTTTAATTTTTAATTAAAGAAGGATTAGTTTTATTAAGTTGACAAAATAATCAAAATGACCAATTTAATGAAAATTAAAGAAAACGAAACAAAGCAAAACAAAACAATTTGGATGAAGCAAACAACCAATGGCCACTTGGAGGCAAAAAATACCTTCACCACATGCGCCAAGCAAAGAGGATTAAGACGACGGAACTTTGGACTTTAAATGTATTTCAAAAAAGAATCTTTTTCCACCAATTCTTATTTTTAAAGTCAACGCTTCGCCGTTCGAGATAATCCGAAGTTTCCGATGGCAAATTTTAATTTTAAACAAATCAAAGCTTCGCCCTAGGCAACATAAAGATTTTAGAATTTTAACTTTAAAACTACCTGTTTCCAGGATTTTAAAAGTTAAAGCTCCGCCGTGCGGGAGCAAACCCAGGAAATAACGGTTAAATCAAAGTTTCAAGTACCCGTTTCCAGGTTTCAAAGTCAAAGCTTCGCCGTGCGGGAGCAACCCCAAGAATTAACTAACAACTTTAAGTTTCAAGTACCCGTTTCCAGGTTTCAAAGTTAAAGCTCCGCCGTGCGGGAGCAAACCCAGGAATTAACTAACAACTTTAAATTTCAAGTACCTGTTTCCAGGTTTCAAAGTCAAAGCTCCGCCGTGCGGGAGCAAACCCAGGAATTAACTAACAACTTTAAGTTTCAAGTACCCGTTTCCAGGTTTCAAAGTTAAAGCTCCGCCATGCGGAAGCAAACCCAGGAATTAACTAACAACTTTAAGTTTCAAGTACCCGTTTCCAGGTTTCAAAGTCAAAGCTCCGCCGTGCGGGAGTAAACCCAGGAATAACTAGTATCCAAGGACCCAAACTAGTATTTTGAAACTTAATTCTTAAAGGAGGTACACATGACAGTGTTTAACCGAACATTAAAAACTAATTTCCAAAATCCAATCAAAGTTCTAGTTTAATCACTAAAGGAGGTACACATGACAGTGTTTAACCGAACATTAGCAACTATTCAAACCAAACACCCGTTATATAACGAGTTTTGGCACGTGGTGATGCTCAAAACCTTTTGGCAAAGTCTAGCTTTGCCGCTTTAAAGTTTTAAGTTCACAGACTAGTATCAATTCGCACAAATAGTTGGTTAGTATCAAAAGAACAATAAAATCAACTAGAGTTTGGGAACTACTCCCACAACTCCAAAATATCAAAGTTTTGGGGCTTGAAGCCTCCAAATTCAAGAAATAAGTTAGTTAACACAAACAACACTAGAGTTAGGGGATTTCCTCCACCTAAACTCTTGAAAAGCAAAGTTTTGGGGCTTGAAGTCTCCAAATTCAAACAAGAAAAGAAAGAAAGCTTTGAAGGGGCCCTCCGGACCTTCAAAGTACAAGAGAATAGAAGAAAATAGAAGAACTAGCCAAAATTTGGCTTTAAAAAGTGCTCCGACAAGTGTCGGTAGCACGACAAGAGCAACAACAAGAATGAAACAAAGAATGAGGGCCACGAACAACCTCGAGGAAGGGCCTTATATACTCGCTCCCAGCCCCCCCGGTAAGTTGTTCGTAAAATTATCTTTTACTTTCAATCTAGATATTTTGCTAAACTACCTAAACGTATTTTCAAAATAATCTTTGTTTAATGGGAAGGAAGGTTCTCAAGCGAGTTCCTTCTAGGCCCTAAATGGCCTTAGAATCTTTTCCCAAATCAAATATTTGATTTTCCCAAAGATATTTTGAAAACCTACCTAATTAACCAAGATATTTTGTGTTTTAATCTAGGGTTAGTTCTAAATTGGCTTTCTTTAGTCCAAAAGATGGCTTCTTACGCAAGACAAGTATCTTAGGCAAATCTAATCTTCGATTTTACAAGAGATATTTGCAAAATCAACCCAGATTAATCCAAAATTACCTTTTAAAAGTCAAACTAAGGGCTGACCCTCTCTATCTTTTGAGGGACAACTTGAAACTGAAAACAAATTGCGCCATCGCGTTTAGAAGACCCCAATTAGCCTAAGGGACCCCTTACCCCTACCTCTCTAGCCGTTTAAAGCGCAAATTTGAGTCATGGTAACTCAGAACAAAAGTTAAAAAGCTAACTTTTGGAGTTTGTGTCTTTTGATGAAACTGTTGGTCCTGGATGGTTTAGAATATTCGTGGGAGTAAGAATTGACCCTTGAAACGCTCCATTCGGACACCGCTAGCTCCTGGTTCGCCGGTCAACCCGCCGCCAAGTTATAAATTCTTGTAAAATTCGCTGTCGGTCCTAATTCTGGTACTTGGGAATGTCGGAATGTCTTCAAACTTGACAGGGCTCTTTATTGGCACACAAAACACTATTCTAATTTTTAGTGAGATTTTACCGCAACATTGGTAATTTCTAGGAATTTACGAATGCAGTTTTAAGTGGTTGACTTCCCATGGAGTCATCATGGAGTTTTGTAAAATCCCGAAAATTTTGGGCAATCTTCTACAAGATGTCCATCAACTAAGGGCAAAACCAAATCTCCAATAAGAATGCTATTTTTAGCAATTCTTTAATAATTTGTACCCGGGGGGGAAATTATTCTTGATACCGGGGGAATTTTGGATGATCGGGCTTCTATTTGACCTCCTGGCATGCTTTGACCTAGAAAAGCACCTCTCTGTATGTTCCAATCATCATTTCCTCCATCTTGGTCTGTGAATGAATGTATTTCTCAAAATTACCTACAAACAATAAATCTAACTCTTTCGAGTTGGATTTGGACTGACTCGGACTAGACTCTAACTTTTAACCAGTTTTGTTACATGTATACTTATAGCTGTTGTATTACAGGAACAAGACACTAGGACTGGTTAACTCTCAATTTCTCACATCGCTCGGAATTACTAACTTAATTACTTATTTCTACTAATAAGACCTAAAATTAGTGAAAATGTAACGTCTTACGTTTTTCACGCATTTAAGGCCATGACACACCTCTTTGGTAGGGACTTCTACCAAAACCCACAATAATTGTATTTTTATATGTTTTTTCCTATTTTTCACTTAAAAATTAACTAAAAATCGCGAAAAATAAGTTCAGAGTTCCAGGTGCCAACTTGAGGGCTCACAAGCCCTCGCAAACTAGAACCATAAACGCAAACCTAAACTCTCAAATGCCAAACGCATTTTAGGATGGTTTATGAATTTGCTTGAACCCCAAAATGACCCTGGAATTTGCTAAACTTCTAGAATTTGCTCTAAATTGAACAAAAATCCAACATTTTGATATGTTCTATCCATTCTTTTTGAATTGTAACCGTGTAAAATCAAACTAGACATATTAGAGATCACATTAGAAAAGAAAACACAACAATACCTCTAATTTATTGAAAGATTATAATGTTTTATCATGAGGGTGTTAAATCTGTGAAAGTGATTTGAAGTATTTCAATCCTCTTTTCAAATGTGAAATCTAAAAAGTTCGTCACCTAAGAAATATGAGCTTAAAGGGCCTAAGGTGCATAAACCCAGTCAATTTATAACTTCTCAAAATCTACTTTATCATTTTTTTAAATTTCATTTGTAATGTGATATTTTCTCAAAGATTTAGTGTGTTTGAGGCTCATTCCTAAGAGCCCTCAACACTACAAAAAGTCAAGATTGCAAGTGTACACCCATGCACAAAATCTTAAATAGAAAAATCATAATCAATCATTTTCAAAATCAGATTTTTGAAGCTAAAACTAAACTTCAAAAAGAATTTTCCAAAAATATGAATTACTACATATAGTAATTTGGTAAGGTTTTGTTTAACTTAGGAAACTGGTTGAGGACCCATCCTGTCCTCGGGGTCACTTAGGGGTTAACTTGAACAAGAAGCCAACATCTTGAATTATAGAATCAATTTCTGTATACTTCTTCATTTTTCCTCCAATCCCAAGAAACTTTTTTTTTGCAAACTTTAAAATTGTTGTGGAGAGGGGTAATACACTCGAAGTGAAGAATGTACATTTCTCTTGTTATAATCTTAAAACTCTTCCGCAATTTTGCACTCAAAATGAATGTGCATACTAACAAGCAAGTTGTTTAAACATTCATACGTTTAGATTAAAAAATAAATAGGAAACTTGCTTCAATGGGAATAACTACAAGTCCATGCTCTTTTCAGAACAGAAAAACTAAGGTAGGAGGCTGTGAAAGAGTGCGGGCATTAAGAATGGCTCCTATAAATGGTTGTGGAATGGTGCATCTAAAGTTCTAAAATTGACCAATACATTCATTGAATGAACCAAAGAAGAAAACATTATTAATTGGAAGAGCCAATCATTCTCTGTGTTTTCTCCATTTTTATTTAGAATTGCAAGTGAACCATTCATGAAAGATCTAGGGTCACAAATAGGGACCTATGACCCAACTCGTTTGAAAATTCATAAGTAATTCAAAAATCTTTGGAAAAATATGAAACCACTTGGGTTAGATTCCTCATCAATTTCTCTTTGTCTGAAAAATGAGCTAAAAATATTCCCGTCCAAAGAAATACACAAAAAAGGCAGACCAGCCCTTAGGTGCACCATTTCTGAGCCTCCTACCTTACACTTGGAAAGGCATAGGCTCTTAGGGGTTCATTAGTAATGCACTCTAATTGTTAAGTTAAACTTATCTTTTGACCCTACATAGATTAAGCAAACACCCCGTATTGTAAAATCAAATTTCATTCACAAGTATTTATTCGTCATTGTCCCTAATGACGAACAATTCTAATTAAATAAAGATTTAGCACAATTGAATTCTAAAATACTCTATATCATTACGAATTAGATACTTTAAAGTTTCAAAAAATCCCATGAAGACCTCGGTATAGGCCACGCGACGTGCTTCGAGGATTGAGCCAAGGGGCACTTCGAATTTCGCACTGAAATGTTTTTCATCTCAGTGCGAAATTCAAAGTGCCCCTTGACTGAACCCGTAAGACCCAACTATAACCTCCTACATCATGCACACGGAGTTGGGAATCGAACCGCAGACCTCCCAGACTCCACTTGAGTTCAAAGAAGTTGACCCTTGTGTAAGAATCCCTTCCACTACTTCACCTTCCTGTTGGTCACATTGGGAATCACCTTTGATGCACCACTCCTTGTCCATCCCATTTTTATTCCTTTTTTTCTTTGATTCTATTGGCTTCAAAATACCCGAAGTCGCCCAACACAAAATAGTCTCCCAGTCGCCCCATGGCTCCATAGCCCCACCCGAAGTCGCCCAATCCCCCAAAGAGGATTACAAATGCGTGAATTTTCCATGACTTCTGACCCGCGGTCGCCCCACCCGAAGTTGCCCACCCGAAGTCGCCTACCCGAAGTCGCCCTAGTCGAGGTCGCCCCAGCACCAAAAAAGCTGGAAGTCCCAAGTTCCAGGGCGACCTCGGGTTCAGGTTTCAGGACCGCTTTGGTACCCGCGGTCGCCCTTACCCGCACGCGCCCTGTCACCCGCACGCGCCCCTATGGCGACCGCGGGTACTTAAGCAGTCGCCCCACCCGCATTCGCTAGTCTTGGTCCTGTGCTACGGCTTTCATCCACCTTGTAGTGGCTGAATGCGAGCTTGTGGGCCAAGGCGGTGATTGGGGGGTGGACTTGTTGCCCTTTTTTTCCACGACTCTATTTATTCATCGATTGTGGGTAACTTTGTGAAGGAAGAGCTATGTCTAATCCAAGAGAAGGGAGTAGTACAATGCGTCCGTCTCTATGGGATATTAACCACGATGACCCCCGGGAATGGGAGAATGCTACAAGGAAATATGTAAGGGGCACCGACCTTGACAATCCCGCGGAGTTCCAAGTGACTATTGACTCGTACG
The DNA here is from genome assembly GCA_947034895.1 of Rhytidiadelphus loreus. Lineage (NCBI taxonomy): Eukaryota > Viridiplantae > Streptophyta > Bryopsida > Hypnales > Hylocomiaceae > Rhytidiadelphus > Rhytidiadelphus loreus. Next base: position 1,239,232 of record OX344762.1, read on the forward strand.
AGTCAACGGGTGGAGAGTCATCATCAAAGTCGAAGAAGTCAAAGACGGCACATGATAAGGACCCAACTTATCCTCCACGTGATTATTCAATATTTGCACAGCGAGTGTGTTTCGAATGGTACGAGGGACGCACTGTGGAATTCCTAGAGTCTACATACTTGAGGCATAAAGAATCAGGCATCATTAAGTTGAAGAGAGATTTGAGCACTTTTATTCTAAAAAAGTGCAAAGAATCCCCAAAATATGCTGATGTGGATGAAACGTACTTTGGCAACTATGAGAAGTGGATGGAGAACATGCTCATGGAAATCATTTTCAATACCAAAAAAATCATTGTAGAGCACCGACCTATAGTCCCTGGGTGTGAAAATAAGGAGACCATCGAATTCCATGTAAAAAGGGCATGGTGGCAGAAAGCGGCGTCTAGACTATCGAAGACTGTATCTAGGGCGATGGGGTGGCAGTTGGACGCATTGACGGCTGCTCTTTCTCAAAACAGTGGATCGTCTCTCATGTGGATCAATTCTAGTGCAAAAGTGGTTCCGCTTAGTGGATATGACCAACAAGGGGGGTATGGAAAGGTGCGTAAGGTATACATTGATGGCATGTCTACAATACCCAAGCATGTACATTTTGCGGGGAAGGTGTCAAAGCAAATGAACACACGTGATGCGAGATATGAACGATCCATTGAGGCCTTGGTGTGTCCTTTAAATCACCCAGCCATTGTTAAATTTGTGGCTATCCACGCCAATACAATGGAGGCCTACACGTTGTGGTGGAATGGTGGTAATTTGAACAAACTTGTTTGCTTGAATGAGAAGGTCGTGCCACATGCCGATTGGCACGAAATCAAGTTGGTGAAGGAACTTCAACAAGAGCAGGTGAAGCAAATTAGCCTCTTTTGAAGGCACAAGGCGAAGTTGGCATGGGCCCTTGTTTATGTGACAAGTCTTGTACACAATGAAGGTGTTCTACACAACGATTTGTCTCCCAACAACATATTAATCCATTATCCGCCGTACTCGGATGATGTTATAAACATTGGGATTTGCGATTGGGGAATTGCCAGTCGTATACAAGAGGGAGCTCCCTCACATTTTAGATACAAAACCACGAAAGAGAGGGATGACATGTTGAAAGGCAGATGGTGGGTGGCTCCAGAGTTGTTCTATGTGTTTGGGCCAAAGGGTTCAGAAACGAGCCTTGACAAGATGTAAGCCAGGCACAAGTATACGGTTAAGTCTGATTCGTTTTCTATTGGTAAATTGATTTGGAACATGAAAATTGGTTATATGGGTGAATATGACAGGGAACTATTCAAAAACCCTGAGTCGGGAAAGTTCTTTACAATGAAGTTACGTGCGCTTATGGATCTTGACTTACAGACGAGACTCACATGCTCTGAGGTGGTAGCTTCACTCATGCTTCCACCCTGGAATATGAAGCCTCCAGAATTAGTTTTTCGGGACTCCGTATTGTAGTGTGATAGAAGAATACCATAGTATCATTTTGGAGTAGTACTTCTAGTACATGTAATCAAATTTTAATATGAAGTGCCATTTTTCCCAAATTGGCAATATTGTGGATCTATTCTTCATGGTATGTTGTATTGAATCTCTCATATCAATGTTTGTATTTTGCTGCAATGAATGAATTAAATAGGCTCAATGTTCCAGTAAGATATCCTACAGTAAGATATATAGCCTTGGAATAATGGAGCCCATTTTCCTTCTAAAAAGCATTGACAATCGGCACTTGTATTGGTTCATCCGGCAAAAAAGGATGACTTTCTTGTAATCTTAATAGGTTTTTGGCAATAAAAACGACATTTCTCAATTGGTTTGAATGGGCCAGAAAAAATGGGAACATAAGGGTTAAATGCAATACACCATTTTTAGGTGAAATTAATTTCACCTTTATATGTAGAAATTACGTTTTCTCTCAACAAAACCATTTTGGTCTACAAATTAAAAATTAAATTTTGAATTTGCCTTTTAATGTTTCACAAAACATTTTTACAAAGAGTACCTTGAAGGCTTCTTCCAGGTTCATTACTTTTGAATACATGGTCAAAATATTCTTGCAAGATCTATATGTTTGAGCCATAATCGAAAACTAAGAAAAGTTTCTTTAGATGTGAATTTAACCCCTGAAGTTCGAAGGCCATTATAGGTTCAGAACCACTAAAAACCGTCACTTTGGCTACTTTCAGAAAAAATCTTGAAGTGCATTACAATAAGAGTGCATTAATTATTAAGCCCTATGTGCCTAAGCCTTTCCCTCTTGTATTTTTCCTATGAAAAAAAAGCATGGACTTACAGTAATTGGAATTGAAGCAAGTTTCCTATTTATTTTTTAATCTAACGTATGAATGTTTAAACAACTTGCTTGTTAGTAGGCACATATAATGTTGACTTCTTGTACAATTTAAAGCAAATTCATAAAACATCCTAAAATGCATTGGGCATTTGAGGGTTACGGTTTGGATTCTAGGGTTCTACTTTGCGAGGGCTTTGTCGGGTTTTCGGTTCATGATTGTAGGGCTTCAAAATATTGAAGCCTTATTAGGGACCATTTAATAAAATGATCATGTGATATAATTGTAAGCTATTTAGAAAATATTCTATGATCTCACCTACCATGACAGCAGTCTTCTGTAAGTGACTCTTTCAAATACTGATGTAGGGGCGACCGCGGGTCCAGAGAAGGGGGAGATTGGGGACTTCTTTCTGCGGTACTGGGGCGCCCTCGGGTGGGGCGACTTCGGGTTGGGCGACCGCGGGTAGGGTGACTACGGGTCCAAAGAAGGGGGAAATTGGGGACTTCTTTCTGCGGTGCTAGGGCGACCTCGGGTGGGGCGACCGCGGGTCCAGAGAGGAGGGAAAAACTCACGCATTTGAAATTCCCTCTTTTCTGGGACTTGGGCGACTTCGAGTGGGGCGACTTCGGGTCCAAAACTAGGAGATTAATTTGTGTTGGGCAGCTCATGGTGTTTTGAAGACCCGTACAATCAAAGAAAAAAAAAGAATAAAAATGGGATGGACAAGGAGTGGTGCATCAAAGGTGATTCCCGATGTGACCAATGGGAAGGTGAAGTAGTGGAAGGGATTCTCACACAAGGGTCAACTTCTTCAAACTCAAGTGGAGTCTAGGAGGTCTGCAGTTCGATTCCCAACTCCGTGTGCATGATGTAGGAGGATCTGGTTGAATATTATGGGTTCGGTCAAGGTCCACTTTGAGTTCAGATCTGAGATGAAAAACACATTTCAGTTCTGTATTCAAAGTGGTCCTTGGCCCAATCCTCGAAGCACGTCGCGTGGCCTAGACCGAGGTCTTCACGGGATTTTTTGAAACTTTAAAGTAACTAATTTGTAATGATATAGAGTATTTTAGAATTCAATTGTGCTAAATCTTTAATTAATTAGAATTGTTCATTTTTATGGACAATGACAAACATTTCACTTCTCATTTCAAAGTGGTCCTTCGTCCAATCCACAAAGTACATCACCTGGCCTATACTCAGGTCTTCATGGGATTTTTTGAAACTTTAAAGTAACTAATTCGTAATGATATAGAGTATTTTAGATTTCAATTGTGCTAAAATTTTAATTAATTAGAATTGTTCATTTTTATGGACAATGATGAATAAATACTTGTAAATGAAATTTGATTTTACAAGAAGGATGTTTGCATAATCTATTTAGTGTCAAAAGATAAATTTAACTTAACTATTAGAGTGCATTACTAATTAGGCCCTACGTGCCTAAGCCTTTCCCTCTTGTATTTGTCCTATTAAAAAAAAGCATGGACTTATAGTAATTCCCATTGAAGCAAGTTTCCTATTTATTTTTGAATCTAACCGTATGAATGTTTAAAGAACTTGCTTGTTAGTGTGCACGTTAATTTTGAGTGCAAAATTGCATAAGTGTTGTAAGATTATAACAAGAGAATAAGATAAATGTACATTGTTTACTTCAAGTGTATTATCCCCCTCCACAACAATTTGATAATTTGCACAAATAAAGTTTTTTGGCATTGGAGGAAAAATGAAGAAGTACAAAGAAATTGATTCTATAATTCAAAATGTTGGCTTCTTGTTGATGTTAAAGCACATTCATAAAACATCCTAAAATGGGTTGGCATTCAAGGGTTTAGGTTTGGGTATGGGTTCTAGTTTGCAAGGGCTTTGTAGGGTTTGGAGTTCATGATTGTAGGGCTTGAGGATATTGAAGCCTTGTTAGGGACCATTTAATAAAATGATCATGTGTTATAATTGTAAGCTATGTAGAAAATATTCTATGATCTCACCTACCATTGATGACAGCAATGTTCTCTAAGTGACTCTTTCAAATACTGATGTAGGGGCGACCGCGGGTGGGGCGACCGCGGGTCCAGAGAAGGGGGAAATTGGGGACTTCCTTCAGCGGTGCTGGGGCGACCACGGCTCGGGCGACTGCGGGTAGGGCGACTTCGGGTGGGGCGACTTCGCGTCCAAAACGGGGAGACTAATTTTTGTTGGGCGGCTGATGGTATTTTGAAGCCCCATAGAATCAAAGAAAAAAATGAATAAAGATGGGATGGACAAGGAGTGGTGCATCGAAGGTGATTCCCGATGTGACCAACGAGAAGGTGAAGTAGTGGAAGGGATTCTCAGACAAGGGTCGACTTCTTCGAATTCAAGTGGAGTCTGGGAGGTCTACGATTCGATTCCCAACCCGGTGTACATGAGGTACGAGGTTCTGGTTTGGGCTTATGGGTTCGGTCAAGGACCTCTTCGACCTCCGCAGTGAGATAGAAAACATCTCACTGCGGAGGTTGAGGAGGTCTTTGGTCAAACCTTCGAAGCACGACACCTGGCCTATACTCAAGTCTTTACGGGAATTTTTGAAACTTTAAAGTAACTAATTCGTAATGATATACAGTATTTTAGAATTCACTTGTACTAAATCATTATTTAATTAGAATTGTTCGTCATTATGGACAATGACGAAGATGTACTTGCGAATGAAATTTGATTTTAGAAGAGGGGTGTTTGCATAATCTATTTAGAGTCAAAAGACAAGTTTAGCTTAACAATTAGAATGCATTACTAATGAACCCCTAAGTGCCTATGCCTTTCCAACTGTATTTTTCCTTTATGAAAAGAGCATGGACTTATAGTTATTTCCATTGAAGCAAGTTTTATGAAACAAGAACCTAACCATAGGAATGTTTAATTAGCTTGTGTATTAGTATGCACGTTTCCTGAAGGTGCAATATTGGATAAGAGTTGTGAGATGATAACCTACCAAATTTACTTTTTCATGGTTGAGTGTATTGCTTATAAAAATAAATTTGGGATTGGAGTTGAAATGAAGAACTACAAATTATATTGGCACACTAAAATGTTCTCTTCCAAAACTTAATATCACTTGAAAAAGCTATTAAACTCATTACATGTTGGGAATATTTTTAATTGTGGTGGCCCACGATTTTACTACCACCTATTCATTGATACATAAATTGTACTTCCTTTCTCCATTTGTGAGGATGTGAAAGTAAATATAAGGTAGAAGGCTCTAAAATGGAGTGGGCATTAAAAATGGACTCTATAAGTGGCTTTGAAATGGACAAACTGTAGTTCATAAATTGACCTCCATAATCATTAAATGATTCGAGAAAAAAAAATTATCAATTGTAAAAGCCAATTCATTCTCTTTACTTCCCCATTTTTCTTTAGAAGTTGCAAGTGAACGTTTTACGGGAGACCTAGGGGCATAAGTAGGGACCTATGACACAAGTACTTTGGAAATTTACAATTAATTAAAAAATACTTAAAAAAAATGAAATCACTTGTGTTAGATTCCTCTTTTATTTTTCATTGTCTGAAAAATGATCTAAAAATATTTTCATTGAAGTAAATACATGAAAAAGGGAGATCAGTCTTGAGATGAGCCATTTGTGAGGGCCAGGGTGAATTGACTCCCTCATTGCCCATCCAGGGCTTGCCCTAGAATTTATTATTTGCACTGCTTAATTTTTTTGGGAATTTTGAAATCATATTTGCAATTAGAGGCCCCAAATTACTTCTAGGAGATGCAAGAATTACCCAAAAATTGGCAGAATATAGGGGGCTTTTTTTTCAAATCTAAGTTGACGGGGGCAATGGGGGGGCCAATTCTCCATGTGCATTTCCTGAGTCTGCTACCTTTCCCTGGACCCGCGGTCGCCCTGAAGCCACACGTGCCCTTCCAAGACCCGCGGTCGCCCATAATTCCCTGTACCCGCGGTCGCCCCACTTAACGCACTTGCCCCCCTAAACCCTGATCCCGCACGCGTCCAGGGCGACTTTGGGTACAAATGCGGTTGCCACGGACGCGAGCTGCCACTTTCTTTTCCAGTGCTGTGCATCGGCTTCCATATGCTTTCAAGCGTCTGGATGCGTGTTCGTGCACTGAAATCTTGTGTCTAGGACACTTTTTGTGCTGTCGTCGATTGTGGAAGACCATACTTTCTGAGCATTTGGAGGATACCAACACATCCTATATTCACCATGGCCCCCCCCTTTAAGAAGGCAAAGAAGAAAGGAGAGCGCCATAGTCGGAATGTAGCCATCCTTTTGGACCCAACAGCAAGGGCATTTCCAAATTGGCAAAACGTGCAATCGGATTGGACGTTCAACACTTGCAAGGCCTACGTAGGGTGGTGCCATATCGATAAGCTATTCCCTTACTTCCGGCACGATGTCCATATCAGCCAAAACAATGCTAATCTTCACTACTGCAGAGATGATGCATTTGTGCAACGGTGCATCGAAGTTTACCGGACATTATATCAAAAACCAACAGTGAAGGGGAGTCAAGTTTCATTGGGTATATGCCAAATGGTCTATGCAGAGCTACAATTGCGACGAACTGTGGATTGGAGGACCATTAAGAAAACCCCCAATAGCATAGTTCCCACTACCAAAGACATTCCAAGGGCGGATCCATCAAATAATCCGAGGGATGGATTAGGGCCCAAAAAACATTTCAAAGAAGAAGTGTCGGATGAAGACTACGATTGTGGCCAGTCGTCCACCTCCACCGACTCGGATGAAGAAGACATTGCAGACCCCATGCCCCCAAATGAAGATCCAATACTTGAAGAAAATATGGCAGCGGTGGTACCTTTTGTTGGAGACTCAGAAGGGGCAGTAGTATTGCATGTCGCGCCTCTTAGATCGTTGGAGCCAATGCACTTCCGTCATCCTGAGGAAGACGAAGTTCTTCAACATGTATATGCACGCATGCAAGAAATGGAGGAAGACAAGGAGGAGGGCGAGATCGGGTTGCAACGAGATGCTGAACAAGCATTGGTGATTTTTGATTCATCTGAAGAACTACCTCTTCAAGAAGCAGGAAGGGAAGTATTATATCTTGAAGACACGAGGAGGCAAGGAAAAGAAGCTTATAAAGCCCAGTTGAAGGCTATTCTTGGTAGACACGTAGAAATAGAAATGGAATGTGAAAGGCAGCGTGAACGCACTGGTGGTGACATTGAGGACAACGATGAGCACACCCTTGAAGCACTAATCATAAGCGGGAAAGTTCGTTTGTCAGTTCAACAAAAGGAAATGGACGAGCTGGAGCAATTTTATTTGAAATTCAATAAAGGCAAAGATGGAGGCTCTACCTCAAATTCCACCCCGTTCTTGGATAAACGAATGGCCAAAATAATGGAAGAGTGTTTGGCAGAAGAAAACCGATTGAATACCGAAAGGAAAGCTGTGGAAGAGGCGCAGTCAAGGTTGAATGACCTAAAAGAAACCACGGTTGTAGGCCCCATTGACCTTCCAATGGCTTTGGATGCATTATTAGTAGATGAAGAGCATTGTGTGCTAACATCAGAGGTAGCTTCCTTGAAGCAGAAGTTAGTTTCTTTGAAGAAGCTTGAACACCAGTTTCAGAAGCACATAGATTTCTGGACTGCACACATCGGTTATGCGAGAGCGTTCAAGAATTTTTGGATCAAAAACAAGATGTGGAACCATGACCTACCCCTTTTGAAGAGTGCTTATAGAATTGCGGCCCATGAGCTTGAAGTCATGAAGAAGAAAAAGGAAGAGGAGGCCAATATGGATGTTGCATGATTTTGGGCTAGAGGTAGTCTTCTAGTAAATAATAGACTAATAGGTAGTTGTTTTTCTAAACTTGTGTGTATCAGAAGGGTTGCTTTGACCTTTAGAACCACCTCATGTTGTACAATGGGGTCCATGTTTTGTTTCTTCAATAAAGATATATAAATATTCCTATATGAATTAGCCTTTATGTGTTTTGAAGATCTAATTCTTGATGATTAGACACATGTCAAATACATTTATTGCATGTGTTGTAGGTCAGTTTTCTACGTAGACTTTTGTGCTTTCATTTACACAAAATACCAACAATGTAATAATACCATTGTCTTTTTAAGAAATTCATACCGAACATCCAAACAATTATTTATATTTGAACAACTTCATACAATTTCTAGTTTGCCATGTACATCAATTGCAAGATCTTCCTACGATGTGAAAATAAATAAAGTTTACTATAGATTTGAAGATATTCCTAAATCCTAAACCCGTAAGGACTGAAATAGTTTGTTTTGGCATCATAGTGATATTTAGAAGGGAAACATGAATAGAATTTGTAGTATCTCCTTTGGCATAACATTTTTTAAAGGATTAAATTCGAAGCCTACCAAATTTTAGAACTTCTCACTACGTGGTTCAAATGTTTTTGTATGATAAGTAGTTTTCAATACTTAGCATTCAGTTGGTCCCCCGAAAAATTAATGATATTCTTCACAAATGACAAGGCATTTCCAATAACAAAATTGATATTGAAATTGGTTCTTAATTTCTTATGATTTATATCTATGTGAAAAACTTTGAATCATTTCATTTTGATTGCCTGCCAAACAATATTGTTCATAACTTTCACATTACTAATCGAAATGGAATGAATCAAAGCTACACATGTAGACAAAAATATGACCTTTAAGAAGAAAAAAATTAAAAAATTAATTTCAAATTCTTGTAGATTTCTTTTTCTGCCCTGAGACGTTCTTTACAAATTATGTTAAAGATGCCATAACTTTTGTTCCCGGAATCCCGAGTACCAATTGCAACAAAATTTATATTCCCATAAAGATAATAAGCTCTTGTATATTATGAGATAGTTTCCAAAAAATTCATTAAAAATTGAGATCATAAGAACCTGCCCAAAATCCATTTTGTCCCTTGAGGGGACAATGGTCCTTTAGGGGTTAAGTTAATCTTTATGCACATGAAGTCGCCCTTCTTTCCCCCGAGGTCGCCCGTGGCACTCAAAGTCTCCCATGAAACCCGAAGTCGCCCATCTAAGACCCGAAGTCGCCCCACCTGGATCCGAAGTCGCCCTCCTTGGACCCGCGTTCGTCCTATTTCGGACCAGAAGTCACCTGCCGGACCCGCGTTCGCACCATGTGACCCGAAGTCGACTACTGCAAAGGCGTGCGCCTCCATATGTCTGGAGGTGGACCAGCGGTTGGGTAGGGCGACCTCGGGTGTAATACAGTTTGGTAGCGGCGCCCTAAAACCATCCTTGGAGCGTGTGGAGGGAAGACCGAAAGCACTATAAATGTAGAGGAACAACATTGGATTTCTATTGCTCTGTTGATGAACATATGGCTTGGATCTTCTCAAGAGGCTTCATGCAATGTTATATTCTTCAGAGGGCAACAACCTTGCTTTGAGTGGTTAGAAAACTACTTGAAGCGGTGGCTTTGTCATAACTTTTTTTTCCGAAGCACTTGGGTACATATACGTTTCGGTTTGGAATAACGCATATCAGATAAACAATATGGCAAACCGAGGAGCGGGGAGGAGGACGAACATAAATGATACTCAAAGAGCCACAAAGGAGTGGGATCCCTGGTTGGTTATTGAAACAAACCCCGCTCGTTCCGCAAATACGAGGACTTGTATTTTTTGTGGTTGGAACAAAGTTTTCGTGCAGAAGCGGGCATTTGGTCACTTTGGTTACCCCCGTACATCAACAGTGGAACGTTGTAAACGTATTCCATCCGTAGTCCTCGAATTATTCAGGAACTGTGAAGGGATTGTACCAAAAGAAATGAGTTTGGAGGAGATGCATGGAGTAGATCTTGAGGTTGATGTTGTTGTTGAGTCCGTTGCAGGGTATACTGTGGATGCATCAGTGGAAGGGTTTGTGGACCCAAGCGACAGGACAGAAGCACCTAATGCACCGCCTCGTAATCCAGATTCAACAAATTCTACTCCTGTGACGGTGAGAAGGATGCGCTCAACCTCGATTTCTCGTCAACAAAGCATGGATGAATCATTCTGAGTCAATGAAAGACAAAACTTGGACAGACTATGGGCTTCTTTCTTTTATGAGGCTAACATTGCATTCAATGTGGTGCGGCACCCAGCCTTTGTGAATGCTGTGAAAGCAACTTCGACATGTGGATTTCCATATTCCCCGCCATCGTACAATGCGGTGCGCACTAAACTACTTGCTGTGAAGAAGGAGGCTGTTACGAAAATGGTCAGTAGTCGAACAAAGAGTTCTATTACCCAATATGGAGCCACTATCTGTTCAGATGGATGGTCAGATACAAATCACCGTCCCTTGTTGAATATGATGCTCGTTTGCCCTGCGGGTGATGTCTTCCTGGGATCGGTTGACACCACAGGAGAGAGGAAAGACATGGCGTATACGGTGAATACAATGGCTATCTACATAGAGCAGGTGGGACCAGGAAATATTGTCCAATTGTGTACAGACAATGCTTCCGTAATGACAGGGTCAATGCGCGAGTTGCAAGCAAGGTATCCCTACATGTATACGCAAGGATGTGCCGCACATATATTGGACTTACTTTTGGAAGACTGGGGAAAGGAAAAAAGGATCAAAGATCTAGTGGATAAGGCCAGGGCAATTGTGAAGTTTATAAAGAAATACCACTTGACTTTGGGTCTTTTCCGTAAGTACTCGCCGAAGAAGTCATTGAGACTTCCCGTGGCCACACGCTTCGCAGTGCATTTTCTCATGATAGACCGTTTGGTAGAGTGCAAACAAGCGCTTCAATTCGTGGTGGGGGACGAGACGTATATGCCATTTGAGAATAGTTTGGTCAGTAGAACAAACGGACTCATTACAAGAGAGCGGGCCCGTAAAGCGTGAGAGGACATAGTTTCGGAAGTGTTTTGGGTGGAATGCGGTAATTTCCAGCACATGGTTCTTCCAGTGATTCTTGCTCTGCACCAGTTCGATGGCAAAATACCGGCGATGCCGAAAGCTTGGATAATAATGAGTAGCCTTCGTCAGCACGTGTGCACTTTAAAGGAGGCTCCGTTCTTTCTTGATGAGCAGACTGCGACGAAGTTCCTAAAACAATTTGATGCTCGTTGGAAGTTGATGCGCACGGACCTCCATTATGCAGGGGCATTGTTGAACCCGTATTTGACAGATGTGGAAGAGCTTCATAACAATGGAGAGGCAAAGCGGGCATTGAATCGAGTCATCAGAAAATTGAGCGGACCATTGAATGTGGATGAAGATGAAGCAATTGCTGAGTTGACGGAATTTGAAGAGAAGTCGGGTCCCTTTGATCCATTACAAGAGGCTCCAGATGTTACTCGATGTAACTTGTTGCCTCATCAATGGTGGAATCGTGTGGGTGGGAACGCTCTTCCAAAAATAGCAAGGAGAGTTTTGTCTCTGATATGCTCAGCATCATCTTGTGAAAGAAACTGGAGCATGTATTCATTTGTACACGATAAAGTGCGTAATCGCCTAGCCACAAAGAAGGCTGAGATGTTGGTGTATATCTACACCAACAGCAAATTGGAACGTGAAAAACAAGGACACAATCCAGCACTATTCTACGAAAAGTACCTTGTAGATGGAGATACAGATGAAGAGAATGAGGAACCATATTCTTCGGGGGACGAAGATGAAGTTAGGTTTAGAGATTTGAGAGAAGAACAGAGACGTGTGGTAGTAGAAGAACGCCTCCGTGGAAATAGGTGGGCTGGTATGGTGCCCCGTGTAGGTAGTCTTCCACGAGGACGATACCACAACACTTTCGTGGGTGATGATGATGGATTGAGCTCTCCAGAGGCGTCGCACCACCGCAGAGACGAAGCCCCTCATGTGTCGGCTTGGGATGCATTTCCGGTAATCAATGCAGACCCAACGAGGGAAAGAACTCCTGATGACAACAATGACGGTGCAGATATTCCAGTGGCAGATGAAGTGGAGCTTGTAAGGTCTCCAATTGCCACATGTCTGCCGCCTAGTATGCCAATGAACCTCCGAAGTGGTGCACGAGTTAATGTACAGGGTGAAAGGCAAGAAGAGGTGTCGCATATTGAAGAGGTACCTATAGTTCGTCCAAGTTTAGCACCGTCCAACAACACTGCAACAGAAACTAGGGTATACGATTCAGATGCGCCATTGCAAGTGGTATTCAACGAGACCCGTACCCGTGGGTCCAATCGCCCTGCAAGTGTAGACATTGCCACAACATCGAGGATAGTACCAACTCCTCTAACAAGGTCGCCGACACATAATGATCTACGACAAATTGTTGATGAAGGAGTGCATGGCTCAGCTCCACAACCTACTCCGGCCTCGTTGATGTCAGGCCCTGGAGAATCATCCAGGCGATCGCATGAACACTCCAAATCAGGAAATAAACGAACCCGCAAGACGCAAGACAGACTGACACGGAACCCCAAGCGTCAAAACCATGCGATCCATCCATTTGTCATTGGAGAACGAAATTCCACTCGTAATCCTTGGCCATCAAGCGCAGCAGCGAGAGCAAAGCGTCAACATGTTGGGCAGCAGGTGCTTGAGCGACCGACAGGCCCTATTATCAATGGAACCACTGATGCATCGAGGCCGACAAAGCGATTAGTACTAGCCAAAGTTGTTGGTGGTTTAGAAACGCAAGTGCGAAATTTGAACTCTGAGGTGGAACGTGAGGTGATCCTTCAACCTACAAGCAGAGAGGATGATGAAAACGAGGTCTCAGGAGCTAGTGACAGTAGTGGGCCACATGAAGACACCGACCCCAATGCAGATGAAGCGGAAAGCGATTCTACCTTCACAATGTAATGTGTTGCATTATAGATGTGGAGACCTTCAAATAGTACTATAAGGATTTAACATCAATGCCTTGTAGTGAAGATTTGTTGCCAAAGCTTGTAATGAAATAGGTAGATTTTGAATTTTGTGTAGTCCATCACTTGGCTTCACAAAGTCAGGAAGATTGTGAAAGGTACTTTGGTGTTGACGATGATGATTAATGAAGGTATTCATATTTTTTGCAAATAAGTGTGCAATTTCAAACAGGAGTGGTCTTGGTACTCAATTGTGAAGATCATCCCTATGTATGTACGCAGTTCCATTTAAATTAATATGATTATTGTCCAAGGTTTTTATAATTATTATGTTTTAGGCTTATGAATTAATTGTCCCATGATATATCATTACATAATGCATGTTCATTTGCTTTGGTACGTACCGAGTATATAATTCAATGCTTATATATTGCCGATTTGCCGTGGAATGTGTTGGTTGAAGAATAAATATTGGAAAAAAAATGTTGTGGGGGCCCCAGACTTGTAGCCCATAAAGTAGGACCCGTGGTCGCCCAGGATTTCGGACCTGCAGTCGCCCTGGATTTCGGACCCACGGTCGCCCCTACCCGTGGTCGCCCCTCAGGAAGCACACCACGTCACAGCCACGTAGGACAGTCCGTTTTACCAAAGGGTAAAAAAATTTGAAATCCGAAATCCGTACACGACAACAAAAACCGCCCTTACTCGACAACTCGACAATTCGACATGCGACATGCGACGTCTATTAGACACAAAAACTCGAAATTCTGTCAAACAAGACAACCCTGGTCGTGCTCGTGCCTTGAGAATATTCCTAATTGTTCTTTAATTAATCCTAATTCTAAGTTATTATTCTAATTTTAGTGAATTTTTAGGGTTTTATGGTTTTTATGAGTAAAGTGATTAATTAACTTTTTGTTAAGATAAAAAGTAAGAATTTAAAACTTTTAGGTGAAAACTTTTAAATGGATGAAAATTCCCCTTGGTTGGATGTAATTCGTTCCTTTAATAATTTTCAAGAGAATAAGTAGATAAATTAGGTTTTGACTTTCCCTAATTATTCTAATATTCCCTAAGTTCCTAAATTAAATTAGACTCCTTTTGAGATTCTTTTGGATAAGATTACTATTTCATTTTCCAAATTAATTCAGAGTTAATCTAATTATTACCTTTACGATTTTAGTTAAATTTTCAAAGGTTTTCTAACAATTTCAATTCTACTAGCTATTGGATTCTTAATGGTTAATTTTGTTAGTTTTAATTTTCTAATCTAAATTTTTAAGAAATGAAAGCAAAAGAAAAGACAAAATATAAATTTTGAAATCATACCTTGGTGTCAAGAATGTCGATTGTCCCGTCATCGCAAAACACCATCATAATTGTCTCCTCGAAATTCTCCATTGTCTTTCAGAAATTTGAAAGAAATCTTAGTATTATTGTGTCTAAACCTATCTAAAAAGTTCAAGTTTGTTAGTTTTGGCAATTTAAAACTAATCCTTTGATTTTAGGAAATTAAATTAAATGATAAATTTAATTCATTTTTCCCAAGTTTTCAATGATTAGTAGTTTTATTCGATTGCCAATTTTTTAATAGTTGTTTTGTTAAATATTCCAAGATATTAGTTGTTGTTTGTTTTTATTGTTTTGGCTTATTCGGCCTAATAAAACAAATTCCCCAAACTACAAACAAACAACTAATTTGGCTTTGGAATCCTAATTAATAACTAAAACCAACCGAATGAATAGTATTCTAATAGAATAATCTTAAATAATCTAAAACAAATCTATCAATGAATAGGGAAAAGAATAAAAGGATGAATGACAATCCAAATGAATAGTAAAAAGAATAAAACAATCCAACAATTCCAACTTCAATAGTAAGATGCCAAACGAAAAGAATAAAATAATCAAACAATCCAAATTATAAGATACTAACCTTGATCTTTTGCCTTCCTTGTTCACTCTCTTATAACTCTTTCCCTTCCTTCACTTGTTATTTTTGTTTGATTGTTGTTGATGGTGAGCTATGGTGAGTTGAGACACTTGTGTTTTTGAAGAGAATTCTTGGTGTTCAAATTTTCCCTCTAAACCCAAAGTTTTTATGCGTGGCAACAACAGCCTTAGCTTTTCCACACTTTGAGTGTGGTTTTAATCAATTAGAATTTTGATGTTGGATTTCGATCTGTGAGGTTGAACTGATCCCTGGCTCCGTCCAGTAATTGTGATCACCAACCCAGTTTGTTCGAACTCCAGCAAGCTCTGGCTCGTCAGTCGTTCCCGTCCAGTCAGCCGTTCCCGTCCAGCCCGTCGTTCCCATCCAGCCAGCTTATCCCCGTCTAGCCCGTCGTTCCCGACCCCGTCAGTCCGTTCCCGTCCAGCCGTTGCTCCCGTCCATTCAGCTGTTCCCGATCCAGTCAGCCGTTCCCGTCCAGCCCGTCGTTCCCGTCTAGCCAGCCCATTCCGTCCAGCCCGTCGTTCCCGATCCAGTCAGCCGTTCCCGTTCCCGACCCCGTCAGTCCTTCTTGATCCAGCCAGTTGTTCCGACCCCTTTAGTCGGTTTTGGTCTGAACCCCTTTTCCAACCTGAAATTTTGGTTATTCTAACAATCAAGCACATTATGATGTTAGAAATAACAACCAACAATAAAAGAACAATAATATGGAAAATAATTCTGTAAGCAAGAATTGTGTTAAATAATTTTCGAAACAAAGGTGCCACACATCAATCTAGCAAATAAACAACCAAAAAGTTTTGGAGGACCAATACCTCCGCCACTTGTATGAGCGAAAGAGAAATAATTCAAGGGTTCTTGGACTTTAAATAAATTTCAAAGGAATATCATTTCTTTGATCCTTATTATTATTTAAAGTCAAAGCTTTGCCTTGGAAAACAAATCAAGTATTAGTAAATCAAAGCTCCTCCATACAAACCACAAATTAGTTTTTTCCACAATGGTGAATTTTAACTTTAAAAGTCAAAGCTTCGCCGTGCGGGAGCAACCCCAGGAATTAACTAACAACTTTAAGTTTCAAGTACCCGTTTCCCGGTTTCAAAGTCAAAGCTCCGCCGTGCGGGAGCAAACCCAGGAATTAACTAACAACTTTAAGTTTCAAGTACTCGTTTCCAGGTTTCAAAGTCAAAGCTCCGCCGTGCGGGAGCAAACCCAGGAATTAACTAACAACTTTAAATTTCAAGTACCTGTTTCCAGGTTTCAAAGTCAAAGCTCCGCCGTGCGGGAGCAAACCCAGGAATTAACTAACAACTTTAAGTTTCAAGTACCCGTTTCCAGGTTTCAAAGTTAAAGCTCCGCCATGCGGAAGCAAACCCAGGAATTAACTAACAACTTTAAGTTTCAAGTACCCATTTCCAGGTTTCAAAGTCAAAGCTTCGCCGTGCGGGAGTAAACCCAGGAATTAACTAACAACTTTAAGTTTCAAGTACCCATTTCCAGATTTCAAAGTCAAAGCTCCGCCGTGCGGGAGCAACCCCAAGAATAACCAGTATCCAAGGACCCAAACTAGTATTTTGAAACTTAATTCTTAAAGGAGGTACACATGACAGTGTTTAACCGAACATTAGCAACTATTCAAACCAAACACCCGTTATATAACGAGTTTTGGCACGTGGTGATGCTCAAAACCTTTTGGCAAAGTCTAGCTTTGCCGCTTTAAAGTTTTAAGTTCACAGACTAGTATCAATTCGCACAAATAGTTGGTTAGTATCAAAAGAACAATAAAATCAACTAGAGTTTGGGAACTACTCCCACAACTCCAAAATATCAAAGTTTTGGGGCTTGAAGCCTCCAAATTCAAGAAATAAGTTAGTTAACACAAACAACACTAGAGTTAGGGGATTTCCTCCACCTAAACTCTTGAAAAGCAAAGTTTTGGGGCTTGAAGTCTCCAAATTCAAACAAGAAAAGAAAGAAAGCTTTGAAGGGGCCCTCCGGACCTTCAAAGTACAAGAGAATAGAAGAAAATAGAAGAACTAGCCAAAATTTGGCTTTAAAAAGTGCTCCGACAAGTGTCGGTAGCACGACAAGAGCAACAACAAGAATGAAACAAAGAATGAGGGCCACGAACAACCTCGAGGAAGGGCCTTATATACTCGCTCCCAGCCCCCCCGGTAAGTTGTTCGTAAAATTATCTTTTACTTTCAATCTAGATATTTTGCTAAACTACCTAAACGTATTTTCAAAATAATCTTTGTTTAATGGGAAGGAAGGTTCTCAAGCGAGTTCCTTCTAGGCCCTAAATGGCCTTAGAATCTTTTCCCAAATCAAATATTTGATTTTCCCAAAGATATTTTGAAAACCTACCTAATTAACCAAGATATTTTGTGTTTTAATCTAGGGTTAGTTCTAAATTGGCTTTCTTTAGTCCAAAAGATGGCTTCTTACGCAAGACAAGTATCTTGGGCAAATCCAATCTTCGATTTTACAAGAGATATTTGCAAAATCAACCCAGATTAATCCAAAATTACCTTTTAAAAGTCAAACTAAGGGCTGACCCTCTCTATCTTTTGAGGGACAACTTGAAACTGAAAACAAATTGCGCCATCGCGTTTAGAAGACCCCAATTAGCCTAAGGGACCCCTTACCCCTACCTCTCTAGCCGTTTAAAGCGCAAATTTGAGTCATGGTAACTCAGAACAAAAGTTAAAAAGCTAACTTTTGGAGTTTGCATCATTTGATGAAACTGTTGGTCCTGGGTGGTTTAGAATATTCGTGGGAGTAAGGATTGACCCTTGAAACGCTCCATTCGGACACCACTAGCTCCTGGTTCGCCGGTCAACCCGCCGCCAAGTTATAAATTCTTGTAAAATTCGTTGTTGGTTCTAATTCTAGTAGTTGGGAATGTCGAAATGTCTTCAAATTTGACAGGGCTCTTTATTGGCACACAAAACACTATTCTAATTTTTAGTGAGATTTTACCGCAACATTGGTAATTTCTAGGAATTTACGAATGCAGTTTTAAGCGGTTGACTTTCCATGGAGTCATCGAGGAGTTTTGTAAAATCCTGAAAATTTTGGGCAATCTTCTACAAGATGTCCATCAACTAAGGGCAAAACCAAATCTCCAATAAGAATGCTATTTTTAGCAATTCTTTAATAATTTCCACCCGGGGGGGAAATTATTCTTGATACCGGGGGAATTTTGGATGATCGGGCTTCTATTTGACCTCCTGGCATGCTTTGACCTAGAAAAGCACCTCTCTGTATGTTCCAATCATCATTTCCTCCATCTTGGTCTGTGAATGAATGTATTTCTCAAAATTACCTGCAAACAATAAATCTAACTCTTTCGAGTTGGATTTGGACTGACTCGGACTAGACTCTAACTTTTAACCAGTTTGTTACATGTATACTTATAGCTGTTGTATTACATGAACAAGACACTAGGACTGGTTAACTCTCAAATTCTCACATCGCTCGGAATTACTGACTTAACTACTTATTTCTACTAATAAGACCTAAACTTAGTGAAAATGCAACGTTTTTCATGTTTCACGCATTTAAGGCCATGACACACCTCTTTGGTAGGGACTTCTACCAAAACCCACAATAATTGTATTTTTATATGTTTTTTCCTATTTTTCACTTAAAAATTAACTAAAAATCGCGAAAAATAAGTTCAGAGTTCCAAGTGCCAACTTGAGGGCTCACAAGAGCTTGTGAGCGTATGAGCCTTCAATTTCGGAATTTTTTATTTGTGATTTTTTGAAATAGGACCTATTACCGTGGTTTAGAGTTTGTGCAATCTAGAGTTTGGGCTCATTTATATTTCAAGGAGATCAAAAATTTTGTATAACAAAAAACGGTAAGGAATATCATATATGAAACAAATAGAACATACCAAAGCCTCGAAAGACATCAAAACTGCAAAGAAGTAGGATAGACAAAATTCAAAGAGTAGATTAGTGGCCACTACTACTAGAAGATTTGGAACTAGAGCTGTCATCAGAATCCGATGTCTCACTGTCTGATTCTCTAGCCATATCATCTACAAACATCAAAACACGTGGATCTACCTTGGGGCCCTTCACAAAAGGTTTAGGATCATGGATAACAAGTTGTGAGGCTATTGCCTCAGCATACACTAACAACACAAAAGACTTCAATGGACTAGGGTAGAATGCAGGGTCTTCAAAGAACAATCGATGGGTGGAAATCTTCACTTTTTTTGCTTGCCTACACACTCAAATGAGACCACATATAAGAAAAATGTACAAGTGAAAAAAATGAAGGTCAAAATTCAAAAGCCCAGTGATAAACTTACTTACTGAATTTTGAGGTCTTCACAACCCGGTGGATGGGTACCTCTTCATCGTCGAGACTTGGTGAGGGGGCTGTAGGTTGGACAGGTAGTGTCTCAGCAGTCGGCGTGGTGCCAATGAATGGAGCGAGAAGGGCATTGAAAATGGCCTGATCTGCTTCTAATGCCACGATATGACGACGAGTAGCCCGGCATGCATAGATGGTCACACCTGTAGATATAAAGATACGATTAACTAGTGGGCCGACAGAATGCAAAATATTTTAACAGTTCAATGGTGAAACATTGAGTGCTGCCTAAGGGTGACCTAAAATTACCATCAATAGTAATGACAAAAGAGAGAAATTGATCATACCAAAAAACAAGGTATAATTGGTCAAATGGTGAAGGATAACAAACCGGTTGATGCGGTGCAATCCAAAACAATGTCACCAGGTGAAGTAGTTGCCTGAATGAGCATTTTCATTGTGGAAATTGCCTTCTCTCGAGGACCCCGCCAAGGTGAGTTCCCATTCATGGCCACGTCATTGATACCACTTAAATTTTGCAACATGTCGTCCCGAGCCAAGTTCACGCTAGCTTCAACATGTTCCTCGGGACGGCACTGGAAAGAAAACCTACTCTTACACGGACCATCTAGAACTTTGACGTATAGAGAAGCCATGAAGCGCATAGTCTGCATGGGAAATCATCGAAAACGATTAGTACTTTAAGGCAGAGTACAATATATGTTTAGGCGCATGCAAGTTGTGAGGCTAGGGGAATTACCGTGGTAGAGTGGTCCGCGGCACACGTCAGATGGAGCCAATTCATATCGTGCCATTCCTTCAGCAGTTTGAAACCGAATGACTTACAATTTCCTAGCAAGTGGCTTTTGATATTGCGGCAAAATGGGTAGATGACAAGAAGAGCCCCAGCATCATGGAGATAGCTCTCTGCAAAGTCAAAGATATCTCGGAGTCCGTCCTCTGAGAACTCATTCCATTGAGGAATAGAATTCGGAGGATCGGAGACTGTCGGGACCGGTAGACCCTCTGGGACATCCACCACAATCAAGTCTACCGCAGCCTGCCCAGTTACAACGCCATTGAAAAATCTCTCCTTGTCCTTGGCGTGCTGCGTTCAAAAGAGAAATCAGTAAAGAATACAAGTGACAACGGATTAAAAGAAACTAAAAGGAACCTATAGGAATAGGTGGATACATCGAAGCGCAATTGGATTGAATCAATATAGACAGAAACCAAATAGTAGTTACCTTTTCTAGCATAGAAACAATGTCAGTGAACGCATCAGGTACAGGCCCTGCATCAGATGCAATAAGACTAGAAATGGATACATTAAGAATGCATTGATCCACACTAGGGAGCGCATCCAAGTCATAAACTTGCGGTGGAAGTCCATGCTTCAATTTCTCTTGCGTTAGAGAAAAACTTGATGAGGTGTCCTTCATGGCCGCATCACTTGTTGCTTGCTCTGGAGCGGCATCCTCGGCTTTCCTCTTCTTCCCCTTGCCCTTCTTCTCCTCTTTGGCCTTCTCAGCTTTGGTCTTCTCATCTTCTCTTGCTTTCTTCTTTGCTTCGTTGTCCTCATTCTTCTTCTTCATGGATTCCCATTTCTCCTCCTTCTTGTCAGATCTCTCTCTCCTCTTCAAGGTCTTCTCGTCTAAACCACCAACTTCGTCATTTTCTATCACAACAAGAGGGATGTCTTTGATAGATTGAAACAGAGCCAACTCCTGAGGAGGGGTGAAGGCGCCACTGCAATCCAGATACCATGCTCCAGATTGCAAGTGGGCAGTAGGCCAATTCTTCTCTTGAGATGGAGAGAACATGCAGTCAGGTGACCTAAGTTCAAGCCACGTGTCTAGAAAAGGTGGTAAGGCGGCCTTATCGATGGCCTTCTTTGCAAAAAGCTCATATTTGAAATACCTGCCAAAACAACAATCAATATACATTAATCAATAAGATATCTATATAAACCCCCACACAAAAACAAGAATATGAAACGAATGCATCATATTACCTGTATATGACTCTCTTCACAACAGCAGAGGAACCCTTGAAATCCTTGAACTCCTGCGATTTTTTGAATCCTTCGGGTCCCTTGAACGCTCCAACATAGGCATGGTCCATATCCTCATCCGCCAACTCTCTAGATAATCTACAAGAGATTCCGCCTCCACTGCCACCTCTGCATTCAATGTAATATTGTCTGCCCAAATGATAGACTCATACATCTCCATGGCCGCATCTTCAATATGTGGAATGACAATTACATGATTAAGCAATGAGGGAACCATATCCAATTCCTACTATACCCAATAGATGATATGAATTGATTTGGATCTAGATCAAAGAAGAGACTCAAGCAAACCAGAACTAACTGAGGTAATGATGTTTGCCTTGAATGGTTGACTTGAATACAAATGTAATTGCAGAAGAAACATACCGCGGCATACCAGCAGGCCTTGGAGAGGAAAGAGTTAATCTTATCATCGTTAGTTGGTCGGGGTGGGAATCTTAAGGCCTCTCGTGTTAGAGTAGAAGAATTCATCCATTTGAATCATTTCACTTTGTGATGGGCACTGGCATTAGCGGTGGCAATGAGTTGAAGCTTGTCTAAGGTCAACTCCTGGATTGCATACATGCTCCAGTGCCTTTCAATCTGAAAAATCGACTAGAAATTAATGATAATTGTGGACACTGATTGAACCATTGAGAAACTGAAACTAATGTAAAATCAACAGAATAACTATCTCTTGGAGGCACTTGAATTCAATCCTAGGATAGGATGCAATCACCAAATTCATCTGGAACATGTGACTTCTGATCATACCTCTTCGAGCCATGCATCACCTAATGCTGGGTTCGCTACAGAAACAATTTTAGAAAGTTTTTTATAGAGCTTGTCTGTAGCATCCCTAGTAGTAGTCCTCATTGCTACTGCAACCCCAGAATCAGTCTTATCCTCTTCAATAGTATCCTCATGATACTTTCGAACAGCTGCATCTGCAGTAGCCGCTATGTCTTGCTGAAAAATCAAGAGATATTTGTTAAATTGATATGATATGAGAGAATGGTATTGAAGAATCCCAAAATTTAGAAAATTAAAAAGATCGATCATAATACATTGTGCAAACAAGCTACAACGCACCTAAAATATGAAACCAGTGAAGACCTCCAAAGGCATGGAGTACCACGTTTTTCGAGCATTCAACTGGCAAAATTTGACATCCTCTGCACTTAGAAGTTCCTTGAATTTCTCAAGGGGCATGGACCCGTACTTGCGAACACGATAGAGTGTATGCACAAGGTTCGTTTTCACACGGGAATTTTTAGTGTGTCTGAGTAAAATATAATGGATACGAAATTAGTACACATGAAGTATACTAAAAAAGTATTAGATAACAACATTAGAAGAAAATTAATGAATTTGAATGGGTTTCAGAGTCTCACTTATTAATGTCGTGCATGACCTGCATGGCTGCACCCACCCGACCCTTGGTTTCCAACAAAATTGTGTCCACAGAAATGTGCCATACGGGATCAATACTATGAAGTCGATTAATATGACTCATCCACGCGATGCGCCTGTGGTTGCCGTCACATAAAAAGAATTTAGCATCCACCAAATGTTCGAGCTCCAAATGATTGTTCAGCTCTGCATTAAAGTCATCATTGACCTTGTTCCAAATGGGTCCCCACTCCAACTTCTCTGCATCAGTGAAGAACCCGGACTCGCCTTGCTCATTTGACACTGAAGCATAAAAGACTCGAGATCCCTCATCATAGCCGTGAATGAACTCCTGCTCAAGTTTGATCAAATCGCAGTTCAAAGTAGGTCTCACCATGGGCATGGGTACCAAATGGCATAGGGGGACCTTTCGACGAGTGAGACCATGAGGTAGGATCCGCAAACTGGTAATGGTTGCCACATAATCCATCTTCTGAGTTCTCCGAATGGCATCCTCTCTCCCCAATTGCGGTCCTCCCACCACTCCATCTAGGTCGGGCATAACTTCAACAGCAGTCACCAAGTCAACACTTGATGGATGCTCCAAGTCAGTCACCACTGCGGAAGTAACCCTTTGCAATGGAGGATGCATTGTAGCTCCCAACAATGACCCCTACATACATAACGCGAAACAATCATTAGCAACCAAGATAGTAATACGGCAGTGTATATTGTAACAAGGAAACCTGAAAATGTAGCCAAACTACTCATGCTTGCGTGTCCATCTCGGTGGCGACAGATCCCAGCCCTCCCCACGTTTGTGAGAACAAAACAAAAAAACAGAAATTGGAGGCAGCAACCTCGTGGCTGCGGGACCATCTCGGTGGCGAGAGATCATCCGACCCTCCCCACGGGTGAGAGAGTGAACCAAAAAAATGAAATGTGAGGTAGCTACGTTTGGCCGGCAGCACCATTTCGGTGGCGAGAGACCACTCGACCGTCCCCAAAGGTGAGATACCGAAACCAAAAAAATGAAAGGCGAGGCAGTTGAGTCGCACCGGAGGCACCATCTCGGTGGCGAGAGACCACAAGACCCTCCCCACGGGTAAGAGACCGAATCCAAAAAAATGTAAGGCGAGGCAGCTGAGTCGCGTCGGAGGCACCATCTCGGTGGCGAGAGACCACCAGGCCCTCCCCACGGGTGAGAGACCGAATTCAAAAAAATGTAAGGCGAGGCAGCTGCGTCTGGCCAGCGGCACCATCTCGGTGGCGAGAGACCACCCGACCGTCCCCACGGGTGAGAGACCGAATCCAAAAAAATGAAATGTGAGGCAACTGCGTTTGGCCGGCAGCACCATCTCGGTGGCGAGAGACCACCCGACCGTCTCCAAAGGTGAGATACCGAAACCAAAAAAATGAAAGGCGAGGCAGTTGAGTCGCGCCGGAGGCACCATCTCGGTGGCGAGAGACCACTAGGCCCTCCCCACGGGTGAGAGACCGAATCCAAAAAAATGTAAGGCGAGGCAGCTGAGTCGCGTCGGAGGCACCATCTCGGTGGCGAGAGACCACCAGGCCCTCCCCACGGGTGAGAGACCGAATTCAAAAAAATGTAAGGCGAGGCAGCTGCGTCTGGCCAGCGGCACCATCTCGGTGGCGAGAGACCACCCGACCGTCCCCAAAGGGGAGATACCAAAACCAAAAAAATGAAAGGCGAGGCAGTTGAGTCGCGCCAGAGGCAGTTGAGTCGCGCCAGAGGCACCATCTCGGTGGCGAGAGACCACTAGATCCTCCCCACGGGTGAGAGACCGAATCCAAAAAAATGTAAGGCGAGGCAGCTGAGTCGCGTCGGAGGCACCATCTCGGTGGCGAGAGACCACCAGGCCCTCCCCACGGGTGAGAGACCGAATCCAAAAAAATGAAATGTGAGGCAACTGCGTTTGGCCGGCGACACCATCTCGGTGGCGAGAGACCACCCGACCGTCTCCAAAGGTGAGATACCGAAACCAAAAAAATGAAAGGCGAGGCAGTTGAGTCGCGCCGGAGGCACCATCTCGGTGGCGAGAGACCACTAGGCCCTCCCCACGGGTGAGAGACCGAATCCAAAAAAATGTAAGGCAAGGCAGCTGAGTCGCGTCGGAGGCACCATCTCGGTGGCGAGAGACCACCAGGCCCTCCCCACGGGTGAGAGACCGAATTCAAAAAAATGTAAGGCGAGGCAGCTGCGTCTGGCCAGCGGCACCATCTCGGTGGCGAGAGACCACCCGACCGTCCCCAAAGGTGAGATACCGAAACCAAAAAAATGAAAGGCGAGGCAGTTGAGTCGCGCCAGAGGCACCATCTCGGTGGCGAGAGACCACTAGGCCCTCCCCACGGGTGAGAGACCGAATCCAAAAAAATGTAAGGCGAGGCAGCTGAGTCGCGTCGGAGGCACCATCTCGGTGGCGAGAGACCACCAGGCCCTCCCCACGGGTGAGAGACCGAATTCAAAAAAATGTAAGACGAGGCAGCTGCGTCTGGCCAGCGGCACCATCTCGGTGGCGAGAGACCACCCGACCGTCCCCAAAGGGGAGATACCAAAACCAAAAAAATGAAAGGCGAGGCAGTTGAGTCGCGCCAGAGGCACCATCTCGGTGGCGAGAGACCACTAGGCCCTCCCCACGGGTAAGAGACTGAATCCAAAAAAATGTAAGGCGAGGCAGCTGAGTCGCGTCGGAGGCACCATCTCGGTGGCGAGAGACCACCAGGCCCTCCCCACGGGTGAGAGACCGAATTCAAAAAAATGTAAGGCGAGGCAGCTGCGTCTGGCCAGCGGCACCATCTCGGTGGCGAGAGACCACCCGACCGTCCCCAAAGGTGAGATACCAAAACCAAAAAAATGAAAGGCGAGGCAGTTGAGTCGCGCCGGAGGCACCATCTTGGTGGCGAGAGACCACAAGGCCCTCCCCACGGGTGAGAGACCGAATCCAAAAAAATGAAAGGCGAGGCAACTGACTTACCTTTTCTCAGCTGTCTCGGTGGCGAGAGATCACCCGACCTCCCCTCGGGTGAGAGACCGAATCCAAAAAAATTAAAGGCGAGGCAGCTAAGTCGCGAAGGATACCATCTCAGTGGCGAGAGACCACCCGACCGTCCCCAAAGGTGAGATACCGAAACCAAAAAAATGAAACGCGAGGAAGCTGAGTCCAGCCATAGGCACCATCTCAGTGGCGAGAGATTCCCCGACCCTCCCCTTGGATTTGGAACGCAAATTGAAATTGATTGACTAAGGGAGCGGCTGCGATCCTCGGGGGGAGGCAGCTCGAGCTCCTTAACCCTAATCTGAGGCCTCTCTCGGAACACCGAAACAGATGAAAATGAGTGCAAACCAAATTACCTCGGTCGTAGCTTGCGCTGCAACTGCTCCGTCCAATTCCGCTTGGGCTTGCCGCGACAAATCTCGTGCTCTTCTAGTCTCCATAGCGCCAATCTGAGAAAGCTCCAACCACGTTCTTGACTCCAAGAGAAACAAGGGCGAGCCTATACTTCACTTAGCCGTCCAAAATGCCCTACACCCGAGGTTACTACGCCGTAAAGGGGGAGCCACTGTCCATTGGCAATTTCAGGATTTTGTGCCCCAGGAGGTCTGCCGACAACTGCAATTTGAACTTCTCGCTAGTCCGTTGAGTAGGCGGAACTCACGCATGTAACTTCACACAAGTCCAATAATACATATCCCGGTCTACTAATGTTTATGAGGGTAAACGATGATGTACTCTCTATTTTAATTATATTATGGACGACATTTCAACGTTCACTAATCTTCAACCTTGGAGACAAAACTAAATTATTTGGACCAAATATTTCATTTGTGCCCGTGTTCTGTGTGAAGATGACAATTTCCCTATAAAATATTAATCTAAATCCTGATAAACGATTTCTAATCCATGTCTGCTAAATATAATCCTTTATGTGTATAGATTATATAGACTATATGAATACAGTGAATAAACATTGGATGCATTAGAAATTATGTGTGGCATCAGAGATCTTGTAATATCAGTATCTAGACATCTAGAGACCCCAATGAACATCATTTTTTCAAAATGGCTACGTGCAATGCTACGCCCATACCTCTTTCACACATAACTCGAAGCTCATATTGCAAATGGAAGTGGGATCATATAAGGTACCTCAATGTTGCTATTGGTCGCTCGGAACGTGTCTTCATCTTGTGTTCTTCGTGAATAATGAGATGTGGAATTTGACTGCACGTAGGAATCTACTATATTATTGCCTCCCGTCCTTTGCAAGGATTCTACTTCTTCTACTACAGTAGATGATATCACTCTCCAATTTTGCCTCCCTCTCTCAACGGCGCATGCCATTCTTGATCTATTCAACTCCTTCGAACTACTGAATAATAGCTTACGTTTCTTTCGCTTCACACTCTGACTACTACATGGAGGAGCACTTTTGCAAGGTGGCATCTATAGCAATCCCTACATATATATATTTGTTGCAGGACCAAAAGTATGACATAGGAGGACCTGCAATCTCTGGAAGGAAATGGATGCGAATTCCTCACGTTATAGTCTAATTATTCCCATTAGAGAAAAGGATGGTATTCTCTCATTATATACTATCACCACACTGAGCATCCTCCATTGCATTTCAAGTTCTAAAATATAACAAAGGTAATTATGGTCTACCATATCCTTTCTAATAATGTGATCTTGATTTCATTGTTTTCAAAAATCTTGTTAATGGACTGAGACTACAAGTAGTGAGTTAGTTGAACATATTTTGGAACTACTTCTCTTTTGGATCTCTTCAAGATTTGATGACATGAAGGCTTCATCAACTCTTAATTACGAGTACGTACTTAGTCACTACGTTTCAATGCTTAGGAATAGTGAATTTTAGTACTTACCATCCTCCATTTTTTGGGGTAATTACTGAAAGACATTGGAGATCTATTGCTACGGAGATTGCCCCGTTAACAATTCTTTAAATTGTACCTTGGAGATCTATCCGTGCAATCTTCCTGGCGCAGCCTTATAGAACAAGTTTCGAAGTGATAGATTAGCATTTTAATTTTAATTTTAATTCGGATTTACAGTTCCCATTTCCTATGTACTCTATAAGTAGAATAGGACAGCACTTCTAAATAATAACGTCATTTCTATTCACTGCATAGTAGTCTCAAATCTAGTGTCTTCTTCTAGTCGTAGTACTCTGATGGCGTCCGTAAGAGCTAATGGTCATGAGGTTCCCCTCCTTCTTCGCCTCAATGATATTAGTGTAGCTATTGTGTCTAGTGACCTCCTTCATGTTCGGTATGGTTTCTTGGAGTCTTCCATCTATATCGAGGAGGAGATATACTCAGAGGCCGGAATACTTCTTCAGTCGATTCTAATGTCTAGGATCAACAATGAGCATGGATATGAGTGGAATTTACCATCGGGTCGTTATCGGTCTTTTGGTCTACCCTCAAACGTTATGGACGCTTCTACTGAGATCCTTACCCCCTTATCTGATGCATCTACAGCTCAAGCTCCTATTTTTAGAGCCGTTAAATGTGAGCCTGTATGTCCTTCTGCCTCGGATGATCCTTTCAGTCCTGTTAATGTCTATCCCTCTGTACGAGAGTTTCTGAGTCCAATCGTCGAGTTATCAAGCGATTCGGAGGGAGGGCCTACAAATTTTGGTCGTCAACCATCTAATTCTTGTGCGCTCGATGCTACAATGATGGTCGAGACAACCCAATCTGGCGGTGCACGTGATAGTAGTGCAAGGAGTTCGTTTTTATCACGCCCACCTCTATATTCGACTGATAGTCAATGTCCTAGTGTGATGCAGTGCGTTCAAAAATTGGCGCTTATGAGAGGATGTAGAAACGAACTTGCTAATCTCGATTTTGCGTCAGTCGATTACCAGAAAGTCCAGTTTCTTCCGACTAGTTTTGATGGTGACATTGTCTTCGAGCTCCCACCATGTCGTTCTTCGTCTTCTACTAGTTGTTCTAAGACAATGGGGGGCATGGATAAACGTTACGACGGTCATTTATGGTGCCGTACTATGACCTCGAATATCCACAATGATTTCGGGCTAAAGTTTAGAAAGGCATCTTGTGTTGGTCATTTGGCATGCCTTAATCCTTCTTGCGATTATCTGAAGAGATGCTCCCATAGAAACGAGACAGAGTGGTCAGGTAACACAAACACTCCATTCCATGTAGGATCGACTCCACCGAAGGACTCTACTGTTGTCTGCAAGGTGTGCAAGGTTTCACCTACTTGTGTCAATTTCTGCGACGGTAGAATTTACTATGTTGTAGGTCCCAACCAAATGACACGAGTTTGCATCCATCTAGGA
The DNA here is from genome assembly GCA_947034895.1 of Rhytidiadelphus loreus. NCBI lineage: Eukaryota > Viridiplantae > Streptophyta > Bryopsida > Hypnales > Hylocomiaceae > Rhytidiadelphus > Rhytidiadelphus loreus. The sequence continues at coordinate 1,268,455 of OX344762.1, forward strand.
TCTCACAACCACCCAGTGGCAGATGGTCTATGTCGAGATTCTGTGGATACCATTTCACAGCTCATTGCGAAAGAAGTATGCAAGACCCCTACTGCTAAAACATCGTCCATTGCTTTGGCTGCTAGCAAGGAGTTTTTAGACACGTTCTTAGTGCACTCGGGCGAAGGTCCAAAGGAAATGCTTCATGGAAAGGCACTTGAAGCAGTTATGGATAAATTTCAAGTCCTCAGTTCTCCAAACGTTAGAAATATTATTGCCTCTTTTCGTAGTTCTAGAGTCGGAGGAGGGGAGATTGACCGCATACTTGCAATGGAAAAGCAAGCTAAGATTGAGTTTATTCATGATAGTGTATTTCCTGGGCAAGGTCAAGATAAAGTGTACCTTTTTAAAATGCTTGTGGATGGACCTGGTAGCGGCGTTGATCTCGTGAAGAGGATGCAACCAGGGGGAGATCTGTCAAATTCGTGGTTGATGTTTGACCATGTGAAACGGGTGAAAGGGTGGACCACCATCGCTTGTCACGTATATGATCCTATCTTCTGCAAAGTGATGACAATTGCAGTCTGTGACATGCAGTCGGAAGATACTGAAGGGCAAGTCATTATGTGGAGGTGTCTGAACAGGGTAATGGAGAACAATGGCTTGCTAAATCTGAACTTAAAGGCTTCATGGCGGACAGTGCCCAAGCCAACTGGAATGCCGTCCACATTGTTTATGGATCGGGAGATGCTTCTGTCAAGATGATTGACAAAGAACGCACATGCCTCTTTCACTGGGCTACGTCGATGATGCAACACACAGAGCGACTAATTAAGCGTGAATTGCAATGTCAACATGTGAAGCTTTGTAGGGACTACAAAGACGCAAAGACCCTGGAGGAAGTAGAGAACAAGTACCTTCAAATCAAGGCATGGTGGTATTCATCTGGTGTTGCATCTGCCGAATCTCTGAAGGAGCTTGAACTTTGGCTAGCATTTTGGCACTTCAGATATCGCCAGTGCGGTGGCTTCATGGAAACAGTGAGTCTTTGTTTTTTCTTCCTCTGAGTTTATCGTCCTTGAAAATGCTTTCCTTCTTTTCATCTGTTTAATGACTCTTGAAGTCTAATTTACCAAATTTCATTCATGTAGGATTTATCAATCGAAGAATTGGGCGACATTCCGTCTTGCAACCTATCCGAGATTGTTCACAACAAGTGGCTACAAATGTCTGGCAAGCGTGGGACAGATCTGTATGTCGCAACATGTGACGATTGGGTTCACGCTTTTATGCAAATGACCAACTATCGGGTGTATCTCAATGGTGGGCCATCTAGACATGGACCATCTCGAGCAGACTTGAAGTTGAAGAGGGTTGTTGCATCTATGGACGGCAAACGAATTACCGATGCTTTATATAGTATGCCGGGGGCGGAGGCAGTTTGTACACGAGTTCCTCACTTAGAAGGGGAAGAAGTGTTCGGATCAACCAAGCGGGCGCTGGATGTACCTATTGGATCTTAAGGAGATTCGCATCGTCCGGACAAGATTAATTACTCACACCCGCGAGTGCATACAAGATCTATGGATATTCTTGTCTGTGATGTGCAAGACGATACCACCCGGATGCCTCATGTCAAGCACGTGCTCGAGACAGACTGTGACACTTCGCTTTGGCACATAGCCCGCATCTCTGTAAAATCCAAGAGGAAGTGTCATGCCAATCAGTTTGAGACGGAGTTGAAGTGCAAGATGAACATTGTCCAAGGCTCTAAAGCTATTGCCGCTCCGCTGTATAAAGGGCAGAAGCGCGAGTACAAAGGTACAAGGGTGGAAACAGATGAGTTCTGGTTTTGTCCAGACGATATCAAGCAATGTGTGATGGGTCCGAGGAGGTCTCATATTCTGTCTCGACCGGAAATCCTTGAGTTCTGGTTTAGGGTTTAGGGTTTAGAGTTTAGGATTAGAGTTTTTTTTTTTTTGAGCATAATGATTTTGGGGTCCACCATATCTCAAATTTTCACAAAAGATGAGGTTGTAATTTTTGACCAAATGCAATAATGAATAGTTAAAAAAATGCATGCCAATTTTTACAAGGACTAAAGCAATGGAAGATGGTTTTTAGAGCCTTGCAATCAAGTGAGGTACATTATTTGGAAAAACAAAAATTTCACTTGAATGTCCATTTACTATATGCTCCAACCAATCAAACACCTTGCCCACTTGCAAATCCATGGAATTCTTTTCTTGGGATGGCCTTTGATTGGCTGAGTTTCATTCCTAAGACAAACACTCCAAAAAATACTAGCTGTAAATTGACTTTGAAAAATCACCCAAGGCAATTTTTTAAAATTCTAATCAAAGTATTTATTGGGTATAGAAAGATAACTTTTCAAATTGCATGAGAAAATATGAAATTTCAAAAAAAGTATTTTTGGAGATCCGGATAGCCTTTGAAGTTTGTGTTAATTGGGCTTTTAGGGGCTTTTAATTAACCACTTCGCTCTTTGACGTCCAAAATCTGAATAATGAATAGAGGTTTGAGGGGCTTTTTTATGACATAACTTCTCATTCATCTCAACCAATGCTCAATTTCTTAAAAAAAAAAACTTTTTGTGTGATGAATTTGAATAAATTGAGGTAGGTAATAGATATTTATAAAAACATAAGCAAAAATAAGCAAGAAATTAAGAAAAGATTAAAGTGCTATGGGATTAAAGGGAGCAAAGCTTACTTCAATAGTGAATAACATTTCCTTTTGGAGGGTACGATGGGGCTAAATTGCACCATTTCAAAATAAATATCAACTTTTCGCCAAATAAAAGAATTAAATTGCACTATAAAAAATAAACTCGGTGAATAAGGAATTCACTCTTGAAAGATAAGATGTTGAAAGCCAAGAATGAACCATGATCCTTGCAAGGAAGATCCTATGAACCATCTATACCTTAACCCCTTAAGGTTTCTAACTATATTTTCACCAGAAATGCTCCAAAATTGTCATTTCTAATATAAGTACCAAACTTTAGAAGAAAAATAAATTTGGACACATGTAAATGTAGGATTTTATATTATACTAGTTTGAAAAGATGTGGAAAAAATTTCAATAATTTTCACTATGTAGATTGCAAGATATTAGCACTTGAAGTAGCAAAAATCTTTTTTGACCTTGCAAAAAACTAGGCAGCTCTACTTAACAAGGTCGTACATTAAAAAATATTTGAAGCCAAAACAAGATTGTCAATTTCCAAGCTTTCCTGAACAGAGGGGAACGCTGGGAACTATGCCACAACAATGATCTGATGTGGCCACAATTGTGCCATGTTAGCTGGTATTAATTAATTAATAATTAAAAATATGTTTTTAATATTTTTTAAATTTTGACTGTTTCCAGGACAGGGAATAAGCCTGAAACAGCCCTCCCTTGTCTTGAAATCTCTTATAATGTTTGTATGAAAAAATGTCCAAAATGATGGTGCAACTTTGGATTAATTCTTCAAAGCAAGTTGGCTACATTCTTGAAAATTTTCAAATAATTTGGAATTGTATAACATATAGGATGAAAATAGTTAGTAGAAAGAAGTAGAGAATGGTTCAAAATAGTAAATTGTTAACAATTTATTTATGGAATTGAAAAATGCCAATCCCTATAGTTGTAATGTTGTAATAAACAATCTACACCTAATATTTTAAATCTTTTCCAAAAATATTTAAAATTTAGTTAAATAAAGGACTTCAAAGTTAATCTTAGAGTAGAAATTCCATAATTACCTTTAAGCTATCCGCAAACTAAAACTCCCTTAGCTTTCATCTCATTAATCAAAATGGAATGATTCAAAGCTTTACACGTATATTAAAATCTAGATTACTAATTTAAAATTTTCATTTAAAAAAAATAAAATTTTAAAGAAGTTTTTTTGCTACTAGACTTACCCGCACTTCACTAAAAACTACATATCATACAATAACTTTTGAACCATGTAGTCAAAGTTATGAAAATTGTTGGGCCTCAAAGATATTCCCCATACACATGTTGTGTGAAAATTTTTAAGGAAAAATAAATAAAAAATCCATTTGTAGTAAGCTACCCCAAATTACTAAATTGTTAAAAAAAACGTAGTTTAGGGCTTTAGGGATTAAATGAGTTTGCTTGTTTATTTTGTTTGTTTGTTATAGTGAGATCTTTGGCACTGTGCATCTCTTTGTCACGTTCTTGGTACCATTAGAAAGCTCTTTGCAAGAAAGGGTACACAATTTTTTTCCATGGCATTTGGACCTATGATGTAAAAGTTATTGAATTTCAAAGTTTTTATGAATTGAAAAATCAGAAAATTACTTTTAATAATACTTCTTTTTTGGCTATAGCAATGGCTTAGGGCACACTATTCCATACCTTAAATTAGGTTGTTCTTTTGTTTGTTTTATTTGTTTATTATGGACTTATAGTAAGATCTCCTAGACCATCCATCTTCCAATTCTCGGGGGGGTCATTTAGAGTGTCCATTAGGAACCACGTGCAAACAAAACTTTGGACCCCCTATATACTTTTTGAATTTTAAATTAAAAAAAATTAAAAAAAATATGAATAGATTTTTCTACTTTGAAAGTTTATGTTTTGAATTATTGATATTTTTATTTGTTAATAATAATTAGTTACAAATTTTTGAAGTAAAAAGATACACTATAGAATTGAAAAATAACTTTCACACTCCTATATTATATAAGAAAAAATTGTCTAAAAAATGAACAAAAAATTCCTAAAAATACCTCATTATTGAAAGCTCATTTTGAGTTGAATATTGACTCAATGGTCATCTAAATGTGTCCTCTATAATTATTTGAGTTGAAAAACATGCCATTTTAGTTCATTTTCAACCTCTTCTAGAAATCATTTCATATTTTATTTGAGTTGGAAATTTTGGCAATAGAAAGCTATAGTCATTATTAAACAATGCTCAAAATTTTAGGTTGAAATTATAGTTTATTAGAAACCACTTGTTCGCACGTGGTTTGTTATAGTAAAACTAAGTGCACCCCCCGAGTTCCAATTGCATTTTTAGTATTGTCACAAAGGCCTCAATGAGGAGGGGTGAATGGATTTTGTTTTGTGGTGTTCCAACTTACAGTGTGAAAGATATTGAATTTCAAAGTTTGTAAGAATTTAAAAAACTATAAATATTACCTTTACTTTTATTTTATTATACTATAGCAACAACACATGGCATACTTGTCTATAGATTAAATTATCTTGAGTGTTTTTCCTATAATTAAATACCATGTTTTGTTTTGTTTCTTACTAAGAGATCTTTAAAACCATGCATCATGTTAGGAGCTAAAGTAGAAGTACCTATTCATGATAATTTAAGCATTTTAGCATGTATGATAAAAGAAATTCATTGAGAAATTGAATTCAATGTGTGCAAACATAAGCATGAAGAAGAATGCAAAAAGAAGCAAAAAAATTTCCACAAGAATGAATATTTTATTCAATACAAATGTGGATTTTTCATTTGGACCCATTCCAGTCTAATAGACTCATCTATTCCGGTTAGCTTTGGCACTTTTTCCTATACAAGGAGGGAATATAGATGAATGGATGAGAAGGTACAAATAGAGAATTTTTCTCAATGAATAGTGCATCCAACTACTAGAGGTAGTCACACCTTCATTGGGCACTTGGAGAATGGAGAATGGAGACGTGATGGCTTAGGTTGGCTTCATGTTGGCCTTCCACAAGAGAATATTTTTAGTTGGATATATCTTCTGCACTCCTAGTCTTCACCTCCAGAGGTGAAGATTGGGAGTGTGGAAGATATATCCAACTAAAAATATCCCTTTGTACTCTACACTTTCACCTTTCCACCACCAATTTCACCTTTGTTGTTGCCGATTTCCCTCCAATCTTACATCTAATCTTACATTTAGGTAAATGGATTCTCCATTTTTTTCATTCTCCACTCTCAACACAACTTTTAGGGGTGTCACATCTTCTTCACCCACTATGGCTTTCCATTGGCTCCTCCAAGCCTTCACCAACTTCTCATTCTCCATTCTCTAAGTGTCCAGTGAAGAAGGTGTGACTACTCCTATTGTCCATAATAGGTCACTCTAATATTTCATCACATTGGGGTCCAAAATAGGTACTTCTACCATAAACCCTTCACACTTCCACCGCAAGAGATGTCCCTGCTGACTAAATTTTTTGTAGACTCCTTTCTTTTTCCGCCTCACTCTAAGCTTACTATGCCGCCGACTACCATTTCTCTCTCCCCGTTGCACGTCTCCCAACTGTCGACATAAATAGCCATTGACTCTCCCCATCCTACCCCACTCACTTCCATTAGAGAAATTCTCAGTCCTCCGGAGGGCCACTCCAAAGCAGCTGAAAGGACCCCAAGATTACATTTAACTTTGCTTAATGATTTGTTTTTCCCCCATAGTTGATCATTGGAAGTCGTGATGTTCGACAACTATCATTGGTTCAAAATTCAAGTATAAGTAGTTAAATAATCAGGGTTTAGGTATCGTAAATTAAGCAAATTCAATGAAATTAAGCCATTAGGGGAAATTCAGCTGCTCTACATGGCCGTGAGTTCCCTGAGTTTTCTAACTCTGTGAACTCAGCCACATGCGCAGTCTGATGTGGCCGAAGTTTGGCCACATCAGATTTTAATATTTAATCATTTTTTAATTATTTTTTAATTATAAAAATTATTTTAATATTTTAAAATATTTTAAAAATTTTAAAACTATTTTTTATTCTCACTGCATACGTTTGGTTGACAGCCAGGGAAACAGGCCTAAAACGGCCTTCCCCTGGCCAAAAATCTCTTCTAATGAAAGTGAAGTGAATTTTCAAGCTAGTTGCCAAAAAAATTAGAAAATTCTGACATTTTCCAACTAGCTTCTAAAGCCAGTTAATTTAAGGTGTTTAATGATGAGAAGAGAATATATTCATGTACACATGAGGTAGTAGGAGGTAGAACAACCCATGTGGGATATGTAGTTTAGAATTTGTAGTTTTTCAACCGCTCATAGTTAAGTTTAAAGTAGGAATCGTGTTAAAACTAGAATTTTAAACCCCATTTAGGCATAGTAAAATGAATTTTTTCAGAAACCTTTGAACTAAGAAAAGTTGAAAAATCAAACTAGTTTTCATATACAAAAATCTATTTGATGTTTAGAGCCTCCAATAAAAAGTTATAGACAAAATTCTAAAAGGGGTTGAAAGGGAGATTTTCTTTGACATTTTCAAAAACCTTCTCCAAATTTTGCCCATAACTTTTTATTGGAGGCTCTAAACTTCAAACTGATTTATGGACATGATAACTAGCTTGATTCTCCAATTTCATTTAGTTCAAAAGTTTTTGATAAAAATTATTCTACTATGCCTAAATGAGGTATGAAATTCTAGTTTTAACACAATTCCTATTTTAAACTTAACTATGAGTGGTTGAAAAACTACAAATTCTAAACTATATATCCCACATGGGTTGTTCTACCTCCTACCACCCCATGTGTACATAAAGAGATTCTCTTATCATCATTAAACATCCTAAATTAAGTGACTTTAAAAGCTTGTTGGAAAATGTAAGAGTTTCCTAATTTTTTTGGCAACTAGCTTGAAAATTCACTTCATTTTGCTCAATTTCATTGAATTTGCTTAATTTTCCAATTAAATACCATGTATGTTTACGCGATTGATTATTAAATAGACTTCTATTACACTTTCATTATTGGAGTTCTAACGTCTTTCGCGATATTCACCCACTCTGACAATGCGCTACGGCTATATGCCCCTACTAAATCTTACGCTATTAATAGACTGGTTTGGTCATGATGGAGCAGCCCTCTGGAGGGTTGAGAATTTCTCTAGTGACTTGCATGATGAATCTCTAGGGTTCAATCACTCCAAGGTGATGTCAACAATAGTACTAATGGTTTCAATTTGCTACAATTTTGGAGTTCACTTGCGCAATCGGGCTTCTATTGGGAGCTTCATCTAGGGCAAAGTGCTTCCTTGTTTCTAAGAATTAGAGAACCTCGATCGGACGTGGTGAAGCACGCAGGGTTTAGGGTTTCATGGTTGTCATTAATTAACGCTTGTGATTTGTTATCGGTGATGGTGAGGGTTAGTGAAGCTTGAATTTGTGCATGTTGTAACTATGCAAATTGGATTCATTGAGTCAATTTCTAGCAATGTCGGTGTTGCACACACAGAAATTCAGCTTCGTGAGGTTTTGATTTATATCGAGTTGGTGGATAAAAATGCATAGTTGCAATTTCTCAAGGACTAATGTTAGTACCGCTTCGTTAAGTTTTGTTGTGACGTGAAGGAGTGATTTGGAATGATTCGTTTCTTGCGACCTGTGCAATTTCGATCCTAGAGAAAATTAAGTGGAGAGACTGTGAAAGAAATTTGAAATGCTCTATTGGTAGTTCTGATTTATTTTGTAGCAGAGGGCATTAGAAATCATGAGTTATAGGCTTTGTTGCTTATAGACTTATAGGGAAGAGTAAGCCAAATAATTCATACTTTAAGTTAGGCCGGTTGATTTGTTTTGTTTGTTTGTTATTGTGATATCCTTGGTACCATGTGTCTCTTAGTCACATTTTTGGTACCATCGGAAAGTTCTTGGAAAGGAGGGGGTGCATGAACCTATGGTGTGAAAGTTATGGTTTTTGAGTTATTTTTGGATCTTAAATTATGTTAAATCATGTATTTTTTGGACCATGTGTTGGTTGGTCACATTCTTGGTACCATTGAAAAGATTTCTTTGAGGAGGGGTGCACGTGCTTTATTTTGTGACGTGTGGATTTATAGTGCACATGAAAGTTATGAATTTTAGAGTTACTTTTGGATCTTAAATTATGTATCACGTTCTTGGTACCATTGGAAAGATCTCTGTGAGGAAGGCTGCATGGGCTCTATTTTGTGGCCTTTGGATCTACAACTCCATTTAGATGGTGGATTTTGTGCATTGGGGTTAGACAACTCCACTTGGATGATTAGTGCACTAGAGTTAACTCTAAATGCTAGAAGCACCAAATTTTGATGCCAACAATACTTCAAAGTTGAATAAAACCTAACCAAGTTACTATTTTTAGTAGTTTATTTATTTTTTAAATCATTTCTGAGGTCTAGTTTAGCACCAAAAATTTGATTTTGAAAATGAATGATTATGATTTTTCTATTCCAGACTTTGAGCAAAAGCGTCCATTGTAAATCTTGATTTTCTAGTGTTGAGGGCTCTTGGAAACAAGCTTCAAATATACAAGATCTTAGAGAGAAAAAACAATCGAAATTCAATTAAAACATTGTAGACTACATTTTGAGAAGCCACAAATTGATTGAAGTTCTTCAAATTATGCCTTGTACCTCATATTTTTTTGGTAACCAATTTTTTCAGATTGACATGTGAACCGAAGATTGAAAGACTTCAAATCACTTTCAAAGTTTTACCCCCCTCATCATGATCAAACATTATAATCTTTCAATCCATAAGTGATCTTGTTATGTTTTCTTTTCCTATGCGATATCCAATATGTCTACTTTGAATTTGTATGGTTACAATTCAAATTCTTTTTGATAAAACTTATCCTTTTTGTTCAATTTAGAGCAAATTTGAAGAAGCTCAAAAAAGACCTTGAGCATTTAGGATTTTAGGGGTTAAACACAAGTGTATTGGAACTTGGAGTTAGATAACTCCAAGTAAAAGATCAAGATTAATTTGGATACAAGATGATTGGAGAAGTATAAATAGGACTTTTGCTTTAGTAGATCGTTTACTTTTTAAATAGAACCAAAGATAGAAAGCTAAAGATAGAAAAAAAGTCCTAGTTTATCTTATATAAGGACTAATAGTCTTTATTGATAGTCTCTGTTACATAAGACAAAGCTTGGTCGTACTTCATATTATCTTTTATATTACATTAACTTTTATTCTATATTTTTTAATCTTGTTATGATGTTATTAATATTGGTAGTATACAAAGAGAGTATATAAAGAGATAGACGTCTAGAAATGTTAAGTAAGGCACTTTATTTCAATTTGTGGCGTTCCAATTCTCAGTAGAAAAGATATTGTATTTCGAAATTTTTATGAATTAAAAAAAAATTAGAAAATCGTTTTTACTTTTAATTGGATTGTGCCAATTGGATTGCACCCTCGTTGTGGTTGAAGAGAGGTGTAAGTTGTGGTTTGTGAAACCTATTTCTTTTTTTATAGAATCCCAGTTCATTGTAGAGGAAGGTAGAATTGGAGACAAAGTTGTTGGTATCCCGAAATGCCGAAATCCGAGACCATCCTCCACCACATTTGCTGCTTAGGTTTCATCTTCCTCAGTTTCTGGTTGTTCTTCTCCATCGTGGGCTTGATCTACTATTCCAACTGGTACCCGAAGTTCGACCTCGCCGACCTCCACCTCCGCAGCTTCAACGTCACCCCTTCCGGTGAGCTTTCCTACGACACGGACATCCTCATCACAGCTCGTCACTTCAGCTCCCTCCGACGCATCGAGAAATTCTCGTACAAGATTCACACTTCTCACGTAGGCAAGCTCATCGGCTCTAGCAGCATCCCGGGGTTCCACCCGATTCATAACAAGACGATGACGCTGGCTTCCACGCAGTCGGGGAAGGGGATTCAACTGGGAATTGCAATGAGGGATGAGATTCTCCGAGGGTTGAATAAGACTGGAAGAGTGGCGATGCGGTTTGACATTGAAGGACAAATTTATATGTCGTTGTTCTTGGCCATAAAGGAACGACAGAGGTGGACGTGTGACGTGATTGTGAGCCCGGGGGAGGAGTTTGGGAAACAAATCTATGATCGGATGTGTTGTGAGGAGTTTCGGTGTCTGAAATATTCCTACACTCTGTGGTTCAGACATTGCTCCGAGCATGTGCCGAATTGTTGTTTTTTGCCGCTGTCGAGCTTGAATTCGACCATCAGTATTTGCGGATGATTTCCTACACTTTGTGATTCAGACATTGCTCCAAGCAGGTGTCGAATTGTTGTTTTTTGTCGCCGTCGAGCTTGAACTCGACCATCAGTATTTGCGGGTGATTGTAGGTGGTTGTGGAACTGAGTGATCAGTCTCTCGCACATGCGGCTTCGGAGCCGTCCGGTGCCGCTTCGCTGGATGAAACTTGTTGCCAGGAGCCGCAGCAGCCGGCTTCGCTCAAAGCTTCCGAAAACAAGGAGCCGCTCCTTGCCACTCCGATGCCAGGTAAAAAACGACGCATTGTGCAACACTGTTCACGTGTTGTTCATCGATGGAATTCACCCCCGGTAACTCAGCCTCTACAAAAAATGGCCACTCCAGGGACCACTCCAAGGCAGCGCTTCTCCACTCCAGGGACTGCGTGAGGGGTTCTTATGGTGTTCTCATAGTGCTCTTATAGTTTAGGGGCAGCTCTTCACTGAAGTTTAGTGTTGAGTGAAGTTTAGTGTTAGTTTGAAATTTGTTGTTGCACTTTCTTTTGAGCATTTGGATGGCCCACCCACGCACATTGGCAAGCATGATGTTTGAGAGTGATGATAGTGCAGAGAGTTTGTCGGAGGAGGAGTTTGAGGGGGATGGTTTTGACCAACCCGTTGTTACCCGGACGGAGGTGCTTCCAATCGCTAGCTCCATTCCACCCTAGACATTACCCACAACTCCAATTTCCACGCACCGTGAGTGGGGCAATGCCGAGACACAATACTTGTTGGACATGTTGCGTGAGCGCATTGTGGAATCGGGGTGGCAATCTTTCCGTGCCAAAGACTGGGCGGCAATGTGTAACAACTTGGTTGAACATTTTCCATTGGAGGCAAGTCGTCAGGGGGTGCATCTGAAGGACAAGTGGGCCAAGATGCGACAACAATATTATCGCCAGAAGAAGATTTACAATGTTTCTGGGGACAATTGTGGCCTTGCAAGGTGGACATGGTACAATGCCATGGATGCCATGCTAAGTGAGACAGCAAAGGCAAATGGCGTTCCTGGTGCAAATGACCAAGGGGCACCTGTCATTGGTACCGAGACTACACCAGAGGAATCTCAAGTCAACGATGCTGCAGTTCGTGCTGGTAATTTTCCGGGAGTTCGTGGAGTAGCCGTCAAACGTCGAAAGCTCAACAGCGACATGTCGAGTGCATTGGATCGCTTCACTGAATCATCTGCTCGAATCGAGCAAATGAAGATGGAGACTGCAATTCAACTTCAGAGAGACAACAAGAAGTTTGAATTGGATGTTCTACAAGCAACGCAGGCTTCCCAAGAGCGTGTAGCGGCTTTATTTGCAGATGTCATTCGTAGTCAACGGGCTGGAAAGGGAAATATCCCAGAGTGAAAAAATTGTTTGTGTTTTTAAATATGCAATAAAAAATATATATTTTTATTGCAATTCCTTGTCTTCATTTCTATTACATATTGTATATATACATTTGTCACCAACAATTAATGGTTCATTTGAAACATATATTTATAAATGCCTATAAAATTCTTAGAACTTCTACTTTTTCACACCAAATTGTTTTTTCACATACTAGTCAACCATAATCTCTGACACCATTACTAGAAATGAAATACATTGTAAATTGCCTTGCATATAATAATAAAATACCTTTTCACAATTGTTTTGGGCAGATTCTTATGATCTCAGTTTTTGAAACTTTCTCATAAGATACATTAACTTATGAGATATTTGGGAATATAATTTTTATTCCAATCGGTGCTTGGCTAAAGTTATGCTACAATAACCTCAAAAGGTTGGAGACCGGGCAACAAAAAAAATTCACAAATAATTGAAATAAAAAATTTAATATTTTCTTCTAAATGGGAAGCTTTCATTCATTCCATTCATATTAGTGATGTGAAAGTTATGGAGTTTCTTGTTTTGGGGGCAATCATAGCAACTTCTTGAAAGAATTTTTTTGTTCCACTTTGAATCCTAATTTCTTTCAATCTACACGGTCAAAAATTGCAATAATTCTATCACGTGATTTAAGACAAGTGTAGAATACAATCCTCCGGTTAGATTCTAAAAAATATTTAAAAAATTTATTTCATAGGTGAACATTGCAAAAGTGATAGTTAGAATGGTTGTAGCAAAAAAATGGCCTTCAGGCTTTAGGGATTAAATTGAAATTCACTATATATAAAACATTTAAAACGTAGCCCGCTTTTATGTTCTCTAATGAATATTAAGATAATGATTCCATTTTTTTGTAAATTAAAAATCTTTAGTGATTAAAAGGAAGCACAAAAAAAATTATAATCTTCATTTCAATAGGTGTCTAAAAATGAAAGTTTTGGCACTACTTATCCAACAATGAATTAAAGACCAACCAACAAGAAATTACAAAAGTTTTTAAATTTGTCTTCATGTGAACGTGAAAGTAATTGTGTTTATTTTCATACAGAAACACACTTTAGAAGGCATGGGCTCATAGGAATATAGTTCCATATGTAAAAAAGAACATGTTCAAAATTTCCTAGTCATAGCAATAGAAGATTCAAATTCTAATGTTTTTTAGTGCCAATTATACCTCAAAGTTTCAAAGTTTCAATTGCATGAATTATTAAATTCAAGTATTGTACACTAACAAATTTCACTAATGAATTTTTGATATATAAAAAAAAAAAGATAATAATCATAAAAGCAAAAAAATTATATGTACTCAATAATAGACAAGATACAATTATAAAGAACTATGAATATATGAAAAATAAATGAAAAACTACGGATAAATAGGACCTAGCACCTACATGCTAGGGTTGCTTGCTAACCAAGCTCCATACAAAGCCCTACGCATACGTTCACCAGCAAGTTTTGCTCCATCGCCATCGTTTGGCAAACGTTGTGCACCACGGTGCATGCCTGCGAAAGGATCCGCTATTTGCCCAGGGATCTCTGGGGCTGGAAGCCTTTCACCATGCAACTCACAGTAGTTATGCAACACACAACACGCTATCGTAACAGTGCCGCACTTGTCGACATTGCCACCAAAGCTCTTGAGAATCCTCCACCGATTCTTTAAAGCGCCAAATGCATGCTCAATGACAACCCTGCCTGTATTAATAGAAGCATCAAACCTCTTCTGGTCACGGAATGCTGGATTCGCTGGCTTGTAATTCTTCAACAAGTACGGGCGACTTGGATAAGCTGAATCTCCAATCAAGTATGGCTTCACTTCTACACCTCTAATCACAATGGTCGGATTTGATAAAATCCGCCTCTAATGTAGATCATGGTATAAAGAAGACCACCGAAATTGCCCTACATCATGGACCCCACCAGGTTGCCCTGCACAAACATTCCAAAAAATCCTATCCATATCACAAACCCCCTGTAGAACAACACTATGGAATTTTTTCCTGTTGAAAAAGTTTGTAGCCATAGGTGTGAGATGACTACTAGGGCGCCTCGCAAGAGGAATGTGGGTCCCATCTATGGCTCCACAAATGTTAGGTAGCCCCGTGGAATTCCTAAATCTCTCCATAATGTCATACAGTCTATCTCCAGTCGGTGTGTGAATGTATGTGGTAAAAATACCGCGGTCCCGACTACTTAAGACTCCACAAACTATATCTGTGTATTTACGGATTGTGGATGCTCCACATCCGTATAAGTCATTCATCTTCTCACATGAATGACCACAAGCCAACCGGTAAATTACCAATTTCACTTGCTTGCGAATTGGTATGGGGGCCCGAACAAAGTAAGGTGCTTGAGACTGTAAAAACGGAGTCAACTCTAGCACTAATTGCTCGAATGCCAAAAAGGACATCCGGAAAGTGTCGAAATATTTTTTATCCAGCATGTCATGGGACGTATGCCACACATCATCTTCTACAACATCATGGTACACATATTGGCGGGGTTCCATCCACCAAAAACGCCCATCAAATCGTTGTAGCCATGCGGCAACTACTACAAATGGCAATGCAGTTGCACCTACAGACAATTCTAAAAGATCTACCGGTGGTGGAAGGCGCCTTCGTCGAGGGGAAACCGCCAAGAAAATGAAAAAAAAAGCTAGAAGAAGTAAATTTGCTTCATCCTCGTCCAATGCCATAGTTAGCGAATTGCACTAATTAACGATGAAAATTGCTTGGAAAACAAGTGAGTTTCCCAAGTATTTAGCCTTTCCGGGAGAGACTCAAAAAGTCTCTAAGGCGGTGTGAAAAGAACCATAATTTATTGTTTTTAAGACATTTGAAAATTATATTTGACAATGATGGGGGGTTAAAGTTGATAATGCATACGAATTATTGGCCACCACATTTAATTCTCACCTAAACCCGGGCATTAGTCAATGAATTTAGAATTATTGGGCTTTCCATTAAGGTTCACCTAAACCGCTAGTATTATTGAGCAACCCTTGAATTATTAAGCATCTCATTAAGACTTACGTAAATCACTAAAATTATTGACCAACCCTCGAATTATTGTGCATTTCATTAAGACTTACGTAAATCACTAGTACTATTGAGCAACTCCCGAATTATTGAACATCCCATTAATTCTCACCTAAACATGTTGAGTTATTGGGTTAGCCCTTCACTTTAAAATTAAAAAACGAAAAAGAGTAACCACGCCCTGGAGGCATGGCACTCAAGCTTCTGAAAAGCTTCATGTGCGGCTAAGCAGAGGAGCCACAGCAGCTGCCTCAACTGAAGAAGCTCCCGTTCCCTCCCAGCTCGCCACCTGTCTCACGACGGAATTCATCCTGAGATGCTGGCCCACGCCAATGCCGCATGTGCGTGATACTATCGAAGCTGTCTGCAACGATTGTCTTTCAGCATCACATTTGTCTCAACTGCGGTTCTTAGCAACCGTGGTAACAAACCCTAGGGTCCTGCGGGTGGAAATCTTTGGGCACGATAGATGGATGTTGTGTAAATGATCCTTTCATAGATGTTGGAAGCGTATAACCTAATAATTCACATAAAATTTGGTGTAGCATTGCATTTCTACATTCATCCATCTTTTGGACCCAAAAACGCTTTTCAATCAAATTTGTGCACCTTAGTTACCTGATGTTTCACTCTAATGTTATGTTCGTGCATTTTGTGTAAAACCTCAATATGTATTTTCTGAAACTGATCCTAACAACAACTTTACTGTGTGAGAAATCTTCGTTGAAGAAATCTTCTTTGGGAAAATATGTCATGTTGCACGTGCAGTAGGTTTGAGTGAACAAGAAACCGAACTGACATGATAAGAGCAAACACCAAGATCCTATTTTATTGTTGAATGCATATTCCTTGGTGCGATCTGTAAAACTATTTTCAACTAACTTCAAGGTTGGACTTGAAGTTTTCAATTGCTTTTTGTTTGTCAACAAGTCAAAGCTACTCCTAAAGTGTAGTTTCTCCCTCTGCACATAGAAGTGAAAGAAAGCATGGTGGAACTTGGCTATGGCAATTCTGACTGAAAAAATTTGAAAATTCATTTGTGATTCCGATCAGACAGTATGGAAATTTGTCTTAAAATTTGTCTTAGAATAGCGTCACTGGAGTCTAGATTTGAAGCTTAGATATGCCCATGTCCAAATCTTTTTCCTTCAAATGGGTCCATTCCGGTAATACCATGCACGGTGGAGTCTCAATTTTGAGCTAGGAAACCACATTATGTTTCTAGAGCTTGGCATGGAGAGCGTTTTCTTTTGGTGGTGTCGGAAGTACTCGTATGATTCCTTCTTGAGCTAGTGACGCTACCAGCTGCACACCCATAATATCTATCAACTATCATGATGGATAATTGAAGCATGGGTTTTTCATTCAGGTTTCAAATTACTGAAATCAATAACAGTATGTCCAAAAACAAATCAATACAAGACTGAGGGTTTATCAGTGAGAAGATGATGTACCTCACCACTTTGAGTATAGACTCGACCAAAGCACAGAGCACGTGAATTGCATGCACGGTGGCTCTCCGTCTGATTGAATCAATTAATAGGCACATCCATACAAGTTTTTTAGCTTCTGATGGATTAGAGAATCAAAAACGGTAAAATAGAGAAGTTGGACTCTTGACTCTGTGGACTGCAATGAATAAGCATAGGTAGGTTAGTTAGTGCCATATGAAAGTAAATACATATCATAGGAATGAAATGTAATGCACAGTACCATAAAAAGAAGATAATCGTCTACTCGAAAAGGTCGGTGAAACCATATCCTGCACCATGTCAAGGCCAAAGCTGAATGTCAATGAAGATACTGTTCGACAGACAGATAGACAGGCAACTATGAAAGAAATCAAGTTTAAGGTTTAAGGTTTTAGGGTATAGGTTTAGGGCTTAGGGTTTTAGGGTTTAGGGCATTACGAGTGATCGATGCTGGTACCGACGACTGGATGTGTGTTCACCACCCTGGTGTGGGGCATCATTGCAGTCTCCAGAAACGACCAATCAAAAGCGTAACCTGCTGCACATCTGGTTGAATCATCCCACTTAGTAATTAAATCTGATTTTTTTTATATCAGGACAACACTGGTTCCAATTTTTCAACTCAAAAGCATGACTCTCTTGTACGCAGATGCGTGCTGGTTTCGATCCCTTGCTATTTCCCAAGGCTCAATGTACCTGTGGAGGGCTTCATCATCGCCTAGTTTTCCGTTTGTCCGCACCCATAATCTTTGTCTGCAGGAGAATCCATGTCCATCAAGTCCTCAGTCAGGCACTTGCTGAAGAGACTTGGCAGCCGTGGGCCATGGAATGTTTGCAGATGATGCTGAGTGAGAATACTACATATCCTGTTAATGTTGTCAATTTGCTTGTTTGATATGACTTGGTACTACTGTGTATTCGATTTTCCACTAGTAATTTTATTAAGTACTGGAAACAAATTGAACCTAATTCCTGTTTGATATACACGTAATAGTCATAAAAACGTACCGAGGCTCTTGAGGTTCCATGGTAAGTCGACTCCTACGATAGAAGTACCTCAAATCCAATGTTTCGCTCATTTTCAAGCATGCAATAGCTGGCAGCCGGATGTATCTAGCAGTGACAGCTCAAGTTCAGAAGAGTTATGTAGAATGAAATCTCAGACAACACGAATCCTCCAAAACATATACCCGCACATAATTGCATGCTGAAATAAATCTTGTGTGAATGCAGACCAACGACGGCTCAAAGCTTACTCATATGCAGGGGGGCACTCACTCAGGAAGGTGTGGGTCATTACAAACCGGCCCCAGCAGTTCTTCGTAAGTGGGGAGCTGCAACCATGACCCATGTTCGGACATTAAACTAGTGACTACCGTTTGTTCTATTTCATGTATGCTTCACTGGTTTTCCAATTTAATGCTGATTCAAACACCACATATTAGGGTACTAGTTGATGAACACCATTCACTGAGCTTTGGATCTCATGTTGATCACTATTTGAATAGCCACTTGTTGCTTGCATGAGTATTCACTTAACCCTAGAAGGATGTAGCCCTAGAAGGAGGTAGTCAGCCGAAAATGATCAGATTCCAGGATAAATAGGTGCATTCTCCGTTTCTACAGTTCACTTGAAAGTCATTCATTGGAATTTTTTAGTCCTCAACGTCCTTACTGGGTTAAAAGCTTCTTGATGGTGGTTCCAAAGTTCAGATATTTAACAAAAAATTCATTTATTCTAGGCATGCTATATGATGTTGAATTAAATCGTGGAACCTACTAAATAAAATGAAAGGTGTAGTGTATAGGTTACGGGAAGAAATAGTCAGAAGACAAATGAGCAATTTGGTATCTTCAAATTCATGTTTTGCACTCAGTAGATTTATTGATTATCCACCTGTAGTAACTAAGCTTTTTGAGAGAAGTTGACTCTGTAACGCGGTTTGCACTGCGAACTGGAAATTTACCTCATTGGGAGGAGTCGTGTTTGGCATTGGATATTGATGCTCAAGGCCATCTTCGGCTCTCTGCAATTTGTGAAATAATTTAGTGAGAACGGTTCAAACCGTGAGGCTGGTGTCCATTAGAAATAATTGAAAGGGTCTCAAAGAATGAAATTGTCCGTGAAGTAGATTTACCTGAAAAGATGCATGCATGACAAAGCATATTTTGCCTTTCTGTGTAGCTTGCACTTGTCGTGTTGCAAATGTCCGACCACTCCGAGTCCTCTCCACCTTGAAAAAAATGGGTACTGCAGAGAAGAGTCACTTGAATTGGAAAAGCCTCAATCTCATGCCAACAGTTTTTTTGTTTCCAAGCAATGATACCAAGCTTCGTTACTGGAAGCTGAAATAGGGGGTATCTAATGGATTGATTTTGTGATGGGCAATTAGGTTTACCACTTTGAAATGAGTGAGGACAAGATAAAGAACGTACAAGAAGAGATCCCACCGAGGACAAAGTAAGAATGAAGACTGTGGACAACGAGGGCAGGCTCAACTGTCTTGGACGCAGCGCCCAAAGCCTGCAAAAATTGAATCTTTTGAAGTCATTTCTGAACTTCAATAGATGTGATAAAGAAGCTAAAAAGAGGAAGCCAGGTCTATGTCCTGTAACAAGATCAAGAGACATGAATTCCTCACCAGGCCCACCATGCGGCCTCCATACATGTTACCCCAGAATGCAGGTGCCTCGGGCATGGAATGGGCTTTAAACAAGTCATCCTGGCAGGTGCACAAACATTAACGTTAGACAGAGAGAAAATCTGACTGTTTAAGATTATTAGTGGATACATAAGTACAGCCAGTTTGGAAGTTTAATGAAATAATGTATCCGGTCATCATCCATGCACACGGAACTTTCAACAAGAGGCCTACCACATTAGAAGGGTTTAGGGTTTAGGGTTTAGGGTCTTTTGTCTGCCTTTGCAACGCCTAGATTGTTATTACGCCTAGATTGTTATTACTATTATGTACTGCCATGTGATCGATTCCTGAAACTCACCTCTATGAATTCCAGTTGTAACAGTCGTTCCACAATGGACAATTCTCCAGGTTGATGTCTCCATGTTGATGCTGGAGAAAGATATGGAGCTTGCTCATGTGGGATTACAACACACGAAACCTGGCGTTGTGAATCAATAAGGTCATTCAACGGAGTAGCTCAAATGACATGCAAAACAAACTCTGCAACTGAGTGACTGAGCAAACATGTTCACTGATCATGGATACCTCCGAGCGAGCAATTATATCATGCTTGTGGAGTTTCTCCTCTGGTGCCACGGAAGCTGCATTCCAACCCAACCAGAGTGCCAGACACAGTGAAATTCATATTAAAACAAAATGCAAGAGACTTTTGAAAACTGCGCATTCAGTGTAAATTCCTATCAAGCAGTCATTGCAAAAAAAATTATCATCAAAGAAGCTAAGATATTGGATCCACAGTCAGCTACTCTCTCTAGAGCTTCAATTCTCATGTTAGAAGCACAATGGATATGAAGTCAGCAAAAAGTAAATTGCTTTGTGCACTAATTACGAACTAGTGCGTGTGATGCCGTGAATTCAGCAGCCTGTAATATTGTGCTCAAGGTCACACCAGACTACTTCCAGCTGTCTGCACAAATCTTTCAATTTCTTTTTAAGTCAAGAGCAAAGGCACGTCATACCATGGCCAAAGTGATTGCCCGGTGATAGGTGCTTTTGTGAGTCCTCTTCTGATGTCTTCAAGATTATGTCAGCCTGCAAGGAAAGAAATTCAGAATGGAAATCAATTTCAGTAGAATAACATTTTAACAATAATATGTATGGCTTGGTCAGAGTATGCTTTTCAGTGTACTTAGACTATTCCAAGAATTTCAGACTATCATTGGGAGAAATACTGTAAGATAAGCCTGATGCAATTAATGGATAGATCCCTTCATGCTTCATGGGAGAGGCCACTCTATGATCACATGATTGCACTTACTCGCAACAATATCAAATATCTAATTCATAATCTTCTATTAAAGTAATTGATCTACTTGATTGCCATCTCCCCCATTGCGCACCTCCCTCTGATTAACGTCTAAAAAGTGCTAATTCTACTGAAAATACCGTTCAAGAGTGCAAGCTTTTCTTTAGCATGACTTTCCTAAGCGGTCAAGAGCACTACCAAACTGTCAACAGAAAAGTAAAACAATCAGTGCTTGAAAACTTAATCTTGATTTTCCAAATACAGACTCTTGAATATTAACAACAAGACAACTCCGAATTTCTATAATCCCCTTATTCACAAAGTCAGCCAAAACTTCGGTGCAGTGCACAAATTGACATACTAAATACCTCGCCCTTCCAGATTATATATAATCCTTCACCGGGTTCGCCTTCTTTAACTATCCACTCACCTGCCCCTGCAACAGATCATAAACGGGATCATAAACAAGCTCCGTGTGGGATACAATCAATCGAGTTAGAATAGAAACGATTGCGCAAACAAATGATGATCATGTAAGCGAATCCTCCATGTCAATGTACTGCGATTGATAAACACTAAATATACCGAAGTGCCTGAGCTGCGCAAATTTTACAATCTGCTCAAATGAAGCTCCTGGGAGACGCTGCAACACTGGCAACGACCCCAACAAATCCAACACTGCACCATAACCAAACATTCATGCGTGCGTCAGCCCTTCTGTGCGATTCCAAGGACAGGACACGGCGATCACAGCAGGAAGCCAATCGTCTCTCTCCCAACTTGGTTTCAGTATTGACCACAAGAATTGAATGGGCCAGGCATGCGGTCGATCACCTTGCTGAAGCTCAAGAGAGGAGATCACCGTAGCCATGGCCATGGCCTTACAATAGCACTAATCTAAATAAGCTTCCCCAATAGAAACGGTCTCAATTGGCTACACCATGTTTCTTCCAAGAGTGGCAACAACGAGTAAGTTAGTGTTGATTGCTGAGAGCGAGCTCGCTCTAGCTATAGAGAGGACGAGGTTTGCGAGAAGCTTTATTGTACGAATTCCAGACAGGGCTACTTGCAAAACGGTACTAGACCACACTCACTGTCCACGTCTCAGTCTGCCTATGTGCAGACAATCTGCTCTCACACTAATTGTATGTACTGCACCCTTCTTCCAGCCTTGCAGAATACTCGATCTACTTTCCACACGCAAGCTAGGCAAGTGATATAAGTATGAAGCTCATTCCACAGCTGCCGTCTTGGATCCCTGTCCAAGCTGGAAAACTCCACCACAACATAAGACTGAGACTAACTTAAAGAGATTGACCAGGTTGAACGTTAGAGATATGTTGACTAGCTACGTAATCATCCAAATATTGGTCCTGAAATTTTTTCAAAGTTGTCGGTAAATGGCCAAGCTCACCCAATTCTTCCAAGTGACTACTGTGGCCCGACAGGAACGTCTTCAAGGTGTTTTGGGTTCCAACGTCGCAGGGCCTAAACTGATGTCTGAAATTTATAAGACTGATAGGGTACGTGCACCCACAATCATCACAGACTGCCAAAACGTGATAAACGTGATAAGTTCATTTGTAACAAGAACCTAAATATTGATGACACAAGATGTACAGTCGGGTACTTGAAAGCTTACAAACTGCCTTTTGCAGTCATTCAAAGATTTGTACGTGCAATAAAATAAGAATAAAATTGGCTTTTCTCACCTTGCATAATTATCACACAATTCTTACCCAATCCCAATCAAGCATACCAAATTTCAGTTTCAAAAAGCAAAATTCCATTTTTGGTGAATTTTTCAAATGTCAATTTTTGTGGTTTTACATAATATTTTATTGAATACAATTGGGTGATGAATTTTTTTTAAATCAATTGCATGGATATGTAGAGAACATCCATATGCACATCTTTCATATTAAAAAAACACCCCTTCAAGTAACAAAAAGATGATCAATGAAGAGTTCAATGAAAATTGTCGTGTGACCAAACTTTGAAGAAATGGATATCTTTATATTTTGACTTGATTTTGGCAAAATAATTGTACCATTATATTGAAATGTACAAAATTAGTTACTACGTGAGGTGCAAATAGAAAAATCTAATTATAATAAAGAGATATCTATTTTACAAAATCCAGATACGATCACTTCAACATTGAAATTTCTATAAATGGAATTTTGAAGGTTTTTTGTAGATGCTTCCTGCATATCTATGCAATCAAATTTTAAAATTCATCACCAATGATTTTCAATCAATAATATTGTAAGATCATGAATTTTAAATGAAAAAATTCACCAAAAATAGAGTTTTAATTTTTTGAAACTGAAATATGGGTATGGTTGATTGGGATTGCACAAGGATGCAATGGTAATTATACTTACAAAAATAAATACCAATTATAATGCACATTGTAAAAAAAACATTGAAGGGCTCCAAAAAACAGTTTGTAAGCTTTCAATACTCAACTATACACAATGTTTCAACCCCACCCTTCTTGATGCTTTCTTTTACTTGTTTTACTTGTTCCATTATCAACCCTCATGCGTCCTTCAATTGAAGGTAAAACCAATAAACTAAACAATTTAATATTGGTGTTAAAACCAACAAATAGGTAGTCAAAAGGAGATTCTAGATTCTCATAAGTGCTGAAAATCTTCCTAAAATAAACCCTAGACTTTCATGAATTAACCCCTAAACGTCCAAACAACGTTTTTTGGCAACATAGCGATTTTGGGCAGCTCACTACAGGCGGAGTTTTTCTTATTTTTCTTTGGAAATTTCACACAATATGGGGACGAAGAGTATCTTTAAGGCACAACAATTTTCATAACTTTTGACTACATGGTTCAAAAGTTATTGTATGATATGTGGATTTCAGTGTTCGTTGGGCAGCTCGGGCAGAAAAAAAAACTTCTTTGAAAATCGCTTTTAAAAAAAATTAAAATTTGAAATTGATTCTCTAGATTTTTACATATGTGGTAAGCTTTGAATCATTCCATTTTGATCAATGAGTCAAAAGTTATGAAGAATTTTAGTTTGGGTTAGTTTGTGGGTAGTTATGGAATCTCTATTCTAAAATAAACTTTGAAGTCCTTTATTTAATTCAATTTTAATTTTTTTTGGAAATAAATAAAAACATTAGGTGTATATTGTTTATTACAACATTTCAACCATTGGGATTGGCATTTTTCAATTCTATAAATAAATTGTTAACAATTTAGTATTTTTAATCATTATGTACTTCTTTCTACTTACTATATTTTTCCTATATGTCGTACAATTCCAAATGATCTAAAAATTTTTCAAGCATGTAACCAACTTGACTTTAGGAATGAATTCAAGGAGTAACCACCATTTTGGACATTTTTTCATACAAATGTAACCTTGTGAAGTGCAACTGCCCGTATTTTCACAGGATAAAAAAAAGGATTATTGTCACTTCAAACGTTAATATCTTGCAATCTACACGGTGTAAAATTCTGAAATTTTTTCCACACATTTTCTAACTATTTTGCTACAAGATCCTACGGTTACATTTGTCCAAAAATGTTTTTAATTTAAAATTTGGTGCTTGTAAATGCAAGGGCAGTTTGGGAGCAGTTTTGGTGAAAACATAGTCTCCGACGTTTAGGGGTTAATAATGGGAGTTCATTTTAGGCAAGACTCTATTAATAGGGGTTGGTTTTAGAAATGGATTGGTTTCAAGCTTATTTATCTTACATGTTCCATAGTTACCGTACTTGTTCCATTCTCAACCTTGGTGTGTATAGTTCTCACTTTCTTCTTTCACCTTTACTTGACGTTTGGGTGTTTATTTCAATAAAGAGTTGAATCTAGAATAGGTTTCTTTTACAAGGTGTATGCCATTAGAATATATGAGTCTAAGAGAGCCTGGTGTTTATTTTTGGTACACCTACAAACAATATTTTGAAAGCTCATTGCTTATTTATATAGTATTCAAATAATGCATACTCAAGTGATTTGGATTCATTTTTCACTTGCAAATAATATCAAATAAAAAGAATATATATTTCATAATATGGGAGTAAGTAAATTTTGTTGCTATTAGGTGCACTTTTGAAGCATAGAAATGCACCCCCCTTTTGCATAAGAAATTAATATGGTATTTTCAAATATTTGCTAGAATTGAATTTTGAAACCAACAATGCTTTCAAGTTTTCGATGAAATTATGTAGTGATCATCATGTTTTGTATATTTGAAATCATCTAAGTGCTACTTTGTGGCTCAATAGTCCTTTAATACTAAAGATTAAGGTTGAAGGTTAAGGTTTGCACATCAAAAAAGAGAATGCACCTTGATCAACTTTCAAAGTAACCCAATTTTCATTGGTTTCACCATTGTGAAAACCCCATGACATGGAACTTTGCACTCTCAGTCCTTTACTATGCCCTCTAAATTCCTCCACTTGTTGGATGTTCGCCATCACTCACCTAGCAGCAATGTATTCTTGGTTCAAAACTGCCAAGGAGATTGAAAAGGGGCACTTCAATGTGGTCTCTCTTTAGAAATTCGGTGATTTGGATTGCATGGCTTGATCGTAATGCAATATGCTTCAACAACAACCCTTGGTCTCTACGAAAACTTGAGCAAGTTCTGTGGAAAGCCTTTGTTGACCATGCATGAGTAGCATGGTTCAAAACTACAAAACTTTTCAAACTATACCCTGACAAAGAGGGCACCTTTCTCCGTCGCTTTGATAGCATTTGGCTACAATCTGATTTTTTTGGCAAGAGATTCCATCTTACAATGAGTTGGAAACTGGCTCATCCTAAGTTGGGTGCTTTCAACTAAAGAGACAGCTATTTATGGGGCTTCTGAGAAGTAGATTTTGGGTTGTAGGTCTGGCTCATCCTAAATTGGGTGCTTTCAACTAAAGAGGCAGCTATTTCTAGGGCTTTTGAGGAGTAGATTTTAGATTGTAGGTCTGACTCATCCTAAGTTGGGTGCTTTCAACTAAAGAGGTAGCTATTTTTGGAACTTTGGAGGAGTAGATTTTGGATTGTAGATCTGGCTCATCCTAAACTGGGTGCTTTCAATTAAAGAAGCAGCTATTTTGGAGGCTTCTGAGGAGTAGATTTTGGGTTGTAGGTCTTGCCTTTTGTCTTGTGCTTGTTTTGACACTTGATTTTTGGCTTGTTCTTTGGCCTTTGAGATCTGGTCGTGGTTTGCTTTATGTTGCCTGCTTTGGTTGGTTGCTTTTGAGATTTTGAAAAACCTAAATATTTTCGCCAAAGGCTTGTCCTTTGGTTCTGTGTATTGTTTCCTCTATCAATGGAAATTGTCTATGTGTTTCATATAAAATAAAATAAAATAACCCGATTTTTGGTATGTGATTTTAAGCCATGAAAATGAAGCTTGACAAGTTTTGTTCCTACTCCATTCTAAAATTTTAAGAAAATAAATGGAGTTGCAAACTCCTCATGTGTTAGAATCCAAATAACACGATACTGAGTGTATTTCATTTTTTTTCTTGTTTCTACATATTTTTGACATTTAAGGTGGAAGCACCCAAAACCATCAGTTTAAGGAATTCAGCATACTTGGAGGCACCATTTTAAGAAATTAATATTTTTGTGGTGTTAGCAAGAGAAAATCATGAATTTTCAAAAAAAAGGAAAGATTTTTAGGACTTGGTATGTATTTTCTATGAATTTTCGAAGTTGCATTCCCGTAGACCACTGGAACCGTCCTGTAGGTGGACCCAAATCTGAATTCTGACAAATTCAGCACTAACCCAATCACAGTGAAAGAGGAGAAAATTTTATGACACACATAAGGACCATGCAATAAAAGTCTAGGGACAGTTTATTGTCCATCTAGGAACAAAGATTAGTTATAGGTGCAGTATTGGGTGCTTCCACCTTATATTACAAAATTATGTTTCTCATTTGCATGCTAGGGTACAAAAGTTCTTCGCAACACTCTACAATATGTGCCAAGAAGAACCCTGTGCCTTTACTAGTTCTAATTTTGGACCGTAATTTACAATACAGGTTCAGCAGGTCCAAGACTTCTGCTCCTTAGAGCATCCCCACCAATCTGTTCTGTATCCCTCAAAATTTAGGGAGAGGACCTCAGATGGGGATGGGGATACAGAAGCTTGCACGCACCGGTCTCAAAACAAGATCTCTACCCAAAATTTATAGAGAACTCGCTAAACCAATATTGTAAAATTTGGGGTTTATACAAATATTGCCTTGTGAAATGCAGTTGTCCGGATTTTTGCATCAATGTTAACAAAAAAAAATGAATTTTCAAAATTTGGGGTAGAGATCTGAGTTCTCTATAAAGTATACTATTTGAGGATAATATCCGTATTCTGGTATAACCCCTAAAGGACCAAACACCGTTTTTTGACAACATAGCGATTTTGGGCAGCTCACTACAAATGAAATTTTTATTTTTCTTCTCTCAAATTTTCACACAATGAGTGTCTGAGGAGTATCTTTAAGGCCCACCAATTTTCATGACATTTGACTACATGGTTCAAAAGTTATTGCACGATATGTCATTTTCAATGCTCGTCAGACAGTTCAGGCAGGAAAAAAACTTCTTTAAAAATCACTTTTAAAAAAAAAAAAATTCAAATCGGTTCTTTAGATTTATGTGAACATGGGAAGCTTTGAATCATTCCATTCGGATTAATGAGTGAAAAGTTATGAGGATTATTAGTTTGAGGGTAGTTATAAATTTTCTACTCTAAAATAAACTTTGAAGTCCTTTATTTAACTCAATTTTTAATATTTTTGAAAAAAAATAAAAAAATTGGGTGTAGGTTGTTTATTGCAACATTACAATTGTTGGGATTGATATTTTTTAATTCTATATCTCAATTCTTAACAATTTTGTGTTTTGAATCATTCTCTACCTCTTTCTACTTACTATTTTTTTCCTATATGTTGTACAATTCCAAATGATTTGAAAATTTTCAAGCACATAGACAACTTGAATTGAAGAATGAATTTAAAGAGTCTCAACCATTTTGGACATTTTTTCATACAAATATTGCCTTGTGAAAGGCAGCTGTCCGGATTTTTGTGGTGGTAAAAAAGGATTTTTGTAACTTCAAACACTAATATCTTGCAATCTACACGGCGGAAATTTCTGAAATTTTTTCCACATCTTCTCAGATCAGTTTACTAAAAGATCCTACGGTTACATTTGCCCAAAATTGTTTTTTTTCTAAAGTTTGATGGTTGTCTTAGAAATGACAGTTTTAGAGTGGTTTTGGTGAAAACATAGTCAACAACCTTTAGGGGATAATATCCGTATCCGTATTCTACTTCCATATCCGTATTTATATTTGGATGGAGGGCTCAGATTAAATCTCAAGATCATTGGCTTAAGAAATTTTGAGAAATCAACGTCAATTTTGAAGGTAAGCATTTAAAAAAAATCAACGGTCTGTATTTCCATGGAGAAGGGGAGGCATGTGAATTACAAAAGAAAGGAAAACTCTATATATACATATGGAGTGGTTGGAGGTAAAGCATTGTATGTGAAAATCAATAATGAGGATTAGAAACTCAACTACTTGTAGTTAACCCTTAAACATCTTAATCCATTGTGAAATGGTCAAACTTCATATTTGAGCACAACATTGACATCTAAATTGCGTTCAAAGAACAATCTTATATTTTTATCACATAAAACTATAAATTGTATATTACTACAAGAAATTTCAATTTGTTTCGTGAAAAATTGTAATTGTTATCATTTTTGTTGCAAAAAATGAATATAAAGAAGTTAAAATAGAAAAAATAGTCTAAATTATTTGAAATTTCCTCAAGAAGTATAAGTAGCCATGGAAACTAAAGGTCCACTTTTGGGATCTCGGTATCAGGACCCGGAATTCAAATTTAACGATGTGGATGAGAGCCCGCCGAGTCGTGCAAGTCACACCACCACAGGCAACTTGTCGCTCCTACCTGGCTATCCTCGGCCCTATGTCCTAGGGGGATTCGGGTTTTTGCCTGTTGTGAGCCCCAAATTCGTCACTTGGGACTCATTGTTTTCTTTTTTTTAGTTTATTACAAATTAAGGCATAAAGTACTACAAAAAGCCCAAAAAAGAGTGTAGAACCAAAATAGGTATGTCACGTACCAGTATAGCATTTGGTCATAAATAGCCTTTTATGCATAGATTACCCATAAAACCCACTTGTATATAGATTAGAACCCATAATTAGTGGAAAACAATAGGGCTATTGGGAACTTACCCAAAATAGCCCAAACCTAGTGTATGTGACCATGATAGGCTAAATTAGTCTTAGGAGAGTTAGGGAGGTCCCTACGTAAATCTCCAAAGATAGGTTCTAGTTTCCCCATTCCACCGACGAAACATTAGGAATCCAAATTGTTAGCTTGCAGGTGTTACTTGTCCCAGACAGGCCGCATGGACGAATCCACAACCGCTGGATAGTGTTCTTGGATCTGGAACATGTCGGGGTGTCCATGGCAAAATCCATTCGCCAAGATTCCCTCACGTGTGAAAGATTCCCTGACGGCCGGTGATTCAACCGAAGTCAGTTTTCACCTCGCCACCAACTGTGTGCCAGAATAGCCTAAGACTTGGCACGTGGCTTGGGGAACTCCATGAGAGGTTCCCCAAAAAGTCTCGGTTTTTTCTGATCTCCAAAGGATCTTTTTCCGAGCAGTCAACCGCCAAAGGCCACGTTGGGAAATTCATGGAAAATACCCAGGCCGCGGTAAAATCTCACTAAAAATTAGACTAGCATATTTTATGTTAATAACGTGCCCCGACAAATTTCATGGTGTTCCAATAGCGGGAAGCAGCCGAAACTGACAACATCCCCCCAATTAATAATTACGACAAGATCTTTGCGGGGTTGACCGACGTCCCGGGAGCGTACGAAGTTGGAACGATGACACCAAGGAGTCTTTTCTTACTCCCTAGAGCCTCCCCAATAACCCTAGCTAGTTACCCAAGCCAAAAGAGGTAAACCCCAAAAGTTAGGTTTTTACCCTTTTAATTGGCCCCAGTTGGCACTAGTTTCTGATGGGTTTTTTATGATAGAAATAGGGGGTAGGGGTCCCTAAGACTAAATATGGCATTCTGAAGCCATTGGGGCAATCCATTTGCAATTCCGAGTTAAACTCCAAAAGTTAGAAGTTAGGGCCAGCGTAAAACCCAAAATTAGGTGAAAATCTCAAATTTGGATGAAAATCCGGATGGATGAGGTTACTCGTCGAGGGGGGGAGTGGGCCCTTGGAAACCTATAAAAGGGGGCCCTTCTCTCTCCCAAAACACCCCCAATACTTGTTTTGGGTCCGTGGGTCCGTGGGTCCAACCTCTCTTGGTTTTGGCAACTTTTGGCCAAAACTCCCTATGGTGTTTTTGGAGCACTTTGCTCCTCCTTGTTGTTGCAATTTTAGTGTTGAAGGTCCGTGGGGGCCCTTCTTTCGTGTCTTATAACTCTTGTGTGGTTTCTTTTTAAGTTTCTTACCGTTCCAAGTCGGGTTCGGTGTCTTTCGTTCGTGTCTTGTACTAACCCTGGAACCACCCTCCACCGTACCTTGGCGATGCCGCTTTGGGGGGCTTCCAGTTCATGTTGTGTTATTTATGTTGCACTAACCCTCTTTTACTAACCACGTCTCTTCTCATATCTCGTTACTAACCAAGTCTATTACCTTTGCAATTGAGTCGAGCCCTCGTGTCCGTATTTGGAAAAGAGTGGGGTAGTTACCTTCGGGAAACAAAACTCTACCTTTCTTTGTCATTCCAAGTCCTAGATTGTGTGTTAAACCCTTCAAACGGCGGAGCTTTGAACCCCTAGGACCAAGGGAAAGTCCTAGATTTGGTGTTAAAACCAATCTAGTTACTCCTCTTGGATTTACCTTGGAAGTTCTCTCCAAAGTTTAGTTTCCAAAACGTGTTGGAAACTATACAAAGTTTAGTATCCAAAATAGGGGGTTAGACCAAGTGAGAGTGGGGGAAGTCGGGCCGGGTTAAGTTATTAAAATTGGGTAGGAGGGCCCCGTATGCACTTGTCTTTGTCTAGTTATCACGACAGCCAGCCAGGCCACCGCAAACAGCCCAGCGGGCACCAACAGCAACCCAGCCAGGCCACCGCAAGTAGCCCAGCAGGTACCGTAGCCCAACCGGGTATCGTAAGCAGCCCCAGCTGGGTACCGCAGCCCCAGCCAGGCCACCGAAGCAGCCCCAGCGGCCACCACGGCAGGCCAACCGGGTACCACAACAGCCCTGTCGGGTACCGCAGCCCCAACCAGGCCACCACGGCAGCCAGCTAGGCCACCGCAGCCCCAACCGGGTATCGCAGCAACCCTGACAGGCCACCGCAACAGCCCTGCCGGATACCGCAGCCCAGCCAGGCAGCCAGCGGGCACCGCAACAACCCAGCGGGCTCTGCAGCAGCCAGCCAGACCCCGCAGCAGCCAGCCAGGCCCCGCAGCAGCCCAGTGGGCACCACAACAATCCAGCCAGGCCCCGCGGCGGACCAGCCAGGCCATAACGGGGGGTTGGGTCCCTCTTAGTCGGGTTTTTTTCCTTAGAGTCATAGCCATCAAAAACTATACAAGGGGGAGGGGAAAAAATAGAGTAGACTAGCATCAACAAGAGGTAGAATCTAGAATAGAATAGTATAGACATTAGGTAGCATCTAGCGTAGAAGTAGCATGGTGAAAAGGGGAGAAGGAGAAGAAATAGCATAGGAAGAGAAAGTGCGTGGCAACAAGGAGCTAGCATTCGAAATCCACCCAAGGGAGATCACACCCAAAACCACCTCCACCCATTAACTAGCACCGTGTCTTCTCCCTAACCATCCCCCAAATCACCACGATAGTAACCACCCCAAGTGAGATGAGAGGAGAAAGGAGGGAGGCTTAATAGGTAGGAAGGAAGAGATAAGGGGAGATCCAAGGAGGCCTTCTCCTCCATGGGATAAACCGACGCGTAAGTGAGGGACGTAAGAGGTAGTTAGCTAGCAAGTTGACTTGTGAATTAGTTAGGTAGCATCCCAACCACTCCCCATCAAGGGGCACGATTCCTAAGATACCGAGAAAAGAGACAAAGGAAGAAAAGGAAAGCGTGCAAATCTTTTGTGCTTACGGAGGACGCATTGGTCAACGGGGGAGGCTCTCTCGGGGTGCGCCATGGGGAAAAAGGAAGATTTGACGAATCTTAGCATGGACTTCCAAAGCAAGGTGAGGTCCTAACTTTCCTTCCCCCCCCCAAAGAAAACCACTCTTTGGAGGTTAAGGCATAGGAAAGCCGGATGCTAGGGCCACTAGGGCAAGTCGGGTTGATATAGGATAGATAGGCATAGAGTATACCTCAAAGGGTTCCCAAGAGCTTAAAAGCCAATTAGAAACACGATTAGAGAGTCACGATTAGAGAGTTAGCAAAAAAGATCCATTGCTTGGAAGGCACAATGGATTGACGCTTAGACACCCATTAGAGTAAGACACTATCATAGAACTAGAGCCTGGTTGTGTTTGCCGATTTACCAAGGGTGGTTAAATAAACGCCCACACCTGCCTGCCCGTAGCAAAACACTGAAATTTTTTATTTTTTACACAAATTTTTTTTTTGAAATTATGAACTCATATTTGCAATCAGAGGCCCCAAATTACTTCAGGGTAGTGCAGAAATTCCCAAAAATTGGTTCAATACATGGGGCTCCTTTTATTTCTTGGGCAGGCAAGGCATGGCCTGCCCGGCAGAACCCCGAATCCCCCTGGGACATAGGGCCAAGGCCTGGCTATGGCAAGCTTCCCCTGCCTCTACAATGCTTGACCCTATAACATTGCGAGCTTGTCTCATTGTCACGGCATCGTCGAGCATCGCGAGGGACCTCCTATTGTAATGTGGCGGTTTTGGCTTTTCTTTTGAGCGACTTGTCCCGGAAATCTGAGCAGGAATGTAGGTTTTGAGAGTGCCTTCTGAGCTTTCAGGTAAGGTGTATCTCTGTGTCCATCTCTTGGAAGAATCTGTGCATTAATGTAGGACTAGAGAGTGTTTTTTGATACTTTGAAGAGGCTGCATCTTCCTCGTGTCTGGCTTCTCTTTTCAGGGAAATCCAAGCATTAGTAGGTTTAGGGAGTGATTGAATGAGCTTTTAGCTTTACTAGAGGTTCCTCTTGTCACCATTTCTCCATTTCTCGTAATATCATGTACATTAGTGTGCATTGTAAGAGTGTCTTTTGAGCTTTTCAGTTAAGTTTATGTTTACTTTCGTAATTCGTATCAATTTTCTTCAAAATCTTTTTGAAGTTCGAGCATTTCCAAAGAGTGTCGTGGTTACACTGGCGAGATTACCTGGGGATTGGGAACCGCGTGGTAAAAAGAGTGCAGTGGTGGCAAGTAAAGAGGAGGCAGCTCGAGGTGCAATCTCATGGAGCCTCTTGTGTCAGCTTCAGGTATAATTCTAGCCGCAGTATTTCTTGCATTAGTTGATGGAAGAGATCAGGTTACAATGCACAAGGGCTTCAATTGCAGAAAGCACTTTCATTCTTAATTGGAATGTGATTGAATAGTGTCTCGCATTGAAATTTCTGTCCCTTGACTCCTCTGCTTCCTCTGCATTCGTGTGATTTGATGAACCTGTCAAGGTACTTATTATATGGCATCAGGCATTATTTTCTGTCCTCGCATTGCCTCCCTTCTCTTCGAAATCTCTCTGGTTTCTCCATGATTATCGCTGCTAATGCCAGTGTTACGTGAAAATGGGGTATCAAAACTGATCGATTCCATTTTTCAGTTTCTAATTTATAATTAATTTGACATTCTTTAAAGGTTTCTCCATCTCGTGTGTACTTAGAGCCTCAGAACAGTCTTTGAAAACAGTATCGAGATGTTCAGTCTAAGTCAATCAGAGAGAAAATTGATCAATGGAATACAACGGGAAAGTTCGTTATCTCGCAATGCAGCCTTCGTCATTTCAAGAGTTGATTAGAAATGTGCCAACAAGCACGAACGTCGAAGTCGAGCCAATAGCGAGCTTCAATCCTTTGATCGGTCCAGAGCGTTAATCCTAATTAAGAGAGGTAGCTACAATGCGTTTCAACGGTGTCTCAGGTTGCGCGACTGCGGACACTATAAGAAAACTGTGTTTTTTTGGATGTCGGACCCAAAACGTAGCATGTCTTTGGCTAGACATACTATGTCCACATGAACATTGAGATGTTTACTAGACAGATGCAATGAAAGTGTACGTTTATGTGGATGTTGTAGAAAATACAGAAAAATTATGGTCATAGCATGTAGGTGCTAGCAAAAACAACTATGCCGTTAAAGACATGACTGAAGACATAATGATGTTTCAAAGATTGTCCGAAGAAACAATCATTGCCACGTCAACATCCCTAGTTCATTTTAACCGTGGATAAATTAGTAGAAATTACTGTGGTCTAGAAGAAAATAATTGCCCAAGGTGAAAAAAAAAGATGATGGGCAAGTAGTTTGGAGAAAAAAAAGCTAATGTGGCATGTGACATGGTATATGACATGAAAATTCAATGACGTAGACATGAAAAATGCTAATGTGGCATTTGACGTGGAAATTCAATGACATGGACATAAAAAATGCTTACGTGGCATCTGACGTGACATTGTCTGAGAAGATTAATGTTGTTTTGAGTAACATCAACTTAGACGTCAACAAAAAATTTGACACTGTTTTTGGTGACATCTATTCAGATGTCTTTTGACACATTTTCTGAGATGTCAGCTTTGACATCAAAACATTTTGCAACATCGACTTTGACATACACCATAAAAAATAGCCCATACAAAAGTACATTGTACAAAATACACAATACATTATACACAATATTTAGTATTTATGTTACATGACTTAAAAGCCAATTATTGTGTGTAAATAGACATGAAAAGACATACTATTTATTCAAGTAGGGCTGTAGGAAGCATGACAAACTATATGGGATATGTAATTTTTCAAAATTATACAAAGCTGTCAAACTTGACATCTTAGTTGATATTGCAAAAAACATCTAGACCTCTCAATTGATATCTCAGTTGATTTTGAAAAAAACACTGTTAAACTTTTTGAATGGTGGCTAGGTGTGATGATGTGGCATGCCACCTCATCCTTGTTGGATGCCATATTTTTTGATATTTTTCGAATTTGAGTCCATTTAAGTGAAGTGAAGTTTGCCAAGTTTAGTTTATACTATGATTTATTTTTTATTATCATGGAGTTGGGATGCACCCAAGCCAAATGAAAATAAAAAATAAAAAATAAAAAGTAAATCAAATGCCACATCACCTGGCACTTTTTTAATTTTTTTTAATTTAAAAAACAAACTTGTCTAATGGCTGACCTTCCCCTGCATTTTATATTTGGTCAAGGTTTTACTTCAATCCATAGTAACTTTCTCTAATTTAACCGAAGTTAAACCAAAAGCTCTTGCCAATGTGGCATTTCTGTGTTTTCTTGGACGTTGTACAAAACACAACTATGTTTTTCTTGATGTCTTTTAGAACATTACCGTTGCACAAGACATCAATTTATTCCACTTGTAACATGCAAACGTTTTTTGAAACATCGAACTCAATTCTACCTCCTACGGCTACAATCCCATCTTTGTGCTTTTGTTTTGAAAAACATCCTTGTTTGTTGCTAACGTTAAAAAAAATGCGGTTTTTTTATAGTGAACTTTCCCTGTTCAGATGATGTCACATACACATTACACCCAACATCCACAATCATTACTTTTGTCACCCAATGAATGTTTTCAAGACAACAATTCCTTGTAGGAGACGTAGAAGTAGACAAGCTGCCCTATCCTTCAGATGTTCTACATGACATTTGTAAGCTATCACACATATATACAAAGAACATGGACGTATTAACCCCTAAAGGACCATTGTCCCCTCGGGGGATGTGGGTGCTTATTTACCCACCCTTGGTAAATTGGCGAACACAACCAGGTTCTAGTCCTATGATAGTTTCCTATTCCAATGGGTGTCTAAGCGTCAATCCATTGTGCCTTCCAAGCAATGGATCTATTTTTGCTAATTCCCTAATCGTGACTCTCTAATTGTGGTTCGAAATGACTCCTAAGTTGGCTATCTTGCTAGGTTATGATTTGTGTTTCCTATGCCTAAAGTTCACTCTATTGTCCTAAGGTGGAAGATCATCTCATGCCATTTCTAAAAACCTAAGGCCCGTGCGGATTGGACTCTCTAATGACACGCTATGGCCGGATGAAGTATTGGCCACTTGGCTATCAAACTTCATCCGTGGTTTTCTATAGGTTCCTAATTCCAATTGAAGGCAAAATTTTACCTACGGACCTGAATCTATGGGTTCTAACTAAATCCTAAGTTCCAATTTGGTTGGATGAAATCTCCATGGGTTCATCCGTCATGGATTCTAAACTTCATCCGTTTGTATCGTGGTCGTCCTGACTCTGATTTGGGCGTGTCTTATGTTTTTGGAAACCTCTCACAGTCTACTCTAAGATTTCCTAATCATATCTGACCTGACTTGGGCTCTAATGGTACCTAGTTCTCGGCCTAGTTGAGATTTTCACCCCTAGTGGGCCAATGACACGGGGGGAGTTTAGGTTCTTACACCAGCATGGTGGCCCATGAGGAGGGCGGTCATTTCACCTTCTTCCACCATGGTAAGTTGCGGTTGTAGGCCACGCGTTGGTTGGCACCGCATGTATTCGTATTTTCAAAAGACTAGCACTTCCTTCCCTACATGCCCCTTCCTTCTCTTTTTTCTTTCTCCTCAACCCGGGTGCCCCATTGATGCCGAGTAGTGGGTTGGACACTTACCTACTTAGAAGGTCAAACTATGGCCTAACTACCACTTACGCGTCATCTTATCCTAATGTGTGAGGAATCTAAAAAGTCAAAATATGGCCTAACTACCACTTACGCCCGTCTCACCCTAATGGTGGAGTGGATTTCCCTTCTACCCTACCGATGGTGCCCCATTCCTATCTAAGCTTCCTTCCCACTTCTTCTCATTGCATTTGGAGGTGGTGATGTGTGGTGTTGGAGGGGAGAGTTGGTGAGGTGAGATGGAAACGTCTCTTGTCTTTTGATTGCACCTTTTTTAGTGTAGATGGCGGATTTCTTCCCTTCCTAGGCTAACCCTTGCTAGTTAGGCTCTCCTCTTTCCTATTACTAGCCTAACCTCTATAGTTTCTATGCCAACTTCCTTCCCTTGTTTCCTACACTCTCTACTTTGTTAACCTTCCTCCTAGTTTTCTACACTATCTACTTTGTTATCCTTCCCCCTAGTTTTCTACACTACCTACTTTGTTATCCTTCCCCCTAGTCTTCTACACTACCTACTTTGTTATCCTTCCCCCTAGTCTTCTACACTACCTACTTTGTTATCCTTCCCCTAATTTTCTAAAAATCCCCCCAAAAACTAACACCCCCCGACCCCAAAACCGGGCAAGTTGCCGGGCTGGCTGCTTGGGCAAGCTGCATGGGCGAGTTGCCTAGCTGGCCGCCGGGCAAGCTGCTTGAGCTGGCTACCTGGACAAGCTGCTGGGTTGGCTATTGGGCGAGTTGCTTGGACTGAACTGTCGAGCAAACTTCCAACAAAACGCACATACGCCTTGAGCTTAATGGGGTGGAGGGTCCCCATTCCCTTGGATGTTATAATCAGACATAAACTAATATTGACTCTCAAGGTTGACATGCTATTTTTGAAGGCTAAACTTTGAATAATTTCCAAATGTTTTGGAAACTAAACTTTGGAACTAACCATGGAGGGGATTCAAGGCTTCGCCGTCAATTTGGCTTTAACACCAAATTTAAGATTTTTGCCTTCCCCTAGAGGTTCAAAGCTCCGCCGTGCGGTAAACCTTTTAACACACAATTTATGACTAAACTTTGGACAAGGAACGGTGGGGTCTGGTTACCCCAAGGGGAACTACCCCACTCTTTTCCAAACACAGACACAAAGACTCGAATCAAATGCAAAAAAGCGATAGACTTGGTTAGTAACATTTGAAGCACGGAGAGAGATGTGGTTAGTAAAGGAAGGTTAGTGTAGCATAAAATAACACAACATGAAACTAGAAGCCCCCTAAAGCGGCATCGCCAAGGTACTGTCATAGAACAGTAAAGCACAAATCCCACTTTTAGGCGTTAAATTGACGTAAAACACCTAAAGTGACTCGTGTATCGTTCCCAAAGGATCTCACTCGTAGGTTTCTCAAAATTCCGGGTGTGAATATACGAAAAACACACAAAATAACCCAAGTCAAAGGAATCCGGATTTTCAAACTAGGAACTGCACTTCTTTGTCCTACTCGTCCTAAACTACCTTCTCTTCTTGAGTTAATCAACCACCATCTTGCAACTAACACAGACCCTAAAGTCTAACAAGTCTGTGTCCTTCTCATAGACAATTATAACTTCTTTATCCTATCATACAGAAACGGATTCGAGAGAAGTGTTGTTATCCTGTACGCTTCCCGGATCCGGATCTGGTGATCCTTGTAACCAAAGTAACTACTAGTTTAACCTCTATATCAGAGGGTTCCGCTCTTGAGATTGAGGAAGGGAACGTATACCCTACCCTTCAATAGATTAAAGTGACTGAAGTTTCACTAAAAACAACACATAGACAAAAACACAGAAACTGGGACGCGGATTCTTCCTCACAGCCAACCCGGAAACTAGTCCAGACTGGTAGGTCACTCAGGAAACCCCCACAATCCTCTCTTGCTACAACGACGGACTTATCCAGACAAAACCCCAAGAATCTAGACCTAGTACCTTATTAACTAAGGGATCTAACTATCTTCCTGTTTCTCTCTCCCGGAAACAACAGAACCTCTTAGACTTTGGCAAGCGCTTTCCCTTCCTCCTGAAAGGCAAACCTAACCTAGGAATGGCTATCCCGCAACAGAAGACTCTCTAGAAACTTCAACACCTAGACTTCCTCTTAATAGACAAAGGTTTTACACACCAACTCTTTTAGACTACTCGGACTCGGATCCGGACAGAATCCGGGGGATCCTTCCTCCTTTCTACACAATGTAAAGACAAACTAGCCGCAAGGAATACCAACTGCATAGTCAAGACTTGTTCAGACCAACAAATGCAAAAGGATTTCTGAATTTTACAAAAATGAAGAAAACAACAAGAGTAAGAACGCCCGGAGCTTCAAACAATTTCCGCCCCTAAATACTCACTCCAAGGCACCCTAAAAGGCACCAAAGATCCACTTAACTACCTGTTCTACTTACAAGCCGATCCACACAACGTGGATTCCTATCCTTAAAATCCGGAAGACTGCAGTTAGACTGCAGTTCCGAATGCATGTTTCTAAAAACACTGAACTAACTATTTACTTTCTACCAAAAACTTAAGTTTTCTCTAACATAAGCTGGAGTTACTTAAGAAACTTTCCCTAACTACTTCAAACTAACTAAAGCTAACTACTACTTCTTTGCCCGTTTTGGAGAAGGTTCCTCGGTTTTCATGACACCTTTCCTTGGCAGTTGTTTCCTGCTGGTGGGTGGCTTTTCCTTGGCCCCCGTATCCTTTGATGAAGTCGGAGTCTTCTCCTTGAATTGCGTTGGTGAAATCGCCACCGTATCCTCTTCTTCATCGGAACCGAATTCTGATCCAGTATCGGACCCGGATTCGGATCATTCGTCCTCCTCAGATTGTACCTTCTCGGGTGACT
The DNA here is from genome assembly GCA_947034895.1 of Rhytidiadelphus loreus. Taxonomy (NCBI): domain Eukaryota; kingdom Viridiplantae; phylum Streptophyta; class Bryopsida; order Hypnales; family Hylocomiaceae; genus Rhytidiadelphus; species Rhytidiadelphus loreus. The sequence goes on from OX344762.1 coordinate 1,307,961, forward strand.
CCTCTCTAGCCCTCTTGGATGTACTCTTCTTCTTCGTAGTGTTGGGAGTACTTGGAGAAGGCTTGGAACCTTTACTTTGAGGTGTTCCTAATCCGGACTCTGACTTCCAGGTTCGCTCCTTAGAACCGGATCTAAGTATAGACCCTGATCTCGTCTCCTTTTTACCCAAGGGAGAACTCTTGGAGGGTGTCTTCTTTGCATCTAGACGCTCCTTTGGATTAATTGGCGAGGGAGAAGGCATATCTAATTTTGACCGCGTTGGTGTTGCTTCCCCCTTACCGGATACCGAAAAGTACCCAGCTTGCTAGAGACTGTCCCGGATCTCATACATGAACTTCTCTACTTGCTCGGAGTATTCTGCTAGCACCATCACTACCTTTGCTGCCGCTTCCTCGCCAACCTTGTGGATCTCCTCATCATAAAGTTTGGCCTTGTTCAACACGTCCCCGGAATTGGAAACAAAGCTCCTAACTCTCTTAAGGGTTTCCTCAGACTCCAAAGAAAGCTCTCTCACTTCCTTTCCCTTCTCCAAACTCTTCTCTAACTACCGATGGAGATCCTTGTTCCTATCAGTTAGTTCCTAGATCCGGGTTTCCAACTTCCGGGTATCTGAATCCTGGATCAAACCCTCAATCTTTTCTGCTAACTCAGACACGAAAATCCCTCCAAGCAATTTACAAACATTCCTAACTGCTCCTCTTTCCATATCTACCTCCTCTCGGATCACCTCAAGATCCGAGATAATCCTCCCCAATGAGTCGACTCCTTGTACTTCCGGTTCTGCTGACTTCCGCTTCTCAGTCTTGAGACCTTTCTTCTTCGCGGATGCTGGAACCTTTCCTGACTTTGCTTTCCTCTCGGATGACCCTCTCTTCTTTTCCGACAAGGCATTTTCGGAATCCTCATCCGATTCTTTCCTTCCCTCTTCTCCACGCTCTCGGGGTGGAGCAATGTTCAATTTCACTAAGGTGGCTGCTGCCTTGTACACGGTCCTCTCCTGACCTCTGAGCGTCCCCAGATAATTATATAAATGGAAAAGGAAAGGCCCAATCGAAGTGCCCTTCGTATTGCCTAGGGTACTAACCATTTTCCCGACCAGGTCCTTCACTATTCCTCCCCAGAAGACTTTCCTATCCCCACTCAGTGCTCCGAATATTGTATTCGCCCAAGTCACTGTGATCCGGTTTGGCCGTTCCGGATACAGAACCGGGACTATAAACTCCAGCAATCTCCTCTCTCTCCTTGACTTACAGTCTGCGACTGCATAACCGTCTTTAGGGTTTGGAGGATTTGCAAACTTACCCTTTGCGAACTTGTCGGTTTGGGAAGCCATCCCTTCTCTTGCGCGCGGAAAGTCGTAGACCTTCTTCCAAGTTTCGATCGTCCACTTTGCCGGAAGAGCGCGGTTGGTCTTCGCCCACTCGTTAGATTGCGCCTCCATCAGCTCCAGGATCATCTCTTCGTCTTTCAAACTCCAAGGTCGGTGCAGAAATCCAAGACATCCCAGTTGGCTCAGATCCTCCTCCAAATCCTTTCGCTCTACCTCGTTCTTGGGTATGACCGGATAGATCGTCTTGATCTTGAGAGAAAGAGAACCGCTCCCTTCCGCTCTCACCATCGCTGTTGGATCGCTCACGGATGCAAGTCCCTCAACCGCTCCAACAGTCAATTACTACATGCTGTAGACTACCGGATCCTTTTCCTCTCTTCCGGATGCGGAAACTCAGCTAACCACTCCTCCAAGTGCGAAAACCCACTCTGAATACTCGTAAAGATATTACTAGTTCACTAAACTCTGAGTTAAGTAAACTTAGTTAACCCTAAACTTATTTCCGGAAACTAGTTCCTGCTGTTGGAAGACAACTGGTTTCATCATTAAGGAGGATCCGGCGTGTCCCAACGGTCTCACTACTCCTCCGGTAGGGCCGATAGACTCCAGTCTATGAACTAGGAATCCGGTAGTAGTCTTAAATTGATATTCGATTAGTCCAGTATCTGTTTTTCTTATTTGATGGATTCGGATCCGGTTCTAACTCATCCGGTTTCCTGGTTATGACTGGGAAACTTAATTCCCTTTCTTAACATTTTTATCTTTTTACTATTACCCTCATTATACTGGAATGTTAAATATGGGAATAGTTCTAATTTATCCATATGATCCATGAAATTTTTTGCCAATACTCCAACATTGTTCCTACTTTCTTCCTAACAAACCTACATTCTTCATTTTGGTACTCGACAAGTACGGTGGAGGGTGGTTCCAGGGTTAGTACAAGACGTGGATGAAGGACACTCAAAAGACTTGGATGTTAAGAAAACTTCAAGGCCACACAAGAGTTACAAGACAAGAAAGAAGGGCCCCCCACGGACCTTCACACTAAAATTGCAACAACAAAAAGGAGCAAGTGCTCCAAAAACACCGTAGGAAGTTTTGGCCAAAAGTTGCCAACACTACAAGAAATTGGGCTATTTTGTGACTGCGGAAGAATGACTGCATGTCCAATGTGACTAAACAATGACTGCAGCTCCCTAATTGCACCGGATTTTTTGGCTCCACATCTGCCGAGTCATTCAGGAGTCGCGAACGTGACTGTGGGATGAGCGGTTTCAAAATGCCAAGGTTTCATCCTCTGAAATCTGTCCAAAACTTCGCCAAGCATCCAACGGAAAGTCTACAGTCGTGCCAGAGTAACAAGGAGTCATACATTGTCACTGCAAGTCACTTGTTTGTGACTACATAGTCACTTCCCAATGACTTCAACATGACTTGACAACTTATGTGGGCATTTCCTTAAAGACGGGGTGCTTTATTTCTTTTAATGTACTTTTCTTTTACTGTAGTATGAGTTTCTTCTTCCATTTAAGACAAAAATTATAGAAGTATTTTTGGAAATTCACAAATTCCTCTTTTAGTATTTGTTTTTTGACTTGGACTTCTATATTTAGGTCTTATGTTACTTTTTATTCTTCCTTGAATTTGCATTGAGCACAAAATTTTACTTCATCTTTAGTTTAATTAGGTCTTTTAAATGACTAAAATGTAGAAGAAGAATGTACGTACCTCCAAAACCTAAAAGCGTAATTCTTATCCCTATTTTTTATTCTCTATCACTAGGTTTTTTCACTACATCTTTTCATTCATGAACCCTACTCTTTTCATTTTATATCTTTAAAATTTATTATTCTCCCTATATATTTTCTTCTTCTAAATTTCTTTTTGTTTTTCTGTGTGATTATTATTCCTACTTTTTATCTTCCTTTCAAGTCTGAAGAGTACCACAAGTCATCTTCCTTTTATTACCCCTGTCTTCTTTTTTCTTCTTTTTTCCCATGCATGGATTAATTTTTTTCACAATCCCTATTTTTGGTTCCTATTCTCTATTTTATTTTATTACCCATAATCTTCTTTGTGGTATTATCCCTACTTTTTTAAAGTCCATATTATTTTCATAAACTCTTTTCTTTATCTAGTCCGGCAATGTGTTGAAAAACTTGTTTTTTCCACTTTAAATGCAAATATCTTGCAATCTATGCAGGCAAAAATTCTGAAATTTTTTCTACACTTTTTTATACTAGTTGGATCTAAGATCCTATGGTTAGATGTCAAAAAAAAACATTTTAAATTCTTTTTTACTCTTTGCTACAGAAATGGCAGTTTTCAGTGTTTCTTTAGTAGAAAAAAGGCCTCGCTCATGTAGGGGTTAAAATGATGCACTCTTGGAGACTTATTTTTATTTTTATTTTTTTTACTATTTACTGATGTTTTTTTCATAACAAACTAAAAAAATTAAGTTAGATTGACAATGCAAAGGCCAAAAACTAAAATTTAGATGACATTTAGCACCTCTAAGAGATAGAAAAATAATTTTTAATTCTAATTTTTGTAGAACTAGTTTGATAACTTTTACAATGTCTATGTTTCATTCATTGGTTTTTGTTCACAACATTGTTAAACTTCCAATTTGGACTTAATCAATTCCATTGTGAAGGTCATAGTCAAAAGTGAGTAAATTGTGTGACTGTATTTTGACTAAGATTTACTCTAAGGTAACTACATAATGACTTCCATGTCACTACTCTACTATTTTAATTGCGATTTACTCTAACACAACTATGTAATGACTTCCGCGTCACTACTCTACTATTGCATCAACATTTTACAAATCCCACATGGTTTGTTTTGCTTCCTACCACCCCACTTGTATAAAAGGCTTGTTATTTGAATTCTTTGTATTCCCACACTAAGTGGCTTGAAAAGCCATTTGACACATATGCAAAACATAGTGTATTGTGTATCATGTATTTGTATATGGTGTATGATGTATGAATCATGTATTTGTGTATGATGTATGAATCATGTGTTTGCATATGATGTATGAATGTATTTGTATATGGTGTATGGTGTCCAGTATATGGTGTACTCATTTTGCACATTTCACCACAACTTGAAAATAATCTTTTAGATTTTAGAAAATGATATTCACATTTTCCAGATTTCAGAATATAATCCTAGATTTCAAAAAATAATATTCACATTTCCTAGATTTCAGAAAATAATATTCATATTTCCTAGATTTTAGAATACAATCCTAGTTTTCAGAAGAAAAATATTCACATTTCCTAGATTTTAGAATACAATCCTAGATTTCAGAAGAAAGATATTCACATTTCCTAGATTTCAAAAAATAATATTCAAATTTCCTAGATTTCAAAATATAATCCTAGATTTCAAAAGAAAAATATTCACATTTCCTAGATTTCAGAAAATAATCCTAGATTTCAAAAAATAATATTCAAATTTCCTAGATTTCTAAATATAATCCTAGATTTCAGAAAAAGATTAAAAAAGGGATCATTCGTGACTACAGGATGACTTCAAAATGACTAGCCATGTAGCAACATGGGAGTCATTTCTTTAGACTTCTTTTTTCTTTACCACTTTGGAAGTCCCTAATCCTTCATCCATTTCTACATCCACTTTTTTGTTCGTTGGTGATAATAAAAGTAGAAGTCATTTATAAATGACTTGTCTACTATGACTCCAGGGGCCTCTAGTCATTTTCCAGTCAAATGTGTCCGGAATGATTGCCAAGAAGTCATTCTTTGAAGTCATTTTTGTGCCCAGTTTTTTGTAGTTCAAAACCAAAAGAAGTTGGACCCACAGACCCAAAACAAGTATTGGGGGTCTTTTGGGAGAGAGAAGGGCCCCCTTTTATAGGTTTCTAAGGGCCCACTCCCCCCCTCAACTAGTAATCTCATCCATCAAGATTTTCATCCAAATTTGAGATTTTCACCTAATTTTGGATTTTACGCTGGTCCTAACTTCTAACTTTTGGAGTTTAACTCGGAATTGCAAATGGATTGCGCCAATGGCTTCAGAAGGCCATTTTTAGCCTAAGAGACCTCCAACCCCCTATTTATATCACAAAAAAACCATCGGAAACTAGGGCCAACTAGGGCCAATTAAAAGGGTAAAAAACTAACTTTTGGGGTTTACCTCTTTTGGCCTAGGTAACTAGCTAGGGTTGTTGGGGAGTCTCTAGGGAGTAAGAAAAGACTCCTTGATGTCTTCGTTCCGACTTCGTATGCTCCCGGGACGCCGGTCAACCCCGCAAAGATCTTGCCATAATTATTAATTGGGGGAATGTTGTCGATTTCGGCTGCCTCCCGCTATCAGAACATCGTGAAATTTGTTGGGGCGGGTTATTAACATAAAAGATGCTAGTCTAATTTTTAGTGAGATTTTACCGTGGCCTGGGCATTTTCTATGAATTTCCCGTCGTGGCCTTTGGCGGTTGACTGCTCGGAAAAAGATCTTTTGGAGATCAGAAAAAACCGAGATTTTTTGGGGAACCTCTCATGGAGCCCCCCAAGCCACGTGCCAAGTCTTGGGCTAATCTGGCACACAGTTGGTGGCGAGGCGAAAACTGACTTCGGTTGAATCACCAGCAGTCAAGGAATCTTTCACACGTGAGGGAATCTTGGCGAATGGATTTCGCTATGGATACCCCGACATGTTCTAGATCCAAGAATACTATCCAGCATTTGTGGATCCCTCCTTGCGGCCTGTCTTGGACAAGTAACACCTGCAAGCTAACAATTTGGATTCCCAACGTTTCGTCGCTGGAATGGGGAAACCAGAACCTATCTTTGGAGATTTATGTGGGGATCTCCCTACTCTCCTAAGACCAATTTAGCCTATCATGGTCACATGCACTGGGTTTGGGCTATTTTGGGTAAGTTCCTAGTAGCCCTATTGTTTCCCACTATTTACGGGTTCTAACCTATATACAAGTGGGTTTTGTGGGTAATCTATGGATAAAAGGCTATTTATGACCAAATGCTATACTAGTACGTGACATACCTATTTTGGTTCTACACTCTTTTTTAGGCTTTTCGTAGTACTTTATGCCTTAATTTGTAATAAACTAAAAAAAAAAAAAATATGAGTCCCAAGTGACGAATTTGAGGCTCACAGGGGACAAATATGTTTTTGGGCAGGTACCTATGAGCTGAAATTTTGTTGTGATTTTTTTAAACTTCTTTTGGAGATGGAAAAATTGATAAGCTTTGTGGGAATATAATTTTTTTCACAATTGGTGCCCGGGAACAAAAGTTATGACCAAATAAGCTCAAACGAGGGGATGGGCAGTCCGGGCAGCAAAAAAAAATAGACAAAAATTTGAATTTCTTTTTTAATATTTTTTCTCATAGATTATATTTTTTTCTATCTCGAAAGTTTTGATTCATTTCATTTGGATTTGTTATGAGCAAGTTATGGACATTCTTGTTTTTCAGGTAGTTAGAGCATCTTCTTCAAAAAAATAACTTGTAGGATTCATTTTTTAATGCAATTTTTTTTTTTCAATTTTTTCTTACATGGTCTGATTTACTTTCTAGAACAATCCCACCATTGAGATTAGTGCATTTTTATTCCATCTAAAATATATTAATATTTTAGATTTTCCTTCTATCTTGTACCTATTTCTATTTAACAATTTTTTTAAGAATGATACTTAAGTTTTTTTGAATTTTTTTCCCCTAGACTCTCAACTCAATTCTCCACCATAAAGATTTAAAGCTCAAAACTCTGTAGTGCAAAAGTTTTAAGTTAAAAATGTTCAAAGTAAGAAAATCTAGTCCTACAAGGTGTTGAAAACTTATTTTTTTCACTTTAAACTCAGATATCTTGCAATCTGTGAGGTCAAAAATTCTAAATTTTTTTCCACACACTCTCATACTAGTTAGATGTAAGATCCTACGGTTATATATGGGGGGAAAAAGTTCATTTTTTTTCACTCTTTGCTACAGATATGGCAGTTTTGACTGTTTTTTGGCAAGAAAAAGACCTTGGTCCTTTAGGGGTAAGCTTCAACCTCAGGAATTGCGTTGTCACCTACAATGACAAAGTAGGCTCTTTCTTCATCTATAGAATGCTACATTGAGTCAACTTCTTGCATTGGTTGTAGTCCATCAAAGTCCCTATCATTTTGCAATTGAACCATGTTCAGAATGGATTAGATAGAGTATAGTGCCTTCCATTACTCCTAACCTCTGTTCGGTACACAACTTTCCAAAATGTTCAATTTTCTTTCTCACAAATGCCAACCACTCCGCAAAAGGTAAGAATTTTATTTAGGGTGGATAACAAACAACTCTTTGTGGTTGCAAGAGCCTTGACTATAGACAAAAAACTCCACATCCCTTCCATCTTTAGGCCTTTGTCAAGATGTATTTCTTGCATGATACATTGCTTGGTATCATTTAGAGCACTAGTCTAAACAATTGTATGCAATGCCTTAACACCATATATGAGAATGACAAATGTCTACACTGATGTTTTTTGATCAGTGTCTAAGTTTGCAAAGACAACTACCTACGACATCTACTTATATATTAGTGTTGATACCAGCATCATAGGAGACATCAACATGTACTTTTGATGTTTTTCATGACATCTCAGAAAATGTCTAGACTTTTAAATGCAGTTTGCATTTCTACTTGTAACAATTCTTGTGTTTTCCATATCCCATATTGTTTGTCTAACTTTCCACCATCCCTCTTGTATAAAGAGGTTGTCTTCTCCTCTCTATATAATCACATCAAGTGGCTTTTAAGTCATGTACTATAATATCCAAAAATGGTGTATTTTGTTTGGCATATTTTGTATGGTGTATTTTGTATTGTATATGGTGTACTATGTATGACATGTTGTATTGGACATTTTTGAAATACATTTGGAGTCATATGACATAATTCTTAGTACAGTGTACTTTGTATGGCATATTATGTATTGTATATGGTATATTATGTATGGTGTATTATATATGAAATGTTGTATTGTATATTATGAAATTTGGATGTGCATTATGTAGGACTTGTGTAATTGTCCATATTGACATTATGCCAAATAGCACATTTGACCACATAAATGTCAAAAGTGACATCATTTTGTTCTTCTAAATCATATTAGACATTGCAAGAAATATTTATGGTGAAATTAGGACATCTACAATGACATCCTACAACATCTAGATGTTTAAGTTGACTTCTCAATAAATGTCTAGACATCTACAATGACATCTTAGAAAACATCTAGATGTCTAAGTTGATGTCTTAGAAAACGTCTAGATGTCTAAGTTGATGTCTTTCAAAACGTTTAGACGTCTAAATTGATATCTTTCAAAACGTCTAGATGTCTAAGTTGATGTTTTCAAAAACAATATTAAATTTCTTAAACAACAGGAAAATGCATTGACATGGCAAAGAAATGTGCTGACGTGGCATGCCACATCATCCTTACTAAATGCAATGTCAGATGCCACCTCAGATGCCACGTCATGGACGGGCATGGATGAAAAAAATCCTACATGGCTTCCCGCGCATGCATGGCACTTAGGTGGCAGCCACATGGCGACCTTTCAGGACTCCGTTGATGTTTTTTGTGATGTCTAGTGGAAATTTTGTGTTGTCTGGCCAGATTTTCGATGTTTTTGGCATGTCTGCGCGGGACGCGATTTTTTAGACGTCCTTGCAGACGTAGAAAAACGTCAGCAGAGACGTGCGGATGTCTAAATCTCCAAATCTCCCCAAAACACAGTTTTCTTATAGTGTCAATTCGGCGTCTATTATGAACCCTCTCGTGGACCCTGTGTCTGCTGTTAAACGTTCTGTAGAGGCTGATCGTAGTACCACAATTTCTGCTGACGCTAAGGTTAGCATAGTCCATGATGATAGCTCCAAATTTCACCTTGTCACTCCAATGAGGAAGCTGACGAAGCAGAGGTCAATGAAAGGTGATACCGGTACTTTCTTCGTTCCTGCCACTCCCAATGCTGAAATCTCATTTGAAGCTGCTAGTGTCAGGATTCTGAGAAGTCGACATCGCATGACAAGCAGTGTTGGCAACATGAGCCGGAGAAGTCCATAGGACATGACAGTCATCGAATGCTCGCCGGGTGGGAGCAGTCCGTCGAGGCAAGCATCGAGCACAAAGAGTACGAGCTTGTCTCGAGGATCCAGGGAGGTGATTCCACGAGTGGATCTCCCGAAACCTTCGTGGAAGTCCATAGTGAAGAGGGAAATGAAGGGTTTGAAATTAAAGGAGATTATGTTTGCGAAATTGCCCAAGGAAACGAGTCCTTTGTCAAAGTATATGCAGAGTGAGATGGAGAACCAGAGTAGGGATCTAGAAAATGGGTCAAGTGGTGCAAATGAGAAGGACCCGACCTCAACTTGCAGTCCTCCCAAACGTAAGTTGGAGTTGTTGAAGTTCGGTGTATTAGGATGTCCAATGTTTCCGTGTATTCGAATGTGATATATCTAGTGTCCGTAAGAAGTGTGTAGCCAATATATTCTGAATGGATTGTGCGCATACGCGTTGACATTGACCATGTGGGATCTTCTAAGTCGGCAAGTTTTGAGTTGTTAGGTATGATGAGATTGACGAAATCGTGTTCCACGAACAAGGTTGCAGTGAAGGAGGCCCAACAGGATAGAAGTGCAGAACCCCGGACTGCTCGCAAGGTGAGGACATTAACTAAGGTTTTTGTTACAGTTGATTTTGAAGTTCTTGGAACCACATTCGACGTAAGTTTTCTTGAATTATCTTATTTTGGTTTTGCAAGAATGATCTTCATTGGATTTTTCTTCTATTGCCAAGTGAATTGTGTTATTGTGGGGTTAATGTAATACGAAGGTCTTGTGATGTTGGTTGCAAAGTGACCGAGAAATTGGGGCAGACACCACTGGTTACCCAACTCCAAGTGCCACTCGTTTTCATGATGTTTTATCGCAAGCGCCGTCTGATTATCTCTACCACAGAGATTTAGAAGTTGTATGGAATTTTTGTTGTAGATTAGAAAGTCAAGTAGTCAAATGAAATTTACTCATATATTCAATGCAATAGTGGCATGTTAGGGGTCATCATTCTTAAGGATTCATTTCGTATGACTAGAAAATTGTGACATGTGGATATTTTGGAGTAGATGCATTGTAGGATTGTCACATTGGGATATATGTAATAACCAAATCGAGAATTTTTCTAAAGATCATATGAGAACAGACGTACTAAAGTGACACATTTATTCAGTAAAGTTACTTGCGATTTGTGACTTGTTTATTATCTCTCTTCTATATTTGTGCATATTACTATGTATATATCTTTTGCAGTTGTTAAATATCGGTTGATGGATTATTGATGGCAGAATCAACGATGAGACAATCAGCACGAATCCATAGCAAAATGCAGTCTCTTTTCAAAGATGAATTTGCGCACTTGTAGGTTTGAAGGCCGATGTTTCCTAGTAGATATTAAAGTACTAATCAAGGGAATAACCGTACACACAACCCACTCAAACCGATTAGCGATACGCTTCGAAACCCTAACTATCATACAACGGAAAATCAGGCAAAACATTCAGCGAAACCATCAAATTGCTTACTCGGAACAGTGCGTCCTCTTCCAACCTGCTACTGGTATCATCTGGGCGTAAGGCAACAACAGCCCAAGTTAAGAATTGAAAATCAAAGAACTTTCAAAGAAATCCTTCTGTTTAGGCATACTCAACTAAATCTGAGTCGATATTCGCGAAGTACTTACCAAGTCGTAAGGAAGATAACCAGGAGCTAAAATCTTCAAAAGGTGGTATTTTCTACAAATGTAACAGTCAACCAGTGAATTAGTAAACTGGCAGTCGTTACCTTCTAAATCTCCCAGATCAGGTGCAACTTCAAAGAGAAAATTTAACTTGAAGTACGTCCCACCTCGACACATGAGGAAAAAATTATCTAGTAAACATATGGCTGTAACAAAAAGTGCTAAGAACTATCACGACACTCAAAACTTTCAAGACAAAGGATCACATTCACAAAATACAATCATCGGGAGTATCATACTTTCTTTTTTCTAAAGCACAGCTCTACTTCAACACCACCAGCTCATTCCCAAATTCTGGTTGCTTTCTCAAATTAGACAAACTAGATGGTAGAGAGATCAAACAAACACTTTGGCACAACAGATTAGCAGCAGTAACAGATTGCGAGCAAACATGCAGTGAGCCCAAGCAATTTGGAAAGTTGACTGAGAGCAACTTTTTAGGTTGATTATATTGAGATCCTCTAGTGCTTCTAGTTTTCCTTACAGCAAAAGCAAGCTAGCATATGATAGTCTCCCGCAAGTTCAGCAATTAATAATTCTCGTGCACCACGATGCTAATTGTGAAGATGTTCTCTTGATTCATTCCAATCATTTTCAGATCCAATACAAACATAAAAAAATCAAGAATACCCGCATTGGTGCGCAGCTGTCATTTAATCGATTGACCTAGCATATGCCTTCAGCTCCGCCCTGTGATTTATTAAAATGTATGTGGACATTACACACATGCTTACGGGAGCCGTCCCATTTCCAAGTATTCCAACCACTTGAGCAATTCAGCATATGTGCAGTGTGCGTATGGTCATAGAGAAAATTTTCTTGGGTGAAGAAATAGAGATGAGCAATGTTCCATATTCTTTTAAAAAAAATTCATGAAAAATGAAATTTCTGTGAATTATTTTCATGAAGATTCTCTTCAATACAATTCTGTTATGTAAGCCTACCTATTTCCAACCATAGGTTACTTTTGAAATAAACAGAGCCATCAACTAATCCTAATGCGCCACAACTGCATGCCCTCATTAATGTCTTGTTGATCAGAAAGAGTGTAGCCTACTGGTCAAAAATGGGTCCATGATCCGAAATGGGTCGGCTCCCTTAAAACTTCCCTGTGCACATTTACAATAAAAAAAACTAGACACTAGCATGCAACATAATAATACCCAAATAGCCTATGGTGCTTTGAGAGGAATGCTAGGGTAGAAGGACATTTACTGCAACAGAAACAAAGATAATCACCTTCACAATGACAGGAGACAATACGTGATTTGAGCAACATGCTATACAATCCAGACAAGGCTTTTAAGTTATTGTTCTCACTACGCTCTCCCAAGTGATTTGATTCATACATCACAAATGAAGGTATTCATGTTCAAAACAGCTTGCTTTGTAGAATACGACAACCAAGACCAAAGGGGAAATATAGACCTGCAAGCGTAGTAATACAAAAGAAAACCTAGTAGTTCACTGTCTGCACACATCTGCAAAAATCAACCTGAAATATCGTCAACAGTGATTAAAAAAAATCACCTGGTTTGTCTCAACCAAAATTGAACTCACAACCAATATTTAAAAACCCACCATATTGCTAATTATTTGCCACATTTAACTACTTCTGAACTATTCATTGAATTCAAACATGATGTTTGTATAGATTGGGAGATCTTTTGATGTTGGTATAGATCTCTTGATGTTTTGAATTGATCCTCCGATGAAAATTTAGATCCACTAATGTTTTGAATAGATCCTTCCATGCATCTCCCAATGACCATATGAATTCTAGACTTTCAAAAGTCCAGAAATAGTTAAATAGTTAAAAACCCCAATTAAAACAAGTAATGCAATGATAATTTTATCAATAAAAAATTTCACTACATAGTTTATGACAACCGAAATTTTCTGGTTGTCACAACAGTTTCCATGATCATACTCCCATAATCAAGGATTAGTTCACTAATGCATAAATGAACATAATTTGATTTTCTCATGTGCCTCTTGATGACTAAGTAATGAGTTGACTCTCTTGCTAATTGTAACACTTACATTTTAAATTTGAAATGGATACCTCTTTCTCTCTTCTTTTTCCTTGCCTTCACTAATCCTCTTCCTTGGATCACTAAACCTCCTCCTCCGCTTACAATTTTGCCTTCTTCAACTCCACCAGCAATTTCTCCTCCAAATCCACTTGCAATTTCTCTTCCAACTCCACTTGTAATTTCTCCTCCAACTCCAGCCATCACTAATCCTCCTAGTTCAGTAAGAGGATTTTCAATCCACTTCATTTCAAAAGAAATTTTTTCAAATCAACTCACTTCACTCATTGCAATCAAAAACAACATTGTAAATGAAGTCTAAGTTATGAATAAATATATATATCTTTGGTACCCTGTTTAGGTGCAAATGCACCTACCAGTGGAATGCCAGCGAGCGAAATGCCGGCGGAATCCAACAGATCAACCAACAAGATCAGCCAACAATGGGAGCCCTGACAGAACTACCACCAAAAAATTAACCGTCAGGGAATTTCCCTAAGAAAATTCTAGTAAAAAGATATGCAAAGCCTACCATACTCTGACTTACTTACAAAAGTATTTAAAGTTTTTTAATATTGCCCACAAACAAACTGGCCAATAATATATCCACACCATGACCACATGAAGGTGGAAACCAATGAAATATGCCACTCTCTACGTCCCCTACTATTATATTGCTGAATCAAACTAAGATGATTTGAAGAAAAGCTAGATTAACAAACATTGTCAATGAATCATGTCTCACAAGACAATTTAAATTGATAGCAACATATCTCTAAGTTCATTTTTCTACCATTAATCAGTGGACATAGGCTAGGAATTTAAAAAGAACAAACATTTAATCACTCAAACCTCAAAAGAATGCGGAGTTTTGCTTCACAACCTCATTCAAATGAAAGGATTTGGTAGATGAAAAGTACCGGCCTTTCACTCTGTGTTGAAGTTTGCATATCCTGTAAGATCGTTTTGCTTAATTCCTCCCTGAGTCCATCAAACAGGTATACCTTCAGTACAAAACAAGATCATAACTAATTCAATTCAAAACAAGACCATACCTAATTCAAATCCTTCCTAACAAACAAGTATACAAACAAGTTTAGTACAAAACAAGATCAGACCTAATTTAATTCCTTCCTGACAATATTGGTGGGCACTCCATAATAAACAAAAGAGGCACCAATTAGGTAGGGCATTAAACAAAGTTTAATTTTTTTTTGACAATTTATCAATTTGTTATGAACTTTTGGAGAGTATTTGAGATTTTTTGGACAAATTATCAATTTGTTATGAATTTTTGGAGAGTACTTGAGGTTTTTTGGACAAATTATCAATTTGTTATCGATTTTTGAAGTGTGCTACCCAATTGCCCCAAATAGTCTCTAGACCATCTAAAAATCACCAAAAAGTGTACTCATAATGGTCCACTGACCACCTAAAGCAATCTCAAAATTTCCTAACATGGTTACAATATTTTTTAACATGGACATGATGTAAAGGAATAAACTAGTTAGTTCTTGTATTAAATTTACATGTATTAGAAAGGTAGAAGGTTCTAAAGCAATCACTAATTAGTCTATCACATCATCCAAGGCATTGATTTCAACCACTAACTAACCTAATAAAGTCTTAATCTCATTCATTAGCAACGATCTACTATGAATTGATGTAAGACAGGAATGGATGGTTTTCTATGTGTTCTCATTGGAGAGTTTGCCTATCATGGGTTGGTTTACCTTATACAACAACTTCATATCTTAAACAAGAAGCACAAGTTTTACACGATATTGGTGCATTACATGTCATTCATGAAGAAGAAAGTGTACACATCCATGATATTATTGGTATTCTTTTTGTGGCAAATATTCTAGCTCCAACTTCACAATTCTCTACTTTATGATTAGATGAAGCACTTGCTATGGTAAAAGATAAGCAATTTGTATCAAAATTAGTTTGTTGAATTTGAGTTTCTATAATGCTCCAATGGAATGCTTTAGTAATGAAGGGTATTTTGGGATTTTATACATATTCACATAAACAACATATAAAAAGTTGTAAGTATTTGTAGACTCAACTTTCAATCCTACCATCTGATTTTGATGTTGTATGTGATATTTATCAAGATATTACTAAAAAAAATTAAAATCATAACCCATTTACCATCATTACCCTTGGATGATTTAGATTCTTTAGAAATGTCAAGATTGGGTTCTATATATGAACTTCCACTTTGTACTCAACTTTCAAGTCTCAAAGACATTGACTCGGTAATAGTACCATCTATAGCAATTAGCAAAAGGCACTCTATATTCTAAAAAAAAGACTAGATTGTTTTTATATTTATTGCATCATCAAAATGAAAAGAAATCTATCAAACCAAACAATCATATTACGGTTGATTAAAAAAAATTGGCAATATAATGGAAATATTATTGCCAAGTAGAAAACTGCCTTGGAAATTTTAATTTTTGAGATTAATTTCAATTGACACAAAAGAAGAAAGATGAAGACAAAATAGAAAAACTAAAAATGTAGTAGAATTTATATATACTCGTGTTAGAATTTATGTGTATTTAATTTAATATATTTATCACAAATGTAAAACTATGATGATTCAAGGAATTTAATTGTCATATTGATGCTTTTAATGGGGCATTGGTTTTCATTTATGTATACTCCTATTTGCCTATTTGCTTGGCAATCATTTTCTATTTCTTTCACTTCACTTTATATATTTTCATTTCTTTCACTTCATTTTAGATAATTTCATTCACTATATAGAGTTTATAATCAATTTATCATTATTGATTTTTTTCCTTCAATAGTTCTAAAGGGTTTAATATTTTATTTTAATTTTCAAATAATAATTTTTTTTTACCATTAAAATGAAATATAAATAGTGTGTTGAAAATTGTTTAGAATAATTATTTTTTTGTATTTTAAAATCATTTTTAAGATGTATTTAATTATTTAAAGAATATGAAACTAATTTAAAAATTGAATTTCAAACTTTCTTCTTCTTCAATATAAAGATTTTATTGTTACTCTCTTTTTTTAAATTTTAATTAATGTAATAAACAATTTGTGTGGCCTTGTGAACTTGTCCAAATGTTTTTCATAATTTTCCTATGTATTCTTTTAAATTTTATTTTTTAGAATAATTTATCCGTAATTAAATTTTAATTTATTGAAACAAAATTCAATTGAAAATCCATAAATTTTACACTTCAAGACCCAAAGTGCAAAACAACTCATTGAAGGTTTTTGGTGATGCCAAGAATGACATAAAACACTCCTCTATTGCATTTCCATAATTTAATTCAATTTATGGTCTTAAAATGCTCATAAACCTACTATACGTCCAAAAGCAATGATATGACTTTAGTACAGCATACCCTTGTCAAGTCAAGCTCTCCAACGGTATAAAGAGAATGACTGGTGAGTGCACAACTGGGGATATCTCAACATTTTATACAAAACAAACTAGAACAAATTTTATCATTGTATATGTATTCTTACTTTTATTCGACTTTTACTTTGCATACACATGGATGCAAAGCCTCTACACTCTTAAAAGATAATGAATTAGAAGTCAAACTCCTTTGCATTGAAGGTATCAATATTCAAGTTTTGTTTTTGATTAATTTAAAAGTTCAATTCTTCTTCTTCTTTTTTCTTTTTTTTTCCCTTTTTTTTCTTTTTTCCTCTCCCCCTCCTTTTTCCCGGCGGCCCCCTCCTTGTAATTTTTTGAACAAGGTTAACATGACAAACAATATGGGACAATGAAAATTCCGTATCCCATATCTATATATCGTATTTGTATTCATATTGTACCGTATCCCAATATTATATATTCGTATTCTGTATTCATATATATTTGTATTCCAAGTATCTGTATGCGTATTCTGGTATAATATCCGTATTCTGGTAAAACCCCTAAAGGACCAAACACCGTTTTTTGACAACACAACGATTTTGGGCAGCTCACTACAAATGAATTTTTATTTTTCTTCTCTCAAATTTTCACACAATGAGTGCATGAGGAGTATCTTTAAGGCCCAACAATTTTCATGACATTTGACTACATGGTTCAAAAGTTATTGCACGATATGTCATTTTCAATGCTCGTCAGACAGTTCGGGCAGGAAAAAAACTTCTTTAAAAAACACTTTTTAAAAAAATAAAAAATTCAAATTGGTTCTTTAGATTTATGTGAACATGGGAAGCTTTGAATCATTCCATTCGGATTAATGAGTGAAAAGTTATGAGGATTATTAGTTTGAGGGTAGTTATAAATTTTCTACTCTAAAATAAACTTTGAAGTCCTTTATTTAACTCAATTTTTAATTTTTTTGAAAAAAAATAAAAACACTGGGTGTAGGTTGTTTATTGCAACATTACAACTGTTGGGATTGACATTTTTTAATTCTATATCTCAATTCTTAACAATTTTGTGTTTTGAATCATTCTCTACCTCTTTCTACTTACTATTTTTTTCCTATATGTTGTACAATTCCAAATGATTTGAAAATTTTCAAGCACATAGACAACTTGAATTGAAGAATGAATTTAAAGAGTCTCAACCATTTTGGACATTTTTTCATACAAATATTGCCTTGTGAAATGCAGCTGTCCGGATTTTTGCAGTGGTAAAAAAAGGATTTTTGTAACTTCAAACACTAATATCTTGCAATCTACACGGCGGAAATTTCTGAATTTTTTTTCACATCTTCTCATATCAGTTTACTAAAAGATCCTACGGTTACATTTGCCCAAAATTGTTTTTTTTTCTAAAGTTTGGTGGTTGTCTTAGAAATGACAGTTTTAGAGTGGTTTTGGTGAAAACATAGTCAACAACCTTTGGGGGATAATATCCATATCCGTATTCTACTTCCATATCCGTATTTATATTTGGATGGATGGCTCAGATTAAATCTCAAGATCATTGGCTTAAGAAATTTTGAGAAATCAACTTCAATTTTGAGGGTAAGCATTTAAAAAAAAAATCAACAGTATGTATTTCCATGGAGAAGGGGGGCATGTGAATTACAAAAGAAAGGAAAACTCTATATATACATATGGAGTGGTTGGAGGTAAAGCATTGTATGTGAAAATCAATAATGAGGATTAGAAACTCAACTACTCGTAGTTAACCCTTAAACGTCTTAATCCATTGTGAAATGGTCAAACTTCATATCTGAGCACAACATTGACATCTAAATTGCGTTCAAAGAACAATCTTATATTTTTATCACATAAAACTATAAATTGTATATTACTACAAGAAATTTCAATTTGTTTCGTGAAAAATTGTAATTGTTATCATCAATTTTCTGGGAGAAGCTTTGCTTGTTGTGAGTTTAATTAGATTTTTTAAATCCTTGAGTACGGGTATATTAGGCTACAGTCAACCACGTGTTGTTTTACTTATAATCTTCTTGTTAATTTACTCAGGATGACGGTATAAGAGGAGCTGGCAAAGGCAGCTGACAAGAAGTTTACGCAAGGAATGGCAGAACTCAACAAGTCATTATCAGCAGCAAAGACTGACTCCGAGAACTAAGGGCATGTCCACCGGTGCCCAGTATATTGGGCACGCCACATGGGCTGTGGCGTGTCAATTCTGACAAACATGCCACGATCAAATTCCGGGGCCCCACCCAGTCACTCCAATTTCTGATCAAAATTCAGAAACAAGTCACTTTATTGGGAACAGAATTTATGAGGCGGTTGATTTCCCATTTATGAATTCCAGTTAGTAGCTTCATATTGGCTAATTCTCACACAACCATGGGTTTTTTTAGGCTTTCGTATTTATGTTGGACACTGCCCAACGATTTACACACCTCGAAAAGACCATTTTGCCCAGTACACTAATGATGATAAATAGTGTTACCTACACTAATTGATTTAAAAGAGCTATATGTTTTTATTGTTGATGAATATTTTTACCAACTATAGGTGTAAAGTTCTCTCATTTAAAATGATATTAGGATCTATACACTCAGTAAAAATATTCATCAAAAGTAAAAACTTATAACATTTCTAAAATAGTTAGTATGGCTAACACTATTTATCATCATTAGTGTAGCGTGGGCTCAAGTCAAATGAGTTTGGCACTGGAACTTGACGGAGTGGTGATCAAATTTCTCCGTGACCTGTGTTGACAAAATCAAAAGTCTACAACTACACTAAAAAGGATATTTAGTGTTGGATTACATTTAGTGTAATTACCACCCTACTTGACCCTACACTAAATGTCAATTTTAGGACAATTAGTGTAGTGCTAAACTTCAATGCGTAGATTTAGATTTACCAAATTTCAGATTTCAGATTTCAGATTTGCCATAGAGTACAGATTTCAGATTTACCATAGAGTACTTTTAGTGTTAGAAATTACATTTAGTGTTACTTACTTTAGTAGGGTAAATGATATTTAGTGTCATGGTTCGCAAATAGTGTTGCCAACACTAAATATCCTTTTTAGTGTAGTGGGGCAAAATAAACGAACATGGCCCAACAAACCACTTGCAGGGACACTATGGCGTGCCCCAGTGGAGATGCTCTAAGGTAAAACAGCCCATTCCGGACCAAATACTCATTGCGGACCCCTAGGAATGACTCCATTATAGTTTTCTTTTATTGATTGAAAATTTGAGCCACAATTAATGTCTTGGTAACTGGAATGGAGTAATTAGTGTCCATACTAATATGTTGAAAAAAATATAATTTCAACTGTTCTCACCATTTTTGACACTTGTCTATATGTAAGAAAAAAATTAGAAAATTTCACAAACAGCATGAGGGCAAAATCCTCATTTGGTCCGTAATGGGCTGTTTTACCTTACATGTTTTGGGAGGGTGGCTACTCTTACATTATAAAAAATGGGCAAATGTGTGGATGAAATTGTCAAAGTTCTCTTAAAAAAATACTAGCGATCGTCAATATCTGGATGAAAGTACCTTGTAATAGATAAATTTTGGATGATTCTATACATTTTTTCCTTACTTGGCTACATCCTAGGGTGCCAGACGCGCTACCGAGAGAAAAAATTAAAATATACACTGATTGCAATCAGAGGATAGTCTTCTCTGAGAATCAACACAAGATTCCAGTAGCATTGACCCTCGGAATTAGATATATGGAGGCTGTTCAGTCATATAACACCCAAAAGAAAGGCAAAATCGATGAGATTCAAACCTTGCGAACAACGAAACCACGAATCCATTACATTCGGAAAACCCGGTACATGTCAAAGTGAGAGCCCAAACGCGGTATCGGCAGTAAACTGATCCATTGATTGCAAGAAGTCAGAACATAATGCTCAATGCCATGCTAGTGGGACTCAACTTCCCAACGGAGTAAGAATAGGAGAGTGTTCACTAAACACGCTCGCCACAACTAAGATCTCTATACCTAGGCTCAAAAGGAAGACTTCCTCCCCGATCCACAAAACAAATATGTTCTGAAAGCTTCCGTTAAAAAACTAAGCCACCTTCCACATGTACTAGACACTCTACAAAGTCGAAGCACGTCCACATTCAACAAGCGAACACGAATATCAAATCACAAACTAAGCATCTACGTCCAGATACGGAACAACCACCCTCCATTGGCGGCGAAGAACGGAGCGAACACAAGAGACTCCACGGCCATCAGCTTGATCAAAATGTTCAGAGAAGGACCCGAAGTGTCCTTCAAAGGGTCTCCAACGGTGTCTCCGATCACAGCAGCCTTGTGCGCATCGGAACCCTTCGGACCCAACGACTTCGCATGCTCGGACCGGCCAGCCTGAAACACAAAGTCAAAAACAAATTCAGAAATCCGAACTTCCAACCAAACTCCCAAGAAAAATCTCAATGACTGGAAATCTCCTTACCTCGATGTACTTCTTCGCGTTATCCCAGGCACCTCCCGTGTTGGATGCAGAGATGGCGATCTGACACAAAAAAGATTCACAAGTCAACGACGAAACCTTCTCACCATCCACACATCCAATGAAATATATATAGGAAGACCATAAACTCAGAACACCAATCAACGCTTTCATTTTGAGAACACGAAACCCGAAAAAACTCCAAAGGAAAATTACACTACCTGGACACCGGACACCAAAGCGCCGGCCAAAAGTCCGGCAAGGGTCTCCACTCCGAACAATGTGCCCACGATCAAAGGCGTAAGCATCACCAGCGCGCCGGGAGGAATCATCTCCTTGATGGAAGCATCCGTCGAGATCTGCACGCAACGCTTGTAGTCCGGCTTCGTCGTGCCCTCCATCAAACCAGGGATGGTGCGGAACTGACGACGAACTTCCTCCACCATCGCCAAAGCCGCCTTGCCCACGCTCTTCATCGTCATCGCAGAGAACCAATACGGCAACATGGCGCCCACGATCAAACCCACGAACTCCTTCGGCTGGATCACGTCCACGCTCGCGATGCCGGCACGGCTCACGTACGCTCCGAACAACGCAAGGGAAACAAGAGCAGCGGATCCAATAGCGAAGCCCTGAAAAAAACACAACACAAACAAATTCAGCTGGCAAAAACGAAAAAACAAAACTCTCACACCACAACTGTCAACTGGGATCCCATAAAATACACCAAGAGAGATAACCCACTGTAGGAAATCCAAATCTACAGCAACCACAACAACGGCTGACAGCCTTCACCTCCAGAAATATACACACACGTCAACTCAAATGCAGAGAGCCACAAAGCACCTTGCCAATGGCGGCGGTGGTGTTGCCGGCGGCGTCAAGGGCGTCCGTCCTCTCGCGAACCTCGTGGCTCATACCAGCCATCTCCGCAATACCGCCGGCGTTGTCGCTGATGGGACCGTAAGCATCGATCGCCAAACCAGTCGCCAACGTGCTAAGCATGCCCAAAGCAGCCACGGCGATGCCGTACATCGCAGCCAAACTGTAACTCAAGTAGATGGCGGCGGCGATGGCGAACACAGGGACGATCACAGACTTGTAACCCAAAGCGAGACCGAAGATGATGTTCGTCGCCGCTCCAGTCCTGCACGAATCAGCAACGTCTTGCACGGGCCTGAAACACAAACAAAAAGTCAGACTTGCAAGCGGGAGGATCAGAACCACAACAGACACCGTGCAGTTCGTAAAAGACCAGCGTCCGAACAACTTGTCCAGGCAGAACATCTAGCACAAACCATCCACGGTCACTACAAATGGAACACTGAAAAACGTACTGGTAGGCATTGCTGGTGAAGTACTCCGTCACAAACCCAATGATCAGACCGGCCCAAAGACCGGAACCCACACAGAAAAATATGTGCCTGCACGGACAAAAACACAAGCGCATCACACGTCAGGCTAGGAACATCACATCAAAAACATAAATGCACGAGACTCGGGTCAGGAAAAAACAAAGAACAGCACATGCACAGACAAACCAAAAATAAAAACGAGACTCATGCAACTCACCAGTTCTTCACAACCTTAGGCAAGTGACCCACCACGTTGATCGTGAAAGTCGCAGGCAACGCAAACCAAGTCACCAAGAAAATGGCCACGGTCATGAAGATCGTAGAAATGATCAACTGACGCTTCAAAGTAGGCTCGATCTCCTTCACTTCCTTGATCGTGAAAAAGTCCGTCGCAAACAAAGTCGTCAACAGGCACACGAAGATACCGGCGGCGCTGATGATCAACGGGAAGCACATGGCCACGAAGTTGCGGTCCGTGCCGAACGAAGAAATCGAAGATACCACCAGAGCCGCGCAAGTCGACTCCGCAAAAGAACCGAACAGGTCCGCTCCCATACCTGCGATGTCGCCCACATTGTCGCCCACGTTGTCGGCAATCACCTGCAGAACAACGCGACAGTTCAGCAACACGCAGAACCACCGAAATCTAGGGAAACTGCAAAACATTCGATCCTGGGCACCTGGATAACTGGTGAATATTTTCCCACGTGGACCGGAGTCGAAGAGGAAACACAATCACTTGTTACCCAAGGCTTCAGCACATGAATATGGCTTATCAGCAGACATAACGCGTCTGAATGTCTTGATATGCATCAATAGCCAAGAACATCGAGAGTGTAATCCCCATAGACCCGGAATTCATTCACAAATGCGTGGATTTCGACATTGTTGGGTAGTCAGCATCGCCTGTGCCCTAAATGATAGGTACAATTTACAGCTTCAGAAACTCAAACCGACCACAACCACTTCACCGCATTCAGAAATGGCACACTAACAATTACCGACACATGCACACACAGTGGAGACTGGAGAGACACTTACCGCCGGGTTCCTGGGATCGTCCTCGGGGATGTTCTGCTCGATCTTACCCACCAAATCAGCGCCCACATCCGCAGCCTTCGTGTAAATGCCGCCACCCACGCGACCGAAAAGAGCCACAGAAGAACCGCCCAAACCGTAACCGGTGATGGCTTCGTACAGACCCACCCAGTCGTCGCCGAAGTAAAGCTTGAACGCCAAAATTGTCAAAAAAAGAACAAGAAGACCGTTCGCCGCAAGCAAAAAACCCATCACCGAACCAGAACGGAACGCCACGATGAAAGCCTTGCCAACGCCACGACGAGCCTCAAGAGTCGTCCGAGCGTTCGCGTAAGTAGCGATTTTCATACCCAAGTAACCGGACAACGTCGACGTGATGGCGCCCAAAATGAAAGCCACGGTGCTGAAAAAAGCGTTCGCGATCGACGACGGACACGACTGCAACGGGTCAAAGTCGCACGGCTGACGGTCGAAGCTGAAACCGCCCACGGAAGCCAGGAACACGAAAATGATCACAGAGAAGATGCCCATGAACACGCTCAGATACTGATACTCCGTCGTAAGGAAAGACTCCGAACCTGCAAAACGCATGGACACACAACAACGCTGTCATTCACACAAAACCCTCGCACACCGATTTCTTCAGCGCCAAGATGATCTGGTGGATCTCGGAAATTGGTCGCGACAGGCCCACGGAATACCCCCAAGGAAACAATTACAAGCTCCGGATTATCCCCGATCAAGCAAGCTCGGGGGGCCTCACATTACACACACTAATCCATCCCGAACAGCAATGAGGGTTTTAGCCGAGTCCGGGTCAAATTAAAAAACCCGCACTACTGGCGCAACCAAATGGTATCCAAAAACTCATTACCAATCACACAATACCCGCAGATCTGAAAGCAATCACACACATTTGCACTCCATCACACCCGGAATACAGCAGTCGCACACGCACACACACAAAATGAGAGAGAGAGAGAGAGACGCACCCTCCGAGATGGCGGCCTGGATCTCGGCGCACTTGGCCACGACGTCGGAGTCGTCAATGCCGTCCTCGTCCACGTGCCTGTAGCCATTGTTGCTCTCGTGGCTTCCGCCCACCGTCACGCGCGACACGATGTACCACTGCGACAGCGCGAACAGAATGCCCACCACGCACGCCGACGGCACGAAGGCCAACACGAACACATCGCCCAGCACCATCGCGGACCTGACCAATCGCCTCCCGCCAGTCGATGCTGCCAAGCCTGTCCGATCACATCCACCGCAAGGTTAAGAGCCTATCAATCCACTCGCAACTGTAGAGGAATGAACGCAGAAATTTTCCCAGCACGTCCCCGATCCCTACCAAATCCGGCAAGAAACGATCGGACACGACGCTGCATCACCCCTCACACAGGGCGACTACTACTACTTCTACCACCAAAACAGCGCACAGTCCGAATGACACAGATATTGACGCATGCCGATAACCCTGACATGCGAAAGATATGCCCGCGTGAACTCAATGCAGGCACAGACACAAGCTGACGAATTTTACGAGTTGGAATTTGGAAAGCTCGAGGTGCAAAGCAGACGCAAACCTGTGACGGTGGTGGAGCAGCTTGATGCACACAGTGGAATCAGCAGACGCAAGACAACCCAACAGTCAGGAAACGCAGAGCAGTAACATAGCTTCCCCGTCGTTTTGTTCTCTTTTCGTTCACCCTAAGTTTTGTTTCACGGGCAGCCATCTCTGTCTGCCCGACCCACCGCACAGACTTCGTTCCTATCCGGTCATTCGCCGCCAGCTCGAGGAGAGTTATCCGTTATGTATGAATAGAGAGTGCCTTTGGCCTTCAGTTTGCACTTGTTTATGCTTCTGAGGAATTTAGAGGATACCCTGTCATTAGGTTACCGTTTCGGTAGTAGTGAGTGATGCTGTGGAGATCCGGGTTGCGCTTCTGAAGTTTGGATTTTGGAGACAAATTTAGAGATATTTTTTGTGTACTAAGAAAATCAGAGACTGTAGAGATGCATGAAGCATCCATGCCCTGATTCTTGGAAGTCTGTTATTCCTGGAGCCTGCGAAGCTACACTGATGTGTCCAAATTTATGAGTCACAGTAGGCGAGGGGAGATTCAATGAGTTTGCTGACAATGCAATGTAAGTTAGTTGGAGATAGTTTAGAGGGGGAATAGTTGCAGGGAACTTGGGGAAAGATTTGGTATCGGCCTTCAAAGGCAAAGTAACGGTTCAAATAGTGTTTTTAAAGGTTGAGTTTCAGCCGTGGGACTTCCCCTACTAGTTGCCTACCCGGAGTTACTTGCATGTATCTTCCAACATTGTTGTATCTTTGCTTCAGACCTTATTAGAAAAAATAAGGTCCGAGATTCAACGAGTTTGTTGATAATGCAATGTGGTTGCAAATAGTTCACAGTGGGAATAGTTTTAGTGAACTTATGAAAGATTTGGTATTTGCCCTCAAAGGGCAAAGTGATGTTTCAAAGAGTGCGCTCAAAGGTTGGATTGGGTTGGGTTCTAAATGTGACTTCTCTAAACATTTGACTACCTCGAATTGCTTGTATGTATCTTCTAACATTGTTGTATCTTTGTTTAAGACCTTATTAGAAAAATAAGGTTCAAGATTCAAGTTTGCTAATAATGCAGATAGTTTACAATGAGAATAGTTTCAATGAACTTGTTGAAAGATTTGGTACTCACCCGTTAAGGTAGAGTAATGTTTCAAAAAGTGCGCTCAAATAGTTAACTACCCAGAGTTGCTTGCATGTATCTTCCAACATCGTATCTTGGTTTAGGACCTTATTAGAAAAAATGAGTCAATGTTAGAAGCATAAATCCTTTCATACCAAAGCTACTTGATTTTTCAATCTCATCATTTTTGTACTTGACACATATGGTTGTAATCAATGCATCCTATGTACAATCGGAAGAACCACAACCTTAATGAAAGTTGTAGTTATAGGATTTTGAATCATGAACCTATATAACATATCTTACATTTCATCCTAGCCTATAAAAGAAAGGCCATTGATGTCAATTAGTTTACTTGCCTTACATGATTATATATGCGTGCACGTGCTTTCAACCCATTTTCAAACATATTGACTAAATGCACAAGTTATAGGACATATGAGTTTTTTTTCTAAAAATGTTGAAAGACAAAACTTCGCCTTTGGGAAGGGCTAAAAAAGCCTTCATTTTGAAGTTTAAACATATTGAACATGCAATCAATGGGGATATTCACTCTAAAATTTTCGGACAATGTACTTGAAAAATTTAACCAAAGGATCCTATATAAAGTTGAATTGTTAAAAAATAAATATTGATGAGGATTTTGACCTTATTTTGAAGACAAGTAGTTTGAAGTAGTTTGAGTTTTTAAACATATTGTTCCTTTAGAGGTTAAGCACATTGGTGGTTTGAGAAAGTCTCACTATGGTGTTAGCTCTATGTGATAGTTTGTATTTGTTTTTTATTTGCATGCATTATGCTTTGACATAAACACAAAGTATTATATATTGTTTCTCATACGTAGGGTGTTGTAGATTTATAATTATATATATCTAATTATAGATTTTCATATTTTGAATTTCGAATTATAGAATTTTGTTGAAAAAAACTATTTGAATGATTTGTTTATGATATTCTTACTACATGTACAATTTATATACCTTATTAATATATTTACTATTATATGTTGTTCTTAAGGCTTACTCTTAAGCCTCCAACCTTAACCATGACTGTGTAATGTGGTAAGCACTTCAATTAATATTAGAAATTTCTTATGGTTAACTTTCATTTAGTGATTTATATAAAGATTTGAAAAAAATAAAGAATCACTCTTATTGGAACAGAGTAGGAAATATAAGGATTAAGGCTTGATTAAGAATTCTCATAACAAGCTTAGGGATCTAAGCCTTTCAAGAATCCTACAAAACTTATGAACGCAATTCCAAACCTATTTAGAACATCCAATTTGGGTCAAAACTTTAAAAAGTTGAGTTGTTATATCAAACCAACAACCAAATAGCTCATAATCATCTAAAACCAAAATTCATTTAAAATAGTCTGGTTGTGCATGTTTTATCCCACAGGTGGAATTAAGACACTTACAAGAGGAAATTTTAACTAAAGTCTCTTAAGATGAATATTTAATTGAAATACACTTACAAATCCCTCGGGTGAGCCCTCATGCCAAGTGAAATTTGAGAAATATAGAATTTAATTAGGAATGCAAAGCCTTGCAAACCTATGAGAAATCAAGAAACCTTTTCTTCTGCATAAACCACTAAATCCTAGCAAATCCTAGGACTAAGCATATATTCCTCTACGTCACTTAATGTCTTGAAATACTTGTATTCAACAACTCTATGGGAGAACAACCCATTGTGGACAAAAGACCCATACTAGACATCTAGGGAATGACCCATTACAATATTTTTTCTATAAATGAGATTTAAGCTACATTGGATTGAGTTAGTGGCCACAATCAATATCTTAATAGAGTGACTAGTAATTACATAATGAACTTCTACCTTTATGTGTGTAAATTCATTGTAGGAAGTGATTTTCCAGGCCTTCATGTTATGACCATGTTAGGAAATATTGTGATTGCTTTAGGTGAGTAAGATGAACATCATGGATACACTTGTCATTGATTTTGGGGTAGTTTAGAGACTTTTGGGAGTCATGATAGGTAGCACACTTCAAAAATTCATAACAAATTCATACTTTGTCGAAAAATATATTTTCAATTGCTCTCACCATTTCCCATACTTGTTTGTATGTGGGGAAAAAATGAACAAATTTCAGCAATGACATGAAGGCAAATTCCTAATTTTGACCATGTTGGGTTGTTCCACCTTATAACCAATCACATGCTTTGAGCAATCATTCCAAGAAAAATATACTCTTGGAATACACCCTTGGCAAACAATGCAAAATTCATGTCTAACTTAGTCTAGCAATAGAGAAATCTTGTCTAGCTTCTCTTGTCACGACCTCCATGCTCTTTCTGCAGCATCACATGACGTCAGCAACAATCCAGTGAAGTCATCCCCATTAGAACTGTCACAATTCACAACTCTTGGCCAAGCACAAATTCATTTGAAGATTGAAGATTCTATCTATTGCACCAAAGGAACAAAGGTAGCTTGCTCTTAAAACGATCATCTAACTCATCATTGACAGTAATAGATATTTCAAGCAAAATGTCACCCATTCCTAAATAGGGGTTGCATTTAGAACATGGTTGCTTATAGAGCATACTACCTTATTGAATAACCGTGGTCAAAACAACACCCACCACCCACAATAGCAAGCCATCAACCTCACCCAAGGACAACAAGCTTACACACTTACATAACCCCTCACCACGAAATGTCTCATTCATTTTTTGAGAGGATTATTTCCTGTAATCCCTTCTTGGGATGTGAAATCCACATAATCAGTGATTACAGTTTTTTTTCATTCACTGATCACATATTTCATCCATTTCTACACACTCAAGTGTTTACATTGGGCAATCTCCTTGTTGTCTAAAATCCTGAAAATAAGCAAGCAATCCTGGTCAATCCTTGCCTTCCTTGTCAACCTGTTTATTTTTGAAATTCCCCTCTACCTCGCTGATTGCCCTACATAGAAGGTCAAAATTCATGATATATACACTCACGCCATTGATTCATCAATGGAAATACTATAAAATCCTTCACGCTTCACTAGTAATTTGAAAGGGGGTATTCGCATACTAATAAACTATTAGTCATTAGAGTTTCATCCCCTTGTATATAAATTCACCCAAAGATGAGTTAGGCTTAGTAACTTTACGGCTAAGTTAACCACTAAAGTCTCATTGTCTCTTTGGGGGATAAAATCTCGGAGGCACTTAGAATGTTCATTAGAAACCACATGCAAACAAAACTTTAGGCCCCTATATACTTTTTGAATTTTAATTATAAAAAAATAAAAATAAATATGAATAGATTTTCCTACTTTGAAAGTTTATGTTTTGAATTATTGATATTTTTATTTGTTAATAATAATTAGTTACAAAATTTTGAAGTAAAAAGATACATTGTAGAACTGAAAAATAACTTTCACACCCCTATATTATATAAGAAAAAATTGTCTAAAAAATGAAATTCAAATTTTTAAAAATAACTCTCTATTGAAAGCTCATTTTGAATTGAATATTGATTCAATGGTTATTTAAATGTGTTCTCTATAATTATTTGAGTTGAAAAACATGCCATTTTAGTTCATTTTCAACCTCTTCTAGAAATCATTTTATATTTTATTTGAGTTAGAAATTTTAGCAATAGAAACCTATAGTCATTATCAAACAATACTCAAAATCTTAGGTTGAAATTATAGTGGATTAGAAACCACTTGTTCACACATAGTGTGTTGTAGTAGAACTAAGTGCACCCCCTGAGGATAAAATAGATTTTGGGCAAGTTTCTATGACCTCAATATTCATCATGATTTCTTAAAACCTTTTATGAAGATAGAAAAAAACATTAACTTACTAGGAATATAATTTTACTTTCAATCGGTGCCTAGGAATAAAAGTTATGACACAAAAGGTCATTTTTTTTTATGCAACAAGCAAAAACCTCCTCACATACAAAAAAAATTAATTAAATTGATTTTCTCATAGATTGTAATTTTATCTATATAGGAAGCTTTTATTCATTCCATTTGGATTTGTTATGTGAAAGTTATGGACAATCTTATTTATTGAGCAATTAGAGCATTTTCTTGAAAAAAAACCTTATAGAATTCATTTCTGAATGCAATATTCACAATTTTCCAAAAAATATTGTTTGACAAGGTTAAATTTGCTTGCTAAACAATCTCACCATTAGAATTATAGTGTTTCAATCCCATCTTAGAGCTATCAGCAGTTTAGTTATTCTTTTGATCTTGGACCTACTTCTACTTAATAATTTTTTAAAGAATAAAAATCATGTATGTTTTTGTTTTGTTTTTTTAATTCCTAGGCTTTCAACTAAATTCTTCAATACAATTTTTTTAAATTCAAAGTGTGCAATGCAAGAATTTTCCATAAATGACGGTCAAAGTCACTTGAAATTGTAAGCTAGTGTTCATACTTTATGAATTTTTACCACATAATCTGAAATAAGTGAAGTACAAGATCCTATGGTTAGATTCTAAAAAACATTTTTTTGTTTTGTTTTCTTGGATAAACGCAATAGAATTGACAATTTTGAGTTGTTTTTGACAATAAAATGGCCTTGGGACTTTAAGGGTTAACTCCTTAACACCTTGATCCTTTTTCAAATTTTGGCACATTTTTGCTTATGTCTTTGTACAAAAATATCATTTACCGCAATTTCATGAAACTAGTCATCAAGGAAGGTTGTCTTTTCAAGATTCAAGTGTTACATTGGATGAATGAGAAGTTAGTTGGATTAAAGAACACCTCCAAGCACTCTGTTCATCGTCCAAAATATGGACGTCGAAGCGCTTAAGGGTTAAATCTGTTAATACACAACCTTGATCAATGTAGTGCTATAGTGTGCACAAAGAGCATATTCATGCTAACAATTTTTTTTCCTATTGTCACTTTCAAGAGAAGTTTGATTAACAGGTATATGACCTATTTTCAACAATGTGAAGCACTTTAGCATATGTTTTGAAATCATTCATTGATTAAGTGATGGTGGTGGGGATAATTTTCTCCAGTCTTGTTTCCAGTGAGGGAATAGAAATAATGAAGATTGCACTATTTTTTGCTAATTTTTCATCAAGTTTGAAATTAGTAAAACTTAACCCCTAAAGAACCAAGTTCTATTTGGGGGCAACATAGCAATTTTGGGCAACTCACTACAAATGGAATTCTTATTTTTTTTCTTTGAAATTTTCAAACAACATGGGAAGAAGGTTTTTCTTTAAGGCCCAACAATTTTCATAATTTTTGACTAAATGGTTAAAATTTTATTGAATAATATGTAGTTTGTTTCTCAACTTAGATTGCCCGGGTAGATTAGAAAAAATAATTCTTTTAGAAACAAATTTTTGAAATTGGTTTTCTAGATTTATATATATTTGAAAAACTTGAATCATTCCATTTTGATAAATGACATGAAAGTTATGGAGAGTTTTAGTTTGTAGGTAGTTATGGATTCTCTACTCTAAAATCTTGAGTACTTCACTAGCGGTTATTTTAGAAACAATGTGAGACATACTATAGGGTATATTTTAAATTTTGGAGCTAATAATTTAAAAAATGCTCAAGTTACTATAGTATCACTTCTTTTAAGTGTACTATATTATAAATACTATACAATACATTCTAATGATTCATGGTACATAATTTCTAAATCTATACAAAGGATAGTCTAAAAAATAGGGGAAGAACCTACATGAAGAGCTTTCATTTTCCATTTACAAATAGACAAAATAGTCTACAACATCTCATTTTTGGTTGTGTATGTGTGAAGTAAGGATTTTTTTTAGATACTAGCTATCATTGTACTATATTTTGACCCTAAACTTTGAAAGTAGTCTACTTGTTAGTAGATTTTGTAAGATTTTGGGCACCTAAACCACTTCACTTGTAAATGCATAAGTTGGGCTTAGCCAATATAATACTACTTATAGGTTTCAATTTTCATTTTTTTTTCCTCTATTGTACATGTATGATTTATTTGTATAATTCATTTGTATGAAATGTTTGATATATAATGTCTATTTATGTGGTGTTTGTGTGTTTGTGATCAACAATAGTTAGAATATACATGTTATATTGATCAACCCTAAAACCTCGTATAATTTTTTGAATTACAATAGGGTCATGTTTAAATGCCTCAAATTTCAGTTTTAACTACCATAGAATGCAGAATAATGAATGGAAAGTAGAAGTAGAAAAAAAATAGGGACATATCTATTGTAAAATAATAGCTAAATAGCTCCCAAAATAAATAAAAATTGACGTATGTATATATGGATTACAAGGTCTTATGAAGTACCCAAGTCTAAAATAAACTTTGAAGTCTTTTATTTAAGTCAATTTCCAATATTTTCTGAAAAAAATAATATCATAGGGTGCAAATTGTTTATTACAGCATTGCAACCATTGGGATTGGCATTTTTCAATTTCATAAAAAAATTCTTAACAATTTAGTATTTTGAATCATTCTCAACTTCTTTCTAATTACTATTTTTTTCCTATATGTTGTACAATTCCAAATGATCTAAAATTTTTCAAGCACATAGTTGACTTGCCTTAAAAAATGAATCCAAAGAATAACCACCAACATGGACATTTATCCCAAAAAAATGTGACCCTATGAAGTGTAGTTGCCTTGTATTTCACAAGGCCCCCCAAAAGGATTTTTGTAACTTCAAATGCTAATATCTTGCAATCTACAAGGTGGAAATTTCTGAATTTTTTTTCCACATCTTTTCAAACCAATGTACTACAAGATCTTATGGCTACATGCATATAATTTTATTTTATTTATAAATTTGGAACTTATACTAGAAATGGCAGTTTTGGAGTGTTTTGGATGAAAACATGGTCAAATCCTGTAGGGGTTAAGGGATCAACTATGGGTAGTTCTACCATAAGTGATATTCAATGCAAATGTTAAGACCATTTATAGGTGACATGTATCAAAATTCAATGTGCCACAACATCTATACTTTAAAATCATCCATAGGTATCATTCAATGTAGATGTCAAAATTTAATGTGCTATATTTTAAGACCATCTATAGGTGCCAAATGTCAAATGTCAGAATTCAATGTGTTACAACAACCATACTTTAAGACCATCTATTGGTGCTAGATGTCAAATGTTAAAATTCAATGTGTCACAACAACTATACTTTAAGACCATCTATAGGTGCCAGATGTCAAATGTCAGTATTCAATGTATTACAATAATCATACTTTAAAACCATCTATAGGGTCCAGATGTCAAATGTCAGAATTCAATGTGTTACAACATCTATACTTCAAGACCATCTATAGGTGATAGATGTCAGAATTTAGTGTGCTACAACATCTATGCTTTAAGACCATTTGTAGGTGCTTAGATGGTCTAGCTAAGAAGTACAAATGTCAATGTGCCAAGACATTCAATATATGCATGCTCTTGTTTCATGGTTGAACTTGAATTTGGTCTATAAAAGTATAAGTTTCAACCTTAGTTTGTATCTCTTGCATTATAACACTCTAATACTTGATGAAAGTCAAATTTGGTGGTATACTCAAAACGGCCACAAATTGGGATGTGGGTAATTTGAAGGCTAAATAGTTAATAGTGAAAACAAGAGAGCCATTAGGAAAATTTTGGGGTATATAGTGGGCTACCAATTTGACGTGGCAATAGTCTAAAGATAGGAAAAAAATGATTAAAAAATATTTAAAAAAAATTTGGAATCCAATGTGGCAATACTAATTTAGCAATTTGAAAATATATTTTTATTTTTATCATTTTATTTTTAAAAAAAATTTAAAATTATTATTTAAAAAAAAATCCCTGTAATTGCGCTGCGGCCGAAATTGAAACATTTCTATAACAACCTTCTTGAGGCCTCAGATTTTTGTAATGAAAGAAATGTGAAGAAAATGAAGAAATGCACAATTAATTTTCTCACTTGTAGCAAATATGAGACCACAGTAGGGATACAACGTTTGGAAAGTAGAGTACTTGAAACAATTCATGGACAACCTTCAAAGTGAGAGGTCACATTCAAAAGCTAGCCCTTTTAAGGTGTTAGAAGTAAAAGAAGTGGAGTTGAAATCATA
Organism: Rhytidiadelphus loreus; assembly: GCA_947034895.1. NCBI lineage: Eukaryota > Viridiplantae > Streptophyta > Bryopsida > Hypnales > Hylocomiaceae > Rhytidiadelphus > Rhytidiadelphus loreus. Next base: position 1,342,204 of record OX344762.1, read on the forward strand.
TTATTTATATTCCTATAAATATGCAAGCTTGTAAATCAACAAGCGATGTAAAAGCTTGTTAGAGATTTAAATCCTTAGGTATGTGAGCTTCACAGCTACTTGGCACATGTGACATTGATGTAATCAAAAGTTGCCATATCTCACTCAATCTTCAAGTTATTTGAGCTTTGAAGCTCCTTGGTGCTTCAAAGCTTCAAGTTATTTGAGTTTCAAATTTGCTTAGCACATGTGACACTGACGTGATCAAAAGCCACCATATCTTACTCATTAACAATTTTCAATACGTGTTTAAACCATTTTGGAGTTTATTTTAGGGTGTGGTTTAAGGCACTACATGATTTTCAGGTTACCCACAATAGATTATACTTTTGCACGTGTTTCCCCTTTCAACCTTCATATTCAATTGATTTGAACCTCCAATGCTTGATTTGATTGAAGGTTTGAGTTCATAAAAGTGCACATGAATCAAATAGGAGAAACTCACACAATCAAATTATTAAAATCCTCATTTCTTGATGGTGACATGAATTAGCTTTCAATTAACTAGGCATCGATTAATCCTTAAATAAGTGTTCCATCGTCCATACCAACTTCTCATTCATCCACTGTAACACTTGAATGTTGAAAAGACAACCTTCCTTAATGATTGATTTCATGAAATTGCAATAAATGATATTTCTATACAAAAATGTGCCAAAATTCAAAAAAGGATCAAGGTGTTTAACCCTTAAACATCAAGGAGGATGTTAGGCGTCTAATAGATGACAAAAAATCCTTGTAATAGGACAAAAGTGCAACTATTCATCCTTGAAATTTTGTTGGTAAAAGGAGAGGTCTTCTATAGTACTTTGACTTCCAATGAGTGCTTTTGCTATTTCTAAAGCTCATGATTCACACAGTAATGGAAAGGGATGATTTCCATGGTCACCCCTTTGTCCTTTAACCCAGAAACGCCGTACCTATGACCACTAATTTTCAAGCTTCACTGTCATCACTCACTTTGCTCCCATTTTGCAACAAGATAGTATGAAAAAATTTTGATTTATTTTTCAGAGATGAAACAACATTTATTCTTTACTTCACCAAAATTTTAGATTTTTTTGGTGAAAATTTGATTTTTTGTGAATTTTTGAAGAACTAATGAAGAAAAATCATATCAAATAGAAAATTACTTCAAAAAATCTGAAAATTTAACCATGGGTGCATATTATATTCATGAACATCATGGTGTAAACTCAAGTTCCGTGACATTCTATAATTAGAATCTAGTAGACATTGAAAATCCATCCAAAGTTCAAATCGCTATGAAATATTATATATTAGGAATTTTGAAAAAATTCCAATTGGAGTAGAAACTTGAACTAATGAACTTCATTTCATTAGTCGGGTTCAAATTAAAAAAATATCACCTTTGTTGAGAAATTTCAGATTTAGAACAAGGAACAACTTCCTAAAATACACTGAATCTAGCATTTTTGATGATCCGTTTTTTTCACTAACTTCTCATTCACATGATGACCTTCACTAGAAAAACTTCAAATTCACTTGGTTACTCTTCATAACCCTCTCTGAAAGGTCAAGAAAAAAAAATGGATGAAAAAATGTTTTCAATCTCCCTCTACAGTAAATATCAGTCATTGGAAAGCCACAAAATGGCCTCCCCGGCGTTCCTGGGTTAAGGGTTAAGGATTAACTTTGAACAGAAAAATTGATTTCTAGAAGATTAGAGTTTGTGTGGACTACTAAAATATTTATGTTTCACTAAAAGTCCAAACGCACACTTCCAGCAGTTGAAGTAAAAACAACCTGGAAAAAATTTGATCACTTTTAAGAAAACTCAAATATAAAAACAACTAATAGTATTTTGAGCTCAAGTTCGCGGAAATAAGTACAAATAAAGCGGACTCAATGCTCAAATTCCCCCAAAATGGGAATTCAAAAGCCCTAAAACTGTGCATCACCCAAAGTGAGGCAATTCTGCTAAAACCTTCCAAGCACAAAGAGGTCCCTCACGCATCGGTTACATTCAGAAAAAACATCACAAAACAGGTACTTGTAAACAAGAGAGTTAATACGCGGTAAACGCAGTAAACTGATCCATTGATTGCAAGAAGTCAGAACATAATGCTCAATGCCATGCTAGTGGGACTCAACTTCCCAACGGAGTAAGAATAGGAGAGTGTTCACTAAACACGCTCGCCACAACTAAGATCTCTATACCTAGGCTCAAAAGGAAATATGTTCTGAAAGCTTCCGTTAAAAAAACTAAACGACCTCCCACATGTCCTGCACCCTTAACAACGTCAATGCACATTCGAATTCAACAGTCGAAACGAATATAAAAAAACACACTAAGCGTCTACGTCCAGATACGGAACAACCACCCTCCATTGGCGGCGAAGAACGGAGCGAACACAAGAGACTCCACGGCCATCAGCTTGATCAAAATGTTCAGAGAAGGACCCGAAGTATCCTTCAAAGGGTCTCCAACGGTGTCTCCGATCACAGCAGCCTTGTGCGCATCGGAACCCTTCGGACCCAACGACTTCGCATGCTCGGACCGGCCAGCCTGAAACACAAAGTCAAAAACAAATTCAGAAATCCGAACTTCCAACCAAACTCCCAAGAAAAATCTCAATGACTGGAAATCTCCTTACCTCGATGTACTTCTTCGCGTTATCCCAGGCACCTCCCGTGTTGGATGCAGAGATGGCGATCTGACACAAAAAAGATTCACAAGTCAGAGACGAAACCTTCTCACCATCCACACATCCAATAAGATATATATATAGGAACACCAAAAACTCAGCACTCCAACCAACGCTTTCATTTTGAGAACACGAAACCCGAAAAAACTCCAAAGGAAAATTACACTACCTGGACACCGGACACCAAAGCGCCGGCCAAAAGTCCGGCAAGGGTCTCCACTCCGAACAATGTGCCCACGATCAAAGGCGTAAGCATCACCAGCGCGCCGGGAGGAATCATCTCCTTGATGGAAGCATCCGTCGAGATCTGCACGCAACGCTTGTAATCCGGCTTCGTCGTGCCCTCCATCAAACCAGGGATCGTGCGGAACTGACGACGAACCTCCTCCACCATCGCCAAAGCCGCCTTGCCCACGCTCTTCATCGTCATCGCAGAGAACCAATACGGCAACATGGCGCCCACGATCAAACCCACGAACTCCTTCGGCTGGATCACGTCCACGCTCGCGATGCCGGCACGGCTCACGTACGCTCCGAACAACGCAAGGGAAACAAGAGCAGCGGATCCAATAGCGAAGCCCTGAAAAAAACACAACACAAACAAATTCAGCTGGCAAAAACGAAAAAACAAAACTCTCACACCACAACTGTCAACTGGGATCCCATAAAATACACCAAGAGAGATAACCCACTGTAGGAAATCCAAATCTACAGCAACCACAACAACGGCTGACAGCCTTCACCTCCAGAAATATACACACACGTCAACTCAAATGCAGAGAGCCACAAAGCACCTTGCCAATGGCGGCGGTGGTGTTGCCGGCGGCGTCAAGGGCGTCCGTCCTCTCGCGAACCTCGTGGCTCATACCAGCCATCTCCGCAATACCGCCGGCGTTGTCGCTGATGGGACCGTAAGCATCGATCGCCAAACCAGTCGCCAACGTGCTAAGCATGCCCAAAGCAGCCACGGCGATGCCGTACATCGCAGCCAAACTGTAACTCAAGTAGATGGCGGCGGCGATGGCGAACACAGGGACGATCACAGACTTGTAACCCAAAGCGAGACCGAAGATGATGTTCGTCGCCGCTCCAGTCCTGCACGAATCAGCAACGTCTTGCACGGGCCTGAAACACAAACAAAAAGTCAGACTTGCAAGCGGGAGGATCAGAACCACAACAGACACCGTGCAGTTCGTAAAAGACCAGCGTCCGAACAACTTGTCCAGGCAGAACATCTAGCACAAACCATCCACGGTCACTACAAATGGAACACTGAAAAACGTACTGGTAGGCATTGCTGGTGAAGTACTCCGTCACAAACCCAATGATCAGACCGGCCCAAAGACCGGAACCCACACAGAAAAATATGTGCCTGCACGGACAAAAACACAAGCGCATCACACGTCAGCCTGGGAACAACACATCAAAAACATAAATGAACGACACTCGGGTCAGGAAAAAACAAACAGAAAACAGCACATGCACAGACGAACCGAGATTCCAAATTCATGCAACTCACCAGTTCTTCACAACCTTAGGCAAGTGACCCACCACGTTGATGGTGAAAGTCGCAGGCAACGCAAACCAAGTCACCAAGAAAATGGCCACGGTCATGAAGATCGTAGAAATGATCAACTGACGCTTCAAAGTAGGCTCGATCTCCTTCACTTCCTTGATCGTGAAAAAGTCCGTCGCAAACAAAGTCGTCAACAGGCACACGAAGATACCGGCGGCGCTGATGATCAACGGGAAGCACATGGCCACGAAGTTGCGGTCCGTACCGAACGAAGAAATCGACGACACCACCAGAGCCGCGCAAGTCGACTCCGCAAAAGAACCGAACAGGTCCGCTCCCATACCTGCGATGTCGCCCACATTGTCGCCCACGTTGTCGGCAATCACCTGCACACCGACGAAACACTTCAGCAACACGCACAACTACCGAAATCCACGGAATCCTCTAGCAGCAAAACCGTCCCACCGAAATAACTTAAAACCAAACTTCCCGAGTTGATAATAAATCAAGATCGACTCCCACCCATGGGTTCAGCAGATGGAACTGGCTTATCAGCAGAGATAACGCGTCTGAATGTCTTGATATGCATCAATAGCCAAGAACATCGAGTGTGAAACACATTGCCTGGTTCAGGAAGTCTTGTGGGTCTTCCGAAATTCTCAGGATGTTATCATCGACTTTGAAGTAGACAATGTTTTAAATCTTCAATAACCCAAACCGACCACAACCACTTGACCGTATTCAGAAATGGCACACTAACAATTACCGACACATGCACACACAGTGGAGACTGGAGAGACACTTACCGCCGGGTTCCTGGGATCGTCCTCGGGGATGTTCTGCTCGATCTTACCCACCAAATCAGCGCCCACATCCGCAGCCTTCGTGTAAATGCCGCCACCCACGCGACCGAAAAGAGCCACAGAAGAACCGCCCAAACCGTAACCGGTGATGGCTTCGTACAGACCCACCCAGTCGTCGCCGAAGTAAAGCTTGAACGCCAAAATTGTCAAAAAAAGAACAAGAAGACCGTTCGCCGCAAGCAAAAAACCCATCACCGAACCAGAACGGAACGCCACGATGAAAGCCTTGCCAACGCCACGACGAGCCTCAAGAGTCGTCCGAGCGTTCGCGTAAGTAGCGATTTTCATACCCAAGTAACCGGACAACGTCGACGTGATGGCGCCCAAAATGAAAGCCACGGTGCTGAAAAAAGCGTTCGCGATCGACGACGGACACGACTGCAACGGGTCAAAGTCGCACGGCTGACGGTCGAAGCTGAAACCGCCCACGGAAGCCAGGAACACGAAAATGATCACAGAGAAGATGCCCATGAACACGCTCAGATACTGATACTCCGTCGTAAGGAAAGACTCCGAACCTGCAAAACGCATGGACACACAACAACGCTGTCATTCACACAAAACCCTCGCACACCGATTTCTTCAGCGCCAAGATGATCTGGTGGATCTCGGAAATTGGTCGCGACAGGCCCACGGAATACCCCCAAGGAAACAATTACAAGCTCCGGATTATCCCCGATCAAGCAAGCTCGGGGGGCCTCACATTACACACACTAATCCATCCCGAACAGCAATGAGGGTTTTAGCCGAGTCCGGGTCAAATTAAAAAACCCGCACTACTGGCGCAACCAAATGGTATCCAAAAACTCATTACCAATCACACAATACCCGCAGATCTGAAAGCAATCACACACATTTGCACTCCATCACACCCGGAATACAGCAGTCGCACACGCACACACACAAAATGAGAGAGAGAGAGAGAGACGCACCCTCCGAGATGGCGGCCTGGATCTCGGCGCACTTGGCCACGACGTCGGAGTCGTCAATGCCGTCCTCGTCCACGTGCCTGTAGCCATTGTTGCTCTCGTGGCTTCCGCCCACCGTCACGCGCGACACGATGTACCACTGCGACAGCGCGAACAGAATGCCCACCACGCACGCCGACGGCACGAAGGCCAACACGAACACATCGCCCAGCACCATCGCGGACCTGACCAATCGCCTCCCGCCAGTCGATGCTGCCAAGCCTGTCCGATCACATCCACCGCGGGGTTAAGAGTCTATCAATCCACTCGCAACTATAGAGGAATGAACGCAGAAATTTTCCCAGGACGTCCCCAATCCCTACCAAAATCCGGCAAGAATCCAGATGCAGCAGCCCAAGAAACGATTGGTGACGACGCCGCACCACCACTCACACGACGCCTACTACTGCTACTACTACCACGAAAAACAGCGCATTGTCCGAATAACACAGATATTGACGCATGCCGATAACCCTGACATGCGAAAGAAATGCCAACACAGGCGACCCAAGCTGACGATTCCAAGTAAATTGAAACTTCAAAGCAGCAACACTGAAAGCAGGCAAACAAGACGAACCTGTGACGGTGAAGAGGGAGGGCGCTGGAGGAGCTTGATGCACAAAGCGGGAGCCTGCACAGGCCGAGACACAAACGATAAACGGAGAGCAACAGGATCATCACCGTTTCCTTGGCCCCTACCCTACCCTAAGTTTTGTATCGCGGGCAGACCCCTCCATCTGCCCGTGTTCCGGCAAGTCGCTTGCCTCTATCCGCCGGTAATTCGCCGCCATATAGTGCAGAGTTATCCATTGTGTGTGAAAGTTTTCCGTTCCAGTGGTCGTATACGAATATCCTTTTCCATGTCCGCCTTCATATCTTCCATGAGGAGGAGACCGTTTCTCTCAAATCACCCAATTCAAAGCTGTGGCTGAGGCTTTCAAGCTCCAAGCTTGGATTTTGTAAACTCTTTTGCGAAATTCTCAGACTCTACTTCGAGAGTGGAGGCCACTTGCAGGCGGAAGCCTTTTCGATGTGGCATCCATGTCCTCACACTTGTGTGGCTCTAATAATTCCGGTTGCTTGATTTGCTCGTTTTCAGATTACTGGACCCACACACACACACACACACACTTACACACTTCACCAGTTTTTGTGCACTTCCTCGATTCGCATGGGACAACATCGAGGGTTGAGGCTTCATGAATGATTCACTTGCTGTGGAACTTCAACTGTAGAGTTGTTGGACGTCGAGCTTTTCGCTCCACAGGGATGTAAGTTAGCCTTTGTGGTGGACCAGTCTTGTGAATTCCTCACTTTGATGGCCGAAAAAGGACAGACACCTGGGAGTGATCCATGGAGTTGCGGACAAGTCACTGCTTTTGGGCATTGTATCGACTGGGATTCTATTTGGATTGCAGTTCTATTTTTTTTTAATCAGAAACTCAATGTCAAATTGTTTGGGGGGAATTCTTGGTAGAATCTTACCTCATATTGGTAGCTGACTATTTTGACACGAAGGAAAATGGGTGAATATTTGGATGAAGTAGGATGTCAAGCAAAAAAGAAAAAGAAATATAGATTCTCCAATCTTTGGATAAAAGTTAATAATAATAGGCGATATTGAATCATCCATATGTATAGATATAGAGGCAACTGAAGGACAAAATAGATTGAATCATTGAATCATGCATATGTATATGTTGCCTCTATGCCTCTATGTATATATATAGGTGATAAAATAGATTGAATCATTGAATCATTGATATGTATATGTTGCCTCCATGCCTCCATGCATACATATAGGTGAATCAATCTATTTTGTCCTTTACTTGTCTCCATGCATTCTAAGGTGCAAGTCTCTTTACGAATGGAAAAAAAAAAAAAATTGATTGCATGATGAGGATTTGTAAACTTTAAGAAGAATCTTTTTAAGATTAGAAATGCCTATAGACATGTTGAAGCTTGTGAGTTTAAACAATTTTCTTTCATGAGTTTATATAGATATCTGAAAATTCTTTAGGAGTATGATTAACGCATTTTTAATGTTGCCCAAACTATGGGAACACTCTTTGTAGGGTATGCAAAGATATTTAGGATGCCATTTAATCCTTTGAAGTAAATATTATATGTTTTTTGCTTATAATATAAAGTCGCGTGTATAAAAACATGAGATATAACTATCATAGAATATTTAATAATAATTAATATAATATAATTACATAGGATAGGATATATTTATGGTAGGCATTACAAATTAATAAATTCAGTTTTGGACTTTGTACTTCATAGATTGTGTTGGGCATTGGCTTGAACATGTGCTATGAATACATTTAGAATTGTGGGGGAATGTGGTACTATACAACATTACAATGATAATATCTCCTTTTCAAATATCACATCTTTTGTTCTCACACTAAGACCAAGCGGTATACTAAATAGGGGTTTATAATATGAAAGCAAATGCTTCAATTATTGGGCTTCTGGATATTGTTTGGAATCAAATTTGATATTTTAGATTCCTCATTAATCTAAAGAGACTTTTCAATTTTTTATCACATGTAGAAGAAGGATTTAGTTTGTACAAGGTTTTTAATAATGAAGGACAATTTCTTTTGATATCACCATTTGCAATGCCATTAAACAAAATTCACTTTATGTTGTGACTATAATACTCTATTAAATAATCCGGAGGGGATGCCAAAGACAATAAGTGTTTGATGGATAAGTGTAGGACGTCAAAGACAATAAATTTTCTGATGGATAAGTGATTAAGTGTAGGACGTCAAAGACAATAAGTTTTGCATGGACTATGACACTCTATTAATTCTGAAAGGATGTCAAAGATAGTAAATTTCCAATGGATAAGTGCATGTGACTATAACACTTTGTCAATCTTGAGAAGACGTCAATAAGTGTCCGATAGATAAGTGCAGGATGTCAAAGACAATAAGTTTTTGATGGATAAGTGCATTGCATGGACTATAACACTATTAATGCGGAGAGGATGTCAAAGTCCGATGGATAAGTGTAGGAAGTCAAAGACAATAAGTTTCTGATGGATAAGTGCATTGCATGGACTATGACACTCTATTAATCTTGAGAGGATGTCAAAGTCCAATGGATAAGTGCATTGCATGGACTATGACACTCTATTAATCTTGAGAGGATGTCAAAGTCCAATGGATAAGTGCATTGCATGGACTATGACACTCTATTAATCTTGAGAGGATGTCAAAGTCCAATGGATAAGTGCATTGCATGGACTATGACACTCTATTAATCTTGAGAGGATGTCAAAGTCCAATGGATAAGTGCATTGCATGGACTATGACTCTCTATTAATCTTGAGAGGATGTCAAAGTCCAATGGATAAGTGCAGGAAATCAAAGACAGTAAGTTTCCAATGGATAACTGTAAGACTTTGTTAATCCTGAGAGGACATTAAAGCTCGCATCAAAGATAGTAAATTTCCAATGGATAACTGTAAGACTCTATTAATCCTGAGAGGACATTAAAGCTCGCATCAAAGACAGTAAGTGTTTGATGGATAAGTGCAGGATGTCAAAGACAATAAGTTTTCGATGGATAAGTAACATTGCATGGACTATGTCACTCTATTAATCCGTAGAGGATGTCAAATCTGATGGATAAATGCATGAAGTCAAAGATAGTAAATTTCCAATGGATAAGTGCATGTGACTGTAACACTTTGTTAATCTTGAGAAGACGTCAATAAGAGTTTGATAGATAAGTGCAGGATGTCAAAGACAATAAGTTTCTAATGGATAAGTGCATTGCATGGACTATAACACTATTAATCTTGAGAGGATGAGAGGATGTCAAAGTTTGATGGATAAGGGTAGGAAGTCAAAAACAATACGTTTCTGATGGATAAGTGTGTTGCATGAACTATGATATTCTATTAATCTTGAGAGGATGTCAAAGTCTGATAGATAAGTGAAAGAAGTCAAATTTGATAGTAAGTTTCCAATAGATAAGAGCATGTGACTGTAAGACTGTTAATCCTGAGAGGACGTCAAAGCTCGTGTCAAAGATAATAAGTGTTTGATGGTTAAGTGCAGGATGTCAAAGACAATAAGTTTTTGATGGATAAGTACATTGCATGGACTATGACACTCTATTAATCCTTAGAGGATGTCAAAGTGCGATGGTGACATATAATGGTACAGAGCGCGATGAGAGGCGGAGGCGGAGGAGCGGGGGCGGCATATTAGGGTTAGGGTTTCCTTTTTCTTTTTTCATGACACGATAATGCACGATTTAGCGCGCTCTGATACTTCAACCACTGTTTTGTGAAGAACTTTCAATCTTTTTCTTCTGTAGTAATTTCACACGAGCCAAACATGGAGGGCAGGCAGCTGAAGTGTGTCGAGACGGGGCAGGAGGACGCCCCAACAACTGCACGGAGTACTTGTAGTAATGGTGGGGACGAGCTACAGACGGGAGGACAGCTGCAGGCGCTTCCAGATCTCAATCTCAACGCCAGCGACGTAGGCCCAAGTACATCCAATGGAGTTTTACAAGGGGGAGGAACAAGTCAATACTACAACAATGTCAATGCATCACTCACCAAGGTAAGCGCTACGGAGGGAGTAGATGCTAGACAGATTAGTCAAGTAGAGCGCTTAGTAGTGGAGTTTACTGAGGAAGAGAGTAATGTGATTCAAGCTCACAGAGACGCAGCCAAGAATGTAACTGTGATTGGCCAAGTGATCGGTAGGTCCCCATCATTCAAAGACCTTAATGCTTGGGCCAAAGAAACGCTGCACACATTGCTGGAAGGGATAGTACTGCTAGGGAACGGGTATTTTGAGGCAACTTTCACATCCCCAGCAGGCAGTTTGCACGCCCTTGACAGGAAATACTTCATGGGAATAAGTGCAGTTATTTTGGCAAAATGGTCCCCCTTGTTCTCTTCGGAACAGGCAAAGACTGCAGCTGATCTTCGATACCCAGTTTGGGTACAGATACTAGGCCTGGGGAAGCACCTGCGTAATGAGACATGTCTTCCAATCTTGGCAGCCAAGTTAGGGCAAGTCTTGAAGGTGGAGACTTTGGAGTCTTACAGAGCAAAGACTGTTGGATATAGAGTAAAAATCTTGAGGAGCAACATTCAAGACCTTCCTACCTCCATAGTCATCCCAGGGGAGAAACCAGGAGAAGCTACAGAACACGGCCTCTTCTTTAGCGGTCTACCTGACTAGTGCAGAAGATGCAGAAAATTTGGTCACCTGGCCAAGCACTGTGACAAGCCAAAAAACCAAAAGGAGGGTTGGAAGTACCAGCCCACTTTTGCCAGACCAACGATTCCTTTCAAAGATGGAGAGAGAAAGTTACAAGAGGCGGCTAGAGCTCACCAAGAATTGACTACAGGACAACAGGAAGGTAATCGAGGGCAATACAAAGCAGTGGTAGAATGCAGCAAAAGCCAAGGAATATCACAAGGCAGCATAAGAAGGATGGAGGCAAGGGACAACCCATGCGGAGGACCCCAAGGACGAAGCACGGGCCCGCAGAGCAGAGAAACAGCAACACTTAGCCAAACGGAGCGTCCCCCCACTCAGTCCGACAAGCAAAAGGGGCCAACACAAGAAATAAACACCTTACAACTCCCACAGAGAAGTATTCAAGTTTCAACAACTGGCAATAAAGGGCAAAGATGGATTAAGAAGGGGGAAATGAGTGCAGATAACCACCAAGTGGATAAGGTGTTGGATGAAATTGAAACGGTCTCCTCTCCCTTCCCAGGAGGACTCGAATAGCTTCACAACTGCAGTCTGCGGGAGGAATCACAGCCCAAAGGCAAGGGCGAGGAACTCAAGGGAAAGCAGCTGAAAGCAATTGAAAAACATACCTACTCGGAGCAGAAGACATATGCCGCAGTAATACGAAACGTCTCGGCCCTCAACTCACAGATGCAAAGTGCGGAAGACCTGGATTTGGACGCTATGGAAGATTCAAATGGCCCAGCCAAGACCACGATGATTGAAGAGCGTCACATTGGGGACCAAGGCTCGCCAATCCCAACCCACAATGCGGCTGGACTCCCAGATCTTGAGATATACCACACGGTCAATTATTTAGCATGTGAAAGTCAATACCATGGCCAAGCCTCAAATACAACTCCGTCAGGCGCCCGCATGACAAAGGGAGCCCCCTCCAGTCCAAACAAAGATGAGCGCTCCAGGGATGAAGCTGACAGCTTCATCTAGCAAGAGCGCAAGAGCCGGAAAACGAAGAAAATCCTCCAACTAGGAGGACCAGTTAACAAACACCGCACTCTCACCAATGTGGGATACCAACTGCAGAACATGCCGGAGGGATTTTTCCAGGCAATATCCATATCCACGCCCGTGCCCAATTCAACCAATTCTTGGAGCTGTCGGGTCATCCCTCTCTTTGTACATAGAATCCCAAGCCCAAGGAGCGGTTCAGGAGGACAAGTCACATATTACCTTGCGGATGTAGCTACACCAAGGTGTCAGGCAGTTAAGATGGTTACTGTAACACACAATGGAACCATTGACACCTGGCAAACAGAGCAAACCAAGGACCACATTTTAAACCAAGCAGTAGAGGAACTGAGAGCAGTCATGCTACATGACACAAAATACAATCCGTTGAGATCTTGGGCAGATGCGACATGGTTCTTTTCGTGGGATAAACAACAGACTTGTTGTTTGCTCTTCCCATACATGGAAATTGGCCAAGATGACATCAGGGTCCATCACCCTACTAACTATGTATGGTTAAAAATACCAAAGCCACTTAAGCAAATGGTGAATCAGATAGCAAAGGGCGGGCTGAGGCCTTACGAGCTGGAGGCAACATACACAGAGGAGGTGATTCGCACAGGAGCATTGGAGAACGGATCATCCCCAAGCAAACCGCCTCGAAAGAAGAGCAAAGGTCACTCTATCTCCATTCACATGGAAATATTCACAGGGGAGCCACAATCACATGATTGGGAGGAAGAACAGGCGCAAGGCAGGTTCGGCGAACCATTCAACTTCGAATAATGCAAACACCAATCACGAGTCTCACATACAATGTCCGAAGCCTTGGACAAGGGAGTCAAGGAGCGAGAAAACGACGCGACATTAGAAATTACATAAACAACTCGGATCCCAAACCGGACTTGATACTCATGCAGGAGATCCATATGGGAATGCGGGAATGTGTCAGCAACACATCACAGATACAATACAAAGGTGGTCAAGCATTCTGGAATGAGTCCACGTACTCAGCTCGGTCAAGGAAGTCTAGCGGGGGCACGGGGATCATGGTGGCAGAACGATTGGTTCCCTTCATAAGGGAACATGGTGTTTTAATCAACAGCAGGGCTCAATTTATTACTTTCCAATTTTTGCCTAGCTTTACTATTGGCTTTGTAAATATCTATGGATTCAACCAACCGTCAGCTCGAGCCCGCATGTGGCGATAGCTAGCCCAAGCGGAGCTCCCTCAAGCAGAGTGGATCTGGGGAGGGGACTGGAATATGGTGGAACAAGATGAGGATAGATCAACAACCTTCACAGGTACAAACATCACGAGAACAGAACGAGCGGCTTGGAGCGAGCTTATGATGGAGCATGGGCTTACAGACATTTATCACTCAGATGACTTCTCGAAAACAACACCTAAGCACTTCACTTGGCAGGGTATGAGCAGGGGGGGCCCAGTATTCTTGAGGATTGACCGCTTTTACGCAACTAGAGGATTGCAGGAGCTAGGAGGCAGCACAGGGGCGTGGCCCACCCTAATAGGCATCTCGGACCATGCCCCAGTCCATTGCCTCATCAATAAAATAATGAAGCATCCCAAGAATCGTGCAAAGTTCCATAAGCCGTTACTGCACATCTCGGAGGGCCACAAAGGACTCAAAGCAGCTTGGTCCAAAGGCCTACAGGACACAACAAGAACGTGGTTGAGCAGGATTACAGGGGCCATCAAACAAACGATGAAGTATAGTGATTCCACCAAAAGAAGGGACGCAGCTGACTGAAAAGCAGTTCATAAGGAGCAGTTTAAGATAGTAACGGAAGCTGAACTAACCCTCCAACAGAACTGGAATGACGAGAAGGCGCGCCGAGCTCTAAGTCAAGCCCAACAAACACTCCACCAAATGAGGATGGAGCAGCAGGACCGCTAGAAAACGGAAATGGACACTCGATGGAATACAGTTGGGGATACATGCTCTCGAGAGTTTTTTGAATTCCATAAACCATACAGATCTCGAAACTACATCAAAAAAATATCTACAGAGAAAGGAAGAACAAGCGACCCTCAGGAAATCAGGAAGGCTATGATGTCGTACTACACACGTCTTTACGAACATGATGAAGAGGTTGAAGCAAATATAATAGCGAGAGAGAGATGCCTCCAAAGTGTAAGCACCGTAATCACCGAGGAACAGAATCGGCAGCTGCTGAAGGACATCACTCAAGACGAAGTCCAACAGGCTATCGAACAGCTCCCATCTAACAAAGCCCCAGGTCAAGATAGACTTCCTACGGAATTTTTTCACGAATTCTTGGACCTAACTAGCTCCAGCCTCACAGAGCTAGCCAAAGAGATGAAAGAAACCGGACAGCTACAGGTTGACATCAAAAAAGGGAGGATCGTGCTCGTACCTAAGCCCAGCAACTTGCAGCAGGTGACCAATTACCGCCCCATCACACTACTCAATTCTGTCTACAAAGTCCAAGCAAAATTGATAGCATCTAGGTTGAAACCTCTACTTCCATTGCAAGTATCATACGCCCATCACAGACAGGCTTCATTCCGGGACGCAGTATACTAGACAACATCTTCTCGGCGGAGGAATCAATGGAATGGGCGGTAGAGTTACATCAAAATTTGGTTCTCATGTTACTAGACTACGAAAAAGCATTTGATAGGGTCAGTTGGTCCTTCCTTCACGCGGTCATGAACAAACTAGGATTTGATAAGGCATTTATCAATTGGACGGCTTCCCTCTATCTAGGGTCGACATCAGCGGTCCTCGTCAATGGAGAAGCTAGCGAAGAATTCACTCTTGAAAGAGCTGTGCGCCAAGGCTGCCCTTTGGCGCCTTATTTATACTTACTAGTTGCTGATGTTCTAGGGTACATGATGGAGGACCCGCAGTATGGGGTACAACGATTGCAATTACCAAATGGAAAAACTAGTCTAGAATTACTCTTCGCGGATGATACATCATTGTACCTGCAAGGCACCAAAGACAACTTAGATCGAGCCATGAAAGTCATTGACCTGTATTGTGCAACGTCAGGTAGTAAAGTTAACTGGCACAAGACCTTTCTAATATGGGCTTCATTGGAGGAGCGAACATGGAGATGGGGGGAAGCTCTTAGAGCTAACTGGCTTCTTGCGGGGGAAAGTTGCCGCTACTTAGGAGTCCCTCTGGGATTTAGAGTCCCGCAGAAGGTTAGGAATGAGAAAATTCTCACATTAGTTAGGGATTCACTTATCTACTGGAGTGCCAAATCACTATCACAGGCAGGGAGGTTGCTAGTGGCCAACCAAGTGATCTTGGCATCACTCTGGTTTCTGGCATCAACGGTCGACATTGGACTGGGGACACTAAAGATAGCCCAAGGACTTGTCCGAGATTATTTATGGTCAGGCCGCAAGGAGGGCAGAACCAGAGCAAGAGTTGCTTGGGATGCGGCAATAGCACCATTATCGAAAGGAGGAATCAAAATTATCAATCCCATTGCCCAAACACAGGCGCTACTCGTAAAATTCTTGATCAGGGGTCTTCAGGAGGGAACAGGGGCGTGGAGGGTATTATTACACCACAGGGTCAACACCATCCAGCCAGCAAGCGCTGGGAAGTGGCCCCAGGGATGCAACTGGCTCATGTCCGGGAAGTGCATCAAAAAAGCAGGCTCCACGTTATGGGGAGCAATATGGAACTCATGGCGCAGCATTAGACCTGGGGTAGCACAAGTGGAACCACAAACGTGGCAGGAAATCATGAGACAACCAATATTTGGTAACCTGTGGATAACTGACAGCAACGACAATCCCTTGGGAATTGAACATGGCAGCAAATTTTCAAATTGGGCGGCCAAAGGATTAGAGCTGATCAAACACATCTGGAGCGTAGAGGAGGACGACTGGAGGCCAGCATTGGATCTTCTCAAAATCACCAAGTCGTGGAAAACAA
Organism: Rhytidiadelphus loreus; assembly: GCA_947034895.1. Taxonomy (NCBI): domain Eukaryota; kingdom Viridiplantae; phylum Streptophyta; class Bryopsida; order Hypnales; family Hylocomiaceae; genus Rhytidiadelphus; species Rhytidiadelphus loreus. Next base: position 1,358,454 of record OX344762.1, read on the forward strand.
ATCAGATCAGGCAGGAAATTATTGATAGTATTCCTAAAAAACCACAAAAAGACATACCTCCGGACCAAGGCCAATGGATCATGGCAGCAAGGGCGGAATCAGACCCTCCATGCATCTACCATATTAGCACCATACACAACATGGAGGCGACAGTTGACACCTACAACAAGAAGGAGCCCTCTTTGGAACTTGAACCGATTGGCTCCAACAAGGTGGACCTCCAACCCTTGAAGATCCAAGAACTCAGAGTCCAACACCAAAAGAGCGGGAGGTTAATAGGCTTCAATCCGACGCACCCGATCACTCCTCTCACTACAATCTGGCTTCATTGGCCACACTTGGTGGAGGAATTAAACTGGGATCCAACAGAATGGCAATGGAAGGCCATGGAGCATTCCAAACCAGCACCCCTCTTTTGCTATAGTACTAAGAAGGAATACCAACAGGGGATACGAAATCGCATGAAGCCATCCAAATATGAGAAGAAAATGCGAGACAAAGGTTGCATGGAATTGGAGCGATTACAAACCTATAAATGAATGTGGCATCCATGGTTACCACGACGGGTATGTTCATTTCTTTGGCTTTTGCATAATGAAGGATTACCATTAGGGAGTTGGTTGTCAACAATGGATATAGACGGGACGTGCAAACTATGCACCTCAACCCAACTCGAAACGGCCCGCCACAGCTTCATAGAGTGTCCAAAGGTGCGCAGAGCATGGGTCTAATTTAACAACCTCCGGCTTTTGTACAACCTCACCCCGATTCAACTTACACAGGAGGACATATTGGAAGGAGTTGTACTTACGGGGGCAGAGCTAACCTTAATTCGATTTAGCAGCAATTGTATCGTCACGAAGGAAACGCCTTGGGACCTACTGAGGTGCCTCCTCCTATGGAATATTTGGTGCCAGCAATGTAGCAAAGTCATGAAAAGCGAAAGCTTCCACTTAGGCACAACAATCCACAAATCTTGGAGAACTCTTATACAGATTGGGGTCGCAGCTTGGAGGAACATTTGGAAAACCCCACAGATGACGGTCCAGCGCATAGCGGCTTTCAAAGCCACATGGACTTCAAACACGGCCTTCTGCACAATAATAGAAAAGCCTATATGGAATTTCCTGCCAGATAGTGCCTTCCTTCCTCAGGAACTAGCAACAAGGCCATCTGCCACCCAGGCACCCAAGCAAAATATTCCTTTGTTGACTTCTTCTATGAGTAACTTTGAGGCAAGCACCTCAAGGGATACCCCGGCCTCGTACCATACTAGTCAATCCCAACTGGAGGAAGGGAGGAATACGAGGGGCACAAGAGACCACATCCATCCCATCGAGACGCATTTCGAAGGGCAAGCAAGCGACCCAGGGACGGTGAGTATATCAACCCCCCCCCTCCCTTGTATCTTGCAACACAGGAAAGGAGGAGGATGGCATCCCAGCAGGCGGATCTTATCTTACAAAACATTCTACAAGAATTGGAGCAAGAGGCGGAGCGGGACCCAACTTAGAAATCGAGGAATCTAGTTTCAGGAACTCTCTTCAGATTTTTACGTAGAATGTAGATCCAGTAGTTGTACACAATGCTGGACATGATCTTGTTCTGGCTTTAAATGAGGAGGTTAACTTAGATCAGGATATAGCTCAGGTGATCGACATCGAACTCCAAGAGGTCTTTGGCTCGATCTACAATGATCTTGCCTCTGATTAGGGGTAGAAGTTTCCCTTTTCGGGGGTCATCTGTGGTTTGTAGGCCCAACCCCGCCCTGCGATTGGCGCTTTCAGTGGTTAGACTCAGCCTTGCCTTTGGCGGTTACTGTTGCGATTGGCTTCCCCCTTCCATTCTTGCCTCCGGCGCTGCTTTCCTTTCTCTTCCCTGCCTTCTGGTGACCCCCCCCGGTTTCTTTGGCCCTCGGGTCTTGTGTTCTGTCCTCCCTACCAAGCCCTTGGGCATTTCTTTCAGCCTTCGGGCGTGTTTTCAACTTTCGGGCGTGTTTTGAGCCTTCGGGTGTTTCCTTTTTATTAAAGTGTCACCCTGGAATGGGTTTTCTCTCAAAGTGCGATGGTGGATAAATGCATGAAGTTAAAGATAGTAAGTTTCCAATGGATAAGTGTGTTGCATGTGACTACAACACTCTATTAATCATGAAAGGACATCAAAGATAATAAGTGTCCGATGGAAAAGTGCAAGACGTCATAGACAATAAGTTTCTTGATGGATAAGTGCATTGCATGTTATTGTACAAACATGCAATGCACCTTTAGGTTCAAATATTAAATCATTTTAGATTGAGTACCTACTAGTTAGGGGCCGTCCTAAGAAGTTGCATACAAATGCTATGAAAAGGAATTCAAAAAGTGTTGAAACAAATATAGACCTTCTTCCGTGTCACTTTTGCATACAATAGAATTGTTTGCCACAAAGATAGAGGTCCTCTCCTGTCTCTAACGAACTCATCTGTTCATTACGGTACCATTTATCATCCGTCCTGCCAACGATATGTCTCGAGCCCAGGACACTCCCCAACTGTATCCTGAATTTGGCACCTCCCTCCGCCTTGCTACAATTGTTACAGCCGATTGCTCCTGCCATTCCACCTCCAACCCAGGTTCCCTTAGATTCCACATTCTCCAGATGGGGACCAAATTTCACAAGGGAGTGAGAGTCTTGGTAGATCCGTCCAGATTTGAATTTACAGTTTATTCTATGTTCACGTCGTCAACTCCTCTTCATTGAACCAGATGCAGGGAAAAAGAAGCATATAAGCTTTAATAATCTCTCGACTGTGGTTAGTCAACATTCTTCCATAACTAGGGTGGCAGATCTGAAGTGTTCACGAGGGTATTCTAGATCATGCCTCCCGTCTGAGGAGCGAATGTGAATTGTACTCTTCATAACTCAGCAGCTTCTGCATCATGCGAGCCGTGGTAGCGTGGACAGACCATGTGGTATGCACATCTTTCACTTCTTTGGGCCGTTTTTCATGGTAGATGCAAACCCTAATTAGGGTTTGCAGTATAATTAGATTGTTTCAGGTAATTTTGGACATCAACGTTATCGTAAAGGAGAACCTCCTTCCTATGTTCATCGTGATCATTGTTTGATACATTGGGGAAGATTCTGTTTATGATGATGGAAAAGAGAGCCTGAAATAATCTAATTTGAATGAAAACCCTGTGCCTTATCTTTAAGTTTCACTGCTTGAAACGGATTACTCTCATCCATTTGCCTTCTTAGAAGCAGACTCAGGCGTGATGGTTTGATGTCACTGGGGTCCAATACAGCCAGAGCACGATGGAGTCAGGAGTGTGTGTTTCGATATTGCCTTCCGACCTGGTACATCCAAAGAACCTGTATTCAAGACAATGGATGACTTGATTTTGACTTTTGGTAAACTTTAATACCTGTTGGATAGCATATGTGAACAAACGCACTCATAATGAAGTTTGTATTGTTACAGACGGGAGTCATCTGATAGCAGCAGTTGGCAGCAGAGTACTTATGTATGATGCAGCTGACGGTGACCTCCTTCACTCACTCAAAGGTTACATCATCTGGAGCCCTGAAACTGCTATGTTTTGTGACCTTAACCCCTGAAGGCCGAGGATTTATGGATTCAATTCAATTCAATTGATCATTTTGTGAAATTATAATTTAGATGGTGCCAAATCTTGTATCGTCAGCATCAATGAAGAAAATTGCATGTTTTGGCCGAGAGATAAATTGAAATTGAACAAAAGGAAATCCCAATATGGCCCACTCAAAAGTGCTAAAAAATCATGAACCCCAATCTTAGTTTCTTGATCTTTCAGAGGTTATTACAGATTTAAATAATACAAGTATAAGATTCTTGCTCGGATGTATGGTGAGGGCCTCATCAGCATCTCTCATAATGATAAGCTCCAATTTACTTGTGATTTGAGAACCCGTCAAGTGTTACGCATGTAGCGTCCCTCATCCAACGTACTGCCTATAAACTGGATGAAATCATTTAATGTCCCTGGGAGTATCAGGATGATCAACAATTGCAAGAGAGAACAAAATGTTCCTTTTTTTAATCTGTTCTCAATCGTCTCTTCTGAGGTTGAATTGGGTGCATCTGGTGCAGGGCATAAGGATGAAGTTTACTGCGTCGCTTATTCACGGGATGGAAAGCGGTTTGCTTCTGGAGGAGCCGACAAAACTATCATCATATGGACTCACAAGGTCGAGCTCGAATCGTCAAAGCATGACACTTTCTGTGTGGGTTTTGCCATTAAAATGCACGTGGAGTTCACCTTCACTTGTGAGATGTTTCGATTGGATCGTTTCTGCTGGTAGTTACCTGAACTAGTTTTGATGATTTTTGCATGGCAAAGGCAGAAGGCATACTTAAGTACAGCCATAGGGACTCGATTCAATGCTTGGCTTACAATCCCGTCACTCAGCAGGTGGGTTTCATACTTCTTATGTGGCATACGATGTTGAGAACCTCAAGTGGCAACATCTAACTATCTCTATAGTGAATTTAGAATGGACAATCATCTATGCCAGCTTACTTAACACGTCATTTGCAGCTTGCGAGTGGAACCGCAACTGACTTTGGAATCTGGTCTCCGGAGCAGAAGTCAGTTTCGAAGCACAAGGCCATTTCCAAGGTCATCGATGCCGTTTGACTTGCCGGTTCTGTGGTGTGAATTCATTCTATTTGATAAGTGTTATAAGAATAGCCCCTTCGTTGGCACATCTGTTACCCGCAGAGGAGTATGACGAGTTGTTAGTAAGAATCCAATTATACTTAACCCTAGAGTGACCCCCAAAAGGTGGTCCATGTCAATGCAGGTATTGTGCGCCGCATGGACTGCAGATGGCTTACATCTTGCCCTGGGGATGTATAATGGCCACATCTCCATTTGCGACAAGAGCAGCGTAGAGCAGGTACTAAATTCTCTCTCTTGAGTTCTAATTATGTCAAGAAAGAAGAAAGTGACATTAACAGGCTTGTCTGGATAGTATGGTCTATGATGCTCCATTGTTCAAAATATAGGAGTCATCAGTCCAGTACGCTTAGGATTCATTGAGGGCTAATTGGTGTTTCGACTTGCAGGCGGTAGTAGAAAGATCGGGACCCGTTTGGACATTGCAGTGGAACATATTGCAAAACAAGACGTCGGACACGCTTGTTGTTGGATGCTGGGACGGCACACTCTCGTTTTATGATTTATCAGGCAAGCAGGTTTGCCACAGTACCTCGCAAAATGACATTGACCTCGTTATTCTTTGGCAAACTTCGATCTATATGTTTGTGTGTCGTTTTGGTAAACGTTGAGAAGAATCCAGAAAACCATGCCTATGTAGTTTTACTGTTTCTTAGCATGAGTAGAGGTTATGTTCACCAGTACTTGAATCTAAATTTTCATTTGATTTTAACTCAGCAAATTCTAGTCCAATATCTCGTATTCTTAAGACTGACTTTTAGATATGATCGTAGTTTCCACAAATTTAGTGCCATCCAGTATTGAGTTATGACTGTCATCCGCAGGTTGAAAAGGATAAGAAACTTGATTTTGATCCATGCTGTGTCACATACCACGACAGCAAGTACATCTGTGTGGGTGGCTCCGATAAAAAGGTGCATTTTCGAAGCTTTTTTTTTTTCACTGGCTTGGTTCTTTGATGTCTCTAGTTGAGATGAGGATAGAATGAGCATTAATCCCATTCTTTTGATTCAAAACTTGAGTTACTTGACCGCCCACTAAAGTAATAGTGACCCGAACAGTAACGATGGCAACCTTTCCAAGCACCAGTAGTAATCCTAAGTAACCAACGTATAGAATCCAGCCTCTTAAAGGTTTTTTAGAAAACTTAGGCAAGGTTTACATTTGAAACTGCCTTAAAACTGTTTAACCCGGCTACATTCTCTTTTGGAGGGGATGGGTTTCTACTAGAGTGTGTTTAATCGTCACGTTGTCATCCTTTGTTCTCAGGAGAAGGCATCTGACATTATTTATCAGGCATGTAGGTGTTTCTTTACTCAAAAGATGGAGTGAAGCTGACTACAATGTGTGAAACGGGCGACTGGATCTGGACTATACGATCACGACCCAAGCATGACTATGTGGTAGTAGGGTGCAATGATGGCAGCATTTCTATGCTCCAACTTCTGTTTTCAACTGTAAGGATATCTTCCTTTTTTTCTCATTTTGACTTTTACATGGCCTCGAGTCTTTAACGTTTGTGGCCATTGCTATGTTGTTAGAGTGTCTTCACTGTTGTATAGCTAGAGCATCTTCGTCTTTTACCGGACAGGAAGACTAAAGACTGGTTGAGATGCAAGATGATGAGGATGGAAGAGGGGTTGGGTATAATGGAAAGACCAGGTGCATGGATTATACCTGGAGCGCTATGCATTCCGGGATGCCATGACTGATGTTGTCATCCAACACCTTATTACTGAAGAAAAGGTAGTCGCCACCCACAAATTAAATGAATGTAAAAGTGGTATTGACTCTGCATAAGCGCACATATGATCTGCACCCACATATGCAATTATTGGATTTTTCACTTCGGGGTTTGATTTCAAATTCTATGACTTTAACTTTCGGATATTCATTCCGATCCTTGTATAATTGTGTAACGTTAAGGTTAGACAGCCATATGGATTGACATGTAAGGGTTCCTGAAGGTGAGAATACGGTGTCGGGACTACATCAAGAAAATAGCAGTGTACCAGGAGCGTGTGGCGGTACAACTCTCTAATCGCATAGTAGTGTATGAGTTGACCAAGACAGGCACTGGGGCTAGAGCTTCTCAATATCGTGTCTGTGCACGCATTAATCGCTGTTTGGAGTGCAATCTCCTTGTTCTTACCTCTCAGCACATCACGCTCTGCCAGGCTCGGGATCTGCACTCTATGATCATGATTTTTCTCAGCACTTTTCAAATATTATCACTCTTTAACTAAAGTCAACACCAGTCTTTTATAAGGCACTATCGCTTTATATGTTGCCCTACATATAATAGACTTATGCAAGGTTAATGACCAGTAAGTGTGTCTTCTTTCAGGAGACCAAGCTACAGCTGTTCACCTTAGGTGGAATCAAGGAGAGAGAGTGGGTCTTAGAGTCAACCATAAGATACATCAAGGTAAATTCCCCTCTGGCGTCATTAGAAGGGTGAATAGAATGAAGATTTCTCAGTCCCTATAGAATATTATTCCCAGGTGATAGCATTGTTTTATGGATTTTTGCATATTACGTAAATTCTAAGAAGGTCATCATCTTTCTCAAACACAGGTTTGTGGCGGTCCTCAAGGGGGCGAGGGTCTGCTAATTGGAATGAAGAATGGTTTGATCGTGAAAGTGTGGATTAACAGTAACTTTCCAATTAGTCTTTACAGGCACACAAATGGCATACGTTGCCTTGACCTCTCATCCCAGCGTGTTCGCCTTGCCATTGTTGATGAGGCTGCTAATGTGGTGGTGTACGACCTTGAGGTATATATGTGTCAGCTCTTATGTGCTCCGAGAGTGCTATGTTTCAGCAGGTATTCTGAATGTAAATAGAGCTATAGCGTTAATGTGGCAGTGGTTGTCAAAATTAGTGGCAGTGGGCTCTTTGTGCAATGCTCGCTGTCCAGTAAACCTCTGTTAATTGGGTTTCTTTTGTGACGAGGTCTTATCACGTGTATAGACGAAAGAAATCAGTTTTGAGGAAAAGAGTGCGAGTTCCGTTGCCTGGAACACAAATATGGAAGATATGCTCTGTTACTCGGGAAGCGGCATGCTGAATATCAAGACAGCTGATTTTCCTGTGCACCGACAGAAGCTTCAAGGTTATGTCGTTGGCTTTCAAGGCTCCAAGATTTTTTGCTTAAATCAACTCTCAATGCAGGTACATTCAAACCTTTTCAATCTTACCACTTGGGAGTCCTAACTTTTGCACTATGACATAGTTTGAATGAACGACAAGTGTGCTACAGTGAATGATAGTGTGGCAAGTGTGCAGGATTTTCCAGAGAGGTTTCAGTGTACATACTTAGTCTCTTTTAGGATGCATACATTCCCAATATTTTATCTGCAGACCATTCTTATTTGCAATTGACTACGAGGAATCCCGAGCATAAAACTGTATGCTTATTACGCAAATTGAGTTTGACTTTACTTCGTGGTCATTTGCCGGCTTTAGTTGCTGGAAAATTTCTGTCAATGTGTGTTGATCAAAGTACCCTCGCATGCACCGGCACTGACTAAAGCAGACAATTGAAGTCCCACAATCGGCAAGCATGTGTCACTATGTGGAGAAAGGCCAGTATGACGATGCTTATAAGGTGGCATGTCTTGGAGTCACCGAGGCAGACTGGCGAATGCTAGCTCTGGCGGCTCTGAAAGGAGCTGCCTGGGATGTGGCGAAGAAGGGATTCATCCGCTTGCGGGATGTCTGCTACCTGGATCTGCTCCACAAGATGGAGCAAGGTCATTGCTCGCACGTCCAAAAGTCAACCATTGGTGCTCTTGTTCTTGCTTACCAGGTTCGTTAGCACATCCTCTGAAATTCAGTACAAATAATGTAGAAGTACTTCATTTTAAACAAAGCGAAGTTCTCTGCTGTGAGAACAACAAATGAAAATGAGACGCGCAGAAAGTGGGGTTCACTTGATATTGCATGCCTTTCAATTGATCAATGGCAGGGCAAATTTAAAGAAGCAGCCGATGCGTACATTGAAGCAGGCCAGGTGGGCATGGCCATGGAGATGTACACTGATCTTCGCATGTTTGAAGAAGCTAAGGCACTGGCTGAAACCAAGGTAATACAGGAAGAGATCGACAATACCGTCACCCCAAGCAAAAGAGAAGTTGATGTGCAGGAAATCATTCAACGTCAAGCGGAATGGACGGAAGAAACAAAGGATCATGAAACTGCAGCAGATATGTACCTCGTTGCTGGCCAGCCGGAGCGGGCCTTCACTCTCCTTGTGGAGCACGGCCCAGCCTCCAAACTCATTGAGGTGAAAAATTATGAGTATTGGTTCAATAGCATTGCACGAGAAAGCTGTTACACAGGTCACCTCCCTGAGGCCGTCATACTCTGTGTTTCAGGTGGCAAGGCGGCTAAAGAAGACACAAGTGAAGGAGTTGATCCGCTGTGCAACTTTAATGAGGCGTGGAGGCCAGTTTGCACATGCCTTTGAGACATACACGAAGCTTGGTGATTTTAGGTCTGTCTCCAAGCCTCTGGGCTTTTCATAGATTACGCCCAAACAGGTTTTAGCATCTATATGGCTTACTGGAATCTAAAATGAAAAGATATTTGAAATTCATGTATGTGGGTTGTGACTATTGGATTTTGTTCATTCTCTCTGTATTTTAGCATCCGGGTTGGGAGATATTCCAGCGGAATGTTCATATTGAGGTGTATATTCAATGTTTCCATGGTCATATTCGTTGAAATCCTTCATGTGACACGTAGTGGATCTGTTCGAAATCAATGACAGGTCCACTCTCTCTTTGCATGTGGAGCTAGAGCAATGGGAGGATGCGTTTGCCATCAAGAGGTTGCACCCAGAAATCGAAGATGATGTTACGCTTCCATACGCGCAGTGGCTGATCAACCATGACCGCTATGATCATGCTCGACTGGCGTATTCCCATGCAGGACGACCAGATTTGTCAGAGCGCTTGCTCGCTCAACTGATGGACAATGCCGTGAGTACTTACTAATTCGCGATACGGTAACACAGATTGAGTTTTTTCTGTTCCTGCATGTCTTTGTCATCATGCAATGTCAAAACCCGCTATAACAACCGATACGCATAAATTGTTTAATTATCCCTCTGGGTTACTTTTGCTAATTCTAATCAACTAAATTATTTTGACTGATTATTTTCTTAATTCGGAAAATGACCATCAGTTGAAGGAGAAGAGGTTCAAGGATGGAGCGCGTCTATGCAGGAAGTTGGCTATGGAAGTCCTGGCACAGGGATCAGTGATTGCCAAAACCAACGACACAGTGAAGGAGAGGTTGAAATTTGAAGAATACGTGGAGTTCAGGCTGCGTGCGGACATTTTTTATGCATACTCCTTCATATATCAGTCGATCAACGAGCCATTTCGTACATCAATGCCTGAGACGCTGTTCAATATTTCTCGCTTTCTGTTAGCAAGGATTCCACAAGACCCACCACGCCGAGTGTCGCTTGTCAATATACTGGTTACTCTTGCCAGGCATAGCGAGCAGCTTGGTGAGCCCGCTAAGCCACAACAGATTAGACTCCTTGCTGTTTCTTATTGGTTGTTTTTGTCCAAATTCAAGCCCTTGAAGGATATCTTCAATTCCGTTAGCTGAGTTCAAAGTGGGGGCCAAAAGAGAAGTTTCACACCATAAGTTTTGGATAACTCTATTAAAACATAAAATTTGCCTTCAAAATCTCTCTCTAATCTGCTCTCTGCAGATGTTAAAGATCAAATAAACGTCTGTGAAAGCTCGAGTTTGGATTATGGCACTTACCGAGTAAAGGACTCATGCGCCGGTAGGATGTGAGGTTGAGTTTCTTGGTTTAGAATTTCGTTTGCTACAACACGTGATCTTGGAATCTGTTTCAGGATTTTACAAGATATCAAGGCACAGCTACGAAAGGTTACAAAAGTACAAAGTGCCTAAGAGTTGGGTGGACAAAGTAGAGGTTGCAACACTAATGATGCGAGGCAAATCCCGGAGGCCAGATGAACCCTCAATAGACATACCCATCTGCTATGCTTGCTCCTTGCCCTTACCTATGACCTCATCCGCAACAGGAGACGTTTGCAGCAACTGCTCTCAGCCTATCTTCCGCTCTTTCATTACGTTTGATCAGCTACCACTGGTAAGCTAGCACAACCTTGATCAATCCAATACCTACAACGAGATTTCATTACTAAATGAGGAAACACTTGTACTATCTGTTGCATTTCACCCATTATTTGATTTGTACTGTGGATTACTCCAATACTATGTACTACTATGTCTTCAACCTTGTCAATCATGTGCACTTTGCGGTTCAATCTTTGACTCTATATTCAAAGTAATTGTGGAGAACCATGCAGTACTTTGAAGTACCCAGTTCCAATTTTTTTAACGGAGAGTCGATTCTTCTTCATGTTCGCATCTTAAATAATCAATGGCAATCTAAATAAATTCAATAAAAATTCGTTATAATTGCTTACAACTTGCGTACTGCTATAAAAAAAAAGGTAGATTACGTATTGTGTGATGCAAAATAGTACAAGTGCTTCTCGCAATTGCCCAATGTGATCCCAGGTGAGTAATAAGATGCGGTGTTTCGCTTGAAACAGGTAGAGTTTGTCCTGGACGAAGGTGTCGCTCACGAACAAGCAAACCTGTTAATTGCCGCTACAACCAAAAACTCACACTGTGCCATCGACAATAATCCTTTGGAACTGGGGCAGCAACGAACACCAAAGCAGGGCCTTCCCGTTGCTACCAAGACTATGCTGTCAAACGTGCAGGCAGCGCAGGTCCTGGTTCAGACATGTCCTGCTCAATACGAGAAGCCGAGGTATTTTTACATGGTCGATCTCACATTGACCGTGACGCAGTGCAGCTCCTGCAACCATTTTTTTGAGCAGGAAGAACTGGAGCTGGCCATGCTGGAGCACGGCTCATGTCCGTTCTGTGGAGTCGCACCAAATTTTCCTTTCAGCAGCGGTCCAATGACTGGGCAGGCCGAAGGAACCCTGTTGCCATTACTTCCGCTGCCAAGCTCCAGGAGAGACGCAAGCCAATTACCTCCTGCCAAGCCTCTCCTCCTGGAACCGAAGAAAAACAAAGCTATGGACATCAAACTCCAGAAAGAGCCTCAGGGGCTGTTCTGTATGACCAGGCAGGACCTGGTGAGTGGAGACTAAAACCACGAAGCATAGTGATAGAACCACCCATTCCCGACCTGTAGGTAGGGTGCAACCATTTCCAACCAAGGTTGGAACAGATTTCCATCCAAAGTTTGGAATGTGTTTTTTATTCCTTTTCAAGGTTGGGACTAATAAGGTCATGACACATGTCTTGAAATAGTGTGCAAGAAAGTAGGAAATAGTGAGCAGGAAAGTAACTTAGTTCTTGAATGATCAGAATTGGAAGACTCTAAACATTGGTATGGGTTCAAACCAACTTTTGGCTTCCAAAACTCAAAGTAATTTCAACGCAAGACATAAAATTACCAAAAAATTTGCAATCCCCATGATTTCTATCTTTCTACTCAGCAAAAAATTTACATTGTATTACACTACTCAAGAAAGCTTAAGTGATCAACTATAGGTGGTTCTACCACATTCATTTTGTTGCCACATTTTATTAGAGAATATGTTTGTACATGGCACGTACTCAACTGGTGTAATCTTACCAATTGGGGTCCCAACCTTCTCACTTGTAAATGTGTTGCAATCAATGATAGTGTGGAGGATGTTCTAGTATGTCGTTCAAAGAAAATTTTAATTAAAAAGGAATAAAAAGTAGATTATTGGAACTACATTTTCTAAATTAAGCTCCGAGATATTTAAAACTAAGAATTTTGTAAATTCAGCTTTGACCCTAAACTATACCCCTCAAATCCATAAATCAAATCATTTTTGGAAAAGTTACTTTGGTGATAGATGTTGTTCCTTTCAAGGTTAACCCTTAAAAAGACATTGTAGACGGGTTTTTTTATCTTTTGGATGACCACACCTATTTAAGTGTGTAGGATGGATAAAAATATTTTTTCATCCTATTTTATTTGGAAGTTGCTTGAATACATTTTCAGTTAATAGTATTGTCAATCCGGCATTATAGTAGAAGTGACTTTTCTAAAGAAGAAGATGCTTACCTCTAAGTGCATAAGTCTTTTCAAGGGTGTTTTTCCTACGAAAACAAAGCATGGGCTTACAATTATCCCCAATAAAGCAAATTTTTTTTTTCAAAATCTGACTATATAAATGTTTAAAGAGCTTGCTTATTAGTATGCTTACCAATTTTTAGTGTGAAATTGCATAGGATTTGAGAGATTATAATAAGAAAAATGTATGCATTCTATTTTGAGTATGTTGTCCTTCCCAACAATGTTTCATAAATTTGCATATAAAAGTTTTTTGGAATGGGAGGTGACATGAACAACTACAAATAGTATTAGTATAATAAAATGCACTTTCAAAAAACTTAATTTCATACAAAAAGCTATCAAACTTATTACACAATCCACCTTGCAATTGTTGAAATGCAATTTTTTTTATAAGTAGAAATCGCAAATAACTTTAAATCTACACTTGCAAGTTTAAATTTTCAATGGTGAAAATCATGAAAACACTTTACACTTTTCATTTGGACCATTTTCAAAGCAAATGGATAAGTACAATTTCTTAAATTTCAAATCAAGTGAAATTGGCAAGCTCTACTCTTCCATCAATGGTACATGGCCTTTGCGGACCTTTCAAATATCTTAATTTTTCAATGAAAAATAAAAGCTTCCAATAATTAACCTTCAATATTGTTTGTTAAAATTTTTTAAACCAATCAAAGGAAGTTAACAGCCCACACCAAAACGAGACTAAAATTTTGGAGTAGCCATATATGGTTGCTTAGGCATTTAGGGGTTAATCCAAAGATCACACTTGTATTCTATTTTGGCCATTTCTTGCTATTTACTCTTGATGTGAATTTGAGCCATAAAAAAGATGTTTCTTGAATTTGAGTCCAACTAATGAAATGAAGATTATCAAGTGCACTTTTTACTCCAACTGCAAATTTTGAAATTTCAATATTTCAATATTTTATAGCAATATGGTTTGTTATAACCTTTAAAAGTTTGATAAGAATTAGAAGTTGGTTCAAATTTTTATTTTATTTTTCAGAAATGAAGTCTTATGTCTACAAGGCATAAAATTTTCAAATTTATAGGGAAAATTTGAAATTCCTGTGAATTTCTTAAAAAAGAAATGAAGAAAATTCATAACAAATATAGAATATATATTCAAAAAATCTGAAATTTTCACCATAGATGTATACTACATCATGATATGAACCAAAGTTATTTTGTCACTCTAAAATTAGACAATAAACAAACCATGCTTATAGGTCCAAAGTTCATATTGCTATAAAATATTGAAATATTAAATTTTTCAAAATTTTCATTTGGAGTAGAAATCACATTTAATAATCTTCATTTTATTAGTTGGAATAAAATTCAAAGAACATCATTTTTATGGCTAAAATTCACATCAAGAGTAAATAGCAAGAAATGGCTAAAATTATACACTATTAGGGTGATTGGTGGATTAAGCATCTTCTTCTTTAGAAAAGTCAATACTACTATAATGAAAAAATTTGCAATACTATTCACCAACGATGCAGGACAAAATTGGTGTATAGTAGAAGCATCCATTATGGATTGGAGATGTAATTCCGACCAAATCTAGGGATGGTGCTCATTTAAGAATTTAAATGTTCCGACACCATAGATTGCTTATTGGGCTGATCCAAAATGATAAGCAATCTATGGTGTTGGAACATTTAAGTTCTTAACCCCTAAAGTCCCAAGGCATTTCCTAGGATTTTCTGCTTCAAAAAACACTAAAAACTGTCATTTCTAATGCATTGATCAAAAAATTTGAAAAATGATTTTTTTTCAAAATGTAACCGTAAGATCTTGTACTAAACTTACATGAGATTATGTGGTAAAAATTTTGTGAAATTAGACCGTATGGATCAAAAGATAATTACTTTCAAAGTGACAAGTTTTTTTTTTTTGGGCCTTACCCGAAAATTTCAGATGACTTTGACCGCCTCTTGCGATTGATTTTTACACTATGGACTTCAAATTTAATTTTTTTCCATAAGCAAAATCATGTTAGGCATATGTCTATCAATTTTCAAGTCAATCCAAGACATAGAACATATCCAAAAAAATCCTGCAATGCAACTATGTCTCAAGATTCGACAATACATTGTTCAATTTTTGCACACATTTTTTCAACACATAGTTCAAAAACTTAGTAATCCCAACGGTAGATTGAAGTATATAATCACAATGAACAAGCCAAAACAAAACAAAATCAAAAATTTGAAAATCTCTAATTTCTATGTCAATTTGTAGCTGAATGTGAGCTCCAAGACATGGGCAGCTCTTGCATAATGGTTTCTTCACTGCTCCCGAGATGTTCCCTTTCGTTTCCAAGATGTTCCCATGTTCTCAATGTCCCCTTGCTGCCGTTCATGTTCCCCTCGAGTTCCCGTAATTAGCCTTGGTACCTTCGAGGGGCATCAACTCCCCTTCCTAATTGAGTGCCTGTGGTCACATCATGCTCTGTGAATCACTGTCTCTCCTGTTGCTTACACAATGCATTGCTGAAAATAATTCATTATTTGGTTCAGTAATGCCCCATTCGTAATGCAACTGGAAGACTAAAAATGAAAATAAATTCCCAATGCCTAAGTGAATGACAAATTAATTATAATGAAGGTTTTTGATATTCATAGTATTCTCATTCTGTATCCTAAAATTGAACTTTTTGAAAATTTCGCAAATTACTTGTCACTACCTATAATATATTCTTGCAACATTTTTCAACACTAATGACATGAACCATCTTCAAATTCATACTACAAAAATTGAATGTAGTATTTTTTTGGACACTTCAAAAAATTTGAAAAAATAAATGAAATAACTTGGGTAAAAAAACACCTCATAGTATAAATGGATAATCATTGAAGACGTTCATGGAAGCGATGGAAGCAACCCTTTTTCCAACACATAAATTTGTTGCCATGAGATGCGCAATATGTTTTGGGCCTTGTCACTGGGCCCGGACGGTTGTTGCAAACAACGCATGGCTTTCGGACGTTTGTGAAAACTGGATAACAAGCTCCTGTACGTCGAGTAGGAACAATACACTCTCCTCACTTTTTTTTCACCCAATTTACAGTTAGAGCTTCACATAATTGAGTCCGAAATTGTAAATGTGTCATTGGTTGACGAGGTGGATCACATGTCTTGCATTTGTCAATGTCAATGATGTACATGTTCACAATAGTTGTATCAATGAGAAAAAAGAAAACCCGATGCCACCATTTGTGAGACCGGGTTTGACACGTATAAGAAGCTCGCAATTGATCAGCTACATCTACACCATGCATGTGTGTAGTGTACTCTAGGTGCACCGGTGAAGTATGAATGTCATCTCAAATTGAACCATTCCGCCTTGGAACCGAAGCCACTGGAAATTGGCATGGAAATTGAAGTGGCATTGAGTGTGTTGAAATTATAAGGACCGGTTTTTTGTCTTTCCAAATGATGGCACTAATTTGCCGCGACTCGTGCATGCGCCAATCCAAGGTCCCTTGAGGATTTTTGTTGAAGTCTTTTGTATTTTTCAATGCTTCAGGAAGACCTACTCGATTGCACTGTATGGTCCCTGTTGCATAAGTGCCTCTCTCCAATAAATCTTTGAATAGGGCTATGCTTGAAAAAAAATTATCCATAGCAATAATGTGACCTTTCCCTTCATTTCCTCTCAACAAACGTAACACTACATTGTGTGCTAGCCTAGCCTCTCCACGATTCCCCCCCCATGTCACATGGACCTCCTCATTGACCACAGGGTCTTTTCCACAATAAACCTCAAAGTTTGAGACATATTTGAAATTTGAATCCACAAAGCACCACACTTTCGAGCCCCATTTTTGGGGCTTCTGCGGCATGTATTGCCTTGCCGGGCAATATGTGCCTTTATAGCGGATCATCATCTCATCTACGGTAACAAATTTGTCCACATTCCATGATTTTATGCAATTTTCACGAATGGCATTGATGAGCCACCGGACTTGACCCATTTTATCATACCCCGGCATGGTCTTGTCCTTCTCATAGGTTGATGGGTCAGTAACATGCAAGCACCTAGTAAGAAGTTGAAAATGATTACGAGACATGAGACTTGAAATTGTAGGGCAATGAAAAATAGAGCCCTTTTTATGCCAATAAGTTTTGACATTTGGTTGTCGCTTCATGCCCATGTACAAAACAATAGCTATAAAAGTTTTCAACTCCTCCAAAGATAAAGCTTTCCATTGTGGCCCTCCATAAGTCTTCCCGTTTGTATTCACCATAGTGGCATAGCGGTTTGTCTCCACCACAATGGCCCGTAAAATGGAGATGGGCCAAAAAAGGTCAAATAAATTTGCAAAAGTAGGGAAGTACCGCCAAAACACTTTTGACCTTGAGGACCCCATAAATTCTTGGGGCTCTGGATAGTACGTCATGAATTGTTGGGACCAAGTGGAATCCCGATAAATATGCTTGATGCTATTCACATCTTCAATATCACCACCATCATCACTAGAATCGGATGAATCATTCTCTAGCTCTGATGCACTCCCGCTATCATAATTCATGGTTGTGACACGCCCCATTCTTGGAGGATGATGAGGTGGTCTGGCCTAGTTTGCTTCACCGTGAACAAATTCTCACCTTCATAATTTTCTAAACCTTGCATCATACCATCAACCATTCCCTCTCCATGTGCCAAACCCTCACCCTCCTCTTCGGAATTGCCATGACTACCCCAATCCCAAGCATTCCCATGTGAATTTTCATTGCCCTCCCCTGTACAATGTTCCAAGAAAAATGATAGCCATTTCAAAGTTAGCTTGTGGAATTGGGAAAAGAATTTGTTGCATATTTGAAAACATTGGCAAAAAATTGATGGAAAAATTTATAACATTTTTATTTGGAGTGCAAAATAGAGAAAACAACAATTTGCAACATTGGCAAAAATTGATGGAAAAATTTATAACATTTTTATTTGGAGTGCAAAATAGAGAAAAAAACAATTGGCAACATTGGCAAAAATTTGTGGGAAAATTCTATAACATTTAATTTTGAATATAGTATTTATAAGAAAAAATTTGAAATTTGAAAACATTGGCAAAAAATTGATGGAAAAATCTATAACATTTTTATTTGGAGTGCAAAATAGAGAAAAAAAACAATTGGCAACATTGGCAAAAATTTGATGGAAAATTCTATAACATTTAATTTTGAATATAGAATTTAAAAGAAAACATCTGAAATTTGAAAAATTTGGCAAAAATTTGATGGAGAAATCTAATACATTTTTATTTTGAGTGCAAAGTAGACAAAAAATAATAATTAGCAATTTGAAAAAATTGACAAAAATATGGTGGAGGGCTTACTGGAGGGGTAAGGTGACTGACCTTCACTGGATGTTTCATTGATGTTCCCCTCCGTTCCCCTCCACATGGTCTCGTTCTCCACTGTTCCCTTGTGTTGGTTCTTGTTCCCCTCAGTGCCCTCCATAGCCGTTGTATTACTGGCTGTTGGATACTTCACAGCAACTTCAGAACCACTTGCTCCTGCCCCGTCATCGTTCTCTGCTTCAACATCATTGAGACTCGCTCCCGCCTCCTCTCGTGTCGACATCATCGTGAGCCTCTTCCTGCCATAGCTGCTTCCTCCCGCATACTCCCGTGTTGTCACTTGCTCCTCTCGCCTCTTCTTGCCTTGTACTGCAAACTTTTCTCCCCGCTTATTGCTCTCAATCCGTGCTCGGGATATCTGTGCTCTCTGTTCATAGTGATCAGCATTGTGGAGGAGCTCCTCTGGCCACCACAACTCTTCCAGTGATCTAGTCTTAGGAATTGAGTAGGAGCCTTCATCAATGTCGTCCTCTTCAAGCTCCTCACAACTGGAATGTCTTCCTTCAATTTCTTTCTCTTGGCTGTCAACAAAATTTTGATCAAATTCACCAATATGTAGAGCGTCTTCAAGTTGGAAATTGTAGGGTGTGTGGCGTGTGACTGGAGGAACATAGAGAGGCTTTGGATATTCTTCAATTGCTTCATGCGGAAGTATTGGGCTTCCTGGTGGTGAGGGAGAGGTACTTGACAACCTTTGAGTTTGAGCTTGGAGCAAGCGGCAGCTGCGACGTACGGGCAGCCCATCCCAAGCAAGCTGCATTATAGAACAAAGAGCCACATTAGAAAAAAATAGCAAAGTTGGAATTTGGAAGAAGTTGGAGAGGGACAAAGTATTACCTCATGTCTAAAGCTTCTTCTTCCCCTCCATGGCATTGCTCCTCTTCGTTGTTGACAAATTTGAAGTACTCAAGGCTCATTGAGTTTGACAACAACCTCCTCTTCAAGTGTACACAAGCATCAATTGAACTTTTGGCTTGCTTGTTTTCATGGAGTTGAGGAATTTTGAAAAAATGAAGCTTAGATTGTCTAGGTGCAACCACTTTTTCCATGATGTGTTAGGTGGGTGAAGCATTGATGAGTAGCTGTAGAAATTTTGCTAAAATTGAGATGATTGCACAAGTAGTGGTGCCAAAGTAAGAAGTCATGGAGGAGCTAGGGTGCAAATGTAGACCAAGAGTGCTAATTTTGCATGATTTACTTGTTTGTTGTGTTGTTACTTCATTTAGGTGTTGCAAATTGCAATCAAGTCATTTATGTTTGTCAGAATTGTTGCAAATTTTGCCAATTGTAGTCTTGCAAGTGGACATTGTCAGTGCCATTGAAAAATGGCGATTTTCTAATCTACTAAAATTTCCATTGTCAAATGTATAGGACGTTGTCTAAATCACTTTTTCATAAATGTAGGACAAAAAATTTCAGAAATTTGGCCTCAGAAGTGGTCAATTCCTCCGAGGAAGCTTGCTGCAGTGCGCATTGCTGCGATAGAGAAGCCTTCACAGGCGGTGCGCCTGCGAGCAGCGGCCTGCCTGTGCCCACTCCCCTCGTCCCCACCCACCAACTCCCTCCGTTCCCCACCCACCAGCTCCCCCCGTTCCCCACCTAGCTCCCCCCGTTCCCCACCAAAGCTTGCTTCCCCATTCCCAAAATCTCACTCCCCCTGTTCCTACCTACCCATCTTGAACTCGCTGCCCTGGCTTGGTCCAACAGCTGACCCCAAACTTGCCCCAAGGCAAAGTCAAACAAACAAACCTTGCCCAAGCTGCCCCCTCTCCCCCATTTTCATTAAAAAAGATCATAACTTTTGCAACAAAGGTTCATTTTATATAAAAATTATATGTCCTCGAAGCTCTTAAAAAACTGCACGTGTAGTAAAAATTTCAAAAATATGTGGTTAAAATTGAGACTAAACGAGCCTATCCGAAATCAATTTTGTCCCCCGTAGGGACAATGGGACTTTAGGGGTTAAATGAGCACCATCCCTAGATTTGGTCGGAATTACATCCCCGATCCGTAATGGGTGGTTCTACTATAATTTATGAAGATGCTATAAAGGGAGCTATTTCTGCAACAAGGAATTGCATTAATAAAAACAGGAAAATATAAATAAAAAGTTGCAACAGTTAGAAAATTCAGTACATCAACTATGGCTAGTTTTTTCTTTTCTAATTGCTCCAATTGCTAAAAGATACAAGAATATGTCAAATAATGGCAATTGTTTTTCTAAAGGTCATAAAAAGTGTTCATTTTGTAATCTTACAAAATGGATAGTCCTTTCAATTATTTTGTTGAATGATATGCTTTTCAACAAAATGGATGTCAATAATAAGGGAATTGAACCCTATTTGCTATAAGTAAGACTATCTAATTGAAGTGTTAGTGATTTTATGAGAAATTTTTATTGCATGTGGCAAAAATCCCTCCTATGGTTGGTCAATGGGGAGCATATGAGACCTTTGCCTAAATTGTCATCCAAGCAATGAACTCATATAATGTTGTTTTTAGCTAATTTTTCATTAGGGGAGATTTCAGCTACTTGGGAGACTGTTTCAGGATTGTTCCCATTGTTGGGAACCAGTCCTGTATAGTCAAAATATAATAATAATAAATAAAAATTTAAAAATTTTAAAAATTTTAAAAATTTAAATTTTTTTTAAAAATTTTAATAAATAAAAATTTATAAAAAAAATATCATTAAAAAATAATATCTGACGTGGCCATCTCCTGGTCACGTCAGATCAGCGTTCCCAAGGCGTTCCCATAGTGTTCCCGCAGTTCCCGCAATTCGGGAACTCACAGTCTCTTAAAACGCAAGAATCTCCCCTAATGAGAGGACGAATCCTACATTGGCATTCTTGAAGGGAGGCCACCACAAGCATACAATGTAGCCATTGATGTTCGTGAAGGTTTCTACCTATTTGTGAGACCAAGCTTGGACTGTCCTGAGCCCGTGTGGCTTGGCTTGGCAATAGAGAATCCACAATTTGATCCACGACCTAACCACTATCGTGAAGTTTTGGTGCGTTGTACACACCATGTAGAAGATCAAAGAATGTGCAACAATTGTATGTGGGATGGGACACCCAATTAGGTTTCAAATGGAAGCTTGACCGGACGTGCGCTATAGTTGACTATGTTTCAACTGATAGTATCTTGGCATCTTGGAAATCGGCAAAGAACAATGGCGAGAGCTTCGTTGCACCACGAAAGCAAGTGGGATTTACGGTGGATAATTTACATCGATCTGCAGAACAAGAAAGGCACGGCCTATGAATTCTCTTATGGGAACTTCTAAAACAAGACCGATGCACATGATACTCTTGTGTGTAGTAGAAGACAAATCTCTATGTATAGTGAGTTGAGTTGTAATTGTTTGTTTAGTTCGTGAATTCTAGTTTTGAATATGCAACTCTTCTCTAAGAAGCAAAGGCTACATACTTGGCAATATTTGTAGAAACCATTATATTCAACAAGAACTAGAAGCTTCTTCCCTTTCATTTCTTGTCCATTCCAGAGTGCCATATTTTAAACTTCTTTTTTCTTGATTACAAGTTCTTAAGCAATGCAAAACCTCACATCCAAACTCATGCCTATCGTCACACATAAACCAAACACAGTCTCTCCAATTTATTACGTACATGGCTCACCAAAGATTACTAAAATATTTCACACTTTCATATTCACATTGCATCCAAGACCATTGGCTCTTGCAATTCTTGGGAAGTACTCCACACACATTTGACACATTCCCTTGCCACATGCCACTTCACACACCATTCTTTTTATGCACTATTGACTTTTAGGAGAAAGTGGCATGGGAATACCACCATTTTAACAAAATATCTGTTAGTTGCCCTATGTACAATATAAACACCCTATAACCACATATGGTATCAATAACATAACATAGATGCTTAGATTCGTAGGCTCACATGCTAGTAGTAACCTTTGTTTTCCATTACGCCCAGCTCACGTCGAATACACGTCCAATAGAATACAATTTTCGTACCGACAGTTTACACCAAAAGTCAAGCTATTATTATTTGATTACTGCTGCAGGGGTTGAAGAGGGACTTTCCAGGTTATGCCTCAGACATCCGGATCGAACATATTCTGTGAAGAAATTATGCATCTCCTGTTGATTTGTGGCCCATCTGTGGTCACAGCAAGAGCTCGTGGCCTGGATTCCCTCACTGGCCGGAAGCTAGTTAATTGGTGTTTGAAAAAATCGGCAAGGCAGAAGAATCGAAATTGGTACGGCAGAGAATCTGCGCCGCGCGACTGTTTCTTCGACTCGAGAGTCGAGACTAATTCTCACGGGCTTCTGGTTTTCCTTTGAAGCACGCGAATGAGTTGTCCTTGTACCGGCAGAATTGAAGCTAGGATCTACAAGAGTTTCTGCCAAGCCATGCTCGCTTCTCCTTCATCAGGACGACTGAGCTAGAAGACTTATTAGCTAGTGGTGTGACTGGACGTACAATGGGCAAGCTGCTGGAGATGAGGCTGGTTACTGTCGTCGCTTTGGTTTGCATCCTCAACGCTTCAGGAGCGTGGTCGCAGGCTGATCCAGGCCCGTGAAATCAATCTCTAGCTCAATTTTGTTGCTTGTTCTTGTATCTCAAGTTATAACGTACAAACTAATTAAGATGGTTATACACTTCTACCAGAAAAGTAGAGAACGTACGTATTACTAGATTTGTACTGTACAACAGACTTCTCTAGCTGTGAGCGTCATGCGTTTTGTTCCTTGTTTTTCAGTTTCTGAGTCTCCGACCTTCATGAGGAGGACTGATGGAAGAATCTATATAAACTTTTGAGCCTTGTAAGGCCACACCCGTATCAGTTGTGGCTTTAGTCGCTAGCTAGGAGTCCTCACTGCCTTGGTTGGTGTGGGCAAATAATATTTGTTCATTAAAATGACGACAGAAGATGCATCTACAGTGAGTGGATTTGAGGAAGTTTGAGTACTCGAAAAGTGAGGCAGTCCTAGCTGCTTGTTTCTTTGGAATTAGCCCCAAGAGGGACTGGCTCGTTTACTCAACCCATCGAAGGTCTTACCTTTGTCAGAAAACACTTGAAACTCCCATTTCCATTGCAAAGAACCAAAAACTGTGAAAATTGATACTTCTTTTAAAAGCAAGATGCTCCATGTAGACAAAAACATGAACTATACGAAATAAATTTTCAAAATATGTATTCAAATTTTTTTTAGATTTCTTATTTTCTTTTGCTACCTAGTGGGGGAAAAATTGTGCTTAAGATGGCATAACTTTTGCTCCCAGGCACCAATTGAAATAAGTATTATATTCCTAGAAAGCTAGTATATTTCTCTATCCCAATAAAAAGTTTTAAGAACTCAACAAAAATTGAGATTGTAGGAGCTTGCCCCCAAATCCATTCTGTCCGTTACGTACGGGTTACCCTTGAAGCATTCGTCTCTTGTTTGGATTAGCTGCTGGATTTCTAGTTGTCACTGGAAGAAGTAATGATTCTGGATCTTGTCAGCATACATATAACATATTCCCCATCTCTCATATTTCTTAGCTTACTTTGGTTTGGCAGGGATCTTTCTCAACATCGACTGCGGTGCCTCCCTTAATACTTCTGACCCCATCACAAACTTGCGATGGTATGCGGATGCTGGTTACATCAGCACTGGAGAGCCCTCTTCAAACGTGCCTAATTGGGATGGCTATCCTCAACTCAACACCCTCAGATACTTCAATGATACTCGTTTTCCGAAGTACTGTTACAAGCTGCCAGTGGACACCAATTCCACGTACATGCTGAGGATAGAATTCTATTACGGAAACTACGACGGTGAGAACTCTGCTCCAACGTTCCAGGTGACCATAGATGGACTGGTGATTTGGAATATCTCCGATTCCGATGGATATTACTATGAGACAACGTACGTGGCAAAAGGGGACACTACGTTCCTTTGCTTGCTGAGAGACCAGAGCAACGCCAACCCTTTCATTTCTGACATCTCGTTACGCCTTGTAAACGCCTACCCCAACATGTATGCCAGTCATCTGTCGCAGGGGTTCGTGGCCATTACGCTAGAGAGATACAGTTTTGGATCTAGCGACACTCCAAGGTGTGTGTTTATAGATCTGCATTCTTGTGCCTTATTTTATTTCAATTGGTTCATTTTCAATTTATGAGTGAAATTACCTCCCATGAAATTGGATTCTAACGCTCATTACTAAAACCATTGCACAGGTATCCCGATGACATTTACGATCGGTATTGGGATTCGGTTAATGCAACAGACCCAGACATACTGTCTTCCACAACTCCACTTCAAGTCCTGAACACAACGAGGCTCTTGGTTTACGCAGGTGGCAACCCTGAGTATGCTCAAGTGCCACAGATGGTTCTTCAATCTGCATTAGCTTCAAGTTCCCGCATGACTTTAAATCTGTATCACGGTGTGGCGGACACGGGATTCCTGTTTTTGCACTTTGCGGAATTGAATCCTGCAGTAAATGCAACCTCAAGAATATTCATGGTGAATATCAGCTCGGGAGAGGAAGCTCTGGTGAACCCCTTCAACGATAGCTCGGCGGAAGGGGGCGATGCCACTGGTTGGATGTTTGATAACATTACATTCATGAGTACTGATTATGAAACTGTGGACTTTATTCGTACTTCCTATTCTGTCTATGGCCCAAGTGTAAATGCTGCTGAGTTTTTTAAATATTTAGAGGACACGTCGCGTTCGAAGACTCTTGACGTGGATGGTAAGTTCTAAGGTCTGCGCTTCTCTTCTTCAATTCATTTTCAGTGAGAAGATAACTAGTGTATAACCGCGAATTTACTGTAATATTATTCAAAATGGGTCCATCAGACTGAAGGGAGACTTTCAGATTGTTGCATTGACTACTTTTGAAATGGAAGTGGCACTAATCGCTTGTGAAACTCAAGTGCAGCACTAGCCATTGACGACATCAAGTCCAGTTTGGGCCTTGGAGAGTGGACTGGTGATCCTTGTATCCCTGTTCCTCATACTTGGGTGAATTGCTCTCCAGAAGATCCTCCAACTATCGAATCAGTGTGAGTATATGTTAGCAACTCGTTGTCTTCCAAAAAGGCATTTCTTACCTCTTTAATTGTTTTGTCAGCCTGATGATTTCATACCCCGGATCATGGTGTATGAAATTCGTCCTGCAAATATGGTCTTTCATCTCTGGAAATGCATGGACACTGTTCAACATGGATAGTGCTGTTCTTTTGCAAGGATAGAATTTGTTTTGTTCTGATGTGGTTACAGCATTTTGAGCTTTACGGAAATCTGGAAAGCTTAGAATTTTTTAAGTTTCAGACCGAGGTGATCACTTTAATTTTGTTTGCACCTTCGCAGAGACCTCTCCAACTACAATTTGACAGGGACTATACCTGCTGCATTTGCCAAGCTTCAGACGCTCACCACCTTGTACGTACTTCATCCCTCATATACTTGGAAATCCAATCTACGGCAATTCAAGCTACATTAGTCACGCATACTCGCTAAAAATGTTGTGACGAGAGTTGTCATCACACTTTGCTACGAGGACTCTCTTCTCTGCTAATTTTACAATCTATTGAAATTTTATGCAGTATATTTGCTTGCAATGTGCAGAAATCTTTCTGGCAACAATTTGGAAGGGGAGTTGCCCGACTTGAGTCCTTTGACCAATCTTCGAATATTGTAAGTTTTGTGATCGTGCTAGCATCGTTGACCTTAACCATGAGCCATCGATGTTACCCGCTCCTTATTTTGTAGTTTTACTACCTGTCGTGGGTCTAAGATCATCGCGAGGGCCTACTCTGACTACTATTTTCTCAAAATTCAGGGATCTGCAGGACAACAATCTAAATGGGTCACTGCCCGAGTGGTTAGGAAATCTAACATTTCTGACAGAACTGTAAGTATCAAAACCAATCTTCAGCTAGAACCAGTCATTTTCGGTTTATATGTGCAGCCGATGCAATGTCCATTTGTTGTGTGATTGGGGGTGACTATCACACGACTGACTCACGGATTTAGTTAGTGAAACAGCTATGTGCAGAACAATAATTTCACGGGTGCTATTCCTCCGGCTCTCAACAGAACTGGACTAACCTTCGAGTAAGATGATCTTACTTCTCTCATCTGAATTTGCAATATATTCGTTTTTGGAACTGTTCTTGCAAAGGTGCTCAATTTACCGTGCACTCATTAATGTTTGAATTTGTTTGCACATGTGTGAAGGTATCAGCCTGGAAATACTCTGGAATGGTCACAAGTGATTGATAGACATCCTCACAAGACCAATATTTGGGTCATTGTTGGTCCTGTTATTGGAGGTGCGGTAGCAGTAATTATCGCGACAATCATCATTATTTACTCTTGTGCCTGCAAAAAACGTCGGTCCGGAAACAATGTTTCTGCTACAAGTGCAGACAAGGCTCCTGCTATAGGATTAGTAAAACTTCGAGCTCCTAATGCTGGAGGAGCCAGATCCTTCTCAGTGTCAGAACTTACTAGAGCTACAGAAAACTTCAATACGGAGATTGGCAAAGGAGGGTTTGGATCTGTCTATTACGGAAAGCTTCCGAATGGCCTCGAGGTTGCCGTGAAGGTCCTTGACAGCGCCCCAGGCAATCAAGGAAGTAAACAAGGAGCGACTGAGTTTTTCAATGAGGTATTATAATTTCTACCTCTTCCCTGATCCATTCAAGCTACCTGACACTCAAAATTCTTTATTTGTACTGTCTTTCCCGCGGTTTGGTTTCTTCAATTCTTCCTACTAGCACATGGAACATATTAAGCCCTAAGTGCGTGAACTAAAACTTTGTTTCAAGCTTGAAGGCAACTATAATAGGTTCCCAACCTGTTTCTATCGTTCCAAGATGTACGGACATGCTTTTCCTTTCTATTGGACATTTTGCTACCTTCCTTTCAGTTCCTGCAGATAAGGGCAGCGACCACTGTTGGCCATAAACTAAGACAGTTCGGGGGTAATCGAAATTAATTCTGCCTTGTGAGGTATTGACATGTTGATATTGGTGTGGGAGGGCAGGTTGATGTGCTGTCCAGGGTTCATCACAGAAACTTGGTTTCATTGTTGGGCTTCTGCAATGAAACGGGAAACCAAATGTTGGTATACGAGTATTTACCCCAGGGATCTTTACGAGACCGATTGAATGGTATGATCAATCCTAGCAAAAAATCTCACAAGTTTTTCTTCCAAATGTATTCCACAACCTTTTTCCCTCACTGGTTGTACTGAACCCTGTCAACCTATTCTCATTTTCGGTGTCCTCCGTTCCTTCAAAACTGACACTTTTCCGTGAAATTGTAATGTACTCAAATAGCGTCAGGACATCTCGGAGTGCTTGATTTCAAGGCCCGCCTGAATGTGGCGTTGAATGCAGCGCAAGGTAGCCAAGTTCAACTTTGATCCCCTGACATGATCCCTTGCATCTGGTTCTCCATGAGTATCAATTCTTGTCCAGCGTTTTTCAGTGAAACTCACAGTCTTCGTTAGGGCATGATCAGATCCTTTTGTCAATAATAGAAGAAAACCAATCCCTGAAGTATTCCAGCAAACATAATTGCATTAAACGTAGCCATGTGTGATCATAGCATTAACGACAGTTTCTAACGTGAAGTCCGCCAATTTTAACGCTGCTACGTTTTTTAACACACGTGAGGATTGGTTTGGGCAATTTTGTACTGAGTGTGGGACGTTGGTGAATTGAATCTTCCAGGACTGGAGTACCTACACACTGGGTGCAATCCATGCATAGTGCACCGAGATGTGAAGAGCTCCAATATCCTGCTCACCAACACAAAAGAAGCGGCCAAAGTGGCCGACTTTGGGTTGTCGAGATTGTTCCCTGGGGAAGATGGCTCCCTCACCGTCGTCAAGGGCAGCCTAGGATACATTGACCCAGAGTAATCAGCTCACCTTATATGAGCCACCACAACATCAATGCCAATTTTGAAGAGAATTTGACAGATTGTATTGATTGAGGATTTGATTCATAACCTAAATCTTTCTTTCTTGTATTTACATTCCCTCTAAGAATCTGATTTAGAAGGTATGCAGCCAACGAGATTGAAGTGCACAATTTAGATATCGTCACTTGAAGTCAATTTAAAGTGCTAAATCCTGAAGTCCAAACTTTTGACTATTATGATTGTTTGCCATTATTATAATCAGCAACTGGAAATTGGAGAATTCGGCTGTATGACGAACATAACATGCTTTTTACGATTTTAGAGTTGGAGTTTGCAGATTAGGTACCAAAAATAAAATTTGGAAAGATCAGATGTTGGGCGTATGATAAAAATGCCATTGTCCCGTCCTTATTCACTTCCACACATTGGTCTAAATCCCACATTATTCATGGTGATTTGAATCCTAATTTCGTCAGTTCTCTTCCTTGTCTGCAGGTATGTGACAACTCACTTCTTGACGTCAAAGAGTGATGTGTACAGCTTTGGCGTGGTGCTTCTGGAGCTCTTGACAGGCCGTGTCCCGCTTCCTTCAGCTTCTGAAACGCAATCCAACTTTGCTTGGACGCTCTGTGACTGGGTACCTAGTTGCTTACCACTACTTGATCTCTTCACAATGGGAGCTAGATGGGAGAAAACTTTGCCTCAATTAGCCCATGAACATAAATTCTGTGTAGGCTAGATGGCGACCTTTGCCGTGGATGTTTTCATGCACAACCAAGTGAGCAATCAAAGGGAGACTATCTCTGGCCTTCCCAGATCGCCACCCCGGTTCACACTGTTGGCCAGCATGGAAAATCAATGCCCATTGATTCTCCCTGTTTGCTTGTTCTCCTTCCTAGTGCAAAATCACGTACCCAGTAAACGCCTGATATTCCCGTCATAGAAACAAGAATAATCTCCCTTTTTATGCTAAATAGCCGTCTGTATGAGAGAATGAACTCAATCGCCTCATGCACAGGCCGTTACTCTTCCTTGCCTATCTAATTTGATCGTCAGTTTCGTTAAATTAACGCTATAAATTCCATTAAAATGTCGCAGTGGACCCCAAGAAATTAAGGAAATGAAACGATCAGGGAGCAGGAGGGGGAAATCCTAGCCGACCAGTGCACAGTGCACAATGTTGCGTACGAAATGCAATTTGTATAGAAATAGGTAATGCATTGATAAATAGATGTGTTACAGAAGGACCAGACTAAGCAGTCAGAAAAGGGGACTGGTAGCTCAGGGGTGTAGCGGTTAGGAAGGCCATAACCACACACGGTAATGAATACTGAACAGCTATCAACGAAAGGATTAGGTAACGGTAACTGCTGCTCTAACAATTGGCAACTGGACTTGCACATCTATGGACATAGCAAGCTTATGTCCATCTCGAAACGCCTCATGGAACACCGCCAATTAAGTGAACAGAATCGACGTTGCTCTCACTGACAGTGGACCTGATGACTTGCAGGTGCGGAGGACGCTCCAGAGTGGTGGCGACACAGACAAGATCCTGGACCCCAGCTTGAAGTCTTCCCATCCTGACAAAGAGGCGGTGTGGAAATTGACAGACATGGCGATGATGTGCGTGGAGCCCAAGTCCATTCACAGGCCTTCCATGACGGAGGTGGTCCAGGAGCTTCGAAGCGCGCTTACCATTGAAGAAGCCAACACCGGGGCAGCTTACACTCACCAGCAGCAGCTGCAGCAGCTGCAGCAGCAACACCAACACCAACAGAAGCAGCGTTACACATCGACTTCGTCTGATTATGATTCAGGTGCTTTTAACACCAGCGTTCCGATCTGGCCAGCTGCTCGGTGAATGGCTGAATGGTACCCAAGTACATGAATAGAGTACACTCAAACCTCTCGCTTTTATGTTACTGTCTTAAGTTTGGGGATTGATGCACTTCCAATGGCACTCACATTGTGACAATTGCGACACTTGATGATTGTGAAGTTGATAGGGGTGGCAGGAGTCAGGAAGCTTGTGTAGAATCCTTCACAATTCTCAAGCTCTTTGTCATCACATTGGGATGCAAGTTCTTGGGATATGGTGTGCGTGGAGGGAGTTTTGAACTGGGGAAATCTTGTATCTAAGGTTGGTGAGAGGAAGAAGGATATGATGCGTAGTAGAGGAGGCTGGTCATATTAACCCCGCGCGCGCCCCGGGGGACCAAAAGTGTTTGTACTTAGTTAGAAGTCCAACTCAAAGTGCTATAACTTGTGCATCCAATGTCCTTATTAATAATACTTGTTGGTAAATCTGTGCTCTTTCTTCAAGTGGTGAAATTTTCAAATCAATCCAAGATGTACTGATTTTTTGAAAGTCATTCAAAGTTCTCGGGTTCAATTTGAGTTCACCTAACTTCATTTTGATGGCTGCAACTTCAAGGGCTTTGTATGTGTTTCATCTAGTGTTTGTTTTCAATAAAATTTGTTGTGTTTTATTCACCCCTTGAAGTTTAGTTACTAGAGTTCAGTATAAAGTATGTGCAATGCAGGATTAGGAGCCAAAGTTTGATTATAACATAGGACAAAACTCTTTGGAGCACCAAAACTAGAGTTTGATGGAGATTGGTACTATTCTTAGTTAAACCTTTCTCTAACACAAATTTTACAACTAAGGACAACCTTTACAATTAACTCTATTGTGATAAAAATTTCATGGCAATCTTAGTTGTTTCAAATGTTTGAAAGCATTTCAAAGTTCAAAATCTAGACATTGGGGGATTACAATGAACTTCAATGGCTTGTTTCTTCTTCATATAGTGTCCGTTTCCAAATAATTTCTTGGGGAAAGTTGTGCATACTAGTCTAGTTTTTGTGGTCAATACAAGAAGTTAATATGAGTGTTTGAGAAGCATTTCCATAGAAGGAGGTTTAGCCGTAGATGTGTTTTATGTAACTTTTTTTGCTATTTTTTTACATTTCAAAGCCATTTTGTAAACACAATGAGTCATTTGAATGATATTTTCTTTCACCAATGTACTTGTATGTTGGTTTTGAAGCACTCTATAGTTTTATTTTTTTTTCATTTGAGTAGGTTTAGAAATTGAATTTCACCTCCAAATGTGTTGCAAAGAAAATTTCAGCATCCTTTTACAATACAAACATTACAATCTTGCAATCTATGTGGCCAAATGACTCCAAATTTGATTCAATTCCCTTAAAACACATACTTGACAAAATTGTACATTTGAGATTTCCATACCTTAGTGACATTTAGACCTGTAATACTTCAAAAGCAACAATGTTTTTAAACCCAAAAAGGCCCTGACCGGACATTTAGGGGTTAAAAAAGTTTAGATTGAGTAGCTTCACTGATTTGATTTTGGTGGTTGTGGTATGCATGTAAATCTTGTGACTAAAATAAAAATACGAGCAGGTGTTGTCACTGCTGTACATTCTTAAGTTTGGGGCTATTGTGACATTGCCTCATGTGTCTTCTAAACAAATTGAATTTTTGTTACAAAATTTTATTGGATTTGTGCCAAACTTGAGTCTTTTTTCTTTTCTCTATCACTACTGTACAATCTTAGGTTTGGGGTTGTTGTAACGTTGCCTCATGTGTCTTCTAAACAAATTGAATTTTTGTTACAGAATTTTATTGGATTTGTGCCAATCTTGAGTTTCTTTTCTTTTCTCTGGGTTGTTCTTCACAACAGAGAGAATGTTTTTCATACATTAGTTGTTATAAAATTCTCTTTCAAATTAGACTTGCACATATACTCGATTCACTTGTTGGATTATACTATTGATATTGGAGTTATTATGAAAGTCTTGAAAGTCACCCTCTTGGCCTCTTCTTGGTTCTTAGTTTGCTTTTAATTTTAAATTGTTTTTGAATTTTTAGTCAACTTGTATTCATGGAGAATGAAAATAAGGCATATTTGAGTGTTTTCTATCTAATCAAATTGAATTGTCTTCTTCCTAAATTGAGGTTTAGCTAAACCTCAATTGATTTGTAAGGAATGATTTCTTGTGAGTTCTATTACAATCAAAGATGCTTCTATTTGATATTTTGTAAGTGTTCATTTATAAGTGTAGATAGTCTTGATAGCTAAACTAATGAACCTAAACTATAGTACAAATTTGATCCAAGGAGGCTTATTTAAATAGGATTGATTCAACTATTTACCTAACAGGCCATTGCAACCAAAAGAATTTAAAAGAGTTCATTTAATTACAACTAACTATGTAATTGCTCACGCTATAATTCTAATTACTAAATTTCATCACTCCCCTCTTAAAGTCCACAAGGATAATAATATTCTCCCAAATCAATTCTTCAATCTTCAATTCTTTTTATTTTCATTTTTTCTTCTTTCTTTATCTTTTAACTATCATTTGTTCTTTGTCTAACAATTCGGTTCTTCACAAGTCGGCATTGTAGGCTGGGGTAGGGCATTCCTAAATTGGTCTTAAACCAAGAACAACTTGGTGTGACTTCTACGCTTCAAATTTGGTTTAGCCCTTTTCTTGTTGTTCTCTGTCTTTATTCAAGGGAACCAAAAAATCTTCTTTAACCAACTTGGAATTCACACTTGTAATATAGCTTGGCTTTGAATAACTCTTGTCACTACAAAACTTACAACTCTTACAAGCCAATTTGGATTTGATCTTTTTTTTGTCCATGATACTATTTCTCTAGCACAACCAATTAACACACCAAACATCAAGAAACAAAATATAACTCAACTAGCTGGGATTCGCACTGGACTCGCTCAACAATGGGTACCAAAACCTCCAAGAAAAATCCTCCTAATAGAAAATCAAGAGGAGACAAGAGCCACCGACCACATTAACTAACTCAATTGATTTGACTTCACCAATTTGCATAACTTCTAATTGGACCTCACTGAACATTGGCTCCTGTTGGACACCTAAATTGGTAACCTGTTAAACATCCTCAATCGGAATCACTACCATTTGCTTCGACAGACTACCACTTCCCATTGATTTGGACTTTAGACCACATCCCAACTTGACATTCCCGCTGGGAGTCAACCACTCCTACTCGGACTAAAAGTCACCTTAGAAATTTGATTTGATTAGCTATTACTAAACTAGCGTCTTAAATTGTAATACAACACCTTTAACTATTCCACTGAATTCAATCTGCAGCAAAAAATCACTGATTTGGATTTAAAAACCCATCAAACACACTACCAAAATGAAGCAAAAACCACTCAAACATCTCAAAAAGCTTAAAAAATTAAGTCATGTTAGGTAATCTATAGTAAGTTTGATAATAGCATTGGACTTTGACCATGGCATTTTGAACATTAGAGTTTAATCATAGCATTTTGAACTTTAAAATTCAATCAAAAGACTCTCGTAGAGTTCTAAGTTTTCATTGTAAACGTCAAAATGAAATAATTGGATGATATTTCTCAAGGATTAAAGTGTGATGGATTTTGTGACACAGGTTGTGCCTCTACGTATTTAATATTCACAATATATAAGGGTATTTTTTAATATTTCTCAAGGATGAAACATGATGGATTTTGTTACACGGGTTGTGACACTATTTATTTAATATTTGCAACATATGTATGGGAATTTGTTCCTTTCTTATTGCGTAAATGGCATGAACTTGATATTTTGCTATTTAGATTGACTTTCCATATATGCCCTATGCATGTACAACAAAATCACATCTATCACATGTGACTTTGTGCTACAATTGGAAAACAAAAATAGTGTCTACAAACACTAGTAGAAAAACAATGACTACCATAACAAAAAATGAACAAAAAAAGTGTTGATGTTGTTTGTATCTTCGGTCGCGTTGTTTTGGACAGTACTTAATAAAAAAATCGTTGTTCATTTTTTTATAGTAGTCAAGTCAAAAAAATAGAATAATAATTCATTTATAAATTTGCTCAATAAATGAGCACCACATGGCATATGAAAAATCGGCCCTATAAAAAATGTCACATAGGCAAAAAAAAAACAGACAAGAATTGCAATGTAGATACGAGTTTTAAATTAATTTTTTAACTTTAAATAGATATAAGACAAGCTTCTTTTTAACTTGGTGATTGAAGACAAGAGACGGCAAGATCTTTATACAAATGGGGTGGTAGAAGGTAGAACAAACCATATGGGATATGTGAATTAAGACTATGAGTGGTTCACATATCCCATATGGTTTGTTCTACCTTCCTACCACGGCCCCATTTGTATAAAGAACTTGTCTTCTCCTCTCTTTTATCATTGAAGTCACTCATTTTCTATTACCGCGGTATATAAACTTTGTCCTCTTACTATAAATTAAATATTTTATGACATAGAATTCCATATACGTTGATTTAAATATTGCCCAAATAATGAAAACTTGTTTTAAACTTTTGGATTTTAAAATCAGCATCAATTTAATGCTTTTTTGTTGATTTGAACATTGTACTATGTGAGTCAATAAAAAATTCAGTGACCATTATATTAACTTGTACTAACTTGTACCAAATCAACAAAAAATTGTTAAAACTGTCAATATAGTATCCCAATCAACAAAAAATTCAAATTTTTTTTGTTGAGTTGGACACCATTTTCTAATAGTGGAAGACATCCCCTCATTAGACATTGCACCTATCCTATTCTTGCATTCCAAGTACATTTCTTCCATTCTAAATTACTCATATCCTAGTGTCTCCAGCAAAGGAAACAAAAATACATGACACTACATTTGCTTTGCATTTGTAGTATGTGCTAGTGGATGAGTATAATGAAATGATTGCAGCGTACTTCAAAAATCCCACTACTTCTATTCCAAAAATTAAATTAAAATCACAGTGCATCTAATTAGCAATGCCAATGTATGCAACAAATATTCTAGAACCAATGGAAGTACTATGGCTACTAAATGACACTCTCTACACCATAAAAAAAAAAAAAATACAATTTGACTTCTTCAACTTCTTGGACTATTTGTAATCCCTCCGAATGGGAATGACAATGCATTGGCTGACCAATGCATATGTATGTAGCAGAAAAGCCAAGAACAAATAGAATTGTATAGAGCTACATATCGATTCTGGTATCTCCAATGGACAAAAATTCAGAAACCAACACTACTATGGAAGAAAATTTTTACTATGTACACTCAAGAAAAAAATGGAATTTGTTTGCAATAGGCTTCTAATGCAAATGTCTAAATTGGAAAGAAAAAAATGGAGTGCAAACGGTTAGCAATTTGATGAACATTGAATTGGTGGTCATAGAAGTGTAAATGTCACTGAATGTCTACCAACCACAGAGATAACTCTTGACTCAGGCCTCTACTCTAATGATAGATACTATGTCATATATTACTTCACAAATCAGGGAGAATCAGTGGACATTGATTTTCCATGCTGGCAACAATGTGAACCGGGGTGGCGATCTGGGAAGGCCAACGATAGTCTTCGTTTGATTGCTCACTTGGTTGTGCATGAAAACATCCATGGCAAAGGTCGCCATCTAGCCTACACAGAATTTATGTTCATGGGCTAATTGAGGCAAAGTTTTCTCCCATCTAGCTCACATTGCGAAGAGATCAAGTAGTGGTAAGCAACTAGGTACCCAATCACAAAGCGTCCAAGCACTATAAGAAAATTGTGTTTTTTTGGATGTCGGACCCAAAACGTAGCATGTCTTTGGCTAGACATACTATGTCCACATGAACATTGACATGTTTACTAGACAAATGCAACGAAAGTGTATGTTTATGTGTATGTTTTAGAAAATAGAGGAAAATTATGGTCACAGCATGTAGGTGCTAGCAAAAACAACTATGCCATTAAAGACATGACTGTAGACATAATGATGTTTCAAAGATTGTCCGAGAAAACAATCATTGCCACGTCAACATCCCTAGTCCATTTTAATTGTGGATAAATTAGTAAAAATTACTGTAATCTAGGAGAAAATAATTGCCCAAGGTGAAAAAAAAAGTTGATGGGCAGGTAGTTTTGGGAAAAAAGCTAATGTGGCATGTGATATGGTATATGACATGAAAATTCAATGACATGGATATGAAAAATGCTGACGTGGCATCTAACCTGGAAATTCAGTGACATGGACATGAAAAATGCTAATGTGGCATCTGACGTGACATTGTCTGATAAGATTAATGTTGTTTTGAGCAACATCAATTTAGACGTCAACAAAAATTTTGATACTGTTTTTGGCGACATCTATTCAAATGTCTTTTGAGACATTTTCTGAGATGTCAACTTTAACATCCAAACATTTTGCAACATCAACTTTGACATACACCATAAAAAATAGCCCATACAAAATACATAGTACAAAATACACTATACAAAATATTTGGTATTTATGTCATACGACTTAAAAGCCAATTATTGTGTGTAAATAGACATGAAAAGACATACTATTTATACAAGTAGGGTAGTAAAGGCATGACAAACTATATAGGATATGTAATTTTTCAAAATTATACAAAGTTGTCAAACTTGACATCTTAGTTGATATCGAAAAAAACATCTAGACGTCTCAATTGATGTCTCAGTTGATATCTAAAAAAACTTTGTTAAACTTTTTGAATGGTGTCTAGGTGTGTTGATGTGGCATGCCACCTCATCCTTGTTGGATGCCATATTTTTTAATATATTTTGAATTTGAGTCCATTTAAGTGAAGTGAAGTTTGCCAAGTTTAGTTTATAAAAAGTAAATCAAATGCCACATTACTTGGCATTTTTAAAAAAAATTAAATTTTTTTAAATTTAAGAAAAAAACTTGTCTAATGGTTGACCTTCCCCTACATTTTACAGTTGGTCAGGGTTTTACCTCAATCCATAGTAACTTTCTCTAATTTAACCGAAGTTTATCCAAAAGCTCTTGCCAACGTGGCATTTCTATGTTTTCTTGGATGTTGTACAAAACACAACTATGTTTTTCTTGATGTCTTTTAGAACATTAACGTTGCATAGGACATCAACTTGTTCCACCTATGACATGCAAACGTTTTTTGAAACATCCAACTCAATTCTACCTCCTATGGCTGCAATCCCATTTTTGTGCTCTTGTTTTGAAAAACATCCTTGTTTGTTGCTAACGTTCAAAAAAATGCGGGTTTCTTATAGTGAACCTTCCCTGTTCAGATGATGTCACATACACATCACACCCAACATCCACAATCATTACTTTTGTCATCCGATGAATGTTTTCAAGACAACATTTATTTGTAGGAGACATGGAAGTAGACAAGCTGCCCTATCCTTCAGATGTTCTACATGACATTTGCAAGCTATCACACACATATGCAAAGAACATGGATGTATTAACCCCTAAAGGACCATTGTCCCCTTAGGGGACAAATGTGTTTTCGGGCAAGTACCTACGAGCTGAAATTTTGTTGTGATTTTTTTAAACTTCTTTTGGAGATGGAAAAACTAATAAGCTTTGTGAGAATATAATTTTTTTCACAATCGGTGCCCGGGAACAAAAGTTATGACCAAATAAGCTCAAACAAGGGGATGGGCAGTCTGGGCAGCAAAAAAAAAATAGAAAAAAATTTGAATTTTTTTTTTAATATTTTTTTCTCATAGATTATATTTTTGTCTATCTAGAAAGCTTTGATTCATTTCATATGGATTTGTTATGAGCAAGTTATGGACATTCTTGTTTTTTGGGTAGTTAGAGCATCTTCTTGAAAAAAATAACTTGTAGGATTCATTTCTGAATGCAATTTTTTTTTTTTCAATTTTTTTTACATGGTCTGATTTACTTTCTAGAACAATCCCACCATTGGTATTAGTGAATTTTTATTCCATCTAAAATATATTAATATTTTAGATTTTCCTTCTATCTCGTACCTATTTCTATTTACACTACAAGAAAAGAGGCCTTAGCGTGACTGCAAAAACGTGACTGTAGAAATTGCGCGACTGAATTGTGACTTTACCTCCCTAATTGCACCACTGGGCTGATGCAGGAAACGCTAGAGTCGTTCTGCAGTCATTCTGTAGTCGCTGTTTTCACTGTCGGATGAACAGTGACTGCGCGCGCAGTTCATCCACAACAGTCCGTTCCCAGGGTCGACGATGAAGTGACGTGGCTGACTAGAACGCGATTGGAGACGACAGAGTCGCGGAGGAGTCATGCATATTCCGTTTTTGCGACTGCAGTATGACTTTTTTGTAGTCAATATGACTTCCACGACTAGAAGCAGTCACGGGGAAAATGTTTTCTTTTACTTATGGATAAAGAAAAAGATGTCAAGTTCCTGGGCGGTCCACGGAGGATAGGAGCGGGCAAGTCTGGTATCGGATATGTGACTTCCATATGACTGCAGAATCACTGGAGACTTCTTCCCGCATATAACTAGGGACATGCAATAGGGTGTTCAGTTGAATATGACAGGGGGGCCATGCTGCAGCGGACATGACAGTTCCTCTCATATGAAATGCGATCCTACCTGACATGAAGTCATTTAGGTAGAAAGAGAGAGATGTGGGAGTACCATTATTGAAATGAAACACACTAAACATTAAAGGTAGAATGAAACTATAATACTAGTCAGTTAGCAACACGTACTGACAGCACTCCCACAGCAGATTCGCGCTTTAGGCAGCCACCCACCTTTCATTAAAGTCTCCCTTCATGCATTCGACACCAAGGTGCATAGAAATGTGGTATACTAGCTAAACAAGTGAAAAATTGTATTGAACATGACTGAAGTACAATGACAAATGCACTTTCATTACCCAATAAATGGCAAGACATTGATAAGAAGGGACACCTCATTGCAAGTGAAGCCTACCTGGAAGCTGTATGACTACATCATGACTGTGATGCGACTACAAAATGACTGAAGCAGGACTGGAGAATGGTAATTCATGACTCAAGTATAACTACTCAATTTCCGACATGACTGCAAGTGGTCTACTTGCTTGACTACTGCATGATGTTGCGGTTCTGTGATGCTTCGCTTCCCATGACACAATGAGGGGCACTTATAACAATGTGGTGACCTCACAACTGTGGACCTAAGCAGCAGTGTACTTAGTACTGCTCTTGTGCCAACAAGTTTTCTTCCACCGATAATTCGATGGCTCCGACTAGATTGGCGGTGGAGCTTCTATCCGGCACTCTTCGTGGAGCTGTAAGTCCGATGGCCTCACCAGTAGTCGTGATGAAGGCATCTGTGCGGTCGACTACTTCTCGTTTGGAACGAGCTTCATGGTGTAAGACCACTTTCCAGCCAGGTCTGTTCGCCGCATCGGAAAAAAACACCTGTGTGGCTTGACTCGGGAAGATGAATGGCTCAGCCATGCGAGGGAGTTTATAGTTGACCAAAAGGAATCCTGCGTCATCACGCACATATGCCGGGTTCCCTCGCGTGTCAACTGGTTTCACCCATTCACAACGTAGGAGAACAATGTGTGTATGCAATGCGCCATAATCTAGCTCCAAGATGTCCTTGAGCACGCCGACGTATTGCACAGAAGACTCACTAGCACTTCCTTCCGGCATTTCGAACATAGACGCCACACCGCTATTGTAGCTTAGAAGTCGGAGGGTTGAGTCATCTTCGATACGGAAGTGGTTTCCAAATGCTGTGATGCGTGCATATCGAGTTGCTCTCTGTGAAGGTTTTTGGTTCATCAAGAAACGATCCAGCTCTTCATTGTTGCTCCAGTCAGGGTCAGACTGCAACACACAGTTGTGAATCCACTCTGCTAGGGGTGCTGTTGATGGATTCCGCAGTGACTCTTGCATCCACTTCCTAAAAGAATCCACAACAAATACCAAATGACATTCACGAGGCAGTATAGCCAGAACTATATATAAGACATCGCCCAAAACGCAACTCCAGGACACTTCACTTCAGATGGTGTCCGTCAAAACACGACTTCAGTGCTACTTCATTACGTCGCTTACGAGTCGCACAGAAGTAATAAAATCTTTTACGACTGAAATACGACTTCAACGCAACTAGGTCGGACCCTCCGTAAATCAAACAGCCAGTACGTAGCGGCTCTGTAAGATCGCCTCCAGTATTTGATTGGAGGCATGACACGAAGAAAAAAAAATATTTACCAAGGTCTGTGGCAAGAACTTACGTATACAAATCCTGCATAACGGAGGCATTTGCCAACACGTACTGATGGGCAATGTCTCGCAGCTCAAGGGTCATAATATATGCCTTCCCAGCACCTTGAAGGACCTCCTCTGCGTCACCATATTCTTCGTCTTCGTCCCACACTCGTCGTTGCGTGGCTTCAAATTTATGGAGGTACTCAGTAATGAAGCCTATGCACTCATCCTTGAGGTAACCCTTGGCCATGCAAGCCTCTGGACGCGCGAAATTGCGCACATGATTCTTTAGTACCTTCATGTACCTTTCGACGGGGTACATCCACCTCGCACTCACTGGTCCACAAAGGTCTAACTCTTTGGCAAGGTGATAGGGGAGGTGAGTCATTACGTCAAAAAATGACGGTGGAAATTCTATCTCCAATAAGGCCATGCTTTCCGCCACATCATTTTGTAGGGACGGGAAGTCCGCAGGGTTGTAAACCTTCGTGCATAGGCGACGGAAGACCTTGCACA
Organism: Rhytidiadelphus loreus; assembly: GCA_947034895.1. Taxonomy (NCBI): domain Eukaryota; kingdom Viridiplantae; phylum Streptophyta; class Bryopsida; order Hypnales; family Hylocomiaceae; genus Rhytidiadelphus; species Rhytidiadelphus loreus. The sequence goes on from OX344762.1 coordinate 1,399,207, forward strand.
TGCGCATGATAGCCAAACGTGGCCCGGATTGCATGAGACCTCTAAGCGCCAACGGCATTACCTCCTGCATTAAGACGTGGTAGTCGTGACTCTTCAGCCCTCCAAAATTCTTCTTCCGAATGCACTTTCCCAAGTCTGATCCATAGCCACTCGGTGTCTTTAGCAACTCCAGGCTTCTTGCAAACTTCTCAAACTCATCATCTGTTAGCACATACGACGCTCTGGGCTTGACCATCTTCCCCAGCCTCCGAGGATTAGGAGTCAGCCACAAGTGACGCCGCATGTTCCGCCTTTGTAAATCACGCCTCACTTTGACGGTGTCTTTTTTCCCAGTTATAGTCTTCAGTAAATTCTTAGCCAAGTTCATTTCGCAATGCATGACGTCTAGTGTATACCGGATAACGAGATGCTGTGAGGGAAATAACAACGACAATGGTCAGCGATCGTGAATTCCACGGAGAAGGACATAACACCTTTCTTTAATCTAACAATGCTTAGTAGTCATCGTACAGATGCTAGGAGAAAGTGTCACTTCTGCATGACTTTCACAGCACTCCTACAAGACTGGGAGATGACTCGGCTACGTTCATACGACTAGTAAATGACTTTGTGGCCTACCAAAGGCAGGACTTTTCATATGCGGACGGTGATGCACCCTCTCAGATGGAAAAAAGGGTGAACACAAAATGGCGTAGGGAAATTCTCTTGAATACCTCACTCAACCAATTTAGAGAGCAATATGGTCTAAGGGTCATTCAAATGCTGTAAGAAATCACGAAGGGCAGGTGCACACTCTTTATATAGATTACTGGGGTGTACTCACGTACAAAAAAGACCATGTCATTACATATTTAGTTCATTTACCATTTTTGTCTTTTATTTACAGCTTCCTTTAATGTAACCATCTTCCTTGAGTAATACTTGAAACAAATGCGCAGGAATGTTAAAGGGACAATGCTTAGCAGTTTTCCTACAGTCGCGTAGAAAGTGTAACTCCTACGTGACTCTCTCACGACTTCTACAAGACTCAGAAATGACTTCACTTCTCTCATATGATTGGTAAATGACTTAGGGGCCCACAGAAGGCTCACCTTCCAATACGGCAATCTATACAAAATACTGAGGCGCTTGACACCATGTATTTTGGATGGGTCGCTTGTTACACCATCTCTGTTTCCGTTTGCTTTCCAGGCCATGTAGTCTGCTGCATGCTGCATCTGCTCTTCAACTGAAACAGCAGACGGTGGAGGGCGGTCTTCCATCTCACCATTGAAGTGCGATTTCATGTCATGTGATCTGTAAGGATGCTCTACTGGCAACCACCGCCTTGTGCCACCATACGTGCATTTTCCAAGCTCAACGGAATGCTCCGCGCCCAAATCTGCACCGCACCATGGACAAGCGGCATAACCTTGATGTGCAAATCCTCCTACTGTTCCGTAACCTGGGAAGTCATGAATAGTCCAAAGGAGCATGGCACGAAGTTGAAATGACCTCTGACCCATGTCCTTCGTAATGTTGTATGCAGGAACTCCAGCCCATAATTCCAGGAGCTCGTCCACCAGAGGCTCCAAATACACATCGAACACCTCAGAAGTCACAGATTCCTTGCCGGGAATTAAAAGTGCTAGTAGAATGAAAAACTTCTTTGTCGTCAACCATGGGGGGAGATTATAGTTCAACAATAGAACAGGCCATGTGGACCACGAAGTCCTATTCTGCTTGAACGGGTTAACTCCATCAGCTGCTAGCGCAAAGTGAGCATTTCTTGGATCATTACCAAAAGTAGGATCTACATTTTCATGAAAATGCTTCCATGCCTTGGAGTCACATGGGTGTCTCACCAGCCCGTCCCCTCCATCTTGGTCACTCCGATTCTCAGCATGCCAAAGCATCAGCTTAGAAATTGCTGGACTTCGAAACATTCGCTGAAGTCGTGGTATGATTGGAAAGTGCCTGAGAACCTTCAAGGGGAAGCAACGCCGCTCCTCATCTCTGTAACGACGTCCATTGCACTTTGGGCACCGGAGAGCATTCTCGTGTTCACCACGGAAGAGCACACATCCCCGCTCGCAAGCATGGATGCTATTGTAAGTCAAACCCAACTTCGAAGTCAGAGTTTTTGCAGCATGGTATGTCTTCGGCAAAGTGTTCTGCTCTGGGAGAATATGCTGGTGAAGGAGGCCAAAAAGTTCGTTTGCACAGTTGTTGGTCACCCCATGTACAGTGCAGAGATTCATAATCAACACTGTGGCTGCCAACTTGCTGGAGCGGGCCCTCTCATATAGTAACTGCATTGACTCCTCTAGAGCTGTGGCATCAAAGCAGCCTTCGTCAATAGGTACGCCCGCGTTCGTTTCACCACAAGCTTGGAGATCGCCAGCTTCGGCATCGCTAGCTTCTTCCATGATATGGTCATGGATGGAATCCGCTGCTGCAAAAGCATCGGCTACCTCTCGATGCGTCCTCTCTGCTATACCTTCCAGGTCAGGTACGGTGTCTGGTTCAGGTACGTCTTGTAAGGCTTGATCAACCATGCCCTGGGTATCTACAGCAGCGTCTACTTCTTCTGGCCCTTGTCCAACTGCTGTCCAGAAATGCTGGTCCCACTCGTCATTAGAGGAGTCCCTATCGCCTGGTCCTCTCCAAATTCGACAACTTGGATGTCTTCCACTCCTGATCAAATGCTCTCTCACATTCCGAAGTAGGATCTTCCTTCGCCCACGACATTCATTGCATGGGCAGTAAATTCTTAGCATATTATAGTGTGTTGCACGTTGGTGCTCACGAATCCACAGTCGGTCGTCACGTAGTCGTTGCCTCCGAATATCTGAGAGAGGCAAGCATGCCGGAATCATCGTCTGTGCTTCTGCACTTCATAAGGAAATTAAAGATAGTGAGAAGTACGTCGCATCCTCTGCCGAACTTGGCACAGGAGTTCTAAGTTCTCATCACATGAACGCGACTTCAACATGACTCCAACAGACTGCATGATGACTTCAATATGACTATGTTATGACTTCAGTATGACTTAGTAAAATAGAGCATGACTTATATACATCTTTCAACGAACTCATAGCAGACTCGAACGTCATTTGCGGCTGTTTTCTTTGAGGAAAAGATGACGACTAGCACATGGTTCTCTAATTTCACTTGACTGAACACTCGACCAATGAAAATGAACTAAAAGAAAGGTATTTATTTCATACGTGCCTAAAACATACAAATGGGAGTAAGTCCTCCACAATGAAGGCACGGATACAATTATTTGGGATTGCCACGCGCTATGCATACATTTGGGGGGCGCATGGGAAAATAAAGGGAATAACGATCCCACGTTTTCTTTTCTTTTTTACTCCTACCTGTGGAGGCACGGAGAAACTATAGTGAAGCTTACAGGAACCAATCCTTTCGTTTCACGTCCTAGCAAAAAGGATATCCATTCTAACTTGCATGAAACAAGTGGATCTACATAGGCATGTTCAGTTTCTACATTTGAACCTACACCCTCCTCCAACTTGGGGGAAAAATGCTCGTTCTCACTTCAACGGGCAGTGCATTTCACCTGTTTACAAATCACAACTCTGGAGGATGTGCTGCCCTCCATGTGCTTGAATACTTGCCAGTGTAACGAATGTCCTAATTCAACACCGATGAAAACATGTGTAAAGCTATGTTGAACACCTGCCATTCCTTGACATGTGGATTTAATCACAGAAGTAGGAAGCATGACGGAAGGACTCAGTATAGGAAGGCTATTGTCAATGTCCACCGAGTCAGTGCTTCGTCCAATTTGTCAATGAAGTGTTTTTGCGTACAGGACCTACTACAATAGCTTCCAAGTTCAACTCTGGTGTTTCCATCCTCTGTCATGGCCTACGAAATAATGGAGTGGCCTTTAGAACTGTCCTTCACAATTGATTTTTTGTGCAATACACGGCGCGTTCTCCTGAAAATTGTTTGAAAACCACCCATTCAAATGTGGAGAAGTATAATTATTGAGAATCAGGCAGACGAGTTTTAAATGCCTTGATATTTCCCATGGTAAGCACTGACGTGCCTACAAAACTGGAGAAGGTGACTACAATGTGACTGCCAATGGAGTCACGAGAAAGTCAACAAGCACACTTGCAACTACAGAATGACTGCTACTCTCATTGTGGCTAGAAATTTTGTCTTTGGGAAGGAAGATGGACTTACCCATTGGGCTGTGCCTTCCAAAGTTGATTCCGAGGCAATGCTTGATTCCCTACCATATTACACGTATGGGTTGTAGTATCTGAGTTGCGGAGAGCATTCCAGTGGCTACATATGCCATCTTTTACGCATATCACGTTACGCTATGCATGAGCGATGAAGATTATTTCCCTATTATCATTTTCTAGTTGTCCATGGTCACTCAGTCATGGATGATTAGCAAATAAGGGGCGGCGACAATTTGTATTCCATTTTTTTTGGCTTCACAGTCTCACACCCTGTCATTTTGCTACAATTACCCTTCTGTAAATGGGTGCTCCTGACCTTGGACGCGTTATGAGTCATCTAGAAATAGTAATTGTCCTGGAAAGACCACGGCTTCCATCAGATGAGGACTCAATAGCCCTTACACTTCTTTGGAAAAGACTGTTTGAACAGTGCAGTACATCATCGCCACGGTCGTGCCAACATGAATCCGTGTTCCATTTTGTTTACTCGCATCTATGACACACCTTCATCCTACCTTTTTCCATCCTCCATATTCAAGTAAGTGTGCATGAGACCTCTGCACATGTATAAGGTTTAAGTCTTTATTTGAATAAGACCATACTTTATAGTATGCACGTACTTCTGTTCTCAATACTCCATACTCCGTCAATCGGTAAGTTCCCATTCCAACTGTAATGGTATTTTAGCCTTATAGGAAGGTTTAGGGTGCTCGGAGGATGGATACATTACAAAAGAGAACAGTGGCCTCTGCACCCTAAGGAAGAGGAACAAAAACCTCAACCACACACAGATTCAGCATCAACACTAGGACTAACTCCAAGAAGTCATTTTAGAGTAACGGACCTCACAGCATGACAAACAAATAACTGCAGTAAGTTACGTATGAGTCATCTAGTCTGTTGAATGACTTCAATGTGACTTACGGGTGACTTTTTTCGTATGGGACAGTGACTGAGGGTATACGTGCGTGGACTCATAGCAGTCACAACCACGGGGGTCACCGCCAACCGTAACGTGTACATTGAAGTCTATGAAAACAGCTAGGACTCCATCCACAAATCATAATTGTCAATGAATAATTGCACAGGAGCCACAGTACCGCAAATTAAGGAAGACGAATACTAAATTCGGGGAGTTGTCCGTGTTTAGTCCGAAGGGCCGCCCCACTTCCGCCGCCAAAGTCATGACTTTATGATCGACCACCAACCAGATCGTAAACCATGATGACCACTCCCTTGCCCTACAACATTCAAAGTGTGATCCAAAGCACTTACAAATGCGGTGCGCGTTTGAAAACCTTAGTGCTCCGCGGAGGAGTTGGACTGTGGTGACTTGGTGCTGCGGAGTAGCAAAATTTTTGTACTGCAGTTCGGGTGCACGTCTCCGATCGACAGTCACCGCTCGAACCCCGTGGTTGCAAATTCACTGCAGGCTTCGCGAAGAACTTCCGTGCATGAATCATGGAATCGCCGCCAGAGAGCCCGCCTCATCCAAAGACCGCTTATGAACTTTTGCGCGACCAGAAGAAGGCGGAGATGTTGTAGGCCCTCGAACCTGTTCTTCGCGCCAGACGGGAGTTGTGAGTTCTACTGAACTGGGTCTTTGCAGTTTTCGCTTCTGTCCTTCCTTTGCAATTGTCGATTTCGTCCTTTCTGCATGCATGCAGCCTCCCTGGTTCAACAACAGTCCAAGGATCCGTCACGTCTAGTATGTAACCATTGTTGTCGTCTCATACCACTATAAGAAAACATGGTAAAAAAAAACCCCACTCGATTTTTGAGTGTGGTTCTTTTGGTCACGTTTTTGCGCAGGAAATTTTGCAGTAAAACTCAACTTCATTTGCAGTTTCCCACTGCAATTTTTGGAATTAGGAAACATATAATATACCATTGGAAAGTCATTTTTAAGACCTTTCCAATGGTATATTATACGTTTCCTAATTCCAAAAATTGCAGTGGGAAACTGCAAATGAAGTTGAGTTTTATTGCAAAATTTCCTGCACAAAAACGTGACCAAAAGAACCGTAGTGGACGTCCACTACGGTTCGTGTGGGTTTTTTTTTACCATGTTTTCTTATAGTGTACGCAACGGAGGCCGTTGCCCGGTAGTACCATTTCCCAATCTTGCCTTCATGGTTTGAATTTTATTTTGGTGACGTTCCGCCGCCGTCTGGTACTGTAGCGCTGCAGCCATTAATTTCGCCGCCGTTTTATTTCTTGGGGGTCGTGAAGTCGTGGACGAGTGATGATGCTGTCACGTTTTCAAACTTACGACTGCACCGTCACTAAAGAGAAGTGAAGCCACAGTAATTCTGTAGTCGTGCGTGCTCCTGTGCCGAATTGGCCATTTATTTTGCTGGTCCACGTGGAACCCGTTGCTGCTCGGTGTGCGCTCGCTGCCGCCGCCGTCCTGAAGCTCACCTTGTAACCCTAATTTCACGATCGGTCATTATGTCACATTTTTTTCTGTCTTCATTTTTGCCTCTGATTTCCAGCGCGCTTTGTGGCTGCGTAGGCTCACGTCGTTTGTATTCTTCAAATTCAGAAGCATTCCTTCCATTGCTGCATGGTGCAGGGACAAGGAAGAAGCCGCCAAAAAACCACCCCGTGCTCCAACTGTCGGCCGGAGAAGGGAAACATTGAGGCGGAGATTTCAGCCGCGGCGAGGCCTTCGAGGACGTAGGCTGAGGCACCGTCGACCTGGACGCACTGAAGGAGATCGGGAGTTTAGCGAAATGGCGAGTGAGCGGGACTCATCCTCCGAGGCGACGGAGTCCAATGAAAAGGCCATCGCAGAAGGTATGATGCATCTTGCAATAGCTTGTGACCATGTTGAGCAGCAATCCCTCCAGGGCGCGGATGCCGCAGGTAATTTCGATGACGTTCATGCTAGGCTGTGGGCTTAGGCTTCTGACCATGCAATTAGGTCTTGCCTGCGCGTGTTCAACTAGGTGGTTCCTGTTCAGCCCATTTTGCAATTCCCTGACATGCGTTTCGGGTTGGGACTGTTTGCGTGTTTTTGGAAATCTGCTCTCCGTCCAAGGGTTCAGGGTCCCACCTTTGCGTACGTCACTTGCCCGTGACCTAGCTAACTCTATCGATCGGTGCTCCTCTCATTGTGTAGATGCTGGGGAGTCACTAGGAGACTTGAGTGACGAGAACATGGAGGACAACGAGCCTCTAGTGGATCGTAGGATGAAGCGTCGGAAGCTTGGCGGTCCATCAAAATCGCCGTTGAAGCAGAAATTCACGCAATCTGTCCATCCGGGTCCTCCACCTTCTGCTCCCCTACACGCACCGGGATGGACATGGCAACCAGCGTAGTGGATGCCTGAAAAACCTGCGCACCCACCACCTATCTGGAGTGGACCTCAACTACCACCATTCGGAGCACCATGGGCCGACAGTGCTGCAGCGCCTACACAAGATAGTGAGGACAGGGCTTCGCGACGAAAGAGACGCCAGGAATACGAGGCAGGGAGTCGCGATCGTGGCGCAGGCGGGAAGAAGCCCAATTATATCTTCATGTGCGAGGGTGGTGAAGTTGATGCAGGGTGTAGGGGGAAAAATTCTTGGGATGAGGCAATCCGAGATTACACTCCCCGCATGTTGGATATGTCCTACACTACTTGGTCGAAGCAGAACCCGTTTGCTGTGCGCAAACTTAGGGAGGCTCTGGACAACAAGTTCGAGTACAAGGGACAACCCCTTAGCAATGCTGGCTTCAAGACAGCCGTAATGAGATTCATGAAGTCGGAGCGCTCTCGGTTGAAGGTGAAGTGGCTCGCATGCATGATAGATTGCCCTGAACACATAAACGGCACACAGTGGGCGAGGCTGAAGGATTATTGGGTTACACCTGCCCAGCGCATGAAGGCGCTAAAAATGAAGACTGCAAGGCAAAGTGTGAAGCTGTCCCAGGTCATAGGAAAGAAAGGGAAAGCTGGGAAAGAGGCATCCTTTGTATGTCCTTCCGGCACTTTTTTTTTGGTCATGTATTGTTGTTGTTCCTTTTTACTTGAGATGCATTTCCGTGAGTACAAGGTTCTCCAATTTCCGTGACACTTCATCTGCTGATTTCCAATAATTTTTTTTTGTGGGATTCACTCGTGTAGAGAGAATCTCGTGAGACGACTCCAAGGATCACTAATATCGCCGATGGGCTGAACCTTAACCCCACTTCTTTTCTGGGGACAGCAGTAAATTTGCTTACCTCTGCACCTTTTTCGTTTTGTTTCATTGGTTGTTATTTTAGTCTTGTATGCAGCATAGGAATGCTGCACATCATGTGACGTACCTCACCTGGCTTGGGAGCATGTCCAAGTAGTAAAATTCAAAGCAAGTGCTCCTTTGTTTCAATTGGAAGCACGTGTCTTGGGAATGAACTTGATTTACCCGCTGTAAGGCATTGAAGTCATTATGTTGTGATAATGTAGTCGTATTTCGACAGGCAGTCACTTTGTAGTCGTTCCTATGTCGGCTCAGAGTCACGGTCCAGTAATGTCTGGTTTCTCAATGACTACAGAATGACTGCCTCGATGGCCTTCCTCTAGTGTAGCACATCACTGGAAAATGACAATCACTGTTAGAGTTGAATATGCTTGCTTTCTGTGATTTCTGAACTTGCTCATTTCCTAACAGCATGACTACATGTACGACTGATGTAGTATGCTGAACATTAAGTTTCTCTAGTCCAGTTGGTGTAGAACGTTTCGCACTTGTGTGTATGTGTGGCAGCAATGGATTTGTGTCACACTTCAGTATTTCTGTCCACACGCGTAGGAAAAGTAGTGGACGTCAGTATCCCGGGCAAGTGATCCTCCGAGTGTAGTTACGCCACTGGATGCGAACTCTGTCAAGAACAGTAGTGGCATTGAAGTCATTCACCACTAGTTGAGTCATTGTTCAGTTGCTTTGTAGTCACTGAGAAGTCGTATTTCAGGTTGGAAGTCGCCAAAAAGTCATTTTCCTATTCACGTGACTAGAGTGAAACTTGAGGCGCTTCACATTTACATGGATGACTAATCAATCAAGCTTGTTTTCTTGCTGGTGCCTAGACTGATGACGCAGGGGATGGGAGCCTAAAACTTGTGGTGGAGTCTTTGAAGCGTGAGGTGGACTCCAAATTCACGCAAATTGTGCAAACAGCCACGGCCCAGGCGTCAGCAATTGCCGATCTGAAGGTCATGTTTGCGGATTTCATGGGAAGATCCCAGGGGAGCGCTTCAGGCAGCCCGTCCCTCAATGAATCGGCACTTGAAAACGAGGGCTCTGCTGGGGCCGGACAGCGCGACGCGGGAGTAGCGAGGGCAGGTTCTCAAAAGAAAGGACACCTTCTAAAGAAGACTATGGAAAACCGTGCAGGTAAGTATAGAGAGAAGAAGGCGGAGGCTCACGCAAGCGACCAGTTGGCTACAAAGGACTCCGTCACTTTGTCCTTGGACTCAGAACTCCACCCTTTGGATTTCACGAAACACCAATCACCGCGCTGGAAGGTAGGCGACCGTACCCCAGGTCTTCCGACGTTGCCCTCCCTGGTCAGCCCTGACGAGGTCGATGTAGCGGAGTCTATGATGCCAAGTACATTGGCAGCATCCCCTAACCCCTACCAACCATCGCCTGAGAAGACTACACCGAATTCTGAGCCAGCAGGTGCCCCAAATGTGAGTCCCGTAGATTTAGGTGCCTCGTTGGATGCCCCAGAGCAAATCGGCTCTCCAACAGAAGTCCCACCGCAACTCAGCTCCCCAATAGAAGTCCAAAAACGAATCGGCTCAGTAGTAGAAATCCCACCGCGAATCGGGTCCCCAACACAGGCCCCAAAGAAAATTGGCTCCCCCAACAGAAGCCGCGGAGAAAATTGGCTCCCCAACACAAGCCCCGGAGAAAATCGGATCCCCAGTACAAGCCCCGGAGACAGGAGAAGCAGCCGCTGACACATCTCAATCGGACGGGGTGGAAGGGAAAACAGCCGCCTCCGACGCTGATGCGGCCCAGTCCTCCGAGGAGCGCGCACTTGTAGAGGGCGCCGTGGAGGTCAGCCCCAATGAAGGAGGCAAGGGAGTTTTCCAAGATGCCTGCCATGACCACGGCACTGCAGCTAATGTCGCAGCAGCGCCGTCAAGGAAGGCTAAGAAAGCTCCCAAGTCTCCCTCTAAGGTTTGTATCTCCCAGCACCGAAGTCCCTGTGCGTCCGTTCCCGGGGTCCGTTTCCTTACCTTGCAGGAGCTCCTCACTAATAAGCTGGGTGGTAGTAGTTTACATAGTCGTAAGCTCCTTGTGTTCAATGTTCAAGGAACCCTCCTAGACTGCAGTTTGAGCACTGCTGTAAACCCAAACTGTAGAATCCGACCTAGCTTGAAGACAAAGTCACGTAGAGTAGTGTTTCGTCCATGGCTGAAGCACTTTTTGGACCGTTGCTTTTCGCACTTCAAAGTTGCATTCTGGTGTAGTAGGAGCGCTCCATACATGGAGGATGTGTTTCCTGAAATGTTGACAGGGTTTTACAGTCGTGCACGTGATAGGGATCCACTCTTCTGTTGGTCATGTGCCTCTGATGACGCAAGTGGAGGGGAGCAAAATAAGGGAACCTTGGGGCAGAAGAACTTATCCATAGTATACAACCGGTACCCTGAGTTCAATGCAAAGAACACGTTCATCGTAGACAGTAAGGTTTGTAGGGTCGTTGGCAACGCACAGGAGAATGTCCTCATCACAACTCCTTTTTATGTCAAGTGGTTGCGCACTTTGGCTGACAACAGGGAATACCTGAAGTTCTACTTGTGGCCTCTGTTGCACGCCTTCTGGAGATGCCCCGACGTCAAAACATTCCGAGCAAAGTATCCGGAAGTTGTAAACGAGTCCAAATCTGAGTGGCTCTTGAACCGCATGCGTGGAACTGGATACAATTTCTTGGACATGGTCAGAGGTGAGGGGACTTGCAGACCGGCCGGTTTGAAACACACTGCGCCCCTCACCTTTGTTTGTTTATGATTGTTAACTTGCACTTGTTGTCTGTGTAGGGAAGGACGGTGAAGCAGAACACAAGATCCAAGACAACCCCTGCCACGGAGAAGAAACGTGATGCTGCGACTACTAAGGTGCGAGTTCTGCACACTCATTTCACTTGGTGTGCAGCGTGCCCACCCGTCAGTCATGTTCTTGTCGTGTAGAAGTCGCCTGGAAGTCAAGTTGCCGCTGTGACTTGTTTGCAACTCGTACTGTAGTGTTAGAGAAGTCGTGAATTTAGCCCATGACTGCTCCATGACTTCAGTACTCTTGAATGTAGAGGGCCGTGCAGGGGTGTTACGTTAGGATCCGAATGGGTGCCATGACGGATTTACGGGTGACTTCTTTATATTGTTTGTAGTTCTTTACCACATTCTTGTTTTTTGATTTGAATTCATTCAGCTAGTCATCGAGGCCCAAGTCCGATTGCGGTGCGATGCAATAGTCGCGTAGGAAGTGCCCGTCTAATGTATGCTGACGCTGTCTCTTGCATGCCACAGGGTTTCAACATTGGCAATGAAGTCTTCCTCATGAATCCACGTTCGGTACGGCAGAAGGTGGCCATTGGAGTGGTTAGCGGCCTTCCGGAGTCTCATAAGTTTCACGGTAAGGACATTCCAGCATCCTGGTTGAAGGTGGATGTCCGTGAAGCTCTTGCAGTAGGGGTTCACCTCATGTTCCCTAATGCAACAGCAGACATGGAGTTTGTAGAGGACGCAAAGGGGTCTTCTGCAATGTGGAACCAGAAGTATGTAAAGTTGGCAAGCTTGATTTAGGTTGTCGATTTCTATGCTGCTGTTACTAGACCTCACCTAGCTTGTACATTTCATGGAGGGGAGTTAGTACAGTTCAGGAGAAGGTTATGGACGCCATGTAATGTGGTGAATATTTTCCTTCTAGTGTGCTCCTTGTGAAATGCAAAACTATGTTCCAATTCCTTATTTGTGAGTATATAATGTTCGTGTCAATAGAATTGGACTCACTTGGTTTGGGGAATACTCACTCTCTGTTTGCATTTTACAATCTTCTGGTTGTTGTCCTAAGCTCGTAATTAGTTGGTAGCCAGGTTTATGCAATGTACCGTACAAGAACCGTATTTTGTAACTCCCCCCAACTTCTACGTGACTACAGCAGTACTTAGAAATTCTGAACGTGCTACTGTGACACAACTCAAAAGTGACTGGCGCACGACTCTTAAATAACCCTAAACCGCCCCTAAATATTTGGCCATGTCAGACTTGGCTGCGACTGTATAATGACTGCCGCATGACTGCATTCGAAATGTCCATGTCAGATTTAGAAAGGGTCAGTCTCAACTTCAATGTGACTGGAACGTGACTGCATGAGTGATGTCCACGTCAGATTTTAGAGGGTAAACCGCAACTCTACGATGACTGCAGTGCGACTACGTCCAAGATGTCCACCTCAGATTTTAGAGGGGTAAACCGCAACTCTACAATGACTGCAGTGCGACTACGTCGAAGATGTCCACGTCAGATTTAAAAGGGGTCAAACGCAACTTCATCATGACTGCGACGCGACTGCGTTCACGAAGTCCACGTCAGATTTAAAAGGGGTCACACGCAACTCCAGTGTGACTGCAACGCAACTACGTTCAAAAAGTCCACGTCAGATTTAGAAGGGGTCAAACGCAACTCCACTGTGACTACGACGTGACTACATTCAAAAAGTCCACGTCAGATTTTCGAGGGTCAAGTGCATGTCCACGTAGGTAAAAAAAACACGCATGGCATCTTCCCTCCATCTTTTTTAAGACTCTCTTTCTTTATCTCCCCTCAACTGAGCCTGTTCTCATCCAAAGTTCCATTCGTTGGGTGATAATATCCTTGCAGTCATTCTTGTAAATGACTTGTCCGAAATGACTCAAAAGCCACGGAGTCACATTTTCGTTTTGCGACTGAAACATGACTGTTTTGCAGTCATTTAACGCAGTCACGGGAAGGCCTCTTTTTTTGTAGTGTTAACAATTTTTTTAAGAATGATACTTAAGTTTTTTTGAATTTTTTTTCCCCCTAAACTCTCAACTCAATTCTCCACCATAAAGATTTAAAGCTCAAAACTCTGTAGTGCAAAAGTTTTAAGTTAAAAATGTTCAAAGTAAAAAAATCTAATCCTGCAAGGTGCTGAAAAACTTGTTTTTTTCACTTTAAACTCAGATATCTTGCAATCTGTGCGGTGAAAAATTCTAAATTTTTTCCCACTCTCATTCTAGTTAGATGTAAGATCTTGCGGTTAGATATGAAAAAAAACAATTTTCATTTTTTTCACTCTTTGCTATAGATATGACAGTTTTGAGTGTTTTTTGGCAGAAAAAAGACCTTGGTCCTTCAGGGGTTACGCTTCAACCTCAGGGATTGCATTGTCACCTACAATGACAAAGTAGGCTCTTTTTTCATCTATGGGATGTTGCATTGGGTCCTCAACTTCTTGCATTGGTTGTAGTCCATCAAAGTCCCTATCATTTTGCAATTGAACCATGTTCAAGATGGATTGGGTAGAGTATAGTGCCTTCCATTACTCCTAACCTCTGTTTGGCACACAACTTTCCAAAATGTTCAATTTCCTTTCTCACGAATGTCAACCACTCCACAAAAGGTAAGAATTTTACTTAGGGTGGATAACAAACAACTCTTTGTGGTTGCAAGAGCCTTGACTATAGACAAAAAACTCCACATCCCTTCCATCTTTAGGCCTTTGTCAAGATGTATTCCTCGCATGATACATTGTTTGGTATCATTTAGAGCACTGGTCTAAACAATTGTATGCAATGCCTTAACACCATATATGAGAACTACAAATGTCTACACTGATGCTTTTTGATCGGTGTCTAAGTTTGCAAAGACAACTATCTACAACATCTACTTATATATTAGTGTTGATACCAATATCATAGGAGACATCAACATGTACTTTTGATGTTTTCCATGACGTCTCAGAAAATGTCTAGACGTTTAAATGTAGTCTGCAATTCTACTTCTAACAATTCTTGTGTTTTTCCATATCCCATATTGTTTGTCTAACTTTCCACCACCCCTCTTATATAAAGAGATTGTCTTCTCCTCTCAATATAATCACATCAAGTGACTTTTAAAGCCATGTACTATAATATCCAAATATGGTATATTTTGTTTGGCATATTTTGTGTGGTGGATTTTGTATTGTATATGGTGTACTATGTATGACATGTTGTATTGGACATTTTTGAAATACATTTGGAGTGATATGACATAATTCTTAGTACAATGTATTTTATATGGCATATTATGTATTGTATATGGTATGTTATGTATAGTATATTATATATGGTGTACTATATATGAAATGTTGTATTGTATATTATGAAATTTGAATGTGCATTATGTAAGACTTGTGTAATTATCCATATTGACATTATGCCAAATAGCGCATTTGACCACATAAATGTCAAAGGTGACATCATTTTGTTCTTCTAAATCATATTGGATGTTGCAAGAAATATTCATGGTGAAATGAGGACATCTACAATGACATCCTATAACATCTAGATGTTTAAGTTGACGTCTCAATAAATGTCTAGACATCTACAATGATGTCTCAAAAAACTTCTAGACGTCTAAGTTGATGTCTTTCAAAACGTTTAAACGTCTAAGTTGATGTCTTCAAAAACAATATTAAATTTCTTAAACAACATGAAAATGCACTGACGTGGCAAAAAAATGTGCTGACGTGGCGTGCCACATCATCCTTACTAAATGCAATGTTAGATGCCACCTCAGATGCCACGTTATGGACGGGAATGGGTGAAAAAAAATCCTACATGGCTTCCTACGCATGCGTGGCACTTAGGTGGCAACCACATGGCGACCTTTCATGACCCCGATGACCCATGTTTTTTGTAATGTCTAGTGGAAATTTTGTGATGTCCGGCCAGATTTTCGATGTTTTTGGCACGTCTGTGAGGAACGCGATTTTTTAGATGTCCTTGCAGACGTAGAAAAACGTCAATAGAGATGTGCAAATGTCTAAATCTCCAAATCTCCAAAAACATAGTTTTCTTATAGTCGGGGTGAACAGAGCGGGGGCAATCTGCTGCACGTTGAGGTTCTGGCTGTTCAAAGCGGCTGCAAATTGATTAATCTATCCAAACTCCACAACCTCTGAACTCTTCTGATAGACATAGTTGAAGATGGCTTGATATGTAATCTTCTCAACATTGTTCTAAAGGCTGTTGACAGCAACGGTGCTAGATTGTGAGCCTGCGAGCACGAGCCTACGAGCAGTGAGCTTGGGTTTTGTGAGCGTGGAATTCAAGAATTAGAAAAATCTTTTAAAGAGACCATTTTCTTCTAAAAAGAGTCAATATTTTTTCAATTTCTAGTGTTGTGACTATTTTAGGATTTAGGGTGCTTATTACCGTGGACCCATTACCGTGGACTTGATACAAAGTAGTGACGACCACGAACATTTTGCTGGAGACTTAAAACCATGGTATAGGGTTCAGAATTTTGGAAATACTTTGATTTTCTGTATTTCTGGATATAATAGAGTACACATTTTAAAGACAAAGAACTGAAGTATATTAAAATTGGAATTGAGACTAAAAATAGTCCGTACTCAGTACATTTGCAAATTACAGTATTTGCCCAAATAACAGGTGATAATTCTGAAGCTATATCTCGAAATTTAGTCTACAATCTTCAAATCCGAAATGCCATTCAATAAAGTACTATTGCACTTCTAAGCATGTTTACGAGTGTCGCTTGTAACCTTGATGATACCAGCCCTAATGAGAAGCAATTTGACTTCATTGAAGCTAAAGCTTGGAGAATGGATGAATTTATCATCTATCTGATTCATTTTGCAGAAATAACGAAATAAATAGTAAAGATGTTTGCAACTCACATATTGGTGTCGGCCACCAATTGCGGAGACGGCCATGTCTACAAAATCAGGACAAGTGCACTCAGAATACATGCCAAGTGTAATTCGATAAACCTTTTCTGTGGGCTCTGTTCCAGTTTGAAGGGTGATAATGGCTCCAAGTCCGGGCAAGGGGAGCATAGTAACTCCCAAAATCAATCCTTTGACATTAGCAGCACTCTCCCATTTATTGCGATGCTCTGTAGTTGGAGCATTTGCAATACGTCGAATGGTCTTGTTCTTTCAAGATGTTGGATATGTGTCCGCATTCACCGGGCTAGCTTCATTGTAAAAGTTTGCCTTGAACACATTAGACATCGTAAACAACCGTCGAGGTGACATAGGTGGCCGCTCTTAGAGTAGAAAGCCAGCTTCTTGCAATAGTAGGGTTTCGTGACGAGTCAAACTAGTGTCACTGAGCACTAGCCAGACGTCTGGAACTTGGGGCCAATCAATTACCCAAGGCCTTTTGGAGCCTCTTACACATCGGTCAATGTCATCTACACAGAACCAAAAGTCCGTCATAATCTCCTTGGTTCCACCATATTGTTTTTTGCGACCACGGTATGTTGGGGCTGGAGTACCTTTAGATCCCTTTGCAATTTTGGCAGTGCAACGAATGTTTGTCCCTCGCTGTTGGGCGTGACATTTACAACTCGATTTATGAGATAATCTTGCAATGTGCTATTGTGATGTGTCACAGTCACTCTCCATCACAGTAGAGACATGAGGTACATGCAACAAGTCAACAACTGGGGCTGGTTCATTAGAAACCACTGTGGGCGTACATGTAGACCGGATCTGCACTCGTGGTTGAGAGAAGTTGACCTTATCTGGACGATGAGAGTCACCATCTGACCCAACAGGTAGGTCAAGCTTACGTTTGCTGCTACCAAATACTTCTTCACCTTCCAAATGTGGAATACGTGTTCCAAGATTATCTGGTCCAGGTAGGTCATTCAGGGCCTCTGCAATCTTCTTTGGATCACCACTTCGTCTAGTGCCTCGTAACTTCAACTCTGATTTGGATGGCCCTGACCTTGATGTTGTACCATTCAAGAATGCTCGATAGTTGGTCATTTGCATGAAGGCTCGAATGCAATCATCACAAGTGGCCGCAAACAAATCATTACCGCGATTACCAAATTGCTGCAACCACTTGTTGTGAACTGTTTCCGATAAGTTACATGATGGCATGTCTGCCATCTCATTGAGACTCAATCCCTACAAGAAAAAAAAATGAGTAGTTAGCTCCTAAATAAAAACATGCAAAAGTTAAATAATCCTACTACACACTTCATCTTCGTAAACCACTGCAACTTTGAACTATCCAGTAAGAGGTCAAGGTTCCCCTTGGCGCCGAGAGGTAAGTCCTCCACTCCCTGTAGTCAGCAAAGATCCGTGAGAAGTATATAATAGCCCTTTTTTGGGATGGCAAAAAATTATAATGATATGCAAGTAGTTCTATAGAAATAAAACTATAAGATACTGAAGGATCTACAAGGAACACATACATAGATAGAGAAAGGATTTCCATTGAAGTACCATTTGCATGAACCCGCCCCATTGGTGATATCGGAAGTGCCAGAACGCAAGCCACAACTCCAGTTCGCACAAAGATTCTTCTGAGGCTGCTCCAGATGATAGCCACCAAGAGTGGATCGCCAAGTATCGTGTCTCAGCTTCCTCCATAGTCTTTGAATCTTTGTACTGCTTGCAAAGACGATTGTGTTGGAATTGCATGTCTGGCTTGATGAGTTTTTGAGTATGGCGATGCAATGATGTACTCCAATGTAGGAGACACGTACGTTCATGGTTCACCATCTCTATTTTAGAATCCCCTGTACCATAAACAATGCGAACTGCATTCCAATTTGCTTGGGCACTATCAGCCATAAAGCCCTTGAAGTTTGTATTTGGCACAGCATTGCGTCTCATGACCTCGTTCAAGCACCTCCACATAATAACTTGGACCTCAGTGTCTTCAGATTGCATGTCACAAACGGCAATTGTCATGACCTTCCTGCAACTTGTGTCATAGACGTGGCAAGCCATAGTGGTCCAATTCTTAACGCGTTTGACATGGTCAAATATAATCCATGCGTTCTCTAAATCTCCACCAGACTGCATTCGTTTCACCAAGTCCACTCCACTACCAGGACCTTCCACCAACATCTTAAAAAGGTACACCTTCTCTTTCCCTTGTCCAGGGAAGACACTGTCATGAATGTAGTCGAACTTCAAATTCCGCTTCATATTCATAATACTGTCAATAATCCCCCCATTGCCAGTGCTACGGAAAGAAGTAATGATATTACGGATGTTAGGAGAACTTAGCCTTTGGAACTTGTCCATGACATCCTCTAATAATTTTCCTCGCAACATATCCTTAGGCCCATCACCATTGTGTATCAACTGTCTGTCTAGAAATTGCTTACTAGCTGCTAGGGCAATAGCAGAGTTAGTGGCAGTAGGTGTTTTTGCAACCTCATTCGCGATAAGACCGGAAATAGTGTCTAAAGACTGTCTACAAACTCCTGTTGCTATAGGATGCTTGTGATTCCCTAAATGGATGCATGCTCTAGTCATTAACGCGGTATCGCTGAAAACATAATATATTCTAGCGTCATACAAACTAACACAAGTTGGGGGATGTTTACAGATCTTGCAAAAAAGACTTGAATCCTTCAGGGGATAAACACCAACTTGGAATGGAGCACTAGTATATCCACACCACTGTGACTCGTTTCTTTTGGAGAACCGCTTCAAATACTGACACTCAGGATTAGTACATACCAGATGTCCCGCACAAGAGGACTTTCTGAACTTTAGCCTCTCTTGGTTGTGGATATTGGATGTCATGGTTCGACACCAAGCATGACCATCGTATCGTTTATCCATGCCTTGTAGATTCCCACCGCTACATGATGAAGACGAAACTTGAAGCGCCGGTAATTCGAATACTACGTCTCCATCAAAATCTGCTGGAAGATACTGCACTTTGTGGTGGATTACTGAATCGAAGTCTAATGCAGCAACTTCATTCCTAGACCCCGGAACTGATGCAAGATTCTTTAGGCATCCAACTATGCTAATCGTTCCTATACTATTTGGATACGTTGGGGGGCGAGGATGAATTGGAAGATCAAGATTTCCAGATGGTGTGTGATACATATCTGAAGACATCTCCTGGACATTGTCAAGATCTTCACTCCAAGACTCGACTTGAAGAGTTGGCTGACTAGGGGACTCTCCTTCAGACTCACTCGATATATCTATGATAGGGCCAAGAACTTCTTGTTTCACACGGCAAAGGACTACTGGAGTACATGCAACTGTGACATGGTCTAAATCCTGAGAAGACCGGATTCCCTGCCGAGGGATTGGCATATCCACTGTAGAGTGGTCGGATTGGCGAGGTAAAATCTCAGTGGAAACACCCATCAGGGGAGTGGACAAGCCGTAGGCTCTATAGCGGCCTTCACGGAGGTGCTAGACAGAACCAGTCTCATGTTCTAACTTTAAGATGTGGACGTACTCCTTAAGGTGTCCAGAATCGGACATGACCTCTTCTTCGACATATATACTAGACTGCATAAAACCGAATCGGACGTACAGAAGGTGCGAAGGCAATGTAGCATACCCATCTACCCCAATAGGAAGAACAAGTGGAATTTCATGCCCATTTGCTCGAATGGAAGCCATGGACACCTTGTTCACTATGTATATCAAGTTCAATACTATGACTATAACTCGTCGAACCTATGAGACTGAGAAACAATGAGAGGTGTATTTGTGCAACTTATACGGATCCATTCGACTGGAGAACGGATATAAATTTCAAGGCATGTAGTGTCCACAAGTAATGACAATGAATGGTTTTCAGTGGCCCCCACAATATTAAATCTAAAACCGTCTTTGCGAGGTAATTTTCAAATGGATTTTGTGAACAAAACATTGTTCATGCTACGGAAGTCATAAATGGACTTAAAACAAAACACGATCAACTGGCAATGGATTTGAAGAGTCGGATCATATTATGATTGGGTAAATATCACAAATTAATTTCGGTCATTTGATGAGTGAGGGTATCCATTAGATCTAATTAATGATTAAAATAATGTATAGTACTCATTTCATTATTAGACTACATGCCATATCCATAATTATTTGAGAAAATATACGGACAATTCTCCTGTAGGAAGCCAAAAGATACGATATGCAAACAGATTCTGCAGTTAACAAATTTAAGTGGATCCACTAGAAAATATACATGTGATGGCATTGGCAGTCGACATTGATTCATCGGGATATATAAGGACCGGAGTAATGGTTTCATTTCAGAGAACTTGCTGACGATGATCGGTCAGAAATCAAAAGGCAGGGTTTAGGATGATTTCTGAAGCAATCTTTGATACATAATTGATAACACTTAGTACATTTAGGCATCCTATAAGTGAGACCGGTTGTATTCTCTAAAAATATAGTGAATACAGAAGGGGTTGTCCTTTTGAGTTCACATGAACCTCACATTAGAATATACACTCGCAGCACTGCATACATTCAGGTCACGGACGTTACACCGTTTCAGATCTATTAAGTTAGTCTCATGCAGGCTGCAATATGTATAGCCGAGAGTGGATCATGTCATAGTTTTAGGAAGAGGAGGAAGAGAGGGAAACTGTTGTACTCCTCGCCAAAGGAGTTGAGAAGGTCTAGGAATAGATACAAGCAAATTGTAGTAAGAAGTACGCCTGCACGAAGTGAATCCGTCTCTCAAAATGTCAATGATCATAATAGTATTGATCAAGAAATGCAAAGAACGGCCGTTAAGTTACCATGTATTCGGATTCCTGAGTTCAATGTTTGCAAGCTCCAAATGACGTCCATGACCAGTGCAAGTGAGTGTGAGGTAAGATACTTGAACTGCGGTCGGAGTGAAGGTAGTTTCGCAATATAGCAGTGTACCATATTTATAAAATATTGTTGGATAATAAACTGATAGAAACATTTGTAGAACACTCTGCCGTGCCTTATTTAGCTTTTCATTTCATGTGCTCCAGAGGATTCTGTAGAGAGCTTGACTGCTGTAAATTATCTACTAAGTGAACTATACATTATATGAATAAATGAATTCTTGGTCCCCTCTCTTTCTCATCTTCCCCCTTCTTGCTTCCCCCTTCCCCCTACCCGATTCCCCCTTCCCCCATCCCCCTTCCCCCATCCCCCTTCCCGCTTCCCCGCCCTGTATGCCTCCCTGCTTCCCCGTTCTCCGCCCCCTCTACCTCCCTGCTTCCCAGGCGTCCACCTCCTCGTGCTCCTCGCTTCTCTTCCCTCTCTGCCTCCCCTTCCGCCTTCCCCCTCCCCGATTCTCCGCCCTCTTTGCCTCCCCTTCCGCCTTCCCGCTTCACCTTCCTTCCCCGTTCTTTCTACTGCCTAAACCGAATTGCGATTTCTCTTTCTTGCATTAGGTTTTGATTGCTGCCACCCGACCTGCAAACCCCCCTCCCTTAGAATACAGAAATTGATTGTAGGTCGTGACGTTGTTCCCTTTCCAGCGGAAGAAGGCCATGGGGAGAAGGCCAGCTACAAGAAGTGCGGTAGCGGAAGAGCAAGAAAGTGAAGGAGATGGGAGGAGTACTCCGGTCGTTGGTGATGCAAATATCAACCTTCAGACCGAACTGGCGAAAACCTCCGTAAGCATTTCGAATCCTCTCTTCTTTAACCATTCAAAATTCTCTTGCGTCTAGGCCGTAGGAGGGATGCTTTGGGTGTGCATTGAACGTTTGAGGGCTGTCTGACTTAATGTGGGTGGGCTTCGGGGATCCCGTATGGGCCGAGGGCAAGTGAGGATGGGGCGGGGAGTGAATGTTTGGGGGTTGTCTGTCTGATTGTACGTGGGCTTCAGGGATCCCGTATGGGCCGAGGGGAAGTGAGGACGGGGCGGGGAGTGAACGCTGGGGGTTGTCTGACTGACTGTGCGTGGGCTTCGGGGATCCCTTATGGGCCGAGGGGAAGTGAAGACGGGGCGGGGAGTGAATGTTCGGGGGCTGTCTGACTGATTGTGCGTGGGCTTCGGGGATCCCTTATGGGCCGAGGGGAAGTGAGGATGGGGCGGGGAGTGAACGCTGGGGGTTGTCTGACTGATTGTGCGTGGGCTTCGGGGATCCCTTATGGGCCGAGGGGAAGTGAGGACGGGGCGGGGAGTGAACGTTGGGGGCTGTCTGACTGACTGTGGGTGGGCTTCGGGGATCCCGTATGGGCCGAGGGGAAGTGAGGATGGGGCGGGGAGTGAATGTTCGGGGGCTGTCTGTCTGATTGTGCGTGGGCTTCGGGGATCCCGTATGGGCCGAGGGGAAGTGAGGACGGGGCGGGGAGTGAATGTTCGGGGGCTGTCTGACTGAATGTGGGTGGGACTCGGGGATCTCGTAGGGGCCGAGGGGAAGTAAGGCTGGGATTGGATTTAGGTGATAGGGGATGTCTGGGTAGAAAATTCTCTCATATCCTGATGACTGGAATTTAATTCCAATTTCATGCTTGATAATGTTCCAAGAAATTATGGAGGATACTAACCAACTCCCGCCTCCTGCGAGCCCCAATGTGGATGCCGCTAGGGTGGATTGCGTTGAGGAGGATAACATAACTGATGATGACATGGATAATTCTAATCTGGACTTTACGTCCGAGGATGCATTCAGAAGGTCCCAGAAAGTTAACTCTGTTGCCTCTATAGCGTCATTGAGACTAAAACCTCATTCGATATCTCGTTTGAGAATTCCCTTGTGTAGACTTGTCCAGATGCCAATGGTCCGTCCAGCACTTCATTGTAACCTAACCAGACTTGAGCAAGAATTCGTCCACGGATACAGAGATGGATCTAGTGTTTTCTACGTGTCTGTCACGAATGAGCAAGGAGAGACGGAGGAGGTTTCTGATACTGACAAGGATTTATGGGGACTTATATGGAATGCTGAGAATGATGAATTCAATGCCAACTTACGGGCAACACCCGGCCTGAGCAATTATGAAGGCTCCAAATTTTTCGTTTGCGACGGTAATCACAGGCTTCTTGCTTGGTCCTCATACATTTCCAAGCACCATGCTCGTGATAGAGAGTGGCACGTTTCCGTGGATTCCATAATCCTAGAGACCAAGGGCAAAATCGGGCAGGTCATGCATGCTATGCATGATATAAACAAGTATGTCTTTCTATCTTGACTTCTTTTTTTGTATATCCTTCATTCACATCACTTGTTGCCTTCTACTAATCACCTTTTTTTATTCAGGCAAACGGAGAATTCGTTTATTAAGACCAGCCTTGTGCACACGCTTTATCGTGTACAGAAGTACGGTGTCCTCCCTTTGGACAAGTTTGCCGAGCATTTGAGTGACTCCGAGATGACTCAGTGCCAACAGAATACAAGGAAGAGTTGGTACACAATGTCTCTGGAGGTTTTCACTTCATTTATTTATCGGGTAATACTCATCTTTCAATCAATGTATGGTGTTTTAGTGTCCCTTCCTTTATTGAAATTACACTACTAATTTCTACGACATTGTGCAGTACGAGATTGCAGCTGCAACGGATGTGGCAGTCAGGAAATACAAGGAAGTCACTACGGGTGAGGATCAATCCGAAGAAGGAATCCTGGCTGCAATGAGATTGGGTACTAAAGAGCAAACCACAAAACTGACCCAGAAATTGGGGAAGTTGACAGTTGTCGCAAATCCCAATCTAGGGACGGAGTAGCTGAGAGAGGTACGATGATATTATCAAAGCCCTTCTTCATTTCAGTTGGTTCTTCTACTTGATGAATTGTTCTAATATGATTATTATTTTTCTTCTAGATCGAGCGCCATTGGAGTTCGAATATAACACCAGAAATGACTCTGGACAAGTTACAGATCATAGCCACTTGCAACGTGAAGAGTGAACACAAGGTCAAGTGGTTGCAATGGTGGAATTCTTCAGTTCAAACACGAGAGGCAAGAAGGTTTCCCCTTAAGCCGGTCGGAGAGAATGAGTTAAAGTCCTTCTTGACTAAGGCTTGTTGGTATATAGGGGTACGTGTTTCTCACTGTACTCTAATTTCTTTATCTCCTTCTGCTATTTGCTTCAGTGGATGATTTTTGGAAATGTGGAATTGATTGATATTTGAAGTCCTTGTAATTTACAGATTGAAGATGTTGGGTTAGAAATGTTTGATGATATTGTCAAGAAGGACCAGTTGGCATTGTCTATGGAATCTCCAAAGGAGCCTGAGAGTTTTGGAGATTACATTGAAGGATGGAGAATTCGAGTTTGGGACAAAGCATTCCTGCACAATTTTAAGGGGCAAGACGTTTTTAGGAAGTCTGATGACTTCAAAAAACGCAAGGACAACGATCTAGTTGTAAAACGTGTGCTCTACCGGTATGCTTATTTTCAATTATTTGTAGAACTTCTTCACAATTGTATTTCATTTCAAATACAAACTTTATTTTCCTTGAATTGACATAATTTGTTCCTATAGGTACTTCAGATACGAGCTTCTTCCAAAAGGAGCCATTTCGAAGCGAGATCTGCCTCCTTTCCTTGGAACGTGGTTGGATGTCTCGTCCGAGCATTGTATGTTCTCTACCTCACAGCTAAAATGGTGGACGAGTGTGCATCTGAAGTCGGGCGCTTGGTATTTGGATTGCCCACCGGAGTTCACGCCACCATCAGAGGAGTACCTGAAACAATCTATTCATTCTCATGAGGTGGTAGAAGACATTGACGAGTTCGCAGGACTTGATGAAGATGCAAAAGTTCGGGCTATGAAGAAGAGAGAGGAAGCTGACAAGAAGATAGCATTGAAGAATGCAGAGGCAGTGGAGAAGGCGAAGGAGAGGATGGCTAAGAAGGCTTCTAAACTTGCAGAGACTGGAGAGGCGTCTACAGCTAAGCAGACAAAAGGCAAGAAGGGGAAGCAACAAATTCCGCCCTCTTCCACTAAAGACGAGGGCTCCCAACACCAACAATCTGTTTCACGAGGAACCAAGCGTGATGCTGATTATGTCTCACTAAGTGATGGTGGTATGGTGCATGGACCTGGAGCTGTGGGATTTTTAAATGACTCAGAAATTTCCATCAATGAGTTCATTCTCAATTTTTCTCTTACACAGGTGTTGGCTGATCCACTACCCCAAGTGTATCACGACATCCTAAACTTTATTGATAAGGTTAGCACTTTCCCTAATCTACTTCAAATTACCTTTATATATACTCTTTTTAAGGTCATTTTTTATTTTACTAACATCCGTCCATTTGTTGCAGCATAAAGGGGAGAAGCATCGTTTTTTTAAAGGAGTGAAGAGTGATAAACCGCGCGTTGACCTTATTCTTGCTGACATGCCAGAGGGTTTGCCTGTCCCTGATTTGTCGGTGCCTTCCACAAGCATTCCCAAGTGGAACATGGACTCCCCCATTTGGTTGGAGTCATTGTTTGAGTTTGCTGATGGCCACCTCCATGATGACGGAGGTCTTATCATTATCTATCCCCTAAGAGCTATTACAAAAGCCACTATTCTGAAGTACGGTACTACATATTCTTTTGAAAAGATGAAGGATTGGTGGAGAATGAACTGGCTACATTTGGCCTCACCGGTTTCACCCTCAAGAACGGTATATTCTTTTTCCATTTCCTTATCGACTCCACGCATCTTCTGATGATACTTGT
Source organism: Rhytidiadelphus loreus (assembly GCA_947034895.1). Lineage (NCBI taxonomy): Eukaryota > Viridiplantae > Streptophyta > Bryopsida > Hypnales > Hylocomiaceae > Rhytidiadelphus > Rhytidiadelphus loreus. Next base: position 1,425,041 of record OX344762.1, read on the forward strand.
TTAGTTTATTTGAATCCTTGCAACGGTAATGAAATCCGACGTCTGTTCATATATCTCTGGAATTGTATGCATGCCTCTGTTTTAGTTTTTAGTTTTTTAAATGAAGGTTCTGTATTTTTTTCCAATTTACATAGATCTAATGTCTACATTGTTCTTCATTGAATTTATTTGTGCAGACCCAACGATTTGGAATTGCTTTGTTGGTGAGGAACTTCCCAGGGGCTGCCCCTTCTAAGTTCAAATTCCAACCATGTCCGACCTTGAAGAAACTTGGTGTGGATGTAGCACGCGACGATGTACTACAGAATTTTACAAAGGTTGAAACTTTGACTATGGACAACAACTCCAAGCCTTGGAGAGGGGCGCGAGAAAAGGATCCTCGCTTTCTACAATGTTGATTGAAGCATGCTCATTACCAAATGATGTTGTCTTGGACTGCACTGCTTCTACTGGTAATATGAGATCCCTTGACTATCTATTTTTTGCTAATCCTTTTACCAATTCTGCTTAGATCCTTTAAGTATTGTTTACTGACTTTGTTGTTGTCATATGGTTGATGCAATTAGGTGCCTCCATCCACGCTTGCAGGATTCTGAGTAGGCACATCGTTGCACTTGAGGAGGACCAAGCCATCTTCTATGCCATTTTGGCCCCAATGATTCGGGTCCATTCAAGTGTTCCCACCTCTACTGCAACGGTGGTATTACATTTTGATGATGAAGATGCATTGGAAGTTGAAGTTCCACACATCGTGAAGAAATCCCGATTCAGTAAGTAAGTCTATCCAGAACTAGTTTTTTTTTCTAAGTTTAGTTCTATTTCTGTCCATTTTGTTTAACATTACTTTGTTCATTTGCATATCATTTAATTTTTTTTTGGGATTGCAGCATGATTTCTAAAGAGGCCGGTCTTCGTCCTTTCTTCACTCTACCTGGGTTTTTCCCAAGCCCGGAGAAGTCGTTTGTACTGCCATCCTATGCAGAGGCTTTAGCTTCAACATTTGCATGTCAATCAAATCCGCGTGTGAGGAGAAATTCTAGTGTAGTAGATCCACGCGTCTTGCAGTTTGTAGATGTGATAGCCTTAGGATCAGACAATGAGACATCATCGTCTGATAGTACTGGTCACTCTGAGTCTATGTCAACATCTTCTACTTGATTTGTTTTGGGGTTGCATTACACTATATGCCTTTCATTTTATCATCTAAAATACAATGTTTTCTAAGCCTTAGTTATCGACATTCTATGTACCCTTCATTATTGTATTTGAAGGGTAATCTAGTTCGCAAAATTAGTGGATTTTCGGTCACAATCTTATCTATTATTTTCTAGTGTTACTGAAATGAAAGGTTGTTTTTCTCATAAAAAAATTCAGGGATTTAAAAATTCAATGTAAATATGATTTATAATAAACAGAATTTATGACAACAGAATTCAAAATGACTTTCACTAAGCATGCCCTAAACTCATTAAGAAACACAATTTTCGTGACCATTCCCCTTTCCTGCCTAATATTCTGAGGTCACGTCATTATTCTTAAGTCCACGGTCATGGGTACTTCATCAACTTTAAACTCTCAAAAATATATCTTAACATACTCATAGGCTCACACACTCACGCTCGCAGGCTCACGCTCATAGGCTCACAAAATAGCAACCCTGCTGTTGACAGCATGCGCCGTCTCGGTTAAGCTATCCATAGTATGGATGGTATCATTCAACCGATATTTACCTCTGGCCATCAAATCTAGCATGTCTTGCGTCGCACCTGATGCAGCCTTCTGCTCTGGAGAGAGATTACCGATGATTATTTTCCATTTGACTCCATCTGGTTTCTTAATCCCCAACTTTACCTCAAGTTCAACTTGCACCTTTTCAATAAGAATCCGGCGCCGTACCACATACTGTCAAGGTTATCCCTGTCACGTCAAGTCCGTCCGTCAGGATGTCTGGACGCACGTTAGGATTCAACTTGGCGTCCGTCGGAATTAAAAAAAAAAAAAAATCCCTGGACGGTCCATCCATCGACCTAGACGGGTGGTTTGTCGACCTAGACGAGTAGTCTATCGACTTGGACGGTCAGATTGTCAACCTCGACAATGGATGGATTGGCCGTCCACAAAAAAAAAAATTTTTGACGACCTGTCTGTCGACTGGTTTACTCCAAGGTGACAAACTGGCCGTCAAATTTTTTTTTTTTTGGGCTGACAGCAATACTGACGTGTCAAAACATCCGGACGTGAAAAGCCCACGTTACGTTCGGATAGACAACCCTGCATACTATAGCTGTACATTCTTCAATAACTGGGCAGTATGGGATGTGTTCACCTGAAGGTCAGCCTTAAGCATGGCTATTGTGCTCAACAGTTTGGAATTGAGCAAATCTTGTTTTGCAACTCTGCTTTCTAAATCTGCAACTCTGCTTTCTAAATCTGCAACTCTGCTTTTAAACTCTGATTCATGTACGACAGGCTCATCTCGTAATTGGCGAAGAGATGCTTCCAATACCTTGGACCGCCTCTCAGAAGCCTGCAATATCAAAATTTTCAATTTAAGAGTTAAGGGCACAAACCTAAAGCCATAAAAATAAACTAAAGAAGAATACAAGCCAGAAATTCAATAGACAATAAACTGTTATTCTTCAATGGGTATATAATCAATTGTTTAATTACAATTGTTTCCATAATAATTTTAATAGTTATTGTAGGAAGAAATTGACTCTAAGACAAATTGCAAGATTAATATTCGAACCTCGTTATCAATGAGTGCTTTAGACATAGACGCCCGGCACGTCTTAAGTTGCTTTTCAAATCCGCGCTTTTCTTCACTGGTCTTCAAACTCACAAGTTACAACTACATAATCTGAAACATGACTATAAAAACTGAACAACCCATCAGAGCTAGACTGAGGAATACCCAATCTCATACTATACTGCTCCACAACATGATCAAGAAGGCCTCTCACACCCGGATTCTCAAGGCTGAATTCGAAGTCACAAGGAATTAGACACGAAATATCCATGGAAACTTCACAATACTGAACAAGAACCGATCTCTGGCTAGAACTAGGAGGAGGATCAGATGGAGGAGTCTCTAACTCCACCTCCTTCCTCAACATTTCTTGAAAATCCAAATTCATAGAAAACTCAGATAACACTCTTTCATAGCAAAACAAAAAAAGTATTGATCATTTTCCTTCTAAACTAATCCAACACCACCCAATCTAAACTTAAGACGCTGCTCAACAAACTCAAACATTCAAAGTAAAGCAAAATGTGCCAAACCTGCTTTTTCTTTTTCTTCTTCTCTTTTTTCTCCTGATTTCGTTCAGCGACAATGGTCATTGACAATGGGTACATTAAACTTGACAATGGTCATCTGGAGATTCAACAATGGTCTTTGAAAGATTTTAGAAGGATCAGGAGATCTTATGATACTCTCCAGAGATTTCACACTCATCGGGAGATCCGTCGATGCTCATTTGGAAATTCAGCAATGGTCTTAGACAGATTTTAAAATCATTATGCGATTCCAAGATGCTCATTGGGAGATCTAATAGTCATTAGGAGATCTCAAAGTCATTGGGAGATCCCATGACGAATATATATAGACATGATTATGCGGTCTTATAATGTTATTATTCGGTGATCTACAATTGATTAGTTTAAAATTCATTGGATAGTCTAGAAGTAGTTAAATGTAGCATATTACACTAGTTCCGCTTGGCCTCGACATACACCATTATACTATCCTTTATAAAGAATTATACCAGTTCAACTTGGCCTCTACAAACACCATTACATTGACCTTCTACAAAGTGATACCAGTGTAGCTTAGCCTCTACAAACATCATTACACTAACCTTTTGCAAAGTTACACCAGTGTAGCTTGGCCTCTAAAAACATCATTACACTAACCTTTTGCAAAGTCACACCAGTGTAGCTTGGCCTCTAAAAACACCATTACACTAACCTTCTATAAAGTTACCCCAGTGTAGCCTGGCCTCTAAAAACACTGTTACACTGTCTTTTCTAAAAAGTTACACATGTACAGCCTTGCCTCGAGGTACACCATAATGACACTTTCCTTCGTCAGGAATTACACTTGTGCAACGTGGCCTTGAAGTGCACCATCACACTTTCTTCTATAAAGACTTACACTAGTGTAGCCCAACTTCTAAATACACCATTACACTGTCCTCTCTAAAAAAGCACACCAATGCAGCCCAGCCTTCAATACACCATCACACTATCCTTGAAAATAATTGCACCTTTGCAACTCAGTCTCCAAGTACAGCATCACACTTTCCTTCGTTAGGAATTACACTAGTGCAATGGGACCTCTAGGTACACCATTACACTGTCCTTGCTAAAGATGTACACCAGCGTATGAGGGCCTCTAGCTAAATACACCATTACATTTTTTTAAGCTTTACAAATTGATTAGTAACAAGCAAGGTTCTATGGCCATCAAGAGATCCCACGATGGAAATGATCTAAACCAAAGTCACGCGTGGAGAATATTCATCATGGGATCTCTGGACAAAAGAATAGAGGGTGCTCAGACAATGGTCAAACAATACCCCAACAGAGATGATCAAATAAAAAATGATACAGCCTAAGTGTTCATCGGGAGAGCTCCCGACACAAAGTGATCAGTAACAAGCAAGGTTCTATGGCCATCAAGAGATCCCCCGATGGAAATGATCTAACCAAAAGTGACGCAGGAAGTAAATTTGTAAACGTACTACATGGCAACATTTGATTTTTAATACTGAATAGTATATATTTTCATAATAGTCTTTGGGCATTGAACTACTATATTTAGGGTTAGAGTACTTCAATTATTATGCATTTGTGCGGAATACAACTTAGTCACCAAGATCTCCAAATGGATTCATGTTTGCTTTTACTGACAGTAAATTATTATCCAATACTCATACACATCATAATTTCATTTTTATATATCATCTTTGAAAACATATATGTACAACCCTATACTTTTCTTCTACAAACAATATGTTCCTACCACTCCATCAAGCTTTACCACTAGAAGCTCCAATTGCTCCAAAATTATATCACGCTAAAACTAAAAAACAAGTAAACACTAAAATCATAAATGTTTGGAAAATAGGAGATCGGGAAAAACCTTTCTATGTTGTCACATGAGTGCACAACAAAAATATTCATGCTACAAACAAGTAATCTACAATGACATTGCATCCAATTCACTACTAAGCCAACAAGTACAAAATATACATGTTTGTTGATTTGGATGTGTTGACCTGGATATTGTTCAACAAAAACTTGTTGATTTCATTGTTCATTTTGACACTTCTATGTTGTTGATTAATATAAAAAGGTTCATTTCTTTATTAATTTCAACACGTATGTACATGTTGATTATTAACAAAAAAGTGTTGACAACATTGTTGATCACAACAATTTTTTGTTACTCATAAATGGAGATTGGAGATGGAGATGGAGAACTATTGAAATAGCTTCATGAAGTCTTTCTAATCTCATATGCTAACATTAATCACAATGGCATAAGTCTTTGTCAAAGTTTAGACTAGCTTTCCATGATTTCAAATGCCAAGTATGCATGCAACTCTAAAAATCCTCCATTACCAACACTATCTAAAACAACGCAATTCCATTTTACACAAGAGATGCATGCATGCTTTTGTAAATTTATTTTTCAACACGTTTTACATCACATAAAAATTCACATGCATTCCTACTTCGACCAACTTAGCTCCCACTCCATGTACATTGCACTCTATTTAATTGTGCTACTACTGCATATAATCTCCATTTGTAATCTCCCTTCTAACAGAAAGGACCTAAAACAATTTTGAAAAACAATATAATTTACAAAACATAAAGACAGCCTCTAACTTTCACTCAATTTCCACCTACAATTCTACAATTTCCCATGCATGCATTAGAAAAATGTGAATTGCATTACTAGCCCCTTACCTACACATACTTTACTCATAGTAGTGTCATTTCACAAATTATGTCCCTTTCTCAACTTCACCCTCATACATAATTGACATGCAAATCTTAGAAGATTTCAATTATTACAGATATCATAATTGGAAGATTCAGACGATTTCCAAACTTAATGAGGGCATGCCGTACTCTTGTGGCAATGGTCAATAACATCAGAGGCAGTTTCCCTTCCACAAACCTCATTTATTTTTGCACAGTCTTCTAATGCTTCCGATATCCTTGTCGCAACTCAGTTTCTTCTTCGCATCGTTTCATACGGAAACTTTGAACTAGGCAACATTCTTCTCATCGTTTCATACAAAAACTCCAAACTAGCATCCGGAGACTACTTCACAGGGAGCTCCATACTTCCAATATGCCGACTTCAACCCTACTGGTCTACATCCACAAAGGTCGTTTGAGAAGAGCATCAAGAGCACTTCCTTTGTCTCCCTAGTGAGTGTTTGTATCCCAATTTTCAATGTTTTTATCATGTTTTCTACCTCCGCGCCCAATCTGACTTCTACCATCTACTTGTGCAGACAATTCTATACACATACAAAGAGAAGTTCAATCAATCAGTTTTTTTATGGTACGGTGGAAGGAGACCTTTGTACATTGTTGACCTGCATCAGACTTTTAGAAATGGATCACACCATGTTGCTTTTGGATCTCACTACACCAAAAGCAGTGTTTTATGACTGCAAAAAACGACTGCAATTAGTCGTAAAATCAAAAAATATGACTGGAGTAGAAATCACTGTAAATGACTTGGAATATGACTACAACAGTCGTTTAGAAGTAGTCGCTTTAGACATCAGTCATATTAGTAGTCATATAAGTTGAGGGGTATAAATATCCATAATTAGCCATAGTATGCCAACAAGGCATATATTTTGACTTTCTTTGACTTTTTATTGAGTTGCCCAGGTAAATGAAAAAATCCTATGTGGAATATGATTGCGTTGAGTCATATTTTTTGATGACGTGGAATATAACTGGTTAGTCATATTTTGTGGAATATGACTACATTGTGTCATATTTTTTGATGACGTGGAATATGACTACTCAATCATATTTTGTGGAATATGACTACGTTGAGTTATATTTTTTGATGACGTAGAATATGACTGCTCAGTCATATTTTGTGGAATATGACTGCGTTGAGTCATATTTTTTGATGACGTGAAATATGACTGTGGTCAATCATATTTTGTAGTCATGTGGAATATGACTGTGGTGAATCATATTTTGTAGTCATGTGGAATATGACTACGATGAATCATATTTTGCAGTCATGTAAAATATGACTGCGGTGAGTCATTTTTTTTTATGATTTGTAAAACGACTCTTTTCAGTCATATTTTTCAATCATATTGAGAGCACCTAGTCATTTTTTGGAAATTATTATAATCATTTTGTGACTCCAAGTAGTCATTTTTTTATTGATATGTATTTTGAACTATGAATTGAACAAATCATACAACGGTTGTAGGATACCTAAGCATATTTGCAATCATACATTAAAATGATTTAACAATTGAATAAAAGATTTCATGTAGTTAAAAACAAATACATATGATTTTAAAGATATACAAGAAACATTTATATTAGAGAGGGAATATATAAGAAGGAATGTGACTCCTTTCAATGACATTTATAATTTATTAGTCACAAATACAAAATATGTATATCACAATGAATTATTTACACAAGTCAATAGAGACTATATTTCTTACAATAATATGAAGTGAGTTGCAAGTAGCCTCCAACGACTTTGTTCCAATTTTGTTGCCTACATATACAATTAAAGAAATAGGAGGTTAATTTTTAATGAACATACAACAAAGCTCAATCTTCAATGGTTTACAACAATAGAAAATATGTAATACAAATTTAAGGTAAGAAGAAAAACAATGGTGATGCAAGGAACAAGAAGAAAAAAGGCAAAAAGTGCTAAAAGATAACAACAAATACAAGTTAAGATGCACAAGAAACAATAAGGAACAACTACTAAGAAGTAACAAGAAACAACAAAAAAGAGTTAAGATGCAACAAAAAGAAATAAGAAACAAAAAGAAAGAACAAAAAGTAAGAACAAAAAGTAAGAAAGAAGAAAGAAGAAGAAAAAATTAAGATGCAAGAAGAAAAAAACAAGAAGCAAGAGTAAAGATGCAACAAAAGACAACAACTCTAAGAAATAAAAGTAACTCAAGATGCAACAAAAGACAACAACTAAGAAGCAAAAGTGAATTCAAGATGCAACAAAATACAACAACTAAAAAACAAGAGTGAACTCAAGATGCAACAAAACACAACAATTAAGAAACAAGAGTGAACTCAAAATGCAACAAAACACAACAACTAAGAAACAAGAGTGAACTCAAAGAAACAAGAGACAACAAAAGGTAAGGAAGAAGAGTAAAAAGAAATAGTGGCTAAGGTTTCAAAGCCTTAAAAAAATTACGGCTAAGGTTTCAAAACCCTAAAAAGTGATGGCTAGGGTTTCAAAACCCTTAAAAAGTGGTGATTAGGTTTCAAAATTTTAAACAATGGCTTGTCTATATATTTTGGATTGCCCATGTTTTTTTTAGGTTGCCCGAAAACAAAAAAATGTTACTACCATGAAAATTTGACCAATAATATAACTCAATGTTTTCCAACGAGTTCCCTGTCGTTCCCTATGAAATACTTTGGTGTTCCCAACGGACGTATAATATACGCCCGTGAAGTACAAGACCTAAAAACGACTAGCAGTCATATTTTGCAGTCATATTTCTCCCCAAGGTATTGACCTCCAAGAATATGACTGCGAGTAGTCGCCAGTCATCCTCAATCATATTTTTGCAGTCATAAAACACTGCCGTTGTTGTAGTGTCTGGTTGGAGTGATTTTGCATACTTATACGACGTCAAAAAAGGGGATTGAGTAAAGTTCAACCTCGTTAGCACGGCCTGCTTCGATGCAGGGTTGACGAATTGGAGCGTCCAGCCCAAAATCGCGTCCAAAAAGCGGATGTCCAGACGTGGCGGACGCGGAGGACGCTGGGTAAAACGGAGCCGTCCGTCTGATTTACCTCGGGGTAAATTCAGGCGTCGGAATTCAGACGCTGCCTTGGCCGTCCGAATTCCGACGCAGTCGCAACTGTCCTCCTGAATTGCAACCCTAGTTGAAACATGATTAACAATCATATCATCATGATCCTCTAGCCTTTCAAAAGCATTTCAATTACCACAAGTATGAAGCCTAATTTTTTAATTTTTTTCATCATCTTGCAATATATCATGCTTCATTGTAGAAAAGCAACATACAAATGACACAATCAATTGATATTTTGGATTGAAATCATCTTTGGTTAAGTGCCCCCTTCAAAAAATAATGGTATTACCACCATCAATAAGTTTAGGAGTATTACAATCAAAGTCTCTAACAATCAATTGTCAATGCGACAATCTGTGCTTTATGTAATATGAGCACATGAACATTTAAGCCTATGTCCTTTCTATTTCTAAGGATTGTAATCAAAATCTCCTTTCACCTCTGCCCTACTACTCTCACACCCATTTCCCAATCTTGCGTCTTCATCGTCGGATGTGTCTTCCATATCATCTGATGAAGAGCCTAGACATGTCGTTCTTCCCTCTTGTACTTGCGTGGATGAAAGGCTTCTTCTTCGTTTGTCCTTTTTGAGTTCTTCTTTTACTCTTAATAAGGATTTCCCATTTTGTTCCTTAATGCCAACAACACTTTTCATTTTCCTCTTTGAAACATGTGGACGTGCATCAAGAGGGTTTCCAATGGCTCTTGTTTTTTTCAGCGGGGATATTGCAAAAGGTTGCATGACTCTCTTCTTATTGGCTCTAGGTGATCCCCCACCCTCTAATTTTATTGTTGAGGGCCCTCCATTGCCTCCATGAATGATTATCTTCGGTGAGATTGAAGACTGTGGTTTAGGCACTGACATTGTTGGGGGCCATCGTGGTGGTGCATTACGAGAATGCCGAATGAACATTGAAGCCAATGTCTCATCCTTGTCATCGTCCGTGGATGATAAAATACCTTGACTAGGCCGCCTTTCTTTTGAAATATTTGCAATCTGTTTTCCAAGCCCTAAGCTCCCAACGCCATCCGAAATTTGACTAGGGGTTTTCAATTGTGCACGTGGAGGGATGCTAGATGGTGGTACTTCAAAATCTTGCATGAGTTCCTTCTTGACTTCTCCATTGATGCACGAAATTGGACTTCTAAACCACACCACACATAGATCAACATTCTTCTCCGCTTCATTTGCCTTAGGGTTTGGAATACTTGGGTGACCACTGTTCGCACTTGCCAATACAATGGTTGACTCAACACTCGTGTTGCCAACGTTCATTTTGACATTCACCTCCCAAGGCTCATGTCCTCCCTTGCCGATGTGTTTGTCATTTTCTTCCGCTCGCAACACTCCTCTAAACGGAGACTCAAGTGGAAAAAGATCTTCATCCATTCTTTGAGTCCCATCATTGGGAATCGTTCTCTCATTAGCCTCCACATAAGCGTCTTCTTTTTCCGATAGAACTTTTTCGCTACTCATGAACCCACTTCCATCCACAAATCTAGCTATGGAAGGTACATCTTCATCATACCCATCATTATCCTCATCTAATGGAAAGTCATAGATGTCTTGATCATTGGCTCGAAGATCTTCATTGGGCCGACTTGGGCTATCGAACATTTCATAATCAAAATTGTGCCCGTCGTAATTCATGGCATCTTCGTCATCCAATAGAGGCCCAACTGACCCACCATCCTCCTCGTCTTCCGAGATAAACCCCTCTGAATCTTCCGAATCCACGTTGTCATCGTACCACTTCTTCTCATCATTTTCCTTTGATGCTGCCAAGACTTTGGAATTGGTGTATACATACACCAAGTCTGCCGCCCTTTGCGTTGTCAACTTGTTCCGAGATTTGTTGTAAACAAAAGAATAACTACTCCAATTTCGTTCACATGAAGACGAGGATACCGGTTGTGCCAAAATTCGCTTGGCTATTGGAGCAATTCGCTATTGGAGCAATGAGCTTCCCACATGCACCTTCAAAATCCCACCAAGCATGCGCCGACAATTGTTGCTCATCCGGGTTCAACATGTTGTGAAACGGAGGTTCCCTATGGCGGAAGGCTACAAATTCTTTTACCACCGAGGCGTATTCTCCTTGTTTGCAAATTTTCATTAGAACACGCTTGCATGCGTCCATTGCATCTTGGTCGTCGGCTAGATCCTTATCATGTAGAAGGTATGGATTCAAAAGAGCTCCTGCATAATGTAAATCTGTCTCCCCCATTTCACAGTGCTTGAAAAAGGATCGCTCCAATGGTTCGGCGAGGTTTGTTGCCAAACAAAAAGGATGCCCTTCTAGGCTAAGGACATGTTTCTCTAAATTCCTCATAATATACAACACCTTACCCATACATGGCGTCTTTGCATCCAAATCACGTAGACCATATACAACGGGGGCTACTAATTCCCGCAAATTTGTCCACCGGTCCCAATAATGCTCCTCTAGAATGAACCTCTTCACATTACGAGACTTCGTGCAAGATTTGGCTTTGTCATTGTCGTTTAGTGTATTCACATATGCCACCCACTGTGGATCCACCACACTTTGTTGCAATGCTCTTTTGACTTCCAACAAACGATCAATCATGATAAACACAGAGGCAAACCTTGTTTCCACCGGCTTCAACAAATTGTACTTTGTCTCATACTTCCGAAGTATAGCAAGTGGCATGTGTCTTTTCTTGAAGAAATTCACTACGGTTTGGGCTCTCTTTACCGACTCTTCAATCCATTTCTCCTTTCCCCAATCTTTGAGCAACAAATTCAAGGCATGCACCACGCATCCTTGAAAAAAAATGTATGGATATTTGTTTGTTACCAAATTCCATGCTGCCGGATTCACTGGAGCATTGTCTGCGCTCACTTGCACCACATTCGTAGGACCCACCTGCTCTATGAATTTTTCTAAAATTGTGGCCAAATATTGTGCTGTCTTTTCCACCCCACTAGTATCCACCGATCCAAGGAATTGCTCACCCGCTGAAGATACAAGCATGGCATTGATCAGTGGACGGTTTGTAATTGAGCTCCATCCATCAATGGACAATGTTGCTCCAAACTTCCTAACGCTGTCTTCGGTCCTTCTATGCACCTTCCCCACGACATCTACCTTAGTTTGATCAAGAAATTTATGCCGTAGATCATGATATGATGGCGGAGTGTAGGCCATACCATACTCGGAGGGTTTTTTCACCGCTTCTCTGAAAGCTACGTTTCAGGCCACTGAAAAGGGTATATTTGCCGCATAGAAGAAATTGGCCCACACGGCCACACTACATTCAAATTCTGTTTTTTTGTTTCTTGAAAGCCATCCAAAAGCCTACTTTGTGTTGGAGGCCTACTGCTTGAGGCCCTGCGAATGTCACGTCCGCTACATGTTTGCATACTTGGAGTTACTTCGGAACCCCCTCCAAGGCTCCAATGACTTCTTCCGGTGTTGTACACGAATCTTCTTGCATAGAACGTGGCATGCCCCTCCCATTTGACATATCGCTTTCAACCATAGGCAAGTTGTTGCCATCCACATTTCTGCGAACAGGTCTTCGTGGAAATGCCCCATTGCATCGAAGAAATAGACTTCGAGTTTCCGATGACAATTTCGGACACAAACTCACTCCCCTATCACGAGAACCGGCAATCGATTAATATCCTAAGTGACTCAACATACGGCTTGTTTTCTTTGTAAACACGTTGTTGCAAGCCTTGCATTATATTTTACTCGCCGAAAGGACGACATACCAAGAGGCAAAATCCTTGCTCATGGTTACAAATTCCAAACTTGAACTTCTTCAAATTCGCAAGTTTTTGAAAATGTAAACACAAGTGAACCAATGTTTAAAATTGGGTTTAGGGTCGTGCACAAAGCCTTGAAATTCAAGGCTCCCCTTCCACCAAACGATGCATTACCAAACAAAGGACACAAAATAAATTGCAGCTCCTAGCCCTTGGAAATCGTAGTATTCAGTGGATTTGGAGTGCCTTCATACGCCTTGTTTCTTCTACTTATACTTTGCAGCTGAATACAGGTGGCGCTGACCGTTATTCAAAAAGATGAATTTTAAAAACAGTACCAACGGACTCATTCTCCCCGAAATGGCCCGTCCGATTTGACCATCCCATCCGAACATTTCGTCGGATTGGGCCAGCTCGTTGGAACATGCCAGCCCGTCGGAACTGGCCGTCGGAAGAGGTCGTCCAATCTGACCAGGCCGTCGGATCTAGGCAGCCCGTCCGAATTGGCCGTCGGATCAGCCCGTCCGATCTTTTTATGCGGATTCGGGACTTTTCGTAGTTCAGTTTCAAATAGAACTGTTTCACACTTTCAGCACAAGTGTCCAAGGCTTATCCAAACATTTGGACTTGCCTTCTTCTAATCGGGGAGGTCGCGGGTTCAAATCCCGGCTCTGATTAATACCTTCAAGCATGCGAGTGGTGCACAGCACTAGTTGTGCAAAGCAATACTAACAAGTTTGTAGGAATTGATTAGAGCCTTTTGTGCCAAAAAAATTTGGAGTTCATATTTTTGCAATGAAATAATGTTACAATGGAAAAAATACTACATATTCTATGAACAAATCATTATATCATAGTGAAAGAAGAAAAGGCGACATTTGACCAACCGATTCAACAAACTAGCATGCATTGAAAGATCCATACATATCATGAACATTGAAATATAAATTAATTAATAAATTAAAAAAAAAAAAAAAAAAAAAAAATATATATATATATATATATATATATATATATATATATATATATATATGTATATATAAAAAAGACATACATACGTAGATATTAAAGGCAAAACAAGACATGCCGTGATTACAATTATTTACTACTATTTTCACCTCGTGACATTAAAACAAAAGTCTATCGAGTATAGAGTTCTATTTCTTCTATTGCAATAGACCTATTGGTCCATTTCTATTTAATTCTATCATTGTTGCCATCTCCCGAACCACCAGACTGACCAGAGGACCCCTCTGGATTGCGTTGCGCCACTTGAGCGGCAATCCTTGGACTTTCGCGACGAGAAATTCCCCCAGGGCTTGTTGAGCTTAAGAACCGTTTTGATTTGGTTGCCCTGTCAACAACGACAAATTGTCGTATTGTTTCCGGAGAATAGTCATCGTCATCTTCAATCTTCCGCTTCTGTTTGCGCTTCGAAGTCTAATCCACATCTATCACCTTTAAGGCTCTCAGAGCAGCGTCCACTCGATTTACCAACACATTCACCATATGGTCATCACTAGGGTTGTTTATCCTAAACCCTTCGGTGACTCCTTCCAATAGGAACGCCCTCCATTGACCTATGATGTCGGCCACCCTCCTATCAAATGCCCCTGCCACCTCCACGAACGAATCCCCTTTGTTTGATTCTCCATCCATTTCCACCTGAACACGAATTGATGCAGCTTCTTCCAGCTTAGATAAGAACAGTGCCCTGCCTATGGGAACGTGATTGTATGCCTCGTACTGTTCACTGAAGCCAAGAGGATGCTTCACCTCTATCCAATTGCCATCTGGCCCTTTCTGTACTTCTTTTTCGGGAAACCGGAAAAATTTATGGTGTTGCATGCTCCAATGCCCTCCCATACTAAGACAAAACAATTCACGAGCCTCGCCATCATCAATGGCACGAGCCCACAACTCCACTTCCATATTTTGGGTCATCCACATGAAGGAATCCACCGGTTGCATGAATGCATCATACAATTCATGCTTCTGTTCCTTTGGATCCCATATGAGGGGTTTCCCCCAATGCGAATAATTCTGGAATTTGTATGGCCCTTGGTCAAGTGGAAGAGTCCATCTATTGTATTCGTGGCCGGGGGGCATACCTTCCAAGATGCCAAACATCTCATAGAACCTAGGACTCAAAGGAGAACAGTACTTGGCACAAGCGGATCGAAAAAGAGATGCTTGCACAACGCATTTGATATGAAAAATGTGGCGACAATGGCCCATGGTGAAGGCTCCTTCAGGCCCAAAAGGACCTTGGCAAATGCTACAATGACCCTTCAACATTTCATTGCCTGGATTAGAACCATGCACAACTATCTTCTCGTTCTTCTTGATGTGTGCTGAAAGCGTTGTGTAAGGAGTCCATCCTTCCTCTACTTCAAAAGTCCAATTGATGTCGCGATTGTGGGCTAGCGATTCCTTCTTGGCGTGGTTCAACCGCTCGTACATGGCATCCATGGCATCCATGTCTCCCCAACATGTCATTGGCATAGACCCCCAAGAATGTTGTTCGACCGCACTTTTGAATTTCTTCAAAGCAGCCTCAACGACATTGCAATCTTCATCCGACTTCATTGCAAGGGTGCGAATCCTGATCATTGCCTGAGATGCTAAGACGGTTTGTCTTGAAGTTGTTGTATCCATGTCAACCACCGAGACTCCGATCCGCTCGCCGGTAGACATTCATCCATGTTCTCCACTCGTTTCATCCGGTCCAACCTCGATTGAAGAAAGGCATTTTCTTGGTTTACCTCATTCAATCTTCGATTCAACTCGCTCCAAGTTGGAACCTCATCCACCTTTCTGGTTTCAAGCTCCTCCACTGCTTTGGCCTTCTCAAATGGAAGAGAGAGTTGATCGCTTTCTTGAGTTTCTTGCGACCTTGGTAGTTGGGTCTCCGCTGTAGAGAGGCCCTTTTCTTCATTTCGTTCCTTCAAATATTTGTCGCTATACTTCCTCCTTGACGCCACCAATTGCCTTCCCAATGACTCACAATTTTCAACGACCCTTCTATACTTTTTATTCTACTCGTCATTCTTCTGCTCCAGCTCCACGATTGTCTTCAAGTAGTTGTACTTCTCATCAAGAAGTGTTAGCGCTCCACTAGCAAACTTGTGAAAAGTCAATCCACCCTTCAATAGTGGATGCGATAATGTGGATAAATTTTTGGCCAATTCCATAGTTAATGGGGCCATTTCCGCTACAGCTTCAGCAGAACATGTTATTGCTTGAGCGGATGTCACAAAATCATAAAGCCCAAGTTTGTTTTCGGTTGCCGTAGAGCACTCGGCCTCGTTCACGGGTTCACCTTCTCTCGATCCATCCATTTGAGATGGGTACTCAACTCCGCACCTAAGTATGATTTCAAGATGCTCTAGATTTGGAATTTGACCCACATATTGCAATCTTCTTGGAGTTAAAGTGCACAAGAGCGGATACTTACGCACAATCTCCTCGCCATCAATATTGGAGGTCGTTGCCACGTTTTGAAGTCGCTCTACGAACAGACCTGACGGTTGAACTTCACGGATCGGGCTCAATATTGGACTAGGCGGCGTTGGCGAGTCCACGTTTGGAGGAACGTACTTCAAACTATCGAGAGCATCGCTGTCTATAAGCCATTCAATTGTAGCATTTACTCTTGCAACTTTGTCTTCATCCATGTCTTCTCGCGACAAGGAAGAGGGGGCAACTTCTTTCACGAGGTCGTGCTTGTTTGGAGCAATGCTTTGCTCACCCGTGATTGGTACATGAACCGAGGTGGGTAAACAAGTCTCCGGATCCTTGAAATTGACCTTCCGAAATACACCTCTCGAAGAGGCATTGATGGCCTCCGCTCCTAGTTGTGTGGGGTCCAACTGTACTGCGTTGCCTACGCCCTGTGAAACCTTCATTGTAGGCGTTCTAGTATTTTTGAATACTATTTTAGATTCAGCCGTTTGTGCCCCGTGGTTATATAAATCAGGAATATCCTTCTGATTTTTCGGAAGTTGAAGCGGCAATTGCGATGTCGTTGGAAACGTGCTCCAATCCACCTTCCGACCCAATATGAGTTCTGCATACACCATAGATGCCGTGCTGTAATTTATGTATCCTTTACTCCTTGCCTTGTTGCCGAAGAGGGCCTTCCACACCTCGTCTAATCGATGTACAAAATGACTATCCTTGCAAGTCCACGGCTTACAATTGAAATATCTTGTGTGGGCTGCGTGGCAATCCCGAGGCCACAACTTGTCAATGTGGTACATTTTGACAAATTGTTTGCACATTTTAGAGCTCCAATATTCGGCCTCCACTTTCTCCCAGTCAGGCTCCGCTTTAATGTTCAGATCATCTAAAATGTCATACTGCAACGCATGTCCGGCCCCCCTTGTTTTAATTTTCTTCGGTGGAGGTTGTGTTGAAGTTGTCCCAATAGCCCCTCCATCACCTTCCGCGGCCATGCTTGGTACTTTGAATTGAAGAGCAATTCAAAGTAAAAAATCCGGTCAATTGAAATATATGTGTAGGTAATTTAAATCTGCCAAAGTCACACCGTAATAAAATATGTTGGACCCCTTCTCTCCACCAAGTAAGAGCAACTAGCGCCAGAGGCAACAGCAACACATCTGACTTGGCAAGCTTGGAGAGAAGAAGTGAAAAGAAATGAAGGGCTCGTCCGATCATATAGCCGTTCGAAACCAACCCTAATACCGGTTCGATTCCGGACTGCGAACGGTCCGACTTTGGGCCGTCGGATGATCGGATCGGACCTGGTCGTCCGATCAGGCGGACCGAACAGGCCGTCGGATCGAACGCTATTGTTGGATCGAAGACGCCGGGGCCGTCGGATCAGGCCGTTGGATCGGGCCATCGGAAGACCAAGTTTCGGAGTCGCTTGCGACCGATTAGGCGGACCGAACAGGCTGTGGCCGTCGGATCAGGTTGTCGGATCAGGCCGTCGGATGGATTTTAGGTCTTCAGGTCTCCGATCAGGCCATCGTCTCTTCTGCACGGACCTACTGAACTGTCATCCTCCAACTGTGTACGCACTGTTCAAACAACGAATCCTTGAAATAGTTAAATCATTGTAAAAAATAATCAATGAAATGTAGAAAGCATCCAATGTGTGAAAGCTTATTGTTCATTTCCTTCCCTACATTGTGAGACTGTTTTTAATGCTAAACCCTAGACCCTAAACCCTAAACCCTACAAATTATTAAATTTACATATAAAATATTCATGTGCTCAACAAAAAATTGGTGCAGCATGCAGCATCACTTTTACGATTTCACCGAGTATTCCCACCATCCCAATATCCACTAGTAGCAATTTTGGCTCGCCCTCTATACATGGTTACATGGATACATTATTACATTGCAATTTGAAGACATTTATTTTTTTGGATCCACAAAGTACATGACTTCTTTTATGATTTTAAGATATGATTTAAAAAGTCAATGTGGAAATGTTGGTTGAAATGTAATTTGAATGTAGAAACCATTGTGTAATTGATCCATTGAACTTGTAGTCTACATGTGATAATTTAAATGTACTATACATGTGAACCTTGTCGACTAATTAGTTATTCATTTCTATGTTTCCGGGTATGAATTATTACATGGCACCGTGGAAATTGCAGAAGTGAAAGGTTGTCCCACAAAATTGACAATTGAATATGATGATCACTCATGTACAAGAATTAATAGAAGGAGAACGTCACATATGATCATTTGAAAGTTTTTTATTTACTTGTAAAATGTACTACTCATTCATGAATTCATGACATTGTAATATGGAAAATTTGAACCATATACCCTATATTGATATATTTTTTCATTTCATTGAGAAGGGGGAGAGTGGGGCCAACTTTAAGGCCTTCACCAATTTTTCTAAACTTGAATTCATTAATCTATTAATTTTGGTTTCATTAATTATATGTATGACGAAATGTTAAGCTTTCATACCTTGCAATATTGCACAAAAATATATTATATTATAGAATTATGGATAATTTCTTTATTCAAAGTTCTAGCCTATTAGAACATGTTCTTGAGTGTTGCCAAAATAAATCTATAAATCTTTAGAGTTCATTTTTGCATGCAATTGCTAGTGAAATTGATAACTATTAACTAGAAAAGAAGTTCTACAGGTTTTTGTGGAACTGAAAGAGAGTGGGCACATTTGAGCAAAAAATAAATATTTCTTCAAATAAATTCTTCTAGGTAGTTTTTCTACTTTTACATGGTCAACAATTATGGAATCTCTCTTTCTTTACTCAAAAAATGCAGTTGTAAGTGCCCCACAAGGCCATAACCGTCTCGGGGGGTGCACTTAGTTCTACTATAACAAATCACGTGTGAACAAGTGGTTTTTAATAAACTATAATTTCAACCTAAAATTTTGAACATTGTTTAATAATGACTATAGCTTTCTATTGCCAAAATTTCCAACTCAAATAAAATATGAAATGATTTCTAGAAGAGGTTGAAACTTGAAAATGAACTAAAATGGCATGTTTTTCAACTGAAATAATTATAGAGGACACATTTAGATGACCATTGAGTCAATATTCAATTCAAAATGAGCTTTCAATAATGAGTTATTTTTAGGAATTTTTTGTTCATTTTTTAGACAATTTTTTCTTATATAATAGAGGGGTGTGAAAGTTATTTTTCAGTTCTACAGTGTATCTTTTTACTTCAAAAATTTGTAACTAATTATTATTAACAAATAAAAATATCAATAATTCAAAACATAAACTTTTAAAGTAGGAAAATCTATTCATATTTTTTTAATTTTGTTTTATTTAAAATTCAAAAAATATATAGGGGGTCCAAAGTTTTGTTCGCATGTGGTTTCTAATGGACACTCTAAATGACCCCCCCGAGATAACCGTAGTTCATGAATTTCTACAATTATTTCAAGAAAGCGAATTAGAGGATGTACATGATTTATTAAAAAAATTACGCATTTCGAAGCAATGGGATCCTAATTTTTCAAGGGCATAGCAAAACCCTTATGAATTTGGGAATTCAAAAATTCCATACTTCTTTCTTCTTCTTATTTTCCTTCTACATGTTATACAAGGGTTTAGTGTGTTACAAGTAACGTTTAAGATCCTACGGTTCAGTTCCAAATTTTTTTACGTGCTCACAGAGGGGGCCAAAAAAGGGTATGCTAAATTGCCTCCTTCATTGCCCCTGCTGCAGGGCAAAGCCTGCAATTTCGAAAGGGGCAAAACTTTCCTTGTTTCCCAAAATTCTCCTCGCCAGACGGCCCCTCCACCCTTCCGACGCCCCGTCCGACTTTCCGACGCGCCATTCGACCTGTTCGTCCGCATGTCGGTGCGTCCGCACTTTCTCGGTGACCGTGTGATCCATCGTGCGACAATTTCGGGCCGCACGATGGGGGCGTCGGAAAACAAGCCATCCGATTCAGACGGACCCTAAAGCGCCGTCGGAAGCCATAAATAGCGTTTCTGACGCCTCATTTTTCCACAGCCGTTTCCCTCCTGAAGTGGGTTTTCCAGTGCCCGATGTGAATCTGTGGCTCTGTGCGCCCCTTTCGGTTTGGTGTGTGAACGGTTGTGCTTGGATACTTGATGGTTTTAAGTGATGTGGCTTGAATAATTTCTTGAATGCGAGGAACTGTGAATTAGAAAACCGTTTCACTCCATTGCATTTGAATTTTGAAGTGAGAAGCACTTGGTGCACTTGGTGCACTTTTTTGGGAAAATTCGGACATCAATTATCTTCATTGTAATCAAGGTTATCATGTCTCGCCCTAAACCATCAAGTAAGAGTAAGAAAGGGAAATCTCAAGATATGAATTGGGCTGACTGGAAAAACCCTAATTGCGTAGCTGAAGATGGATGGGAAGAAGAGCTAAAGAAAGTTTGGGATTGCACCACATGCAAGAAGTACGTCAAGATGACTCACCTCTCCAAAATGTGGTAACGAGAACGCGCTAAAGGCCAAGTTCGTCGATGGGAAGGACAAATGTCCACATGTACGAGCCAACACTTTCTTCACCGTTACGAAGAAGTAACGCGTTCAGCGGGTTTACGTGACTCCAAACCTAATATAATGAACTATTCTAACATGGCTATGGTTTGGGCAGAGATTGTACTCCACAAAGATGTGGATTGGCGTACCATTTATGGGAAACATGTGCATAGTCTGAATCGGAATGATGCAATGATTTATACTAGCTGGACTGCTGTAAGTGATTGCCAGCCAGAGTGGTCCAATCGAGGGCAGTTTGGATTTCCTGTAGTTGTGGTGCCACATGGAGAAGATGAATGGTCGAGTGACGGTAATGAGGGTGGAGTTCCAACACCAGTGACATTGGGAGAGGAGCACGAGCGTAAAAAAGATCGAGAAGACATTGAATACGAACAACAAATGCAAGAAGCGATGCGTAGAAGCGTAGAGGACCGTGGTCGATAAGATGGGTATGATGGATTCTACCAACGTGACCGTGGTGCATATGACCCACCACATGGGTCCTATGCTTCACACTATCAGGGTTGTCTACCCGGACAACTCGACAACTCGACAAACTCGACGTCGAAGACGTCTAGTAGAGGGGCCCGTCCGTCTAATAGAGTCAACTTTACCCTTTGACTTTTCTGGAATTTACCCCCCATTTACCTAGGCTTACCTGGCTGCCATGTGGCAGCCGCGTGGCAAATGTAGGGCGACCTCGGGTGAGGGCGACTTCGCGTAGGGGGCGACTTTGGGTGGGGCGACCTCGAGTGAGGGCGACTTCGGGTGTGAGGCGACCGCGGGTCCGGGGCGACTTCGGGTAGGGACGACTGCGGGTATGGGGCGACTACAGGTCTTAGGCGAACACGGGTACTAGGTCGCGGTCGCCAATACCTGCACCCGTCGGTGCACTTGCCCTCATCCAAGACCCGCACTCGCCCTTCGTCACTTGCACGCGCCCCCCCAGGACCTACGGTCGCCCCCCAGGACCCGCGGTCGCCCCTCCAGGACCCGCAGTCGCCCCCCCCAGGACCCGCAGTCGCCCCCCAGGACCGCTGGTCGCCCCTCCAGAACCGTTGGTCGCCTACGTGACCCGCACGCGCCCATTTTGCATCCACACCCGGGTTCGCCTATATATGAAGTCATTGAATCTTCATTCTCCCATGTTCATCACTAAGGCTTCTTGGCTTGTATCCCTTTCTGGCTACATGCATAAGCATTTGGTGTTGAAAATTTACTATTTGACTACTTTCATCCAAGGTTCTTTTTCTAGTGGTTTGATTTCAACAATCCCTCTACATTTTTTAGGACCTTCATTTCAACAACCCACCATGGCTAGTGGAGACAATACCACTGGAGAATTTCTTGCTGAAGCCCCTCCACCGGCTCCACGTCCACGTCGTGGTTTGGGATTGTGAAAGATTCAAAAAGACAAGGAACGGAAGCGTAGGGGTACTTGTCACCGAAAGCGATTGCATGTGTTGAATAGTGCTGACCACATTGCTTTCAAGGGGTGGAACGAGGAGCCTGAGCCATGGTCAATACAAACTTGCGAAGATTACATTGAGTGGTGCCACATCAGCAAGTTCTTTCCAGCATGGCGTCATCATCATCATCGACACACCAACAAGGCAAACTTGAAGTTCTGTGAGAATGAAATATTCGTGAACAGGTGCATTGAATTGTGGCAAGCTCTCTACAATACGGCCTCTGTAGAAAGGAATGAGGCCCCTCTTTTCCTTGCTAGAGGAGCCTATGCTGAAGTGGCATTGAAGAAAGAAGTCGATTGGAGCACGATCAAATCTAGTCCTCACGTAAAACATCCAGAGGACGGGTGCATACCAAAAGGAATTCTCCTTTTTCCAGAGGGTGGATTGGGTCCTTTTCGAAGTGTTCCTAGGAATCAGGCCCAGGTTGAAATTGACACAGAGTCATCAGAAGAGGATGACAATTCAGATGGTACGTGGGTGCTTCGGGTAGAACGAGCCACGGAACTACCTATCGGCCTTCCCCCAAATCAGAATGAAATTATCCACGGCGTCGGAACATCACGGGAACGTAAATCGGGACAATCGTCAAGAGTGCGACGTTCCACTACACGAATTGGACCACAAGGGGCTTCTCCATCAGCTTCGAATCCACCATTGCCTGCATAGAATCCAAGTGATGTCTTCGAATTCAGTTGCAACGATGAAGGGCCCAGTGAAACAATTGTTGGTGCACCAGCTCTTCAATCCCGAGTGGATGTAGGACACAACACTCTGACCCTAGCAAAGGCTCAAAACCTCATACAGATCAAAGACAACAAGATTGCTTCATTGGAAAGTGACTTGAAGAAATTGCAAAGACAGTGCCAACTGAAAGATGCTCTCATTGCACGACAATCTACCGAGCTTCAAGCCCTGCGAGAAAATCAGGCTGGCGCTTTCACTTTGTCAGATATGGATGAGGCTTTTGTTGACCATGATCCACATCATCTAGACAAAGTTGTGGGGGACCTTACCGACGATGTTCCTTGCCATCCACCACCTTCCAAGCGTGCTAAGGTTTTGCAAAATAATCGAAGTGCGTTCCTCACTACGATTGGCGGAGACACGACCACTGACACGAACGATATTCATGGGACCCAAGATTCACTCTCATTTCCAACAGTTCAACAATCAAGGCAGAGTGACAAAGAAAGAGACCTTGAAAAGCAGAACGAAAAGCTTCAACAACGGTTGGATCAATTGGTTGCCACGTACTACCATTGGAAGGTGGCGTGCATTCTCTCTGTGGACAGATCGCAACAAATAGCCAAGGAATTAGATAAGGTTTCAAAGAATTTTGTTGCAGCTTTACCTAAACGTGAGAATGGACTCACATCCTGGGCACTCTTAGATGACATGTTTCCTGAAAACATGCCGATGTTGGCAGACACAAATATTATAGATTGGGCACAACAGGGCTGGGACCATGCAAAGCAAATGTCTAGTCACATGGAGGTGAAGGACCAAAAGCTACTGTGGCCACAACCTGCAGCTTTCGTACTCGACCATACAAAATGCCCCATTTGTCAAGAGCAATTTGGCCCTGAGGTGGTTGGGCTCTCGGGTCATGTGCACATATGTACCATCCTCAATGCCTCCTTATGGGATGCCTCATTAGACGACGTTGTGTACTTTGTTCAGCACCATTCCATGATCGCTTGTATGCCATGTTCAACTTGATGACGTACATGCCACCTTCTTGGGAACATAGCGTTGAAACGACGACTAATACGACACTATGGGGTCGTGACCTCGTTTGGAGCTGGCGTCAAGGGCTACATGATGATGAAAAGGCACCTAGTAGCTCTCAATTGAACTGGGAAACTGACCCGGCGGAGATTGTCAAAGTGACACCGAAGTTGATGGGAAAAGGTCCACACAATGAAGGGAGAAGGGCATTCTTCTACCAATGCCTTGGTGGATACTTCGAGAAGAGCTCGGGAGAATTCAAATGGGGTCCTCATCCGGAAGGACACCGTTGGGATAATGAAGGTAAAAGGGGACCCGATCGCAATCAATTTGCCTCTCTTGAAGACATGACTAACATGGCTTGCATGGACTCTACGTATGGACCTTATTACCAAAGTCAAGCATTGGACTATCTTTTGGAAGCACATTCTCCACAAACCACAAGGACCCTACAAGCTCTCCAAGATTCCAACGTCCTGGAATTCATTTTGAATGCGGAAGGGCCAGCTTCACGAACTCGTGCAAAGAAGAAGATAGTCCTTCAAGAGGCACTTCAACCTTCACATGGTGAAGCAAGTTCTTCTAAGAAGTAAAAACAATCCAAATGGATTTGACGTCTGAGAATTTAATGATGGACTTCATTTCTCCTTTGGTTACTTGGTTTACGTCCAAGGATATATAATGTCAAACCCCTAGTATATAGAAGCGTATTATATATGGTAGAAGCGTGTAGCTCTCAGTCTTTTTGTTTTGTTCCACATAGGCCAACTTCGAGCCTTCTATGATTGTATGCTACACATTTGTATTGCAATATTACCGAGAATATTACAGTGCCTTCATTTTTGAAACATATTCTACATTATTTTCTACTCCAAAGACTTCACTATGTTCGAACAAAATCAAATATGTGGTACAACTGATTGTATGAAGCTTATTATCAAAGAGCTATTAAAGTTGAAGTTCACTTTGACATTGTCATTTGCATTGACATTTAAGCTTCTAAAATTAATTCAACTGTAAACTTTAAATTTTATTACTTAGAATTCAAAATTGTATATCATTGTAAGCAATCTCATTATCTCAATTCATTTCATGGAAGATTGTAATTGTTATCATTTTAGTTCCATAAACAGAAAAAGTGAACATGATGAACCCCTTAAGTCCCATTGTCCCCTCTAGAGACAATTTGGAATTTGGGCAAGTTTCTATGGGTTGAAATTGTACCCTAATTTTTTGAAATTTTTTGTGAAAAGAGAAAATCTGATAAGCTTTGAGGGAATATAATTTTTATTTCAATTGGTGTCCAGAAGCAAAAGTTACGCCACAAAATACCTAGAACTAAACTCGGCAAGCAGTACAAAAAACATTGCAAAAATCCAAAATAGATTTAATTTTGTTCATGTTTTTGCTAACATTATGTTTTTGTCTACATAAAAAGATTTGATTCATTCCATTTTCATTAGTGATGTGCAAGTTAAGAACCCTGTTCTTTTTAAGGCAATGTAAACAAATATTTCAAAAAATAACTTATAGAATTCATTTGAAAATGCAATTTTCAAATTTTCTCTAATTAGTTTATTTTAAAGGAGAAGTTTGCTTCCTACAACAATCTCACCATTGGGACTAACGGATTATTGTGTTCCAATCCCATGTAAGAGCTATTATCAATTTAGTTTTTCTTTTAACCTTGGATCTACTTCTACTTGACAATTTTTTGAAGTATGAAAAGGAAGTTATTATTTTTTGAATTTTTTTTCCTACACTCCCAACTCAATTCTTCAACACAATAAATTTTAAATTCAAATTCCATAGTGCACATTTTTGGAAGAAATAGCAATCAAAGTCGTCTGAAAGTGTAGTCCAGTGTTGCAAAAAAATTGTTCTTCAACTTTGAATGCTCATATCTCTAAATCTGTACAGTCAAACATCGTACAATTTTAACCACAAAATCTTAAACAAGTGAAGTTCAAGATCCTCAGCTTCAGTTCCACAAAAGTTTAGTTTTTTCTTTGGACAAACACAATAGAATTATAGAAATGACAGTTTTGATTTTTTCTTCACCTAAAAATGGCCTTTGGACTTTATGGGTTTAGAAAAACACTGAAAATGGAAAAAACCTATTGGAATCATTTGAAAATTCACCAAGCCATGTAAATAGCGATGGAAATTAGCTAGAAAATGAAGCAATTGGTTATTTTAACTATAGAGGGTTAGGTCTTTAGGGCTATGTTTTCACCCAATAAATATCAAGATAAACATTTCTAGTACAAATCCAGAATAAAATGACATAACAAAACTGATTTGAGCAACATTAGGTCTTCTGTTCTTGTACTACATTGGTTTCAAAAGCTGTGACTAAATATTTCGCGAATACACTAAGTTCAGAAATCTGCAATACACATTACAAAGTGTACAATAATTATTAAAAAACCACGTGAACTTTGAATGCCAAAAAAATTGTAGAATATTCTTTACTAAATCACGAGAGAGCCGCAATATCCAAAATTGGGTCTTACTTACAAATTTACAATATTGTTCACCAAAATGCGGTACACTACTTTCTAAAAACCTCTTTTTGGTTTAGGAAGTCACTCATATTAGGAGGAGGACCCACTTTCTTGTATTCTTCACCTCTCTTTCCCGTTGTATCCTTCATCCACTTCATCCATTGCGTATAATACTCGCTTTCGGCTCTCAGATCCACAAACTCGTCTTCCAACACTTGTACTCTAGTCTCATGGAACTTCACCAAATTCCGAAGCATTTCTAACTCCTCTGGTAGATTACCGTATGTCGAGGCCATTGCCAAAACGTCCACCTCCTTGACATGTTTTTTGGCCGCTTCGTAATATTTCTTTTCTTCTTCGGTAATTTGAACACGCAGTGCTCGCCGCTCATTCTGTGCTTTCCTACATCTGCGTTGCAGGGTTTCTAATTTTGATTCCCACAATAAACAATGGTCAACTTGGGACAATTTCCCGGTGCTCTGCTTAGTTAAATACTGGTCTCCATTCTTCTTAAAAGCAACAAAATCGTCATCTCTCTCTTTGAGTATTTAGTTGAGAGACCTCAATTGTTGCTTCAAATAAGCTTCAGTGCGAGAAGACACTTCGCGTTCCTTCAAATTCTTCAGTTCCTCACTCTTTGTACTCAATGATAAACGTGCACTCTCGATTTTGGCAATCAAGGTCTCCTCATTGTCTGATGAATCACTATCACCTTCTAGCATCGCACACTCCTCTGTGGAAAAGTCCTCCACTTCCATGGGGTCAACTTTTTCCAAGACTTCTTCATGGCTGGTTGAGGTAATGGGCTCTTTTCCACAATCTTTCTTCTTCTGAAGGCCCACATCCAAAGACTTCTTGGACTCGGTGACAAAAACATCTTCATCATCGCTAGAGAAGGAATATCCGTTGTACTCATGGGTGTGCTCGTCCGAGGAAGAAGTGGAAGACCAAACTACTTCTTCATCAGCAACAAATGATGCTCCACGCTTAATCGGTGTCATCATCTTGCTTATATCAAGAGGATACTTTGCCCACAAGTTGGAGGCTTCCTTCCACTCTTTTTGGTCCGGACGGACCGCAATAGGCATTTCTGGGAGTGTTGTCCAATCGACTACCTTCTTCAAAACAACTTCGGCATACACCATTCGTACAAGAAAGAAACTGAAATTATCGTTTCTGTACACCTTGGTCTCCAAATATAGAAGGGTCCATACTTCGCAGCATCTACGCATGAACCTTGTGTCCGTAGCATACGCAAGGTTAACCTTTTGGTTTTGAACGTACAAAGGGTGACGACACAACGGAAATAACTTGCTGATGTGGCACCAATCCACATACTTCGCAACAGTCCGGTAACTCCAAGGCTCTGGTTCATCCCTCCAACCCTTAAAAGCCTTAATCTTCAGATGAAGTAATATGGCCACGCGCTTCTTGTGCTTCTTGCCTGACTGTTTTCGACCCTTGTCCTTCATCGCCCTTTTCTCTTGCGGAGTCAATGGAGTAGGTATGGTAGGAAGAGATGGCAAGGTCATACGCTCCATGTTTTAACAACGTATGTATAACTAAGCAATATATACTATATAAAAGTCTCAATGCCAAAATACTTACTCTAACTAAGTGAAACTAGTAATCATACGTGTGACACATTTACAAATATCGAAGCAGAAGTAGATGTTCAAGGTTCAAAGATCGTAGCAGATAGGGTCAAGTTTACGAAACACCGCGGTTTAGACATGCATGGAATGAGAAGAATGAAATTCCTTCATTCCCCAATCCCTGCCTCACGCACATGCAGTCAGCCACTTCAAGGTGGATGACAGCCTTTGCACAGAAGCAGGGGGACTGACGACCGCAAGTCCACCCCACCCCATTTGTACTGGGACTAGCGGTCGCGAGAGGGCGAGTGCGGGTCCCCCGACCGAACAAGGGCGACTGCGGGTACCCAGGCGACCACGGGTCCACAAGGCGACCGCGGGTGCGGATCCCTGGGCGACTTCGGGTGCGGGTCCCTAGGCGACTTCGGGTGTGGGTCCCTGGGCAACTTCGGGTGCGGGTCCCTGGGCGACTTCGGGTGATTTTTCAGATAAAGACAAATAAAAGAGGAATCTAACACAAGTGGTTTCATATTTTTGGAAGTATTTTATAATTACTTATAAATTTCCAAAGGACTTCTGTCATAGGTCCCTATTTATGCCCCTAGGTCTTCTGCAAAATGTTCACTTGCAACTTCTAAACATAAATGGGAAAGTAAAGATAATGGATTGGCTCTTACAATTCATAATTTTTTTTTCTCGAATCATTTAATGATTATGGAGGTCAATTTATGAACTACAGATTGTCCATTTCAAAGCCACTTATAGAGTCCATTATTAATGCCCACTCCATTTCAAAGTCTTCTACCTTATCTTTACTTTCACATCCACACAAATGGAGAAAGGAACCCTCTTTAAAATCCAATGGACGTCGGATTTGGAGAAACTCCCAAACTAAAAAAATATTTACGATAGTGTTTCCTTGAGTGTCAAATGCTTCAATGCACACCCTTGCCTGAGCAAAAAAATTTATGTATCAATGAATAGGTGGTAGTGAAATCGTGGGCCACCAGAATTAAAAATATTCCCAACCTGTAATGAGTTTAATAGCTATTCAAGTGATATTAAGTTTTGGAAGAGAACATTTTAGAATGCCAATATAATTTGTAGTTCTTCATTTCACCTTCAATCCCAATTTTCTTTTATAAGCAATACAATCAATAAAGAAAATGAAAATTTTCTTGGTTATCATCTCACAACTCTTATCCAATTTTGCACTCAAAGGAAACGTGCATACTAATACACAACTACACAAGCTAATTAAACATTCATACGGTTAGATTTTGGGGTTATAAAACTTGCTTCAATGGCAATTACTATAAGTCCATGCTCAATTTTCATAGGAAAAATACAAGAGGGAAAGGCTTAAGGCACTTAGGACTTTATTAGTAATGCACTCTAATTGTTAAGTTAAACTTATCTTTTGACCCTACTTAGATTAAGCAAACACCCGTCTTGTAAAATCAAATTTCATTCAGAAGTATTTATTCGTCATTCTCCATAATGACGAACAAATCTAATTAAATAATGATTTACCACAATTGAATTCTAAAATACTCTATATCATTACAAATTAGTTGCTTTAAAGTTTCAAAAAATCCCGTGAAGACCTCGGTATAGGCCACGCGACGTGCTTCGAGGATTGAGCCAAGGACCACTTTGAATTCTGCACCAAAATGTTTTTCATCTCAGTGCGCAATTCAAAGTGCCACTTGACCAAACCTGTAAGATCCAACCATAACCTCCTATATCATGCACACGGAGTTGGGAATCGAACTGTAGACCTCCCAGACTCCACTTGAGTTCAAAGAAGTTGACCCTTGTGTGAGAATCCCTTCCACTACTTCACCTTCCCGTTGGTCACATCGGGAATCACCTTTGATGCACCACTCCTTGTCCATTCCATCTTTATTCTTTTTTTTCTTTGATTCTATTGGGCTTCAAAATACCATCAGCTGCCCAACACGAAATAGTCTCCCCGTTTGGACCCGAAGTCGCCCCACCCGAAGTCGCCCTACCCGCGGTCGCCCAAGTCCCAGAAAAGAGGAAAGCAAAAATGCGTGAGTTCTTCCCTCCTCTCTGGACTCGCGGTCGCCCTACCCGAAGTCGCCCTACCCGCAGTCGCCCCACCCGAGGTCGCCCCAGCACCGCAGAAAGAAGTCCCTAGTTTCCCCCTTTTCTGGACCCGCGGTCGCCTCACCCGCGGTCGCCCCTACATTGGTATTTGAAAGAGTGACTTACAAAAGACTGCAGTCATGGTAGGTGAGATCATAGAATAATCTCTAGATAGCTTACAATTATATCACATGATCATTTTATTAAATGGTCCCTAACAAGGCTTCAATATCCTCAAGCCCTACAATGATGAACCAAAACCCCTACAAAGCCCTCGCAAACTAGAACCATAAACGCAAACCTAAACCCTCAAATGCCCAACACATTTTAGGATGGTTTATGAATTTGCTTGAACCCCAAAATGACCCTGGAATTTGCTAAGCTTCTAGAATTTGCTCTAAATTGAACAAAAATCCAACATTTTGATACGTTCTATCCATTCTTTTTGAATTGTAACCGTGTAAATTCAAACTAGACGTATTAGAGATCACATTAGAAAAGAAAACACAACAATACCTCTAATTTATTGAAAGATTATAATGTTTTATCATGAGGGTGTTAAATTTGTGAAAGTGATTTGAAGTATTTCAATCCTCTTTTCAAATGTGAAATCTAAAAAGTTCGTCACCTAAAAAATATGAGCTTAAAGGGCCTAAGGTGCATAAACCCAATCAATTTATAACTTCTCAAAATCTACTTTATCATTTTTTTTAATTTCATTTGTAATGTGATATTTTCTCAAAGATTTAGTGTGTTTGAGGCTCATTCCTAAGAGCCCTCAACACTACAAAAAGTCAAGATTGCAAGTGTACACCCATGCACAAAATCTTAAATAGAAAAATCATAATCAATCATTTTCAAAATCAGATTTTTGAAGCTAAAACTAAACTTCAAAAAGAATTTTCCAAAAATATGAATTACTACATATAGTAATTTGGTAAGGTTTTGTTTAACTTAGGAAACTGGTTGAGGACCCATCCTGTCCTCGGGGTCACTTAGGGGTTCACTTGAACAAGAAGCCAACATCTTGAATTATAGAATCAATTTCTGTATACTTCTTCATTTTTCCTCCAATCCCAAGAAACTTTTTTTCTGCAAACTTTAAAATTGTTGTGGAGAGGGGTAATACACTCGAAGTGAAGAATGTACATTTCTCTTGTTATAATCTTAAAACTCTTCCGCAATTTTGCACTCAAAATGAATGTGCATACTAACAAGCAAGTTGTTTAAACATTCATACGTTTAGATTAAAAAATAAATAGGAAACTTGCTTCAATGGGAATAACTACAAGTCCATGCTCTTTTCAGAACAGAAAAACTAAGGTAGGAGGCTGTGAAAGAGTGCGGGCATTAAGAATGGCTCCTATAAATGGTTGTGGAATGGTGCATCTAAAGTTCTGAAATTGACCAATACATTCATTGAATGAACCAAGGAAGAAAACATTATTAATTGGAAGAGCCAATCATTCTCTGTGTTTTCTCCATTTTTATTTAGAATTGCAAGTGAACCATTCATGAAAGATCTAGGGTCACAAATAGGGACCTATGACCCAACTTGTTTGAAAATTCATAAGTAATTCAAAAATCTTTGGAAAAATATGAAACCACTTGGGTTAGATTCCTCATCAATTTCTCTTTGTCTGAAAAATGAGCTAAAAATATTCCCGTCCAAAGAAATACACGAAAAAGGCAGACCAGCCCTTAGGTGCACCATTTCTGAGCCTCCTACCTTACACTTGGAAAGGCATAGGCTCTTAGGGGTTCATTAGTAATGCACTCTAATTGTTAAGTTAAACTTATCTTTTGACCCTACATAGATTAAGCAAACACCCCGTATTGTAAAATCAAATTTCATTCACAAGTATTTATTCGTCATTGTCCCTAATGACGAACAATTCTAATTAAATAAAGATTTAGCACAATTGAATTCTAAAATACTCTATATCATTACGAATTAGATACTTTAAAGTTTCAAAAAATCCCGTGAAGACCTCGGTATAGGCCACGCGACGTGCTTCGAGGATTGAGCCAAGGGGCACTTCGAATTTCGCACTGAAATGTTTTTCATCTCAGTGCAAAATTCAAAGTGCCCCTTGACCAAACCCGTAAGACCCAACTATAACCTCCTACATCATGCACACGGAGTTGGGAATCGAACCGCAGACCTCCCAGACTCCACTTGAGTTCGAAGAAGTTGACCCTTGTGTGAGAATCCCTTCCACTACTTCACCTTCCCGTTGGTCACATCGGAAATCACCTTTGATGCACCACTCCTTGTCCATCCCATTTTTATTCATTTTTTTCTTTGATTCTATTGGCTTCAAAATACCCGAAGTCGCCCAACACAAAATAGTCTCCCAGTCGCCCCACGGCTCCATAGCCCCACCCGAAGTCGCCCTACCCGAAGTCGCCCCACCCGAAGTCGCCCAATCCCCCAAAGAGGATTACAAATGCGTGAATTTTCCACGACTTCTGGACCCGCGGTCGCCCCACCTGAAGTCGCCCACCCGAAGTCGCCCACCCGAAGTCGCCCACCCGAAGTCGCCTACCCGAAGTCGCCCCAGTCGAGGTCGCCCCAGGACCAAAAAAGCTGGAAGTCCCAAGTTCCAGGGCGACCTCGGGTTCAGGTTTCAGGACCGCTTTGGTACCCGCGGTCGCCCTTACCCGCACGCGCCCCTATGGCGACCGCGGGTACTTAAGCGGTCGCCCCACCCGCATTCGCTAGTCTTGGTCCTGTGCTACGGCTTTCATCCACCTTGTAGTGGCTGAATGCGAGCTTGTGGGCCAAGGCGGTGATTGGGGGGTGGACTTGTTGCCCTTTTTTTCCACGACTCTATTTATTCATTGATTGTAGGTAACTTTGTGAAGGAAGAGCTATGTCTAATCCAAGAGAAGGGAGTAGTACAATGCGTCCGTCTCTATGGGATATTAACCACGATGACCCCCGGGAATGGGAAAATGTTATAAGGAAATATGT
The DNA here is from genome assembly GCA_947034895.1 of Rhytidiadelphus loreus. NCBI lineage: Eukaryota > Viridiplantae > Streptophyta > Bryopsida > Hypnales > Hylocomiaceae > Rhytidiadelphus > Rhytidiadelphus loreus. Next base: position 1,458,261 of record OX344762.1, read on the forward strand.
AAGGGGCACCGACCTTGACAATCCCGCGGAGTTCCAAGTGACTATTGACTCATACGAGTCAACGGGTGGAGAGTCATCATCAAAGTCGAAGAAGTCAAAGACGGCACATGATAAGGACCCAACTTATCCTCCACGTGATTATTCAATATTTGCACAGCGAGTGTGTTTCGAATGGTACGAGGGACGCACTGTGGAATTCCTAGAGTCTACATACTTGAGGCATAAAGAATCAGGCATCATTAAGTTGAAGAGAGATTTGAGCACTTTTATTCTAAAAAAGTGCAAAGAATCCCCGAAATATGCTGACGTGGATGAAACGTACTTTGGCAACTATGAGAAGTGGATGGAGAACGTGCTCATGGAAATCATTTTCAATACCAAAAAAATCATTGTAGAGCACCGACCTATAGTCCCTGGGTCTGAAAATAAGGAGACCATCGAATTCCACGCAAAAATGGCATGGTGGCAGAAAGCGGCGTCTAGACTATCGAAGACTGTATCTAGGGCGATGGGGTGGCAGTTGGACGCATTGACGGCTACTCTTTCTCAAAACAGTGGATCGTCTCTCATGTGGATCAATTCTAGTGCAAAAGTGGTTCCGCTTAGTGGATATGACCAACAAGGGGGGTATGGAAAGGTGCGTAAGGTATACATTGATGGCATGTCTACAATACCCAAGCATGTACATTTTGCGGGGAAGGTGTCAAAGCAAACAAACACGCGTGATGCGAGATATGAACGATCCATTGAGGCCTTGGTGTGTCCTTTAAATCACCCAGCCATTGTTAAATTTGTGGCTATCCACGCCAATACAATAGAGGCCTACACGTTGTGGTGGAATGGTGGTAATTTGAACAAACTTGTTCGCTTGAATGAGAAGGTCGTGCCACATGCCGATTGGCACGAAATCAAGTTGGTGAAGGAACTTCAACAAGAGCAGGTGAAGCAAATTAGCCTCTTTCGAAGGCACAAGGCGAAGTTGGCATGGGCCCTTGTTTATGTGACAAGTCTTGTACACAATGAAGGTGTTCTACACAACGATTTGTCTCCCAACAACATATTAATCCATTATCCGCCGTACTCGGATGATGTTATAAACATTGGGATTTGCGATTGGGGAATTGCCAGTCGTATACAAGAGGGAGCTCCCTCACATTTTGGATACAAAACCACGAAAGAGAGGGATGACATGTTGAAAGGCAGATGGTGGGTGGCTCCAGAGTTGTTCTATGTGTTTGGGCCAAAGGGTTCAGAAACGAGCCTTGACAAGATGCAAGCCAGGCACAAGTATACGGTTAAGTCTGATTCGTTTTCTATTGGTAAATTGATTTGGAACATGAAAATTGGTTATATGGGTGAATATGACAGGGAACTATTCAAAAACCCTGAGTCGGGAAAGTTCTTTACAATGAAGTTACGTGCGCTTATGGATCTTGACTTACAGACGAGACTCACATGCTCTGAGGTGGTAGCTTCACTCATGCTTCCACCCTGGAATATGAAGCCTCCAGAATTAGTTTTTCGGGACTCCGTGTTGTAGTGTGATAGAAGAATACCATAGTATCATTTTGGAGTAGTACTTCTAGTACATGTAATCAAATTTTAATATGAAGTGCCATTTTCCCCAAATTGGCAATATTGTGGATCTATTCTTCATGGTATGTTGTATTGAATCTCTCATATCAATGTTTGTATTTTGCTGCAATGAATGAATTAAATAGGCTCAATGTTCTAGTAAGATATCCTACAGTAAGATATATAGCCTTGGAATAATGGAGCCCATTTTCCTTCTAAAAAGCATTGACAATCGGCACTTGTATTGGTTCATCCGGCAAAAAAGGATGACTTTCTTGTAATCTTAATAGGTTTTTGGCAATAAAAACAACATTTCTCAATTGGTTTGAATGGGCCAGAAAAAATGGGAACATAAGGGTTAAATGCAATACACCATTTTTAGGTGAAATTAATTTCACCTTTATATGTAGAAATTACGTTTTCTCTCAACAAAACCATTTTGGTCTACAAATTAAAAATTAAATTTTGAATTTGCCTTTTAATGTTTCACAAAACATTTTTACAAAGAGTACCTTGAAGGCTTCTTCCAGGTTCATTACTTTTGAATACAAGGTCAAAATATTCTTGCAAGATCTATATGTTTGAGCCATAATCGAAAACTAATAAAAGTTTCTTTAGATGTGAATTTAACCCCTGAAGTTCGAAGGCCATTATAGGTTCAGAACCACTAAAAACCGTCACTTTGGCTACTTTGAGAAAAAATCTTGAAGTGCATTACAATAAGAGTGCATTAATTATTAAGCCCTATGTGCCTAAGCCTTTCCCTCTTGTATTTTTCCTATGAAAAAAAAGCATGGACTTACAGTAATTGGGATTGAAGCAAGTTTCCTATTTATTTTTTAATCTAACCGTATGAATGTTTAAACAACTTGCTTGTTAGTAGGCACATATAATGTTGACTTCTTGTACAATTTAAAGCAAATTCATAAAACATCCTAAAATGCATTGGGCATTTGAGGGTTACGGTTTGGATTCTAGGGTTCTACTTTGTGAGGGCTTTGTCGGGTTTTCGGTTCATGATTGTAGGGCTTCAAAATATTGAAGCCTTGTGAGGGACCATTTAATAAAATGATCATGTGATATAATTGTAAGCTATGTAGAAAATATTCTATGATCTCACCTACCATGACAACAATGTTCTCTAAGTGACTCTTTCAAATATTGATGTAGGGGCGACCGCGGGACCAGAGAAGGGGGAAATTGGGGACTTCCTTCAGTGGTGCTGGGGCGACTTCGTGTGGGGCGACCGCGGGTAGGGCGACTACGGGTCCAGAGAAGGGGGAAATTGGGGACTTCTTTCTGCGGTGCTGGGGCAACCTCGGGTGGGGCGACCTCGGCTAGGGCGACTTCGGGTGGGGCGACCGCGGGTCCAGAGAGGAGGGAAAAACTCACACATTTGAAATTCCCTCTTTTCTGTGACTTGGGCGACTTTGGGTGGGGCGACTTCGGGTCCAAAACTGGGAGATTAATTTGTGTTGGGCGGCTCATGTTGTTTTGAAGACCCATACAATCAAAGAAAAAAAAAGAATAAAAATGGGATGGACAAGAAGTGGTGCATCAAAGGTGATTCCCGGTGTGACCAACGGGAAGGTGAAGTAGTGGAAGGGATTCTCACACGAGGGTCGACTTCTTTGAATTCAAGTGGAGTCTGGGAGGTCTACGGTTCGATTCCCAACCCGGTGTACATGATGTACGAGGTTCTGGTTTGGGCTTATGGGTTCGGTCAAGGACCTCTTCGACCTCCACTGTGAGATAAGAAACAGCTCATAGTGGAGTTCGAAGCGGCCTTTGGTCAAACCTTCGAAGCATGTCACGTGGCGTATACCGAGGTCTTCACGGGATTTTCTGAAACTTAAAAGCAACTAATTTGTAATGATATAGAGTATTTTAGAATTCAATTGTACTAAATCTTTCTTTAATTAGAACTGTTCGTCATTATGGACAATGACGAATAAATACTTGAAAATGAAATTTGATTTTACAAGAGGGGTGTTTGCCTAATCCATTTAGAGTCAAAAGATAAATTTAACTTAACTATTAGAGTGCATTACTAATTAGGCCCTACGTGCCTAAGCCTTTCCCTCTTGTATTTGTCCTATTAAAAAAAACCATGGACTTATAGTAATTCCCATTGAAGCAAGTTTCCTATTTATTTTTGAATCTAACCGTATGAATGTATAAAGAACTTGCTTGTTAGTATGCACATTAATTTTGAGTGCAACATTGCGTAACTGTTGTAAGATTATAACAAGAGAATAAGAGAAATGTACATTTTTTACTTCAAGTGTATTATCCCCCTCCACAACAATTTGATAATTTGCACAAATAAAGTTTTTTGGCATTGGAGGAAAAATGAAGAAGTACAAAGAAATTGATTCTATAATTCAAAATGTTGGCTTCTTGTTGATGTTAAAGCACATTCATAAAACATCCTAAAATGGGTTGGGCATTCAAGGGTTTAGGTTTGGGTATGGGTTCTAGTTTGCGAGGGCTTTGTAGGGTTTGGAGTTTATGACTGTAGGGCTTGAGGATATTGAAGCCTTGTTAGGGACCATTTAATAAAATGATCATGTGTTATAATTGTAAGCTATGTAGAAAATATTCTATGATCTCACCTACCATTGATGACAGCAATGTTCTCTAAGTGATTCTTTCAAATACTGATGTTGGGGCGACCGCGGGTGGGGCGACCGCGGGTCCAGAGAAGGGGGAAATTGGGACTTCCTTCAGCGGTGCTGGGGCGACCAAGGCTGGGGCGACTGCGGGTAGGGCGACCGCGGGTCCAGAGAGGAGGGAAAAACTCACGCATTTTTGCTTCCCTCTTTTCTGGGACTTGGGCGACCTCGGGTAAGGCGACTGTGGGTGGGGCAACTTCGGGTCCAAAACGGGGAGACTAATTTTTGTTGGGCGGCTGATGGTATTTTGAAGCCCCGTAGAATCAAAGGAAAAAATGAATAAAGATGGGATGGACAAGGAGTGGTGCATTGAAGGTGATTCCCGATGTGACCAACGAGAAGGTGAAGTAGTGGAAGGGATTCTCAGACAAGGGTCGACTTCTTTGAATTCAAGTGGAGTTTGGGAGGTCTATGGTTTGATTCCCAACCCGGTGTACATGATGTACGAGGTTCTGGTTTGGGCTTATGGGTTTGGTCAAGGACCTCTTCGACCTCCGCAGTGAGATAGAAAACATCTCACTGCGGAGGTCGAGGAGGTCTTTGGTCAAACCTTCGAAGCACGACACCTGGCCTAGACCGAGGTCTTTACGGGAATTTTTGAAACTTTAAAGTAACTAATTTGTAATGATATACAGTATTTTAGAATTGACTTGTGCTAAATCATTATTTAATTAGAATTGTTCGTCATTATGGACAATGACGAAGATGTACTTGCGAATGAAATTTGATTTTAGAAGAGGGGTGTTTGCATAATCTATTTAGAGTCAAAAGACAAGTTTAGCTTAACAATTAGAATGCATTACTAATGAACCCCTAAGTGCCTATGCCTTTCCAACTGTATTTTTCCTTTATGAAAAGAGCATGGACTTATAGTTATTTCCATTGAAGCAAGTTTTATGAAACAAGAACCTAACCATAGGAATGTTTAATTAGCTTGTGTATTAGTATGCACGTTTCTTGAAGGTGCAATATTGGATAAGAGTTGTGAGATGATAACCTACCAAATTTACTTTTTCATGGTTGAGTGTATTGCTTATAAAAATAAATTTGGGATTGGAGTTGAAATGAAGAACTACAAATTATATTGGCACACTAAAATGTTCTCTTCCAAAACTTAATATCACTTGAAAAAGCTATTAAACTCATTACATGTTGGGAATATTTTTAATTGCGGTGGCCCACGATTTTACTACCACCTATTCATTGATACATAAATTGTACTTCCTTTCTCCATTTGTGAGGATGTGAAAGTAAATATAAGGTAGAAGGCTCTAAAATGGAGTGGGCATTAAAAATGGACTCTATAAGTGGCTTTGAAATGGACAAACTGTAGTTCATAAATTGACCTCCATAATCATTAAATGATTCGAGAAAAAAAAATTATCAATTGTAAAAGCCAATTCATTCTCTTTACTTCCCCATTTTTCTTTAGAAGTTGCAAGTGAATGTTTTACGGGAGACCTAGGGGCATAAGTAGGGACCTATGACACAAGTCCTTTGGAAATTTACAATTAATTAAAAAATACTTAAAAAAAATGAAATCACTTGTGTTAGATTCCTCTTTTATTTTTCATTGTCTGAAAAATGATCTAAAAATATTTTCATTGAAGTAAATACATGAAAAAGGGAGATCAGTCTTGAGATGAGCCATTTGTGAGGGCCAGGGTGAATTGACTCCCTCATTGCCCATCCAGGGCTTGCCCTAGAATTTATTATTTGCACTGCTTAATTTTTTTGGGAATTCTGAAATCATATTTGCAATCAGAGGCCCCAAATTACTTCTAAGAGATGCAAGAATTACCCAAAAATTGGCAGAATATAGGGGGCTTTTTTTTCAAATCTAAGTTGACGGGGGCAATGAGGGGGCCAATTCTCCCTGTGCATTTCCTGAGTCTGCTACCTTTCCCTGGACCCGCGGTCGCCCTGAAGCCACACGTGCCCTTCCAAGACCCGCGGTCGCCCTGAAGCCGCACGCGCCCTTCCTGTACCCGCGGTCGCCCAGAATTCCCTGTACCCGCGGTCGCCCCACTTAACGCACTCGCCCCCCTAAACCCTGATCCCGCACGCGCCCAGGGCGACTTCGGGTACAAATGCGGTCGCCACGGACGCGAGCTGCCACTTTCTTTTCCAGTGCTGTGCATCAGCTTCCATATGCTTTCAAGCGTCTGGATGCGTGTTCGTGCACTGGAATCTTGTGTCTAGGACACTTTTTGTGTTGTCGTCGATTGTGGAAGACCATATTTTTTGAGCACTTGGAGGATACCAACACATCCTATATTCACCATGGCCCCCCCCTTTAAGAAGGCAAAGAAGAAAGGAGAGCGCCATAGTCGGAATGTAGCCATCCTTTTGGACCCAATAGCAAGGGCATTTCCAAATTGGCAAAACGTGCAATCGGATTGGACGTTCAACACTTGCAAGGCCTACGTAGGGTGGTGCCATATCGATAAGCTATTCCCTTACTTCCGGCACGATGTCCATATCAGCCAAAACAATGCTAATCTTCACTACTGCAGAGATGATACATTTGTGCAACGGTGCATCGAAGTTTACCGGACATTATATCAAAAACCAACAGTGAAGGGGAGTCAAGTTTCATTGGGTATATGCCAAATGGTCTATGCAGAGCTACAATTGCGACGAACTGTGGATTGGAGGACCATTAAGAAAACCCCCAATAGCATAGTTCCCACTACCAAAGACATTCCAAGGGCGGATCCATCAAATAATCCGAGGGATGGATTAGGGCCCAAAAAACATTTCAAAGAAGAAGTGTCGGATGAAGACTACGATTGGGGCCAGTCGTCCACCTCCACCGACTCGGATGAAGAAGACATTGTAGACCCTATGCCCCCAAATGAAGATCCAATACTTGAAGAAAATATGGCAACGGTGGTACCTTTTGTTGGAGACTCAGAAGGGGCAGTAGTATTGCATGTCGCGCCTTTTAGATCGTTGGAGCCAATGCACTTCCGTCATCCTGAGGAAGACGAAGTTCTTCAACATGTATATGCACGCATGCGAGAAATGGAGGAAGACAAGGAAGAGGGCGAGATCGGGTTGCAACGAGATGCTGAACAAGCATTGGTGATTTTTGATTCATGTGAAGAACTACCTCTTCAAGAAGCAGGAAGGGAAGTATTATATCTTGAAGACACGAGGAGGCAAGGAAAATAAGCTTATAAAGCCTAGTTGAAGGCTATTCTTGGTAGACTGGTAGAAATAGGAATGGAATGTGAAAGGCAGCGTGAACGCACTGGTGGTGACATTGAGGACAACGATGAGCACACCCTTGAAGCACTAATCATAAGCGGGAAAGTTCGTTTGTCAGTTCAACAAAAGGAAATGGACGAGCTGGAGTAATTTTATTTGAAATTCAATAAAGGCAAAGATGGAGGCTCTACCTCAAATTCCACCCCGTTCTTGGATAAACGAATGGCCAAAATAATGGAAGAGTGTTTGGCAGAAGAAAACCGATTGAATACCGAAAGGAAAGCTGTGGAAGAGGCGTAGTCAAGGTTGAATGACCTAAAAGAAACCACGGTTGTAGGCCCCATTGACCTTCCAATGGCTTTGGATGCATTATTAGTAGATGAAGAGCATTGTGTGCTGACATCAGAGGTAGCTTCCTTGAAGCAGAAGTTAGTTTCTTTGAAGAAGCTTGAACACCAGTTTCAGAAGCACATAGATTTCCGGACTGCACACATTGGTTATGCGAGAACGTTCAAGAATTTTTGGATCAAAAACAAGATGTGGAACCATGACCTACCCCTTTTGAAGAGTGCTTATAGAATTGCAGCCCATGAGTTTGAAGTCATGAAGAAGAAAAGGGAAGAGGAGGCCAATATGGATGTTGTATGATTTTGGGCTAGAGGTAGTCTTCTAGTAAATAATAGACTAATAGGTAGTTGTTTTTCTAAACTTGTGTGTATCGGAAGGGTTGCTTTGACCTTTAGAACCACCTCATGTTGTACAATGGGGTCCATGTTTTGTTTCTTCAATAAAGATATATAAATATTCCTATATGAATTAGCCTTTATGTGTTTTGAAGATCTAATTCTTGATGATTAGACACATGTCAAATACATTTATTGCATGTGTTGTAGGTCAGTTTTCTACGTAGACTTTTGTGGTTTCATTTCACAAAATACCAACAATGTAATAATACCATTGTCTTTTTCAGAAATTCATACCGAACATCCAAACAATTATTTATATTTGAACAACTTCATACAATTTCTAGTTTGCCATGTACATCAATTGCAAGATCTTCCTACGATGTGAAAATAAATAAAGTTTACTATAGATTTGAAGATATTCCTAAATCCTAAACCCGTAAGGAGTGAAATAGTTTGTTTTGGCATCATAGTGATATTTAGAAGGGAAACATGAATAGAATTTGTAGTATCTCCTTTGGCACAACATTTTTTAAAGGATTAAATTCGAAGCCTACCAAATTTTAGAACTTCTCACTACGTGGTTCAAATGTTTTTGTATGATAAGTAGTTTTCAATACTTAGCATTCAGTTGGTCCCCCGAAAAATTAATGATATTCTTCACAAATGACAAGGAATTTCCAATAACAAAATTGATATTGAAATTGGTTCTTAATTTCTTATGATTTATATCTATGTGAAAAACTTTGAATCATTTCATTTTGATTGCTTGCCAAACAATATTGTTCATAACTTTCACATTACTAATCGAAATGGAATGAATCAAAGCTACACATGTAGACAAAAATATGACCTTTAAGAAGAAAAAAATTAAAAAATTAATTTCAAATTATTGTAGATTTCTTTTTCTGCCCTGAGACGTTCCTTACAAATTATGTTAAAGATGCCATAACTTTTGTTCCCGGAATCCCAGGTACCAATTGCAACAAAATTTATATTCCCATAAAGGTAATAAGCTCTTGTATATTATGAGATAGTTTCCAAAAAATTCATTAAAAATTGAGATCATAGGAACCTGCCCAAAATCCATATTGTTCCTTGAAGGGACAATGGTCCTTTAGGGGTTAAGTTAATCTTTATGCACATGAAGTCGCCCTTCTTTCCCCCGAGGTCGCCCATGGCACTCGAAGTCTCACGTCTCCCATGAAACCCGAAGTCGCCCATGTGGGACCCGAAGTCGCCCATCTGAGACCCGAAGTCGCCCATCCGGGACCCGAAGTCGCCCTCTCTGGACCCGAAGTCGCCCCCCTGGATCCGAAGTCGCCCTCCCTGGACCCGCGTTTGCCCTATTTCAGACCAGAAGTCGCCTGCCGGAACCCGCGTTCGCACCATGTGACCCAAAGTCGACTACTGCAAAGGCGTGTGCCTCCATATGTCTGGAGGTGGACCAGCGGTCGGGTAGGGCGACCTCGGGTGTAATACAGTTTGGTAGCGGCGCCCTAAAACCATCCTTGGAGCGTGTGGAGGGAAGACCGAAAGCACTATAAATGTAGAGGAACAACATTGGATTTCCATTGCTTTGTTGATGAACATATGGCTTGGATCCTCTCAAGAGGCTTCATGCAATGTTATATTCTTCAGAGGGCAACAACCTTGCTTTGAGTGGTTAGAAAACTACTCGAAGCGGTGGCTTTGTCATAATTTTTTTTTCCGAAGCACTTGGGTACATATACATTTCGGTTTGGAATAACGCATATCAGATAAACAATATGGCAAACCGAGGAGCGGGGAGGAGGACGAACATAAATGATACTTGAAGAGCCACAAAGGAGTGGGATCCCTGGTTGGCTATTGAAACAAACCCCGCTTGTTCCGCAAATACGAGGACTTGTATTTTTTGTGGTTGGAACAAAGTTTTCGTGCGGAAGCGGGCATTTGGTCACTTTGGTTACCTCCGTACATCAACAGTGGAACGTTGTAAACGTATTCCATCCGTAGTCCTCGAATTATTCAGAAACTGTGAAGGGATTGTACCAAAAGAAATGAATTTGGAGGAGATGCATGGAGTAGATCTTGAGGTTGATGTTGTTGCTGAGTCCGTTGCAGGGTATACTGTGGATGCATCAGTGGAAGGGTCTGTGGACCCAAGCGACAGGACAGAAGCACCTAATGCACCGCCTCGTAATCCAGATTCAACGAATTCTACTCCTGTGACGGTGAGAAGGATGCGCTCAACCTCGATTTCTCGTCAACAAAGCATGGATGAATCATTCCGGGTCAATGAAAGACAAAACTTGGACAGACTATGGGCTTCTTTCTTTTATGAGGCTAACATTGCATTCAATGTGGTGCGGCACCCAGCCTTTGTGAATGCTGTGAAAGCAACTTCGAAATGTGGATTTCCATATTCCCCGCCATCGTACAATGCGGTGCGCACTAAACTACTTGCTGTGAAGAAGGAGGCTGTTACAAAAATGGTCAGTAGTCGAACAAAGAGTTCTATTACCCAATATGGAGCCACTATCTGTTCAGATGGATGGTCAGATACAAATCACCGTCCCTTGTTGAATATGATGCTCGTTTGCCCTGCGGGTGATGTCTTCCTGGGATCGGTTGACACCACAAGAGAGAGGAAAGACATGGCGTATACGGTGAATACAATGGCTACCTACATAGAGCAGGTGGGACCAGGAAATATTGTCCAATTGTGTACAAACAATGCTTTCGTAATGACAGGGTCAATGCGCGAGTTGCAAGCAAGGTATCCCCACATGTATACGCAAGGATGTGCCGCACATATATTGGACTTACTTTTGGAAGACTGGAGAAAGGAAAAAAGGATCAAAGATCTAGTGGATAAGGCCAGGGCAATTGTGAAGTTTATAAAGAAATACCACTTGACTTTGGGTCTTTTCCGTAAGTACTCGCCGAAGAAGTCATTGAGACTTCCCGCGGCCACACGCTTCGCAGTGCATTTTCTCATGATAGACCGTTTGGTAGAGTGCAAACAAGCGCTTCAATTCGTGGTGGGGGACGAGACGTATATGCCATTTGAGAATAGTTTGGTCAGCAGAACAAACGGACTCATTACAAGAGAGCGGGCCCGTAAAGCGCGAGAGGACATAGTTTCGGAAGTGTTTTGGGTGGAATGCGGTAATTTCCAGCACATGGTTCTTCCAGTGATTCTTGCTCTGCGCCAGTTCGATGGCAAAATACCGGCGATGCCGAAAGCTTGGATAATAATGAGTAGCCTTCGTCAGCACATGTGCACTTTAAAGGAGGCTCGTTCTTTCTTGATGAGCAGACCGCGACGAAGTTCCTAAAACAATTTGATGCTCGTTGAAAGTTGATGCGCACGGACCTCCATTATGCAGGGGCATTGTTGAACCCGTATTTGACAGATGTGGAAGAGCTTCATAACAATGGAGAGGCAAAGCGGGCATTGAATCGAGTCATCAGAAAATTGAGCGGACCATTGAATGTGGATGAAGATGAAGCAATTGCTGAGTTGACAGAATTTGAAGAGAAGTCGGGTCCCTTTGATCCATTACAAGAGGCTCCAGATGTTACTCGATGTAACTTGTTGCCTCATCAATGGTGGAATCGTGTGGGTGGGAACGCTCTTCCAAAAATAGCAAGGAGAGTTTTGTCTCTGACATGCTCAGCATCATCTTGTGAAAGAAACTGGAGCATGTATTCGTTTGTACACGATAAAGTGCGTAATCGCCTAGCCACAAAGAAGGCTGAGATGTTGGTGTATATCTACACCAACAGCAAATTGGAACGTGAAAAACAAGGACACAATCCAGCACTATTCTACGAAAAGTACCTTGTAGATGGAGATACAGATGAAGAGAATGAGGAACCATATTCTTCGGGGGACGAAGATGAAGTTAGGTTTAGAGATTTGAGAGAAGAACAGAGACGTGTGGTAGTAGAAGAACGCCTCCGTGGAAATAGGTGGGCTGGTATGGTGCCCTGTGTAGGTAGTCCTCCACGAGGACGATACCACAACACTTTCGTGGGTGATGATGATGGATTGAGCTCTCCAGAGGCGTCGCACCACCGCAGAGACGAAGCCCCTCATGTGTCGGCTTGGGATGCATTTCCGGTAATCAATGCAGACCCAACGAGGGAAAGAACTCCTGATGACAACAATGACGGTGTAGATATTCCAGTGGCAGATGAAGTGGAGCTTGTAAGGTCTCCAATTGCCACATGTCTGCCGCCTAGTATGCCAATGAACCTCCGAAGTGGTGCACAAGTTAATGTACAGGGTGAAAGGCAAGAAGAGGTGTCGCATATTGAAGAGGTACCTGCAGTTCGTCCAAGTTTAGCACCAACCAACAACACTGCAACAGAAACTAGGGTGTACGATTCAGATGCGCCATTGCAAGTGGTATTCAACGAGACCCGTACCCGTGGGTCCAATCGCCCTGCAACTGTAGACATTGCCACAACATCGAGGATACTACCAACTCCTCTAATAAGGTCGCCGACACATAATGATCTACGACAAATCGTTGATGAAGGAGTGCATGGCTCAACTCCACAACCTACTCCGGCCTCATTGATGTCAAGCCCTGGAGAATCATCCAGGCGATCGCGTGAACACTCCAAATCAGGAAATAAACGAACCCGCAAGATGCAAGACAGACTGACACGGAACCCCAAGCGTCAAAACCATGCGATCCATCCATTTGTCATTGGAGAACGAAATTCCACTCGTAATCCTTGGCCATCAAGCGCAGCAGCGAGAGCAGAGCGTCAACATGTTGGGCACCAGGTGCTTGAGCGACCGACAGGCCCTATTATCAATGGAACCACTGATGCATCGAGGCCGACAAAGCGATTAGTGCTAGCCAAAGTTGTTGGTGGTTTAGAAACGCAAGTGCGAAATTTGAACTCTGAGGTGGAACGTGAGGTGATCCTTCAACCTACAAGCAGAGAGGATGATGAAAACGAGGTCTCAGGAGCTAGTGACAGTAGTGGGCCACATGAAGACACCGACCCCAATGCAGATGAAGCGGAAAGCGATTCTACCTTCACAATGTAATGTGTTGCATTATAGATGTGGAGGCCTTCAAATAGTACTATAAGGATTTAACATCAATGCCTTGTAGTGAAGATTTGTTGCCAAAGTTTGTAATGAAATAGGTAGATTTTGAATTTTGTGTAGTCCATCACTTAGCTTCACAAAGTCAGGAAGATTGTAAAAGGTACTTTGGTGTTGACGATGATGATTAATGAAGGTATTCGTATTTTTTGCAAATAAATGTGCAATTTCAAACAGGAGTGGTCTTGGTATTCAATTGTGAAGATCATCCCTATGTATGTACGCAGTTCCATTTAAATTAATATGATTATTGTCCAAGGTTTTTATTATTATTATTATGTTTTAGGCTTATGAATTGATTGTCCCATGATATATCATTACATAATGCATGTTCATTTGCTTTGGTACGTACCGAGCATATAATTCAATGCTTATATATTGCCGATTTGCCGTGGAATGTGTTGGTTGAAGAATAAATATTGGAAAAAAAATGTTGTGGGGGCCCCAGACTTGTAGCCCATGAAGTAGGACCCGCGGTCGCCCTGGATTTCAGACCCGCAGTAGCCCTGGATTCGGACCCGCAGTCGCCCAGGATTTTGGACCCGAGGTCGCCCTACCCGTGGTCGCCCCCTACCCGTGGTCACCCCCCTACCCGCGGTCGCCCCTACCCGTGGTCGCCCCCTACCCGCGATCGCCCCCCTACCCGCGGTCGCCCTTCAGGAAGCACGCCACGTCACAGCCACGTAGGACAGTCCGTTTTACCAAGGGGTAAAAAAATTTGAAATCCGAAATCCGTACACGACAACAAAAACCGCCCTTACTCGACAACTCGACAATTCGACATGCGACATGCGACGTCTATTAGACACAAAAACTCGAAATTCTGTCAGACAAGACAACCCTGCACACTATGGCCATGACCCCCAACATGGCTCTCAAAACGTTGGAGGCTCTTATTATGGCGATTCAACTCAAAGAGGATCACTCCATGGTGATTCAATTCCTCCTCCAACTTTTGGAGGTCCTTCCTCCGCAAATTATGGACGAGGAAGTGGGCAAAGCGGATATGTTCCCGACTACTATGGCGGAGGACCATATCTCGGTGTTTATGGTGGTGGTCCTACAGGCCCAAGCCAGAGAGATGACACGGATTCAGATTCCGAATGAAGCCGAATCAAACACTAATACACTATTGTATTGTTTGTCTTACAATATGGGCTCTAAATTTAGATTTAGTTGTTTTCCATACAATGATGCAATATAGAATGTAGCAAGCATAGTGTAATGGTGTCAATGAGTAGTCGTCAGTCGTCACGTACAATGCAAAACTGCTACAATTGCGATGTATTGAAATATATTATTAGAATGATAGATTTCTCATGTTCATGGTATTATTGAATGCCATTGCTATGCAATGGATCAAGCCATGGTGTTTTGCAAGTTAAGTATAGCAATGGCCCAGCTTTTACCATTTTGTCATTCGAATGTGAAAATGTGAATGCACCATCGTAGATGGCATGTTTAATTGTTTATCCCAGATGTCCATGGAAAATATTGAAGTGCTTCAAACTTATTGTTACCTAATTTTTATTTTTTAAAAAGCATAAGGTAGCATGTTATATTTTGTAGACCCTCCTACATAAAGTAAATTGTCACTTATTAGTACACCTATATCCAACACACCTTGAGCCTTGTGAATTGTGATGGACAAAAATGTTTGGAGTCACGGTTTCAATATTTGGTAATCTTCCTCTTCTTCCTATGAAAAACATAAAGAAAGAGTGCTTAAATTTAACTAATGTAAATGCATTCCTATTTTTTCTATTTCCAAAATTGCATTCAAAATTTCATAACTAATTCCATGAAGCTTCATGTACATAATAGGAAAGGACTTGATTTACAAGTCAATTTTCTCAATATATCAATGAAATTTCCTTGAAAAATACTTGAAGTTGTTTCAATTCTTTGAAATTTAGTTGCGTCCCTTACATGGTGTAATTTTGTTTTGTGGACCTCCTCCTTTAACGAATTTCGTGATTTTGTCAAGTAAAGGGGAACAAAATGAATTTTGGGTGGTCTCATTTTTTGTTGAAATTTTCAGGAATTTTTTCATAAGATAGATAAATTGATGAGTTTTTAGGGAATATATATTATGTTTTTGTTGGTGTCCGTGCGCAAAATTTTTTGCACCATAACCTATTAACTTCAAAATGGGTGAGACCGAGCAACCCAAAAAATCCACTAGAAATTTGAATCAAAAATGAATTTTTTTTTCTTGTATATTATATTGGATTTTTCTAAATGGGATGCTTTGATTCATTCCAATTGGATTCATGATGCGAAAGTTATGGATTTTCTTGTTTTGTGGGCTATCATAGGATTATCTTGAAAGAAATTCTTTTCTTCCACTTGGAATGCTAATTCTTGATTTTAAGTTACAAACTTTGAATGTTCGTATCGTGGAAAGTATAATCTAAATGGAAAATTTCATTGTATCATTAGCTTGAGTGAAGAATATTGCATGCAAATTGTCCATTTGTTTCAAGCAAAAAATAAAAGAATATTGGATGCATTGGTTTAAAAGAAATATTTTTATTAAAATAAATAAAAATCTCCATATAAACTCTTCGAAATTGTTGCAAAAATGTGAGGCCGAAAATGGGCTTCTTAGGAACTAAAGGATTAAGGGGTGAAAATTGAATTTATCGGAGCCGTCCAATCTGTCGAACTACCGCGCCGTCCGATCTGTCGCACGGCAGCCCGTCCGCCTCGCGGGGGCCGTCCGATCTGTCGGCCACATCGTGGGCGTCGGATTTCTGACGCGGACCGTGCGTCGGAAAAAGGGCGTCGGAAAGGTATAAGAGAGTCGGACGGGCCCGTCCGATCCTCACTTTTGTTTTCCCCCTTGCATATTGCAAGAGTGAAGCGGAGAGCTTGGTGGTTCATGCCCCCATTGGTTCCTCTTCTTGGGAAAGCAAGAGTGCGATTTTGGGGGCCCCTTATTGCCATTTTTTTCAGTTTTGGTTCGAGTTTCACTTGAACTTGAAATTATCATTTCATTTTGCGAATATTCATTTGTACAAGAAGTTCATCACGATGCCACGAACAAAGAAGGCTGCAAAGAGGAAACAAATGGAGCATGAAGGAGGTTCACACAATGAGGCAAGTAGGGACATTCCCTCTGATGCATACAAAAGATTTTTGATCAAGTTGATCGTCAATTTCTATGAGTCGGAAACCACGATGTCACTACACAACAAATACGTTAGGTACAACGAGGAGTGCTTGCAAAAATTCAAGGCGGACATGTGGCAACTGATGATGAATGCGCTTAGCGTTCCGGAATGGCACCACGAGACGGAGAAGAAAGGCTTTCCAAAATTCTTGGAGAATAGGGTCCACGATGCATTGTGGAATGCATCAATGGTGCTAGCAAGGTATGGCTTTCAATATCGGGAAAATGATGAGGATTTTCGTGAAGTCATTCTGAAAGCTGACTTGTTTGTTGCACGATGCAAGCCGTTTGCAAAGAGCCGTAACAGACGAGGATCTTTGGGTTGGTGGAATAGCACTGATGGAGTGGCTGAACTAGATCGGGGCAGACAACACCTCATAGCGCTTCCCGACACAGCACGAGTAATCGCTCAAGACCAAAAAACCATGAAGGGTGGATATGCAACAATTCGTAGGGTTCGAATTGAAGGGTGTCGAAAGATAGCTACATTTTGGGAGTTTGCAGCAAAGCTATCCAATCAACACCGCACACAACCTCATCTTGCGAGATTGGAACACCAGAACGAGTCAATGGCAGTGCGGATTCCACATCCTAGAGTTATACGGTTTGCTGCAGTTCATGGAACAACAAATGAAGGGTATTCGTATTGGTGGAATGGCGGAATACTACGGTACATGATGCACTTGGATAATGATTATCCAGACAACATTGCCATTCGGTTGCACTATTCGAGACTAACAAAGGTAGAGTTGATTGAAGCTTACCGTCTCGGACGATTTAGGAAGAAGCGCACGCAACTCGCATGGGCATTATTGCATATCATGAATGCAGTGCACATTTCTGGACATCTTCACAATGACATCTCTTCAGACAACATAATGTTTCACTTTCCTGAAGACGAGTCACGCGTGTACATTGGAGTCTGCGATTGGGGCATGACTACCGTAGCTTCTGAACCAATGAAGTCTTTGTACACGTTTACATGTGCGAGTGACATGGAGGAGGCTTTGAGAAAGAGGTGGTGGGTGGACCCGAAGATTGCATATGTGCACAAAAGAGATGCAGATGGGTCAATCATTCTAAATCTATCACATGCATCAGAAGAATATGCGGTTTGTAAACTCGCTCAACGCATCAACAAGGATTGCATGTCTGAAGAATACTACAAGTTGCATCGGGAATCAGCTGAACTGACGAAATTGAGTCACCACGTTTTGGCCCTTATGTTTCACTCATACATGGAGCGGCCTTGCAGTGAAGGTTCGAATTACCGTGGCGATTTGTTTCACATCATCAATTTCTTTTCTGGTCAGTGCAATTGGCCTGTGCCGGATGAGCACTTCCGCCATTCATATTAGTAGTTCAACGTACTTTATAGTAGCATAGAACTATAGAGGTATGTAGTAAATATAGAATGAGGATGTACGCGTGCTCACTATATAGTGCCTAATTATGCAATATAGATGTATGACCATATATGTGGAATATGATAATTATACATTTTGAAAGTTCGGTATATTTGAGTAAGTACTGCTTATGATTTTTTGTCACATGAAACTATGAAAGATACATATGACTTGAATGAAAAGGGCACTACTTGTTGTTGTTGAATGCTGAGGTGACAATTAGCAAGGGTGTGTGGAGATTGTTCTCATTTTAAACTTTATAAACCCCATCGTCCAAGCAGCTTCAAACTTCAGAAGGTCATAGGAATCTCAGATTTTGAAATTTTTCCAAACAAAAATTTCTTGCTTGTCAAATATAAGTATGCCTTTGTATCCATCGTTCGGATTTTCAAAATCTCAAAGTATGTGGTGGGAAAACTGATTCAAAGATGACTTAGTGCATTGTCAATATCTGGGACATTGTGGCATAATGGCATTGCAAAAAAAATTTGGAGGTGTTAGGTGTGTTGGATTGCTTTGAAAATTGGTATGCATATGCCCAACTTCAATACCTACAGGAAAAAAATTTAATTTTATGGTGTGTAGTGCAAAAAAATTGAGCATGAGGTGGTCAAAGGCATCTGAAATTCTGGGGCATAGTGAAAAAAAAAAGAAAAAAAAGACTTTGAATGCAAATATCTCTTTATCCGTACGGTGAAAACTCCCAAAAAGTTTACCACACCCTCTCATATAAGTTCACTTCAAGATCTTATGGTTACATTTTCAAAGAAAACATTTTCACAACATCGTGAATGATCGCAGCAGGAATGGCAGTTTTCAGTGATTTTGGACCCAGAAAATGGCTCGGTCCTTTAGGGCTTAAGAAAGAAATGGTTAGAATAAAAATGTGTTGAATTCTACAGTTGGGAACGATACAGAATTTTTAAGAATTTTAATTTTTTTCGAAGTCAAATTACTTTCATGAGTTCAAATGGGGATTCTTTCAGTACTCCCTAAAGTACAAGAATGGGTTAATTTTTGGGCCTAAATCCTTGTTAATTAAAAAAATGGCATTTCTATAAAAGCCTAAAAAAATAGTACCATCGTGCATTTCGACGCTATTTAATATTTAGACCTTGTACCTTTTTCTTTTTCTTTTTGTTAGAATAATTTTCATGACCGTCAATAGGGACCTTAAACAAAACTTATTGTATACCAAAGTTCAACAATGGGTTCTATTTCTTTTCATAGCTCATTTGAACCCCTAAAGGACAAAGCGTCCCTTCCGTTGACAAATGGATTTCAGGTTGGTACCTATGGGCTGAATTTGTCTCTTGATTTTCTTAAATTTTTTTTTAAGATAGAAAAATGGATTACCTTTGTGAAAATATAATTTTTTTCTCAATCGGTACCCCTCTACAAAAGTTATGCCCATGTAACTCAAAACTTGGGAGACCGGGCAACACAAAGATTTTTTAGAATTAAAATTTTTTATTTCTAAATTTTTTTCACTCATACATTATACTTTTGTCAGGAAAAGGGCTTGATTAAACCAGGCCGTCGGATCGGATGTGGCCATTCGATCAGACCGTCGGAAGAGGATATCCGATCAGACCGTCCGATAAGGCCGTCGGATCGGATGTGGCCATCTGATCAGACCGTCGGAAGAGCATACCCGATCGAACCGTTCGATTAGGCCGTTAGATCGAACGTGGCCGTCCGATCAGGCCGTCGGATCGGGAGTGGCCGTCCGATCGGCCAAGCCGTCGGAAGCCCCGGACAAACCGTCGGGCAAGATAACTTTTTATTTACCCTAGGTAAAAAAAAAAAAACTGGACATCCGGGGGGTTCCGGACGCAGACGTCCAGACGGACGTCCGAACGTCCGAACGTCTTGGCAACCCTGCTTCGATGTGTCACATTTTGCCGGCAACGACACCACAAATTCTCATTCTCTTCGGGAGGTTGTCGGCAGCAACGAGACTTGACTGTCAAAGCAATCTTCTTTGAAAGCTCTGATGCAGTTGCGACTGGAACTTCTGAAGTCATCTCGTTGATAATTGGAAGTGAAGACCTCTATACATAGACGTAAGTCCGTGGTTAGCATAGCAACTTCTTCGACCTTTCGAGACAACTACTGAGCTACACTTTCAGCCTAACTTGTAAACTAAGGTGCATCGTTTACTTTTTCTTTTTTTCATTCGATGATGCCGCATAATTGCAAGGACCTTTAGTTTCACGTAGCGCCTTCTCCAAGTGACCTCTTGTATGCAGACCACGTGCTAGTACTTCATAACATAAGTAGTTTCAACACTAGGTTCAGGTGCATCAATCTAATACTACATTATGAATGCAAAGAATAAGTGATTCATTGTTTTTTGTATCCTATACATAAATATTATATACTACTTGTTTGCACAGTCTACCAAATGATTGTTGAATTACCGAATGTACCATTACAAATGCAATGACTTCAAAAATAACCACGTTATATGATTCCCATTTCCGTGATGTCTGAGGACTTCATTTCCTTCTTTGACATTCATTGCTGCCAAATTAACGATACACTGTGAAGGAAGCACGTCCTCTTGCTATGACTGTCCATGTCAATTCCTGCCTCTACAAACATGTGACAAATACAGTAGAACTTTGAAATTGTGAAACCCTCTCTGCTGTAACGACCAAGCGTCAAACTTGTGAACCCATCTCTGTTGTAATATATTGATATCAATGACAACTTTTCTTCATTCTTTAAAGGCAATTCAATGTCCTCTTCTGTGCATTCCTTCTGTAGCTATGTCCTCTACATCCAACTTCACCTATCTAATGCAAAAGGATTCACTCTGTTAAGTGCAATATTTTTTCATTCTAAAAATCATTGAGTAGGAAAGCACATCATGAAGGTATCAGTCCCACACTTCAGGTTCAAAGACGACATATTTTTCGTACATTTTTAATGGATTCAGAAAGATACTCTATGCCGAAGACTTCCTTTGATGACATTATATTTTGATGCAAAGCAGTAGCAGTTTACTACTTAATCATGTTTTTACTATTTAGTGAATTGTACCGTATGTATTGAAGAATGGGAAGTACACAAAGCATTAGAAAATTGGTGGAGAAATATGTTCCTTGGAAAAAGCCTGGTGCTTCAGAGAGAGTAGAAGGAGATGCTCCTGCACCTAAATCCACGTCTGCTGGTAAGGGAAAAAATAAAGGAATGTTGTGGCCTTGGAGTTCTGGGCCTCTAAAGTTGCCCTGTATGTCTATTTCTAGACACATTTCGACAGGAACAAAAGGTGGAGATGTTCCAACACGAAGCTTCGTGTCGGAATCCATAATAGCTTAGTACGGACCTTAATAGACTAAGAAAAATTAAAATAGATCAAATTTGAAAAAAATTAGTTTAGGCATAGACTAGCGGAAACAAATAAATACTTAGAATTAGTTTAGACTTTGTTCCGGAACCAGTACGGAAGCATGACGGAACTTGACATCCGGGTGGACAGATTCAGGAGCCGGAACACAGGAACCCGGAACGCAGGCATTAAATTCAGTAGCTTGCAGCGGTAGACTAGGGATACGTTACGGCGTTCCGTAGCCTGCGTTCCCGTTACAGTGAACATTGGGCGCAGGATTTCTATATAAACCTAGTTCCTCCTCATTTCTCGCCCTCTTTCAGTTGCTCCGCATCTGGCTGATAGTGAGAGAAAGTGTGGTGAGTTAGGGTTACCGCGATAGGAGAGGTGAGACGGATGGCAGGGGTTAGTACTTGGTATACAGTACCGGCCCGGAAGATTAGTCCGGTATATCCGGAAGATCCGCTGCACTTGCGGCATTTACAGGACGATTTGGTTGTGTTAGGTTGTGCAGGTCTGCTGAAGAAACCCTGGAACATCCAAAGTGACCAGATGCTCCGGGAGTTGGCGGCAGGTGCTCCAAACCAGTACGACCAGACCGTACGTGGGCATCCGGACCAGTGGACGGAGGAGCTGTGGGCGGAAGTGTACGGGTTCTTCCAAACCGGAAGCGGATTCGCTGCCCGGACGGACCAGTACCACCAGCACAAGTTCGTGAACCCACCACACGCAAAGGAGGGCTACACGATCAAGGACTGCCGGGACGAGAGACACAGGCGGCTGCTTCGGTTTCTGCTACCGATCCTGTACCCGGATAAGAGTTCCCGAGTTACGGTAACCATGGCCAACACGATCTTCGGGGCATTTCAGGACCGGGTTGTGAACTGGGGCCGGATCGTGGCGAGCGTGGTGGGGCGCTGCACCGGGAACTTGGCGAAGAACAAGCCAAACCCGCTCAGCACGTACTTGCTCCACCTGTACCAGCACCGGGAACTGTTGACGGAAGACGAGGCGACGGATTACGAGACCGGGCTCATCATGCTCCAATGCAACTGCTCTGATGAGGAGGAGCAAGAGACGCAGGAGTCTGAGGATGAGGAGGAGGAAGCCAAGCCGGAAGTCAAGCCGGAGATCAAGGAAGAGAAGCCGAAACCGGAACCGAAGCAGACACAGAGGGAGAAGGAGGAACAAGAGCAGGCATCGGGAAGCAAAAGACGGAAGTCTACACTTCCGGCTGCCAGAGGTAAATTCCCGGGTCCCTTTCTCATCCAGGATAAACAAGAGTGGGAAGGACCCCGCTTCTTCGAGTGCAGAGAAGAGTGGATCTGGACCGCGAAGGATTACCACGACAGGCTCACGGAGATCGTACTCCGGTCCGCGGAAGTGATGAAGTGCGAACCGGAAAACCTGGTGGACGCGCTGAAGGCGTTACCGGCCGAGTCGGAATGGAACGAAATGAGGACGGAAATCCGGAACCTGAAGACGGAACGGGACACGCTCAAGGGGAAGCTGATCTGGACGGAAGAAGAGTTGCACCAGTCTCAAGGGGCGACGCAGAAGGCATACCAAGCGTTCCAGACCTTCCAGAAATGGATGGTCAGTCCGGCGGATCTCTACCACAAGGCGGCGCTGTATGACGAGATATAGAAGACGTCCGCGGCCCTCACCAACTAGGGGAGGACACTCTCACTACATTTGGGGTACCTACGTGCGGCGGTGGAAAAAGTAATTCATGTAATTCACCTTGAATAAACTATAATTTCATTCTAAAATTTTGAGCTTTGTTTAACAATGACTAAAGGTTTCTATTGACAAAAAATTCAATTCCAAATAACATAAGATATATTGTCTAGAAAGGGTTGAAAAATGAACTAAAATGGCATGTTCTCCAACTAAAATATTTATAGAGCTCACATGAAGATGACTATTGCATCAATATTCAACCAAAATAAACTTTCAATAGAAAGCTATTCTATATAAATTTTTTTTCATTTTTTTCATTTTTTTTCTTATATAATATAGAGGTGTGAAAGTTATTTTCAGCTTTACAGTGTATCTTTTTTCTTCAAAAATTTATAACTAATTACTATTAGCACAAAAAAATACCAATAATTCAAAACATAAACTTATAAAGTAGTAAAATCTATCCATAATTTTTTTTTTGAAAAAGAAATTAAATTTTAAGGTGTATTACTTGTTTTACTTTTTCCGCCGCACATAGTTTGCTAAAACATAGGGAGTGTCCTCCCCGGGCTCACCAACACGAAGATAGTCCGGGTGATGGTGGAGATGTCCGGAAGGATGGAGGCATCGTTGAAGGAGTTCCGGTCCATGATGACGAACATGGATCCGAACAAGCCACTCGACTTCGGGGGATTTCCAGAGGTTCCGGATGTCATCGCAACTCCGGCAACTCAACCTCCCCCCTCGCCCATCAAACGGACAGGTCAGTTTGGGTCACTGATCCACATTGTCACTCAAGGGGGGCCTTCATCCGGATTTCTGGGGCAGGATATGCCGGTCCGGAGCAGTTTGGATGCCCGGATCGACCTTGTCCAGAATCCGGCACGGACGCATCCGGAGCAGTTCAAGGATATCGAACCTCCTCCACCGATGCCCTTACCTACACCGGATCCCATCGAGATATCGGAGGAGGCGGAAGCAGAGGAACCAGAAGCAGAAGAAGCAGAAGTGGTGGAAGATCCGAAGTCGTTGGAGAAGGCGGACCGGTCTCTCGTCCATACGGACGAGACGGATTCTGACAGTCCTCCGGTCCGGAAGACGTCGATCATCACCCGGGCGTCCCTCCGTACACCCCAAGGCAAGACTAGCACCCGGGAGCAGTTAGGATTTGACAGTAGTTCGAAGAAACAGCGGAAGGGAAAGTAGATAGTTAGACTGATAGTGTTTTTAGTTATCTTTTTGTTAGACTTAGAGTTCCGGGTCTCAGTCAGAACCCAGATTCCGGATTTTCAGGGGTAAGTTTCAGTTAACTTATCCACCCGGACTTTTAGGGCAGTTTAGGATGGTGTTTAGTGGCACTTTCCGCGGGTTTTACGGCATGTTGTTTTGCTTATAAAAGGAAGGGACCGCTTGTGGTCT
Organism: Rhytidiadelphus loreus; assembly: GCA_947034895.1. Lineage (NCBI taxonomy): Eukaryota > Viridiplantae > Streptophyta > Bryopsida > Hypnales > Hylocomiaceae > Rhytidiadelphus > Rhytidiadelphus loreus. The sequence continues at coordinate 1,482,543 of OX344762.1, forward strand.
TGGATTCCTTTTCTTGCTATTCCTTATTTTGAGCAGTAAATATATGTGTGCATTTTTATTGTCTTTTTATTCATTGCCTTAGTTTTCTTTGTGGGTCCTTGGTTTCCTGTTCTTTGGGAGTTTGAAGGTTGTTTGGGCACTTGCTTGAAGGTTTTGGCTACAGAGTAGAGAGGTGGTAAGGAGGAGTCCGGATTCAGAGTTTCCCGGGTCTGTGAACTGTGTGTTGTCTAGGGAAGCAGTTCTAGCGTGTGTAGGAAGTTGTGCGGAGTCCGGCGTTGGTGGTGTGGGTGCGAGTCCGGAAGGCCAGGGAGGGTTCCGTGCGGAGATAAGCAACCGTCTGTAGAAAAACCCCGCTCACCCGGAAAGTTCCGTCCGTCTGCAAAACACAAGTTGGAGTACTAGTACCGGACCATGTCTCAGTTTCCGGGTAAGTCTTGTATTTGTCGTTGTAGCAAGGGGAGTCGGGTTGTATTCTGAGTGACCTGCTTCTGGAGAAATCCGAAGTTGTGAGGGTCAGCCAGTGTGTTCCTTGTTTGTGACAGAAAGATCTTTGGGTACGTGTCATTAGGAAGTTAGAATTTGTCGGATACAAGGAGTGGTGTTGTCCTTACCCCTCCGGAAAAGTCAGTGAGGACCCTCTGAAGGTAAAACAGAGGTATCGAAAACCGTGTGTTAAAGTTACGGATCTGGTGTTTGTAATAATCCGGATCCGGTAGAGAGTCCGGATAGAGATAGAATCCGGTTGGGGAGTGAAAATTGAAGTAGTTACAATAAACCGGATTAGACGGAATTTAGAACACCCTCTGGGGTTCCCTGGGACGATATTCCGTGTCATCTTGCCACGTTGTTGTGGTTAAGAGCGCTTACTACAGTATTACGCGTACGACACTTCGGAAGACAAGGGCAATAGTTGCCTGCCTCACCACATACAACAGAAATGTATGGCCAAACACGTATTGCAAATCCCCAAGGTAAAAAATGAATGCATTCAGGAATATCTTTGCGTAAAGTCAATTAGTTTAGATTAAAAATAATAATAAAAATATTGGACGTACTGGTTCACTCCCTACTGTTGTAGTGGATTTGAATGACCAAAGGATGCACATGAACATCTTCTACAAGTAAGTGGAAGGAATGTATATAATCATAGAAGGCTGTCAAGTTCCTTTCATTCCTTAAACTTTTTACAGTAAATCATCTTGTATGCTATCGAAGTGAGAGGGATAGAACTGTTTTTTTAGTGCACATGTTGAAGGTTTGTAAGTGGCTTGAAGGGGCAGTTCCCCTTTTTGTATACTTTGAGGATTTGGTTCATCTGGGGATCTCCTGAACCTAGATGGGTATGGGTTGTTCTTTTTTCATTATGGGTTGTCCAGGGTTTAGGGTTTAGGATTCAGATGCTTTTAATACCAACGTTCCCAATTGGCCAGGTGCTCTATGAATGGCTGAATGGTACCCAAGTACATGAATAGAGTACACTCAAACCTCTCACTTTTATATTACTATCTTAAGTGGCAGGAGTCAGGAAGCTTGTGTAGAATCCTTCACAATTCTCAAGCTCTTTGTCATCACATTGGGATGCAAGTTCTTGGGATACGGTGGTCTGGGTTGAATAGCTTCGCCGATTTGATTTTGGTTGTTATGGTTTTCTTGTAAATCTTGTGACTGAACTGAAAAAGTAAACAGATGCTGTACATTTTTGGATTTTGGGCCAGCTTTTGAATAAATTGGATTTTTATAAGAGACTTTTAAACCCTCCATGGCCAGAGTCTTCTCCAAAATTGACGATTTGGGAAAAATCATTATAAAGTACTGTTTGGAAGAATATTTGGAATTGGTTTATGAATAAAAGTTGTAGATTTTGAGTTTTAGATTCTATACGTATGGTTAGATTCACCAATGTTATCACCTTTTTTTTTTATAAATTTTTTAAGTGAAACTTTAAAATTCCTTCTAAATTCAATTACAAACAAAATATTATCACTTTTTGAGTAAAACTTGTTGGAATGGATTTGAAATGAGGCTCTCTTCATACGATATAGTCATATAATGTTCATATTTATGTGTGCTTGGAAGCTATTGTTCTTGATGGATGAAGTAACCATAAGATCTAGAGCCTTAGCATACATACTCTTTGAACATGAAAAGAAATAGAAGGAAATACTAGTTGATGTGTGGAGATCATGTGGTTTGACTATAAAATCCATGTGAATGTATGTGTGTGAATCTATATGAATGTATGCATGTAAATCCATGTGAATTTGAGGAGTGTTGACTTTGTCAGGCAAGTAGTGAATTCTGTGAATGTCCCGGGGAGGACACTCCCTATGTTTTAGCAAACTATGTGCGGCGGAAAAAGTAAAACAAGTAATACACCTTAAAATTTAATTTCTTTTTCAAAAAAAAAATTATGGATAGATTTTACTACTTTATAAGTTTATGTTTTGAATTATTGGTATTTTTTTGTGCTAATAGTAATTAGTTATAAATTTTTGAAGAAAAAAGATACACTGTAAAGCTGAAAATAACTTTCACACCTCTATATTATATAAGAAAAAAAATGAAAAAAATGAAAAAAAATTTATATAGAATAGCTTTCTATTGAAAGTTTATTTTGGTTGAATATTGATGCAATAGTCATCTTCATGTGAGCTCTATAAATATTTTAGTTGGAGAACATGCCATTTTAGTTCATTTTTCAACCCTTTCTAGACAATATATCTTATGTTATTTGGAATTGAATTTTTTGTCAATAGAAACCTTTAGTCATTGTTAAACAAAGCTCAAAATTTTAGAATGAAATTATAGTTTATTCAAGGTGAATTACATGAATTACTTTTTCCACCGCCGCACGTAGGTACCCCAAATGTAGTGAGAGTGTCCTCCCCTAGGTGAATGTAGACCTTGCAATGCACTCTTGCATTGCTAGGAAAAGGACCAAAATTTGTGGAAAAGGACCAAAATTTGTGGGAGGTGTCCTAATTGCAATCATGCCTAATGCCAATTATTGTAGCATGCAAATTTCGAGATTATAATATTTGATGAACATGGTATTCCACAAATCCTAGCTTCTTAGCGTCCAAAAAGCGTCTACTTTGATGTACAAGGGTTAAGTGTGAGTGGCCACAATAAGATCATGTATATTTTAGATGAAAAAATAACAATGAACATGACCAATTAATTTATTGCTTGACATTGTGACCATTTTTGAAAAGTATTTTAGGTGAATAAGATGATCATTATAGATTCGATTTTTGTCAATTTTGAAAATGACCTAGTAGCACTTATATACGAAGAGCTTATCAACTCAAAATTTTCATAAGTATTCCATAATTGTTCAAAAATGTATGATTCTATTTCCAATTTGTTTTTACACTATTTTTCCACATATGAAAAGAATTAAAAAAAATTTAAACTAGAAAAATAAATAAAATTAACAAATGATTACTTACTCAACCTTTCCAACTGAAGGGTCACTTGTAACCACCGACAGTAAGAGATTTGAAAAAAATTGTGCTGGACACGGTCAACGCAACAGTGGGCCCGGCGGGGGAAGATGATGCCTCTGTTTCGTCCTCTGGCTTGCTCGCGCGCGTTGCAGAGGAACTTGAGAGTTAGGGTTAGGGTTTCGCCATAGCCAGGGGAGCTTCGAGGCTTTCTGGAGCAGCGGGGGAGGGCAGGCTGGGTCCGGTTGTTCGAAGGTTGAATAATTTTGTGGTGGAGTAGGCGATGAGCGTGGACATTCACGGTAACGATGGATCACGTGTTTGCGGGGATTCGGACGGAGCTCGCGTCCAATGATGGGGTGCGTCAAGCGAACGCGCTCCTGCTGTCGCTCCAGCACGCGGCGTCCGGGAAGGACATCTCCTCGATCGCGAGCTCCGCCTGCGACGAGATCATCGCCAGCCCCGCCAGCGCGGTGTGCAAGAAGCTGGCGTTCGACTTGGTGCGCACCACGCGCCTCACCGCCGAGCAGTGGGAGGTCGTGTGTCGCGGCATCAAGAACGACTTCGAGTTTCCGGACACCGACGTGACGGCCGCGGCCGTGTCCTTCATCTCCGCCATCCCATCGTGGCGCCTCGGAACCTTCATCATCGACTGCAGCCAGCAGATCTCCAACTGCATTGCAAGCGACAACCCCAACCTCCGCTACGCGATCATCGAGACCCTGGGATGCTTGCTCGCCCGGGACGATGTGGTCAACCTCTGCGTCTCCAGCGCTCCGCTGCTGGAGAGAGTGTCCACATGGTGGCGACAGATTGGCGAGAGCATGTTGCACCCTTACGACGCCGTGGCTAGAATTGCCTACGAAGGCGTCGGGCGTCTGTTTCTGGAGTTTAGTACCAAGCGGATGAGTCGGCTCGCGGGCGACAAACTGGTGCCCACGGAGGATGCCATTGCGATTCGCTCCGGCTGGGTCGCCGCCATGTGCCGCTTCGTGTGGGAGAAGGCCGATTTGCTCATGGCGCGGGCCAAGGTTCTGACGCTCGAGAATTTCCGATCGTCCGTCTATCCGCTTGTGTTTTCAGCGAAAGCCGTCGCCACAGGCATGGTCGAAGACATGGAGGCAAGTTTTGAACTTTCCTCCCTGTTTGTGATTTTGTGGATTTTGGCTATGGCTTTATATAGAGAGATTGGGATTGTAACGACGCACTAGAATTGAAGCTGCAGTTGATGTCTAGATTGTGCAATCGCAATGTCGCAATGTGGACTCCAACTTCGCACTAGAATTGAAGCTGATGTTGAAATGTAGATTGTGCAATAGCGATATCACAATTGGGACTTTAACTGAGCTCTAAATCGAAGCTGGGGTTGAAATAAGGGTGTCATAGCGCATGACTTCAATTGCAAGATTCTCTTTTTTCTTTCCATATTTAGCCTTATGCAATTGTGATCTCAAATTTGTCACTAAAAATAGGGTTCCTAGCTCTCTTAATCTAGTGCGAGATTTGCCTGTTTCTTTCCATTTGGGGCCCCGCATCCCAGAATTACTACCCCATCGCAGAGTTTCAATTCACGTTTCAGAATCCGTTCTTATAGCGGAATACAGAGGTCTCACTCTGACACCCCGTAAAAAAGATTAAAACTATCAGTGTCATCATGGGATGCAAGATAGGCATGATGCGATCATAGGAATACCTCTCGATGATTTATGAAGAGGTCTCCTTGGAACTTACTATCCCAAACCGGTATTTCACAGCCTCTTAAGACTTTTAATGAAGTGAATTGGGGATGGGGGTGTCTCGCTATGATCATACTGCTGAATTGCCATCCCTCCATTGCACATTTGATGTCCAGAAATTACTGAATTTCCTGTAAAATTACTGGATGTGACTGAACCCCACCCGATTTCACAGCACGTTGAAATGTTTTTTCTGACGATGGTGTGTTTTTGGTGCAGATGCTTACAGGGAACCGCGGAATAATGCCGCCGGCATTACACCAGAGGAGTAATGCTGAGAACATTCTTGGAATTTCGGATGTGGTTTCACACCTTTTGCCTTACCTATTCATCCTGGACCCAGCCTTAGTGTATGAGGTGAGCGTGAACCTCCTTTCCTTAGCAGATGTGCCCGGAGGAAAACCCGAGTGGGCATCAGCACCAATTACTGCACTTCTTACTTTGTGGGATCGACAAGAGTTCAGTGCAGGGCGAGAGAGTATCGTCCGTGCAGTCGTGAAGAGTCTTCAACTTTTGGATCTTCACTTGCAGGTTCGATATATTCAATATATCTCTTCAATGTTCCTGGTTTCCTTTCGTCTTCTATTGTGCTTTCATTCGCTTCAATGTAGTATCTCTGAGAGCACACTTCATCAAATGGCTTATCTTCTTTAATTGCAGGTGTCTCTTTTCAAACGACTGCTTTTGATGGTCCGAAATCTGAGAGTGGAAGCGGATCGCATGCACGCTCTAGCTTGCATTTGCCGGACGGCACTCTGCGTGGATCTTTTTGCGAAGGAAAGCGTTAGAAGGGGTCAGAAACCGTTGCAAAACACTAACATAGCTTCGCTGTTTGAGGAGTCCAAAATAAGGGAGGACATGGGGAGCGCCCAGAGTGAGGGTATTTTCCGAGAAGAGCTCGTTGCATGTCTGGTTGAAAGCTGTTTCCAACTTTCTGTCCCTCTACCGCGCATTAAAGCCACGGGTACTGAGAGCCGGGTGATAGGAGCCTTAAGATACGGCACGGGGTCAGGAGCTATGAGCTGGACTCAATCAGCTCTGGAAGTGGTTGAGGTTTGCCGGCCTTGCATCAAGTGGGATTGCCAAGGTAGGTTACTCGTCTCTGAGTAGTGAAAATCTTTTTAGTGGGTGACTGTTATGTACTGTGAATTAGGCTTTCCGTTAACTGAAATACTCCGTAAGAAACAAAACGAGTCGTTGGTCATAATAACTAAGGATGGGATGTCTATTAGTGGTGAATTTTGATGTACCGCGATTCCAAATCGTACGTTGTTTTTCATTTTGGTGTTTGTACGCTGTATTGTATGAGGCGTCTTCAAGTATTAGCTTGCCATGGAAATACTCACATGAGTGAACATATATCTTTCTGATAGGTCGTACATATGCCATGGACTGCTACTTGAAGTTGCTAGTGCGGTTGTGCCATATCTACGATACTGTTGGGGGGGTGAAGAAAGCCAAGGATGGTGCATCTCCTGAGCAAATTTTGGCCGAGAAGCGACTACAGGCTCTTCAGCGAGGACTCGTCAAAGATCTTAGCGAGGTCAGTGCATCATGCCGTGGGGATACTCCTTGCCGACAAGTCTTTGTGCCAACGAGATTCTGAAGCTTGCGGGTAGTATAGCGAGAAATGAGAGTTCTAGTATGCTTCTTTCTTACTCTTGTTCTGCATAGTTGTCATACTTGGCTAGCTCGTTGAGCTCTTATTCTAGTTGGACCAATGAAAACATCGACTTCAAAAGATATGTTCTTAATCGACTTAGAATTTTCTTCGTACGAGAGCTTCAATTGTCCCTTTCTCTATGCAGGTCACAACTTCAAGATTACGGGCCCGTATTATTTGGGCCTTGGCAGAGCACTTTGACCTTGAAGGCCTCGATCCATTGCTAGCTGATGATCCTGATGATCCGTTGAATGTTATCATTGATCACATACACAAAGTCCTCTTCAATCATGACTCCACGGCAACCTCCACCAACAGGTCATTTTCTTTCTCGTGTATGTTGACTTTCGTATGCCTACTTGGCTTACTTCCTCAAATAATCAGATATTGATGGCAGACATTTCTAGTCTTATGTTATTCAAGATCCGCTCCTTCTGCAGGTTACAAGACGCACAGGCTTTGTTGCTTTGTGCTGAGCACTTGGGTTCAAGGAATTTGCGAGCAGGCCAGCTCTTGACGAGAGAGCTCGATGAATTTAGGAACAGCTCACTTGCGGACTCTGTGCTCAAGCACCAGTGCCGTCTGATTCTGCAGAAATTCAAATACATTGCCAAGCATCAGGACTCTAAGTAAGTAGTTTCAGATTGTGCTTTTTAGCACACATTTAAATGCCAGGAATCAAAGACGTGGGTGTTGGTTGTTACGTATTTGCGGCAGGACCATTTGTTCATGACCTTTCATTTCTTTCAAATAGGTACCCCTGTCTTTAGGCTGAAGCTCTCCTTGGGTTTATTGGTTTTGTGCGTTTCAGAGGTGTTGAAGGCAGTGGCAATACCCTGATGCATCCTAGTGCGTTGAAGCGATGTTTAAAATGACAGCATTGTTTGTTCTTGCAGATGGGTAGGAAATTCAGGTGCAACTGGCGATTATCCTTTCACACACCACAAGCTATCAGCCCAATACTTCGACCACTCAGCAGCTCAGGACCGTAAGGTAGAAGACCTTGTCCACACTGCTGTTCAGGAGCTCTGGAGACCTGCACGGAGTGAGTTGAGCCTAGCGACGTCTGGATTTGCTTACTTGAAGACTCCCCCGACGCCTATAACTTTATCAGGCAGCAGTGATCCTTGCTTCGTGGAGGCTTACCACCTGATTGATGCTCATGAAAATCGACTTACCCTGCATCTGAAGGTAATATGAGTCCCAACAGGAAGTTTACCAGCTTTATTAATTTTGGGAGTTGGGGGATTTGGTTCTGTAGAGGATCATGTGCTGGAAGACTGGACATAGAAGCTAATTGTGGCCTTTTCCAGATTGTCAATATGACAGAGCAAGAACTCAAACGAGTAGATGTGCGGGTTGGGCTAATTGGCGCCCTCCGATTCATGGATGGTTCCCCCCAGGGTGTCCGCCAACTTCACCACCTCCATTCCCAGGTATTTTACTTGATTATAAATTTTGACTTGGAATTTTACTAGAATTTTGGAGTCCCTAGAAATTCATGAAGGTGATAATGTGCTGGGAAAGGTATTGGAATGCGTGGCTAAGCTGAAGGAGGCTTTTTTCCTCAATGTTCCACACCGAATATACGTTTGTCAAGGAATTATGGTTATCTATGTTTTGATGGCGCATGCCTTGCCATGCCATTGTATAGTGTTGGCTGTACCATGATTGTTGAACTTGGGGCTCACCCTACTACATATTCTCTGAATTGTTCTCAAGAGCAGCTAAATTATGTAGTTCTTGCGATTCTGAACCATTGTTGTGTTCGCAGGAACCAGTTGCATGCAGTGTTACGGTTGGAATTTCACGGTTTGAGCGCTGTTCCTTGTGCGTACAGCTTCTCTACTACCCTTTCTTTGGAGGGGTAGGATTGGCCAATGGAGAGGAGGCAGATGCCCCAGTAGAGGAGGGAACTCATGGTAGACTGCGTAAAATGGCTCCAACAGAATACGGAGAACCTGTGGTGTTACGATGTGGCTCATACCGGCTACCACTTATTGAAATTTTACTTCCTCATGGTCTTTCACCTGTGGAATTCTTCAGGCTCTGGCCAAGCCTGCCTGCTATAGCTGAATTTACTGGGGGTTACGCCTATGAAGGGGAAGGAACGAAATCTGCAACCACTCTATCTGGGGGGTACCTCGAACCTGCAGTTTTGCCAATCCTTAGTGGACTTAAAGCTCTATCATCTAAACCGTTTCATAAAGTTTGCTCCCATGTTCTGCGCACCGTGGCAGGGTTCCAGGTAAGATTTCTACATGAATTTCGCAGTTGGATCCTTGAATCCTTTCAGGAGATTGGTCTGTAGCAAGAAAATTTGAGAGCTTGTATTACTAACGGTCGCGAGTCAAATTGTTTCCGCTCTTAAGTTTAGTAACCAAATATCAAAATATACCATGTGACTATTTCCGAATGGATCGAATGACATCATGCAAGCGACTTCCACCATTCCTGACTGGTTGATTATGTAACTTCTTGTTCAGATTTGCTATGCAGCCAAGACGTGGTACGGTGACTTAATAGGCATGATGATATTCGGTGTAAGTGAAGTCAGTGGAAATGTGGACCTCGGGGAAGAGACGAGGACAATGGTGTGCAAATTCGTGATACGCTCATCATCTGGCACACTGGTGGATGAAATTACTGCTGATGTGCAGAACTGGCTCGATGATTTGACAGATTGTGCTGTGAGAGTAGTCTCTGATGCTGAAGTACAGGTATGCAGGGTTTATACTGCCTTAAATGTTCTGCAGGCTTTGGGCGGCTTTTTTTTAGTTATGAGTTTATTAGTGCAAGCTCCTCTTTCGTTGCATCCATACTATTGATTCCTATGGCCTAAGCGCTCCGAAGTCCATACTCTCTGGATGATGAGCAGAGTGCTTCAGGTCGATGTTTTGTCCAATAACTTCTCAGTCATCCAAATTAATGCTTGAACTTTTGAAAACACACTTTCCTTTATGACAATGTTGATGAGACTATATAAGTAGTTAAGCAAACATATGCAATTATTCTACAAGGGATTTGGGCGTTAAAAGAGGTTAACTTCGCGTAGTTATTCTCTCGGACTTCAGTTCCTCAATAGAGTAAGCTTACCTTTCAAAGAATTTTCTTGTTTCAGGCTGCAGCTGAAGAGAAACTGAAGAAACTGATAGAGCTTCTAACAATCATAAGAGCCAAGCCCAAAGAGCCGGAACCTGAGCCGGAACCAGAAGAAGAAGACGACAGCTTGTTACCAGGTCTGGAAACGAAACCAAAGAAGAGACCATCCACTCTCACTCCGCCGTCTCCTGAAGAAATGGAGCACCGTGCATTGCAAGCTGCTGTACTTCATGAATGGCAAGTCTTCCGGCAGCAAGCTGTGTAAACTAGGTTTCGAAATGTATTGAATGAACGGTTTAGCTTAGTTGTATATTCAGTTCACGTGTAAGAGTTAGAAACGTAGGATGTCTTGCAGTGTTAATAGTATCCACATATGGATCCGGGTTTATTTCCAGTCGTCCGGGTCAAGACCAAGCTGACTGTTGCATACAATGCTTGTCGAGTGAGGCCGGTGACCTTCACCTTATCAATGCCCTCCACCTTATCAATTTAGTTCTTCTAGAAGCAGGATTTATTTAAAGAAATAATAATGTCAAAATCTGTGATTGCGGATTCTGTCGTAGAAAGTGGTTGAAAAGTGTTCACTGAACAACTGATAATTCGGACTTTTCAATCTTGAAAGCCACTTGAATAGGAACATCATGTTTCCTTATTGCTATCGATTCCCATGGAATCTAGTGAAAATAAAGTTGAGGATTGGTCCTATATTCCTAACAGTCAATGCGAGTCCGTTCTTTGCTCAATCAGCTACAAAAACGCGTATTGTAGTGATGGGTGCAGTCGAGTTATCTTGGAATTCAACGAAATTGCTTACTATTGTCACTGGTAGACTGTGATACTCCTAAATTTAAGCCCCCTTAGAGACCGACACTACGGCTGCAGAGTAGAGCATAATTTCCAAGAGCAATTTGCAAGGTTGCATGTTTCTGGTTCGATTTTCCAGTTTGACTAACTAGCAGTTGGATAAATGGGCGAACTGGTGTTTTGACTTAGAGATTGAATCGTCAATTCGAAGGATTAGAGAAATAACTCCAATGACTAGTAGATTGGCGTGACTCAAGAGCTTGTTCGTCCTTATTAGATTCCACATTTAGCCGTAGACTGTTTTGAGCTACAACTAAGACTACAGACCTGAATTAGAAGGAAGGCTCTAAGATATTATTAAGAACTTGATACACACTGAAAATTCACACACAACTCTTTCGGATATGAAATCCATTTTTACATATTTTAACAACTAGGTTGACAGTCCATTTAGTTCTCAACACGTTTCACTAGGCCATCACTATCACAATTTGTTATGATCCAAACCCGAAGTTGCATTTTGGAGTATGATATTAAATAGTTTACCAGAGAAGAAAAAAAAGGGGTTCTGAGAGACCAACTTCAGAACTCATACGACCTCAAGTATCTACAGACCCATAACATGTATGTCTAGAAATCTTCGCTGAGTGTAGAATTCCATCAGATATCATTATTTCCAGACGGAAGCAACTGAATGCCTGGAGGATATTCTACTAATAGCGTAACGTAACGTAACGTAGCGCATGAGAATGAGAATGAGAATGAGAATTTGTATGAGATGCCTTACTGTTTACGAAACAGAGCCACTGTAGTGATTGCACTTTGTTTGCAGATCAAATAGCTTGTCAAGGAAACAGTATAATATTGCAATCACGCATGAAAATTCACTGGAGACGATCGATGAGAACCCCACCATTGCCGCAAATTTTTTTTTTTTAAATCTAATTTGTCACCTTTCCCAAGCGCCACTGAGTCTAGAAAATCTCAAAAAGCACCCCAAGAACATTCCAAAGCTCCGTCATTCCATCTTCATCATGAGCAGGCTACTGGAGGTATCTAAGTTAAGCTTATAGTTGAGTATAATAAGTTATTGGGAATGTTCTCCACAAATTATTATGCCTTCCACTGGATTTGTATCCTATCAACGCTTATTGTTATTGTCCAATAAGAAACAGTCGTACCTGTTTAAATTAGTGCATATTTCACTGTACATTAATTCTTTTTTTGATTTTTAATTTTTTTTTTTAATTATAAAGAGTAGTGATATTAGATAACATTATGTCCCAGATAGATAACATTGAATAACAATGGAAGCAATGATCCTCCCTACACTAGGAAGGTAAGGTAACAGGCTCAGAAACCGCCCATCTAAGGGCTGAAACTGAATTTCGAGAAGGTGAAACACCTTGAAATATATGTGAGCATATTTTCCTTGAAAGATAAGTAGAATTTTCACCTAACCCAAGTCGTTTCATATTTTTCAGAGCTATGAAGAATTAGTTATCAAATTTTGAAGTCAAAAGGGCACAGTGCTCTTAAACCGTGCCCTAACTGAAATGTTCACCACTTGTACATAACTGAAGTCAATGAAAAGAAACATGTACAACTCATGCAGATTCAAAATAGGGCACGGTTTTAAAGCCTGAATGGTTTTCGAGCCTGTTACCTTATTATGCTTTGTTGGGTAACTGGGCTTATTAGTTAATTTCAAGTATTGGGGTTGGTTGAGGAGTCATAGTAGACAATTTTGTTCATTGTAGGGGGGTCCTTTCCAAAGGATGCAAAAGGGTCCACGGCTAGCTTCATTAGAAAATAATGTTTTGCAAGTCCTAAGTTCCATTGAATTCTCAAAATCTAATTGGCAGAGGGTTAAAAATTGGGACTTGGGGCTCTACACTACATCCTAAATATCACATTACTTCCAAATGTCTACATGGAAGTACAAGTGGAAGTTTTGGTGCCAAGTCCCAACAATGTTTTTTAATATAAAATGAGGAGAAAACCACTATACATGGCATCTTTGTAGGCTAGAATTTTTCTAAGTTTGTCCAATGCAAATTGGATGCCAAAAATGCCTCAAAATGGATTTTTTTTTTTTACTTTTTTACTTTGAAAAGACATAAGGTCAAAAAATAAACCTCCGAAAATTCTAAATAATATTTTTGAAAAGAGATGCCACAATTACCAACAAAACAAAATAAACATTCACTTCTTTTTTTAAATCCATACAATTTAATGATACTATCACTAATGATGCTACTACAATGAGATTTTAAAATTAGAACGTGGGTGTAATTTGGATTAAGGATAAATAAAAACAAAGTAAATTCTTTCATTGGATCCTGAATTAAATGACTGAGGTCAATTTGTATACAAAGGTTGGAATTTCCATCCAAAATAATGTATGCGTAATCTACCATTGTACAAAAACATAATTAGCTCCCTAATTCATTCCAATCCAATCATTTTATCTACAAGTGAGTTGAAAAAAATACCCAATAAAATAGAATGAAAATCTTTTGAAATTTAGACCCATCTAACCTATTATCTTATTTAGCCCCCATATGTCCTTGTTCTGAGACAAATGTATTTAGTGAAAGACATTATCATTGAAGGAAACATTTAAATCTTTTTTCAAATCACAAAATTCAAAAAGTGACCAAAAACCATTTTCAAATTCCCTTTGCAAAGTATGCATTCTAAATTCTTCTGGGTTGATAGGAATATATTAAGAATTTACAAGACTTAATGTATATTTAAACTCTAAAATTCTCACTACAATTTGCAGATTTCAAAAGTTAAATAAAAATATTAGTTCAAAAATAAATTGCAAAACAAGATCCAATCAATGAAAAGAAACATCAATTACAACTCCAATGAAGGGAGAGATGAATATTGTAGACAAACAATTCGTGTAAATTTTAAAAAATAAAATAATGTAGCCACAAAAAGTATAAAATTTAAATTTATTGTAAATTCATTCAACTTGAAGAGATCTATGATTTTTATTCTTTGATTAGAGTTGAAATTTTTTAATTTAAAAAAATATTGTGTCCATAAATAAGATCAAAGACAAATATACAATCCACCAAAGGCTCAAAAAAGTTTTTTTCTTGTAATGAATTATATGGATTAACAATGATCACTCAATACACCCAAAAAGATTCTATATTCAATAATATCAATAATTTAGACAATACCCACAATGATTTGAAACATATCTCCAGAAAACTCACTAACCCTTAAGTGACAATATAGGCACCCAAAGCCTATCCACTTCAATATCAATAGGAATTAAACAAATAATTTAAGAAGTTTCAAAGAAGGTAACAAAATGTATCAATACAAATAAAATTTATAATATCCCATATATTTTTTAAGTTATTGTCATCAATAGAAAATTCTATTCTTGTCTTGAGGATTTAGGAATTAAATATGAAAAGTCTTTAAAAAAAATGATAGTTAATAATTAAAAGAATTAATACTTTAATTTATTTATTTATACACCATGCAAAATTAACATAAAAGAAGAACGTTAATATCTTTTGATATTGGCATTCCAAACTCTAATTAGATATGTTTTTGAAACTGAGATATATTTTATTAACAAAGTCCAACAATTAAGTTAGTGATTAAGTGCTACAAAATAAATAGTGTCTTAGTGGAAATAAACTAATGTCAAACAATCTACAACAAAATTCAACCTAGTGGAATGGAAAATGTTAATCCATTTTAATTATCTGAGCATAATATAATTTGATTTGACTCCAAAAGGAAGTTGTAGAAGCTAAATCACATGCATGTTTATTTGCCCATTTTGTATTGTATGGTCCCAAAATCATACGCATTACAAGACACACGAGAACAATTTAGAGTATCACCACCGTGGCTCTCCTCACAAGATTCCACACTTTGGGTCCACCAGTGGCCAAAACATCCCCTACCATGACACTAGGCGCAATTACTTAAGCACCCGAGCGCACCAAGTTTTTCACCTTTGCCCTCGGTTTCGCAAGGACGGTAACATTTCAACAAGGCCCACAATCAACCGCTTCTTCAATGTTTGTATGTCCTAGCTTCATTGTCCTTAGACCTTAGAGCTTGTCAAATGAACAGTCGAAGCTTGTAGCAGTATCTTCAAGTTAGATTTCGATTTTACAAAAATAAAGATGGGTAGGACGCTTTGGCCGACCCACCCCTAGGGACTCAAGGACCAGCAATGCCCGGGTTGCAAGTAGTGCCCTCAAATCACCGTTTCCCACGAGGATTTGGCCACCCCATGGTGGCAATGCTCTTATCGTGTATGTATACAATACAATACGGTATCTGTAAAGCAGCAAAAAGCACTTCCGCAGCATCTTTGTACATCACTTGGTATCGTATTGGTATATATTTTATGTACGGATTCCTTGGATTCTGCCGCACGTGTATTTTGGTGGGGTACTGTAGTATGCTTGCGTGTGCTCGATTTGTATTAGGTACGGCTTGCTGTTTCTATTTGGTACATGATTGGAATCTGAATCCCGCGAGGAAGGACTTTTCGAAATATGTACACCCAAATCCAGGCAGGCAGGGATCTACGACGCCATACCTTCGGATGATCAATATGAAATATTGTCCTTATTACAATTACAGGGAATATGAAATATTGTCCTTAATATAAGGTAAACTACCCCATTACGGACAAAATGGGAGCAAAGTTCATCGTGGGCAAAAATTGTAATGCTGGTGTACATTCAAGTTCTAAAATGTACACCACTATCATAATTCAGCTCACAATGGGCTTGTTCCCAGTTTGTCCATAATGGAATAGTTTACCTTAATTACTGTGGGATTCAATTTTCTGAGGCACCAATACTAAACATGGGGAGGTGTAAAATACTGAAACATCAAAGATTTTTTTCTTCCATAAACATGCCGGCATGAATAATTGGAAAGTAGAAGAAAAAAAACTTCTTTGAAACAAGAAAATGTAATAACAAATTTTGGTTTTGTTGTTAAAATACTTAACCCCTAAACGGACCGAGGCACATTTGGGGCACAAATTGTACTAGACTACTATAGAAATGTGTGGAAATTTTTTTAGAAACTTTGATTGCACACATTGAAGGATTATAACATTTGAAGTTAGAAGAAAAAATTCTTTTTATCTTGCTCCACAAGGGCAATAGACTTTAACTCCCCCTAAAGTGAGATTTTTACACTATATATGGGTTTTTTTTATTGACATCTGCATCTTACATCATGTAAATTACATATCCGCCGAATTTCAAAATTATTGGAGGATTTTTGATCTGGGCAAATGAAGTTTGACCAAGTCCGAACATGAAATGTCCTTTAACCCTTTAGGGCCTAGCATGCCAATTTTGGTTCTTTCAAATTGAATTTTGGAAATTGGAACACTCTCTTGGCCTTAGTTGCTCTTGAGGTGTGAACAAGATGTGAGGGCACGGGTATTCCGCTTTCAATGAGCCATTGGCCATCAAATTTGGAGCAATGATGATTTGTCTATGACAATTTGAAGTTGGGAATTTTAGAGTTTCAAAATGCACTGTGGAACTTGTTTCTCTATTGAATTTATTTGTGTATAACTGAAGACAGCATGCCAACTTCACCATAATGTTCAATATAATGAACTCTATTTTCAATAAAAAATTCATCGTAAACTGAGCTTTTTTGTAATTACTATGATTTTTCAAAGACATAAACTTTAAAAAATCATATAAATTTCAATTTTCTTTCAAAAATAATTAAAAAATCATATTAGATAGAAGATATGAATTCTTATTTGTGGAAAAATAATCATTTAAATTAAATTATAAAATTTTAATATGCGAATTTGATTCTAAAAGAATTCAAGAGGTTGCTTGGGGCTCCTTAGGCCCTAAAGGGTTAAGGTAACAAGCTTTGAAATTGTACGGGCTTTGAAATTGCCCACATCTTCAAATGTACAATATGTGTACATGGTTCTTTTTCATGTCCATCAGCAATGTACAAACAATGTACATTTTAGGAAGTGGGTAATTTTAGAGCTCTATGCCATTTCAACTTAAAAATTTTTATAACTATTTCCACAAAGCTCCAAAAAATATGAAATGACTTGGGTTAGATGCCAATTCCACTTGTCTTTCAAGGAAAATTCACTGAAAATTATTCCATGAAGCTTCGCCTCCTCCAAATTCAGTTTCAGTTCTTAGGTGGGCGATTTTTGGACTTGTTACTTTAAGGGTTAATCCCAAGCCAATGTACTCCGCAGTCCACACTATTTACACAAAGTTTGTGGCATACAAAAGACCGCACTTGTGTATTCTTTCCTCCCCTTCAATGCAATTCCCTTTTATTTGCATTCCAAACAAAATTTAGAAATACAAATAAAATCCTTCGGAAAGGCTTGGAGTGCAATTCCTCGGAGAAAGCAAGGTACACATGCCTACGAACAAATTTTATGAATACCAGTATTTTACTCCAAGTATTCTTGTTTTCTTCACCTTTATTTGGAATTCAAAGAACTTGATTATCCTTATATTAAATTAGGTTGTTTGATTTGTTTGTTACGTTGAGATCTCCTAGACTGTGCATCCCCGGGTGTGTTCTTGGTCCGTTGGAAAGCCCTCAACAAGGGAAGGGTGCACGGGCTTTATTTCACAATGTTTCAACATATGGCATGAATTTTTGAGTTATTTTTTATTTTTAAAAATTAAAAAAAATACTTTTACTTTTCTTTTGATTGTGGCAATGCCACGGGGCACACTGTCCGTATTTTTGCATGTAAAGAAGTGCTCTGGCTGAGCCATGGACAACAGAATTTCTGCCACTCATTCAGAGGTTGGGCACCAAGACCAAAAAAATTGAAAGAAAAATTAAGGTATGATATTTAGTGTTCCCTATCATACTAATAACTGTGCAGAGCACTGGCTTATAACTTATTAAAATTAAAAAAACGGCAACAAATTGACCCCCAAATTGTACTCCTTCCATAGATCAGGGAATCCTGCAAAAATGAACTTGGATATGTAACGTATCCATCAAAGTGTGGTACCGTGGTACTTCACTTCAGTTCTGTTTTATGCCACATCGCCACCA
Source organism: Rhytidiadelphus loreus (assembly GCA_947034895.1). NCBI lineage: Eukaryota > Viridiplantae > Streptophyta > Bryopsida > Hypnales > Hylocomiaceae > Rhytidiadelphus > Rhytidiadelphus loreus. The sequence goes on from OX344762.1 coordinate 1,500,377, forward strand.
ACACTTTAAAATCTTGTAACTAATTGCAAACTTTTCAATCACTGAATACCGGTAATTGCAGGGGTGGCAGAAACCGACTGGGGCACCTTCCAGAACATGCCACCACAAGTGTGCCATTAACCTTTTTTTTAAATTAAAATTAAAATTAAAGTTGTTTTTGACACAAATGAAACGGAATTCCATTGTAGAGACCCCTTTAACTTTTGAAGAACGCGGAGTCATGATCAAGGTAGTCACCAAAATGCTTCAATTATTGAACCAACAAGTGCATTCTTTGTTTTCATAGTGAAGAGCGAAGTCATTCATCGGACATTTTGGGGTTCTCAACGTCCTTTAACCCCTGAGCGCCCAACCCATGTTCACAAAAATCCAAACCTTTCTATACTCATTCCAATTAAATTATCACTTAAAAAAAGATCTACACTAATTGACCATACCGATTGATAGTAGAGACATGTCTAAAGATAAATAGAGAGGGACGCGTCCTTTGACCGTCCCATTGAAAAGATTATAAGAGTCAAACAAGGGCATCTTTCAAAAATGGAGAGGCCATATTTGGCCCCTTGGGCGCTCAGGGTTTAAGGGTTAAAACCACACAACAATTTGGGTTGTGAATGTTATGTTCGACCCAAACCTCCTTTGAGAGTTTGTCACCTTGGTCCAAAAGAATTGCCATGTAGGCTTGGGGGAGGGTGATGGCCTTTGGATTTAGTTTGCTTTCTAGAGTGAAGAGTGGAGAAGCTGAATTATTGGTTTCTTGCTATATGATTGGTGGAAATTGATGGTCTCTTAACCTTTGGTTAGAGTATGAGGAGCCCCATAGTTTGAAGAACGGAATCAGAAAAAATTGTAAACAAATAGTAGGTTTGCCTAGGTAGGGGGGAATAATTAATTAAAGTGCAACAATTGAGCTCACCATTGCCCCTATGATGTTTATAAAAATTCATCATTCAAAAAAATAAAAATAAAAAGTTTGACAATTTGGATGTTTAGTCTCCATTACTAAAAACTTTTCATTAGTAAACCTAGCTTTGTAGATACTAAATCCAATTAATCTCATGTAAGAAGGCTATTCTTTGGGATGAAAATATTGATTGATTTTGAGAGGTTTAGGGTCACTTATCAAATGTTCATATTTCTTGATATAGTGTAGTATTTAGAGGAGATAAAATCCCCCAAATGCATTTATTTAGTTGCTAGGATTTTGTCAAGATTTCAACATAATTGTGATTTAGTTTACTTCATTATAATTGGTGTGGATTGTGGACACTAATTTCCTAATTTTTTCAACAAACTTTTCATTAGTTATTTATCAACAAATTTGTTGTTCACCTATAGTATGCATCTAATGGGACAAGTTTAGTGAGATTTGAAAAGACAAGTCAACTAATATGAATTTTGTATAGCTAGAGCACTAGGGGTGCCTCATTTCTTCTAGGGTGCATTTAACCCCTAAATGTCAACAACTATGTTTTCACCAAAATTGTTCCAAAACTATCATTTCTAGGACAAGTACCAAATTTTAGAAAAAAAATATTTTTAGAAACATGTAACTGTAGGATCTTGTAGTACACTAGTTTGAGAAGATGTGGAAAAAAATTCAGAATTTTCCACTGTAGAGTGCAAAATATTAACGTTTGATGTGAAAAAAAATCCTTTTTTTGGCCTTGTGAAAATACAAGTAGCTGCACTTTACAAGGTCACATTTGTATGAAAAATGTCCAAAATGGTTGTTACTCTTTGGATTCCTTCTTCAAGGCAAGTTGACTACATGCTTGAAAATTTTCAGATCATTTGAAATTGTACAACATATAGGAAAAAAATAGTAAGTAGAAAGAACTATAAAATGTTTAAAAATACTAAATTGTTAACAATTTATTTATGCAATTGAAAAATGCCAATTCCAATGGTGGTAATGTTACAATAAATAACACGCACCTAATGTTTTTATTTTTTTCCAAAAATATTTAAAATTGAGTTAAATATAGGACTTCAAAGTTTATTTTAGAGTAGAGATTCCATAACTACCCACAAACTAATCCAAACTAAAATTCCTCATAACTTTCATCTCATTCATCAAAATGTAATGATTCAGAGCTTACTACATATATATATAGAGAGAGAGAGAATCAATTTCAAATTTTTTATTTTTTTACAAGTGATTTTCAAAGAATTTTTTTTTCACTTTTAAGAAAATCACTTTGATATTCAAAGAATTTTTTTTTCTGCTCGGGCTACTCACCGAACACTGAAAATTACATATCATGCAATAACTTTTGACCCATGTAGTCAAAAGTTATGAAAATTGTTGGGCCTTAAAGTTACTCCTCAGGCACATGTTGTGTGGAAATTTCAAAGAAAAAAAATAAAAATTCCATTTGTATTGAACTGCCAAAAATCGCTATATTGCTAAAAAACAGTGTTTGGTCCTTTAGGGGTTAAAAGCATAGTCATTGGAAGCTCCTTGCAATCTACAACCACAACATGTTTTCTAGAAAGTGCAAATGGCGACAAGTAATTCATGAAAGAACTCTCTACTTCTTATGAGAGGGCTAAAGGCAAATACATATTAAATCTACCTATTCTAATGGTGGGTCTTTTGTATTTTTTGACCCGAGATTAAAAGACAAAGTTTTCATTCCATCCAATTGCATTCCACATTCTCATTCCACATCATTTGTCATGTATCCTTCATCTTTGGGACCCTTGTTTGGATTTGTTTTTTGAAAATACCAATAGTCTTTAAAAGTTAAATATATATCCAACATATTTCTCATTGTTGAGGGTCCCTTATCTTCTTTAATATAAGATTTTGTCCTCAAATAAATAAAAATTTGGACATTATAATTTGTACCAAATTGAAATCAAAATTATAAATCTCTCTCCAATTGAATAAATAATTGAGTTTTCCAATTGATTTAAAGTTATTAATGTATGCATTATGATCTTATTATTGGTAAAAAATTTCAACATAATCTTCCAAGGTGACTTACTTCAATAAGTTAACTAATAGATCTTACAATTAAAGCTACCTAAGACTAACAAAGACAACAAAATCTCAGTGGGCAAATGCACACTACGTTGGACCAATATGGACTGTCATAGTCCTTATTTTAGTGGGAATTTTTGAAAGTCTTGTAAATTTAAAAATATACAAATTGTAGAACATTGAAAAGGACATGTATTAATGTTATATGCTTGATGATCTATAAAATACAAAAAAAATCTTTGCAAAATTGTTTATACACTTTTTGTAAAGGACTTTGAAAGGTACTCTTACGTACTGTCATAGTCCACAACATTAAAGATAAAGACTCATTGATCTATTAGGAATTCAAATATTTTGCAAAAGAAGGACTTATATTTAAATAGGTATATATGTAATCAAATGTTTTGATTTGAAATATATAGAATCTTATCCCTAAATTTGAGGATATGGACTAATTTATGTATCATTATCTTATCAGAATAGTATTGATTTTTAGGAGTACATTAGACATACATAAAATCAACTTTACACAAATCTATCTTATTAAAATAATTGTAATAAGTATTTCTAAAGATGGTCTTACTTTCAATAGAGTTAATTTTCATTATAATCAATTCTACAATTTATTAAAGTAAATCAAAATTTGATGTCATCTTTTAAGTTTTTTTACATAAATATACAAAGGAAATTTTGATTAAATTTTTTCACCTTCAACTTAAATACACTACGAAGAAATTATAGGAAAAAAATAAAAAAATTTAGAGATCATATGCAAAAAAATGAAATGGACTTTTATGTATGTATATCTAGCCAAAAATGGTCCACCCTAGTGTGCATTTACCCTAGTATAGTTTTTTGGAAAAGAAAATTTGGGGACACAAAATACTTCGTGGGGATAAAAATGTATTGCGTAGTACAATTATAGTGACCTTCATTTTTGAATCATGAAATTCATTCATATTCTCATGACCAATCCTCTTCCCCTCAATGGAAACCCACACCAAACAAATCTACCATGATAGTGAAGATGCGACACTAGAATCACACTTCAAATCTAAAAATATTGTTAAAATTAGTACAATACAATAATATTTCAATACAGTTGGGATCCCCATTGTATTTTGTTCTTCATTCTTGTTTTCTTGTACTTTGATGGAAAGTTATTTTTTTCTAATTATTTTTATGTTATTCTGACCTGCACTATTTCAACATGAACTAAGGGCTTCTTTACACCAAAAAAATTAGGCTCCAACCCATGAATACAAGTAGTCCCTTGTTTAAGGGATGAGACCATTACAAGTGGGGTAGCATGCTTGAAAGAAAGGACTTATAAGTAGGCAGTGGCCCAAACATTTGGTGTAAACCAAAAGAGTTGAGTCATGGCTTGTTGTGCACTTGGGCTGAATTTTTTAAGTAGAGTTATCCATTAAAAAAATCCTCAAGAAGAAACTCAGGCAAAACCAACCCAAAATCAAGTAGTAAACAAAAATAAATGATTGGTTGAAAAAAGTCTCCCCAAATTTCCTCTTGGCCTTCAAGGTTGGGTACCTCTGATACCTTCTCCCAAAATACTCCCCGTAGGTCCAAGAAGTCACTATCCACTTAGGCCATGTAGGATTCCAACAAAGATTTTTTATCCACTGGAAAAATGATGGGCTACAACCCAAATTCTATTCGGTGTGAACCCAAAAGCTAGGTACCATAGCTACCTTCCAATCAAAACACTCCACTTCTTTGGGCTCTAACCCAATTTTTTTTTGTGTAAATAGGTCCTAAACTAACCACTACCATTTTTTTTTATAAAATAGTGTAACATGCACTAACCCCTCACCGCCCAAGGTCCAAATGGCTTCAAAAACATCATTGCTTTTGAAGTTCTACAAATTTGAATTTCAGTAGGATATAGAAATCTCAACCGTACAATATTGTAGTGAACATGTTGAAGATGACATAAATCAAATTTGGAGTCATTTGATTGTATAGATTGAAAGATTATAATGTTTTAGTGGTAAAAAAAGATGCTGAAATTTTCCTAAAAACACATTTGGAGGTGAAATTCGATTTCTAAACTTACTCAAATGGAAAAACTCAAAAGCTATAAAGTGATTCAGAAGCATCATACAAACGCATTGGTAAAAAAAAAATTCATTGAATTGACTGAATGTGTTTGCAAAATAGCTTTGAAATGTCAAAAAACAACAAGAAAAGTTGCAGAAAACACCATGTAACACTGAATCTCCTTCTACTAAAGTGCTTCTCAATCACTCATAACTACTTGGATTGATATGAAATTTTATTCACACAAACTAGACTTGTATCCGCAACTTTTCCAAAAAAAATATTGGAAACGGACACTATATGGAAAAGAAATAAGCTGCTGAAGTTGACTGTAATCCGAAAATGGCTGGATTTTAAATTTCGAATTGCTCCCAAACATTCAAAGAAGCTTGGATTGACATGAAAATTTTACCACAATAACTAGACTGAAAGGGGAACATAACCCAACAAATTTTATTGAAAAATAACATGGTATGAAGGAGATCCACTCCCCCGAAGTTGCAGCCATCAAATGTAGTGTGGTGAACTTAGATTGAACCTATGAACTTTGATTGGCTCTCATTTAATTAGTACATCTTTTATTAATCTGAAAATTGTACCACACAAACTAGAAGAGAGAGCGCAACTTTCCCAACAAGTTTTATTGAATTCAGACATTTGATGCAAAAGTTACAACATTTTGAATTTTCCTTGAGGACACTTTTGGTCCCCTTGGGCGGTGAGGGGCTAAAGGAATAAAATAGTGAACCTCTTGAACTCCTTTAAGGTAGGTACACCCAAACGTGCCACTGACCTTAAAGTGCCATCTTCACTCTGTATACATCTCCAAAATCAGTTTTGTACCTACGTGGAAGAAACACTTTTAGAATCAAACTTTGTTCCTTAATAACTTTTGCATAGAGTATCCAAATGCCACGTTCTTTGGTGCGTTGAAACCTCCTTTCACTTGCCAACAAGAACATGTGAAAATTCGACCCATTCTAATAACAGTAGATAGGCTCAGTAGCAAAAAGTGTCGGTTTTGGGTGTACCTACCTTATATATTTCTCTGCTTATTCCTTTTGCACGGGGAATGAAAGGCTACAACAGTCTGTTTCTCAACCAATTAAATTATTATTATATGTTTACTCCTTAATAGTAGCGCGACCCTCTCTCGATCATAGGCCATGCAAAGCCCCCATTATTCTCCCATACTGTACCGGCATACCCGTATTGCAGACGCCATTCCTGGCCTTGGAGATCCCGAATTCCTTCCAGTAAGTTTAGAAAGCTTCTTCATCCTTCCGTTATTTTCAGTTTTGGCACACTCGGAGCACCATTTCATTCAGTTTCAAAGTACTCCAGCTTCGAGTAAATTTGCTAAATTTAGTTCATCTGCTTTTCAATTTTGTGGCACACACTGACTGCACAGAGCACCATGATTTCTTTCAGTTCAAAAGCTTCAAAGGAGAGAGAAAATAGTCGCCCAGCTTCGAGTAAATTTAGAAAGAGGAATGTAGGAGCAATCACCGTCATTCTGCAGGGGACTGAGTGATGCTGGAGTTCAGTTGCGTGCGGTAGACTAGTGATGAGATGATCAACTCCGGAATAGCGTAATGGCGGAACCGACAGCATTGCATGCTGGGCGTCTCGGCCAATGGAACCAGCTGCACTTCCAGGGAGCAATTGGCGGAAGCGTGGTCAAATTTGGAGGTGGGGGAGCTTCGTTTCGACTTTTTAAAGAGGCAGCTGATGACGAGGCCGGGGGAGCGGGGGCTGCTGCTAATTCGAGGCCTGGACCGCTTATGACATTCCCCCGTGCTGGTGCTGCACCCCCCATTTCGGGGGTCCCAACAAACTGCTTGTCAATTCTGCGGCTATTTGGAGGATGGCAGCCTCATCCGCTCCACCTCCTCCAGTCCTCCTGTCGGTCAATATCTTCACTACTAAAAGCTTACAAGATTTGCAGTCCAAATACAACGCACAGCAGGAAAAAAATCACTCTTTCGCCGTGCATTCCACCCGAGGGGTACAGTAAATTCCATGCTTCTTCTTCAGTTCTTCTTCTGATGAAAACGGACGGTAAATAAGTTAGAATCAGAGAAGAAGAAGAAAAGTTAGAATGGAGATTGAGAAAGGAAACCGGGAAGTGGGGACGGAATTCACGAAATCTTTAATCGTTTCTCCTCAAATACTACGGAGTACTTCACATGCTGTCTTCAGTTGGCGACTTCTACAGTACAGCTTGATCAAGCAATGAAACTGTTGGGTCACCTCGTCTGTTTGGCCTCCTGATCCTCATGGCTCAATCCGTGGGGGTATGATTCTCTTAATTAAGTGTTGGGCTTTCCTCTTTGGTACAGAATTTTTATTATTGTAAAGACCCCAGCCACCATTGCCTGGGGAAATGCTGGCCATGAAATAGAGGTGCTGTGGCAGTTTTAGGGTTACCTCGTTGGTTATAATAACGGTTATGAACACTGGAGAAGTGGAGAGTGTGCGTGCGTGTGTTGTGGCGCTGTCATTTTGAGTCCATGCCGTGCATAGACTGAAGAAGATGGCACCCATGCTTCGACAACGATGAACATTGATATGTTTCTTCCTCTACTATTCCTGGGATTCTCCCTCTCTCCTTTGTCGTGATTTTGTCAATGTTTAGTTTCTTCTTCGTTCCTGACTTGTTTGTTGAATTTTTGAACACATGACAATTGTGCTACCTAAGGTAGGAGGCTCTTAAACCGACCATCTAAGGGATAATGGACCTCTGGAGGAAAATCAGTAGAGTACACAACATTTTCCACATATTTTTGGTAGAAAGAGAAAAGAGAAACAGTTCATTGACAATTTAAATCGTAATTTTCTGACTTGGAATGAATTAACTGTGAATTTTCAAAGTGAAAGGCGCGTAAGGTAGCCATTGGTGCTCATAGACTGAACCAATCTTAATCAAGATCAGCCTTTGAATGGAGCACTTCGAACTTAGGAAGTTTCTATAATTTTGAATGATCCACATCGTGTTGTCATGTATATTTTACTCAAAGGGATTTAAGAACATAATTACTAAGCAAAAAAGCACATTGAAAGGAACTCTCGAAGGAACTATGATCCATTTTTGAAACTTTGTGCACTATTCATGACAGTTCTACTGGGCAAATTGTAATTGCCCCTCCAACATTCGAGCCTCCTACCTTAGGACATAATATTTTGCCTCGTAGATTGTATTGTGAGGAGCTTCCAACATAATTGTTGAATAAACAATGTTAAACCTATATAAAATGCCCATGGTGTTACTTCCATGATTTCAGATGAAAAGTGCGTACTGAAGAGCAATGATTTGTTTCCCCCTTTTTCTGGAGAGTTCTTTGTATATGTGCGTTAAATGTTGGAAGAAATTATCTCATTGAGGTATTATTGGCCATTCTATAGAAGAAGGTGCGAAAAAAAAGGACCACCAAAAGATGCCTTTTGAGTGTGTATAGTCAACTTATTCCTCCTTGTTCTAAATCTGAATTTTAGCCGTAAAAATGATATATTTTTTGAGTTTGAGCGCAACTAATGAAATGAAGTTTGCCTAGAAGTGGAAATTTATAAAAAGCCCCCAAAAGATGTGCAAAAGATGTGCAAATTTTGTAGTTGAAGTAGATTGAATTGCAGCTTCAAGTAGCTTTAATTAGGGTTTACTAAAAACACTTTTTCCTTATTGTAACTAGCAATCTTTATAGGAGTGATTACCCTACCTACAACGGAAAATATACAAAAATATAAAAATTATGAACACAACAACATTTTAGGTACATTCATCCAACCATAATCTTATCATCCTACTTTGAAATCCCTTGGAAAAGACCTACCTATTCCCCTCCATTACTGATTTCATTTTCAATTTCAATTTGGAGTAATTATATATATTTCAAAACATTCCAATTTCGTCCCAAATCAATCGCCCCCAATGCAATGAAATGAAATAAAATAAAATAAAATAAAATAAAATCCCTGTTAATTAGGGCGAAGCTAACGAAATCCTAATTAAGTTACCCCCCCGTACCTGGAAATTTGAATTTTCCACGAGCCCCACTGAACTGAAGTTTCCCAACGCAAGCACGTCCCTGCATGAGCGGGCTCAGCATCCCCAGGAGATCCACGAAGCTTCCTGCGGGGCCTCCTCCTTCCGGGAAACTCGACTGGCCCGAGGCTCCACGAGGTGCAATGTATTTGTACACCCGGATCTTCCGTATTCCAAAAGAACGTGCCGTATTTCCACGTGGACAGTCCAAGTCAACTCAGTTCCTACCTACTCAGTCCGTAACTCACTAGGGTAAAATACAAGAGGGGCAAAGTACACGAGGGGTAAAATACATGAGGGGTAAAATACACGAGGGGGGTAAAATACACTAGGATGGCTTTTACTTTTCTTGCTGCTCTGGAGGATCAGGGTGGATTGACCCCCTCGCTCGGCCTTACCAGGGGTGCATGTAAAAAAAAAGCCCCCTATTTTGGGCCATTATAGGGTATACTCTTGACCTCACTTAACTAATTTGGGGTCTCTGATCTCTCAAATGAAATAAATTTTTGCTAAAAAATTCATGTGCAAAAAATAAATAACTACAGGGTTTGCCCGCAGGGCCGAGCGAGGGGGTTAGTTCACCCTGGCCCTCTGGAGGGCCGGGGTGAACTGACCCCTCACTCATCCCAGAAGGAAAACCCTGAATTTTTTTATTTTCCACGCATGATTAAATTTGCAATTTTTGAATTCATATTTGCAATCAGAGGCCCCAAATTAGCTTGGAGAGATGTAGAGCATACATTTTCTGGGCACAAAATAGGGGGTCTTTTTTTTACTTGCACCCCTTGGACTGACTTGGGGGCCGAGCGAGGGGGTTAGTTCACCCCGACCCTCTCGAGTTTTGGCCGGGGTGAACTGACCCCCTCGCTCGGCCCTGCAAGCAAACCCTAGAATTATTTATTTTTCACACATGAATTTTTTTGCAAATTTTTAATTCATTTTTGCAATGACAGACCCCAAATTAGTCTAGGGAGGTCAAGAATATACCCTAGAACAGCCCAAATAGGTGTGTTTTTTACATGCACCCCTAGTAAGGCCGAGCGAGGGGGTCAATCCACCCCGATCTTGGAGTTCCAACCACCCAGAGACCAACCAGAGGGCAGGTAACAGGTCCAAAAATTGCCCACCTAAGAGCTGAAACTCAATTTGGGGGAGGTGAAGTTTCTTGAAATAAACTTCAGTAAACTTTCCTTGAAAGATAAGTGGGATTGGCATCCAACCCAAGTCGTTTCATATGTTTTTAGAGTTTTGTACAATTAGTTATAAAATTTTGAAGTTTAAATGGCATAGGGCTCTAAAATCGCCCACCTCCTAAAATGTACATTGTTTGTACACTGCTGAAGACTATGAAAAAGAAACATGTACACGTAGTGTACATTTGAGGATGTGGACAGTTCTAGAGCTTGTGCGATTTCAAAGCCTATTACCTTAAGTATTGAAATTTCGTTTCCAGTGTATATGAAAAAGGAAAAAATTAATAGGCCAAGCTGAGGATTGTCCTTTTCGCCCATTGGGGTTTGACATTTCCATGTTTGCTAGTGAAATTAGGAAGATTGCGGAATGGATTTAGTTGGACTAAAGGGGCGAGGATGGACCTCTTAATCCCTATTTTTTCTCCACATTGCAAGGATTCACTTCCAGTTCAGAGACTCCCCAATTACCATGGGTTACTTGGAGATTTCACTTTTGACTCAACTTTATACTAATTTGGTTTTGGACATGTGAGAGTATCAAATAATCATAAATATTGAATATCTTGTATTCAAATTGAATAATAACTAGCATGCTTTGTAATAAAGTAGAAGTAAAAATAATTTTTGAATTCATAAAAACTTTGAAACTCAACATCTTTTCTATTGTGTGCATAGTGACACTTCTGTCACTACGCACTCAAAATTTTAATTAATTAATTAATTTCAAACTCCCCTCCAACCCCCCCCACCCCGGGTTTAACCCCTTAAGGACCAAAGTCCCCTCGGGGGACTTTTGGGATTTTCAGCAAGCTCATTCAAGTTGGTTTTGCAACCTGATTTTCTGAAACTTTTTGAGTGCGTGCAGTTAGTCACGAGCTTTGCGTACATAAAAATTTCATAGAAATCTGAGTTGTTCTGTAGAAGTTATGGCCATTTTTCCAGCAAAAGCTGTTCGTTGGGCAACTGGGGCAGGGGAATATGTGTTTGACTGTGCAGGGGCAGCACAAGTGGGCAAGAGGACAGGAGAGGGGAGGGCAATGGGTTTGAAGTGGAAACCCGGGTCTTAGAAAGTTGGGCTTTGACGTTGGGGGTTGGGCCATTAGGGACATCTTGGGTCCCTTTCTACAAGTGTTGCCCAGTCTGTAAACTTCTTTGCAGACAACTGCAAACTTCGGAAGGTCATAGAAATCTCAAATTTTCATATTTTTAGAAGAAAAAAAATTTCCTACTTGTCAAATATAAGTATGTCTTTCTATCCACCGTTCAGATTTTTAATATCTCAAAGTATGTGGTGGGAAAATTGATTCGAAGATGACCTAGTGCATTGTCAATTTCTGGGACATTGTGGCATTGCAAGATTTTTTTTGAGGTGTTAGGTGTGTTGGATTGCTTTGAAAATTGGTATGCATATGCCTAACTTCAATAAATATAAGAAAAAAATTTAACTTTATGCTGTGTAGTGCAAAAACATTGAGCATGAGGCGGTCAAAAGCATCTGAAATTCTTGGGCACAGTGATAAAAAAAATGACTTTGAATGCAAATATCTCTCTATTTGTACGGTGAAACCTCACAAAAATTTTACCACACACTCTCATACAAGTTCACTTCAAGATCTTATGGTTACATTTTCAAAAAAACATTTTCAAAACTTCGTGAATGATCACAACAAAAATGGCAGTTTTCAGTGATTTTGGACCCAGAAAATGGCTCGGTCCTTTAGGGGTTAAAAAAGAAATTTAATTAAAATTAATTTCTTAATTTTTCATCCCCCCCTCCCCCTACTTGTAATTTTTTGAATGAGGTTTACATGACAAACAACATGGGACAATGAAAATCCCGTATCCCGTATCCATATATCATATATCGTATTCATATTGTACAATACTCCAATATCAAGTATTTGTATTTTGGTTCCGTATCCATATCCATATTTTGATTTTGTATCCGTATTTGTATTTGGATGGATGGCTTAGATTCAATCTCAAAGATCAACGGCTTAAGAAATTTTGAAAAATCAACGGCATTTTGGAGGGGGAAGCATTTAAAAAAAAATCAACAGCCTATTCATTTTTGGAAGATGGGGGGGCAACTAATGGCAAACTAGATGTGTGACTGCCTCTTTTGGGTGCATAGTGAGTTGGAACACCACAAAATAAAGTTTGTGTACCCCTCCTCATTGAGGACTTTCGAATAGTACCAAAAATATGAATGAAGGATGTACGGTTTTGGATATCTCACTCCAATCCTTGCCAATTGAGTACTCTATATGAAGTGTCAAATCCAGTGTAGCCCCCCCCCATACATGTGCTAGATGGATAAAACACCAACACCACAAAAGATTCAATAGTGACATTTGGGGGAGTACAGGGTATTAGAAGTAGGAAGCTAGTATTAGCAACTTCAAATATAAATTTCAGTACTTCTTTAGTACCAACAATAGTTTAGGTCTTCAAGCTCCTCTCATGATACTTGCCCTTATTATTCTTTCATCTCTAATACTTTTAGTTTCATTGAGACTTAGATGGATGAAGCTTAGGTTGGAATATGGCAAGACTACTACAAGTGGTCAACATGTGGAATGTTTTTGTATGGAAGAAATAAAACAAAACAAACAAATAGACTCATTTAAGGTACATACATCTAAGGTATGGATAGGATATATATAGCCTCATTTAAGGTATTTGCTAAAAGGATCTTTTTTAGAGGTTTATTAATAGGATGACTTTTGAATTTGGTCACAATTAGGGGCTCTCATCACCTTAGTTCTCTCTAGGTTTCCATGCATGCGGGAATAGAAACAAATTCAAAATTCAAAACAATGACTTGTTTGTTGTACTTTGAATTATATCTAAATCCACATATTATAAATAATGGAGAAGAGCAGTAAAAGTCTTGCAAATATTTAGGTATCTCTATAAACTAAAGTTTGATAGATGCTAAAATAAAAACATTATTTGAGGTCATACAATTTTCTATATATTTTTATTTATTTATCAACATTATTTTCAAAAAAAGTGATGAATATTTTGGAATCATTTTATGGGGAACGTGCCCTATAGGTGTAGGAGTCATGATTTCAAAATATTTGTGTAGTAGCAATTGCCATTTGGTAGAATCTACATCAATCAAAGATGAATTTTAACCCTATAACGACACAATAGCCTAAAAATGTTTGATGGATGACTTTCTAGATCACTGTAGAAATGAAGAATGTATCTATTGATCCATAAATTAGATCATTTTTGAGTGAATACCTCAACCATGGGCCAATGCCATTCCAAAGTTAAGGCTTAATTCTTTATACCAACTTGCTAAATTTGGCAACATAGCAATTTTGGGTAGATACATGTAACTAGAGATTTTCATGTTTTTGGCCTAAATTATAATAGAAGGTGTTGATAAGGAATATCTTTCATGTGCATTAAAATTCAAGACATTTGGAAATATGAGTAAAAAGTTATGGCCTAATATGTTGCTTTTTATAAAATGGGCAATCCATACAGAGAAAAGAAATCACTCTTTTCAAAAACAAAAATTTGAAATTGGTTTTCTAGATTTATATGTATGTGGAAAGCTTTGAATCATTCCATTTTGATCAATGAGTCAAAAGTTATAAGGACTTTAGTTTGCGGGAAGTTATAGATTCCGTACTCTAAAATAAACTTTGAAGTCTTTTATTATACTCAATTTTCAATATTTTGGGAATAAAATAAAATCATAGGATGTAGATTGTTAATTACAACATTACAATCATTCAGATTGGCAATTTTCATTTCCATAATTAAATTCTTAACAATTTACTATTTCAAATCATTCTCTGCTTCTTTCTACTTGCTATTTTTTTCCTATATGTTGTATAATTCCAAATGATCTCAAAATTTCCAAGTATTAGCCAACTTGCCTTGGTACTATGTATGTTTTTTTCAAAGACTTGGTACTTATACTAGAAATGGCATTTTGGGAGCATTTTTGGTGAAAATATAGTCAAAGAACTTTAGGGGTTAAGTGATGGGCCCCTGACAAGGCCCTTGACCACCAATTTCAAGTCTCATTGTCCATCACTTAGTTTGCTATCATTTTGCAACAAGATATGAATGAAAATTTTAATCTTTTTTGTTTCAGAGATGAAATTACTTCACAAATGTTTTAGATTCTTTTGTGGAAAATTGATTTTTTTGAGAATTTTTTAAGGAAAAGTGAAGTAAAATCATATAATAAATAGAAAATGATCTTGAAAAATCTGAAAATTTCACTATATGTGGACATTATACCAAAGAACATCATAGTTTTTTCCATGTCATTCTATAATTATAATCCAATATGGTAGACATTGAAAATGCACCCGAAGTTCAAACTACAATAAAATATTCAATTTTAGGAATTTTTTCAAAATTCAAATTGGAGTAGACATTAGAGTAGATGAACTTCATTTTGTTATTCACAGGATCAAACTCAAAAAACCCATCATTTTCACAGAGAATAATTTCAGATCTAGAGCAAGGAACAACAACTTCCCCTCCAATACACTAAAAATACTCCCTTAGTCCCACTAAAAACCACCAAATCAATTTAGGGTTTGTACCCCCTAAAAAGGTTCCATTTATTGATTTTGATTGTTGATGGTTGAAAAAGCGATATGAAACAAAGGGTGGAGTGGATACGCACGTTCACAATTTGAATTTTAGATTGCTTACTCAATGATGAAAATCAATAAATGGAGTCGTTTTAACCCCTAAACGCCCAAACATGCTTTTTTGACAACATAGCATTTTTGGTCAGGCCAGTGCTTGCAAAAATTTGGACAATTTTGGTCAAAAATTTGAGAGGATGTGCGGACGAGGAGTATCTTTAAGGGGCAATAATTTTCAATCCATTCCAATTTACAGAAAAAAAATGATGAACAGAAAAGTGATTTTGTCTGTTCTTAGGGCAGGACGGGCACCTCCATTTACACTAGCTCTGAAAATTTGAAACCATTGCCCAAAGGCCGAGGGGCAGAGTTGAGGGCAGGGTGTCTGTTGATTTGAAAATGGTAACCCGGCCTACTTTGAGAAGGTGTCAGATCTGGGTTTAGGGAGGCAAGCAGATGCAGACTCAGAGTGCTTTTACTGCCTTCATTACAATGCTAGCAGTTACTGACAAGCACTTTCATGTGAAGGTCGTTTCTGGCACCTTTAGGTCCAGTTCGAAATACGGTTACATGGCTGTGGGAAGGCCAAAATGACTTGTTGATCCAACTTCCTGAAGGTAAAAAATTCTCAATATCTAATGAAAATTATGAAACTATTACTCTTCTGCAACATAAGTGTACACTTGCAAAAGTTATTGCAGTACCTAGATTTCTACCTACATCCACATGCAAGTTTAAAACTTGGGAAATGCTTCCTTTGAATGCAACTTCACTGCAATTGGATTAGGCCTAAAGATTTGATGCACGATGTGAATTCTGTGCCAGGAAATCAGATTTGCACTAATCCCTACAATGCTATCCTCTGCACAAATTAATTTCAATGTTTCTTCCACACTACTGTCCTAAATTTGTCACTAATTAGCCGCCAAAAAAACCAACTCATTACTTCATCCCACTAGTATTCTCACGAAGTTCAAAAAAATTCTACACCTAAGGAAACGATTCTACAACCAAATGCCAGTTGCATTCATCACACCCATGTTGTCCCTACACAAATCAAAATACAACCAAGACCATAGCCAGGGAAATATCAAAGGAGTTTCAAAGTGCAACATGTCTCAAGGCAATGGATTAGTCACGGGGAGGAGCATACCCACAAGAGTTAGCCAACAGGATTGCGAACGCTTGCTGCTACCAACAAGCGAGGGCCCTCACTGCAACATTGAGGGCAGGGCTGCAGGAGCGGAGTGGGTGGTGCGACCTTCGTCCATCGTCGAGGGACATTGGGTAGCGTCCACTTCTGATCTTCCTACATCAACGGAGAAATCCGACCCAACACCAAAGCAAAAGTCAAGCATCGAGGGGCTGCCACATGACGGTAGCAGTTACGATTGCAACCAATCAAGTTGGCGTCAACAGGGACTGCACCCGAAGAACTATAGTCTTAGCAAGGAGGAAGGAGTTACCATTAACTCTACTTGCCACAACGACGGCATGCATGCGCAAGAAGGAAGTCTGCATCGTCGAGGGGGGCGTGAATGTAGATTCCTCCAAGGTGCTCAAGGTCTTGCACTTGCCGGACCCAACACACAACTTGTGGAAGCAACAACAGTAGAACATCAACTCTTCCAACTTTTGACAACAAAAGAAGGAGCATCACCAAGCCAAGCTAGTAAAGTAGTGGCACTATTGAACGTGGTGCATTTACGCTCATTGCCTGTCCCACGAGGAACTTGTAAGTGGCCTGCTAATCCTTCACCTAACAACTACCGCCACCACTTCTACAGGCAAGCTGCCCGCTGCTTAGGGTGGTGCCAGCGGAGGCAATTTCATCCAGATATTCCTCTCCTAATAAAGGAGAAGGTGTGGCCAGATTTTGCAAAGGCGGAAGGAAACAACTCACTCAAAAGAAATGCCGAAGCTTCCTCGATTCCTGAAGGGAAAATGGGTAAGAACGACCTCTGACTACTTCTTTGTACTCAAATGCTCTCTTTGTTTGTACTCAAACTATGATTCTAGAAGACCAATGCAGCTCTAGTGCCCACCTTGTCAATGAAAAATCTACATTTACAAAACAAATAAGTGATAACGAGGTTTTAGAATACCTGACCTTACCTTTGTCGATGCTGCAGCTCGCCAGGGATGACTTGCCGCCCCGACGCAGTGACCGCCTGCAGCAACAACGGGAGGAACAACAGCTTGCAGGAGAGACAACTACCGTAGAGCTTAGTGACCCGACGGACTCCTCCTCCGACGATCCGCCCGAAGATTGTCCTCCTTCGATCGAGGGTTGTCCTGCTTCGACGACCTTCCACGACATGCGCATTGGCTCCCCCGATGCAAACCTCTTCGGAAGCCAAGAGGAAGACGACGAAATACTAGCAGCAGCAAGAGATTCCAGTTGCCAAGGATACTCAAATGATTCTGAAGATGAGGAAGAAGACTTTGGGGAGTCAGTGGAAGGACTCTTCTGGCCCCGCGAACTCCTGCACTCACAAACTTCATTGGCTAGCACACACCGCAAGAGAAGGAAACCACGGCGCGAGAGAGTGGACGGAACACAAAGCGCGCTTCATTTTGAAAATTTTCAATCACAGCCTGGATTGCCGCAACCCTGGAGCCCAGGCAGCAACTATGCATGGCGTGATGGGGGGGAAAGCGATGGACATCGGACGGAGATGGATGGACAACATGCGGGACCATCGGACAGCTGGATGGAACACCAGCTCGACATAGAGCCGTTGCAAGGAAGGGAGAGATTGGTTGACGTGGAACCTCAACCGGTACAAGCTACCCCACCCACAGTAGGAGTTCGAGTTCATGATCATGGCCAATACCAAGAGGGACCCCTGTGAGTACCTAAACCTCAGTTCAGTTAGAAACCTTAGGAATTTTGTGAGCAAGTAATATTACAATGGTCAAGTTTTGATACTTTCTGGTTGGCAACTGTAAGTAGTTTCCAATGCACTAAAAATAGTGACAAATGGATGCAATGTATAAATCATTTCAAGTAAATATTATAAAATGTTTTAAAATTTTATTTACATCTTCAGGTTTGGTGGGTAGGCAAAGTGATGATGGTAATTTCAGACTACATTGTATGGTCAACAGATGCTGAATTTACATTTATATACAATTTGAACTCGCATATGTACTCAAACAAACACATGATGGTACTTGTAGGCAAAACTATGATTCTTTTTTATTGTTATTGAATAATTCTAGTGTCCATGCACATTTTGAATTTGACTATATCCATAAACTAATGATGGTAGTTTTAGACTATAATTTATGATTGTAAGTTTCAAAACATATTCCTAGGATTTATGTACATTTTGAATTTGAATTTGAATTTGGTCACAAACTCATGATGGGAATGTTAGGCTAAACTTTGTAGTTGTAAATAATATGTAATGTTTTTAGAGTCCATGCACATATTGAATTTCTCTATGTCCACAAACTATTGATGGTAGTTTTAGATTAGAATTTATGATTGTAAGTTTCAAAACATATTCCTAGGATTTATATACATTTTGAATTTGAATTTGGTCACAAACTCATGATGGAAATGTTAGGCTAAACTTTGTAGTTGTAAATAATATGTAATGTTTTTAGAGTCCTTACACTTATTGAATTTCTCTATGTCCACAAACTATTGATGGTAGTTTTAGATTAGAATTTATGATTGTAAGTTTCAAAACATATTCCTAGGATTTATGTACATTTTGAATTTGAATTTGGTCACAAACTCATGATGGAAATGTTAGGCTAAACTTTGTAGTTGTAAATAATATGTAATGTTTTTAGAGTCCTTACACTTATTGAATTTCTCTATGTCCACAAACTATTGATGGTAGTTTTAGATTAGAATTTATGATTGTAAGTTTCAAAACATATTCCTAGGATTTATGTACATTTTGAATTTGAATTTGAATTTGGTCACAAACTCATGATGGGAATGTTAGGCTAAACTTTGTAGTTGTAAATAATATGTAATGTTTTTAGAGTCCATGCACATATTGAATTTCACTATGCCCATAAACTATTGATGGTGGTGTTAGGTTTAACTTTGTGGTTGGAAGTGTTATAAATTTTTTTATAGTTTTCATGGCCTTGTTGAATTTGAATTTGGTCACATATTAATGATAGAGGTTATAGAGTACACTTTGTAGGTGTAATTATTGTAATTTTTTTATAGTTTTCATGGCGATGTAGAATTTGAATTTGGTTACATGATAATGATGGAGGTTGTAGATTACACTTTGTTGGTGTCATTGTTGTACAAAAGTTTATACTAATCTTGGCGAATTTGAAAATGAATTTGGTCACTCACTATTGATGATGGTTTTAGACTACAAATTGTAGGTGTAAAGGTTATAAATCATTTTTACATTTCTCATGTCTATATTGAATTGGAAATTTGTTTATAACTAATGATGGTGGTTTCAGAGAGGGTGGGATTCTAGATGCTCCTGATTTGTATTATGGCTTGGAGACTGAAGACAACATCAATGTGCACGAGGCTTGTGATTATTGGGCAAATGATGAGTTTCCGGAGGAAGATATGGCAACAAACGAGGTACAAGTCAATCCTCGTACAATGCAAGAGAGAGTGAGGGTTCAAAGGAGGAGGGTGGGCAATGCTGCTTCAATGTTGGACAATTCATCGGAGAGTGGGGATGCATATGATGGGGGTGAAAGTAGCAACGGTGGGGACCCGGACAATCCATATGGGGTGAAACATATGTTTCGCGACTCGACGTGGTCCCGATCAAATTTTACTTTTTCACCGACTCCAATACCATTTCTAGGTGCACGGGGGCCTACAAGAGTGCACTATAAAATGCCAACCTTCATGCAGTTGTTTACGTTATTTTGGCCCTACACTCTCTTGCGTAAGATAGTGGTAGAGAGTAATCGGTATGCAACTACACCGGATGAGCACGGAAAAACAAGGGGGGGACAAGGATGGATACCTCTCACAGTGGCAACTTTGAAGGCCTATTTAGCAGCCCGCATCTATATGGGATTGAAAAAACAACCGAACATGAGGACATACTGGAGCAAAGAAGGGTCTTTTTTTCATTGTCCCCGGATTTCTAAATTATTGTCTAGGAAGAGATTTGAAGCGATAACAAGATGTTTACATGTAACAAACCCCTCTACCTATGTTGGGGATAGAAACATGCCCGGTTATGACAAGATGGGTCAAGTGCGTTGGCTTGTGCATGAAATTAGGGATGGTTTCAAACGAGAATGGATGTTGGGCAAGTTCCTTACAATAGACGAAATGATGATACGGTATAAAGGTTCTTATTGCCCCGCTAGGCAATATATGCCCAAAAAGCCACAGAAATGGGGCATCAAAGTTTGGTGCTTGGCAGATTCTGCATCCAAATATGTTTTTAACTTTGAAATCTATTGTGGGGCTAATCATGAAGGAGTAGAAGAAATACCACCGGTACGTGTAGAAGCAAGTGTGGCATACAACGTGGTAATGCGATTATTGAATGGACAAGAAAGAAAAGGGCATGTAGTTGTCACGGACAACTACTTCTCGAGTGTTGGATTATTTATGGAGTTGGCTGCAATGCAAATCTATGCTACCGGTACTATGAGGTCAAATCGGGTGGGCCTACCTTTGGACTTGAAAAAGCTTGGGAATTGGACCAATTCTCTTCAAGGTACATTATCATGGAAAATGCATGACTCTCGTGGCATTGCATGTGTCATGTGGAAAGACAAGCGCCCAGTTCTTCTTATTTCTACTCATGCATTGCCTATTCAGTTTCCATGTGTACCGGTACCAACGGTTCCACGTAGAAATGGGGCAAGAAGAGACCCAATACAAACTTCTCCTATGCATTTGGAGTACACCACCCACATGAGGGGGGTGGATGTGGCGGACCAATTGAGAGCTTCATATTCAAGCCAAACGCGGTCACACAAGTGGTGGCACCGAGTTTTTTACTTCTTATTGGACACAACGGTGGTCAATATGTATGTAATCTACCTTAGTCTTTTGCAAAACCGTCGTCATCAAAGGAAACCAATTTCTCACCTTCAATTCAAGGCCGATTTGTGTGATGCTCTCACACAAAATTGGCGTGGTCGGGGAACCGATGTTGATGAAGAAGAAGATCCACGGCCCCACATGCCCACTACTAGTCGATTGAGGCGTCCTTGTGTGACATGCGGTGACCCAAAATGTAGCTACTATTGTCGGGCTTGCAATCGCATTTTTTTATGCCTAAACCGGGGATGTTTTGAAGAGTACCATTATGGCCCCTGACATCGCAATAGAAGGAACCACGTCCAAAGAGTATAAGGTGAATTCAATGTTCTTTTGGTGCTTATTATTAGATCCATGCTTTCAAACTATTACACGTCTTCTTACCATGAATATTGTTGCCTTGAAGCCTACTCTTTCTTTTTATTTTCTTATCTTTTTCTTAGTATACCTTTTTTTAGCCTAAACCTTGACATGTCTTAGTGTTTTTATTTCATACCCTTTTTGTTTCCTTCCCTTTTTATTTATTTTTTGGCTTCTTATTTTCTTACCTTTTGATGCCCTAAGCCTCATTGTTCCCTACCCTCTTTTTTTGATCCCTTATTTTTTCTAACCTCCTTCTATTTTCTTATTTTGTTTCTTCTAAGTCCTTTTTTTCCTTGAACATTTTTTTAATTTCCTATACCCTTTCCTTTTTTTTAACCTTTTTTTTCCTATATCCTTTTTTCTGTTCTAAACCTTTTTTTTTCTGAAACCTTATTTGGTGAGCCCTTTTTTTCCAAATCTTTTTATTTACTTTGTAAACTTTTTTTTTGTAAAACCTTTTTTTCTAACCCCTTTTTATATACTAAACTTTTTTTATTTCCTTAGCTTTTTAGTAGACAACTCAAACATGTCAATTGCATTAGCTTACCATCGTTGCTTCAGTGCTGGTCCAGATGAAAAGAGTTTGGGTGCTGCTGAAGGGAATGCTCAGGTGGAGGGAACAAGACTTGCGGACACTTGGGAGTGTACATCGGGAACTTGGGAGCGTACATCGGGAACTTGGGAGCAGGAATGGGGAACGCCAATTGGGCGGATGCCATTTGGAAAGCCTCCCACCCCACTCCTGCCCCCACTTGGCATGGCAGCTTACCCTGCCTCCTGAATGGTAGGGGAGGTGGGAAGAATGGTAGGGGGAGGGGTCCTTCCAAATGGCAGGGAAGGCCCCCCCGAATGGCAGGGAAGGGCATTGGGACAACCGCCCAGAGCAAGTATTTGTCAGCTCGCCCGTTGTGGGAGTGAGAAGCACCCAGCATGAGTTGCTTGCCCAAAACTCTGAAGCTTGCACAGAACACAGGGGCTTCATTTTTAGTGCCACATTTCGAGTTTTTTATATTTTGTAGGAAAGACAATTCCTTTGCATGAAGTAGGTAGATTTCCTTGTATCCACCGTTCAGATTTTAGATTGGACCTATTTTGAAATTTGAATCATTGATGGAAAAAATGACAATGTAAACAAATTTTGCAAAACCTATGTGTACAATCATATTGTTTTCTATATGTTCTACAAGTGAAAAGATGGTGAATTTTTTTGAGCATGATCCTAACTCATATAAGTACCCTAATCCAAGGAGTAACCATGAAAATGAAATTCTGTACATGTGTAATTCAACAGTCGAAGTGCAGCTGCCCGGAATTTTCACACTGAAAAAAAAAGCAATTTGAACTTTGCACCATTAGATCTCATTGAGATCGATGAATCTATTGTTGAAAATTGGTAGGTTCCTAAATTATAAAGACAAGTTCAAGATCCTACGGTTGGAAACTATTTTTTTTTGGTCTTCTAGTGTCCACTCCTCACATTCCCCCAACACCCCTATTTTGACTACTTTCTTCTAAATCACCTCCAAACCATTTAGGGGTTAAGGTAGTATGCTGTTAAATGGCACCTGACCTTAAAGCGCCATCTAGAAGGTTTGTACATTTCGAATTTCAGTTATGTACCTATTTGGATGGAGCGCTTTCAGAAACAAACTTTGACCCTTAATAACTTTTGCATACAATATCCAAATGTGGCGTTCTTTGGTGCATTGGAGCCTCCTTTTCACTTGCCAACATGAATACATGAAATTTTGACCAGTTTCATAATAGCAACTAGGCTCAGACGCTCAGTAGTAAAAAGTGATGGTTTTGAGTGTACCCACCTCAGTGGTACAAACCTTAAACCGATTTGGAAGTTTTTAGTGGGACTGAGGGAGGGAGTATCATATTTTTGTGATCCGTTTTTTTCTCATTTAAAACTTTCATTAAGACAAAAAAAAAACTGGCAAGACTGCCCAACTCAACTCAATTGGATCCTCCCCTCTTGATACATAACCATAAAAGGTCAACACGAGAAACGTGTGAAAAAAACATGCTTCCAATCTCTGTCCAAATCACCCCAAAGGCCACATCTGAATTGGCTCCTGCGGAGTTTCAGGGGTTAAGTTAATTTCTTCCCGTGGCCGTTGAAGGACTCCCAACTGGGGAATCCATGAGTGACTGCAGGCAGATGCCATCAATTAAAGGACGGTGATTGGGCATGATGAACAATTTCAGATGATTGGCAAAACAACTGCCTCAGTGATTCAAAATCCCCTTGTGTGATGAATTCAGTCACAGACCTCCTCCAACCAAAACCCACTTGCTCTTCCAAGAAAAAAAAAAGGAAAAAGAAAAGGGAAAAGAAAAGAAAAAGAAAAGAAAAGAAGATAGAAAAAAGAAAGAAAGAAAGAAAAAGAAATAACCACTTGCTCCCTCTGGCAGGACTCTTGCAGATCAAGTCTGAAATTTGAATGATAATGAATTTTGATGTACCAGCCTGAGTTGGATCTGCCAAAATGGAGTTTCAATCACTTCCACTTTGGGGTTGCTGAAACTTGATGTATATAGTCTGCCACAGAAGGGTATTACTAACAATTGCTGTGCTCAAATGATGCCAAAAATGGATCTATTCATGGGGGGTGAATGCATGAATCAATTGGGAAAGCTGACTTGGTGGAAGTTCTAATGTACACTCAAGAGCATCCCCTATGGGCCTTTAAAATTTGGCACTCCTAACAACGGAAGAAAAAAAAAAGTAAGAAAGAAAACCCTCCAAATTGATTGTCATTTGAGACGTGCGTGAGAATCCCTACGGTGCTCATTCCACAAACTGAAGGAAGATAGACAAAGGCAAAAGGACTAACTTCTATGGTAGAAAGAGAGTCAACGTGCAGTCATGACAATATTTTGCCTTGGTTGTTTTTTGTCCTTTCGAAGGGCTCATAAGATCTCGAGAGTTTACATAATGTGGGAGTCATCGGAGTTCAAGGAGCTAGCTTGTGGTAGTAAGGTAGACGGGGGTGTAAAAGCGACCCTCTAAGAGCTGATTTGCATTTTAGGGAAGCTGAACTTCTTTAAATAATTTTCAGTCAATTTTCGTGGTAAGAAAAAATGGAATTGGCATCTATCCCCCAAGTCGTTTCATATTTTTTGGACCTTCATGGAATTAGTTACGAATTTTTTAAGTTGAAAACACAGTGGTTTCTAAAAGTGACCCCCTCCTAAAATGTACACTCCTGAAACATGTTAGAGGCAAAATGTACCAGATTGCTTTTTAGAGACAGGTCGCTTTTACAGCCCCCTACCTTAGTGTGGTTGTTATCAAGGGGAGAAGGGGATCTCACTTTTCTTGGCAAAACTTGTGAGGCCTTCAAACTAGCACTCCAAGCAACCATTTGACAATATTTTGCCTTGTCTTTTTCCTTTTAAAGGATTTACTAAAGAGAGCCCACATATTGTGGCAATCGTTGGACTTCAAGAAGCCCGCAATAGTAGTTTGTTTGTTATTGAGGGGGCAAGGGATTTTTTTTTAGCAAAGGTTAACAAACCCTCAAACTAACGCTCTAAGAAGCCATTTGAAGGACCATTAGAGATACTCTAACAATTAGTGTAAGTGAGATATAAGCTAGTTTATGGTCTAAGAGCTTCTATTACTTGTAATAACCTTAGTTGTTTTTTCAAAAATTCTTAACGAATCATGGGTTATATAAAACATATGATTTTATGTTTGAAAAATACAAAAATCGAATTTGTCTTCATTTTACAAGGATAGAAAAAAGAGGTGCCTTTTTGTTTTTGACTATTGATGTAGGTCTAGTAAGGCCACAATATATTCACTAGTAGAAAACAAGATATTTGAGCTCTAACTAAGCAATTATAGTGTCAACTTCAAGTGCCAAAGGTCCCTTGAGACAAATTTTCAACCGAAATCTTACATGATGTTGGTGTTGGCTACCTTCAAATTAGTAGTAAACAAGAAAAAGATGATGACAGAGATTGTTCAAAACATTTTTGAAAAATGTAGGTTTGAACAAATTTTACTATTTAGGATAATATCATAGAAGACAAAATATAAGTGATGGATGATCGAACAAAATTGGATCATTTGTATGACATCTAGGTAATATTATGGACGAAGAAAATGATGGGTTGTAACTTAGAGCCCATATATATGGTCTTTTGGCACCAATCTCTCATACTTTTACTTGGTGTCAATTACCTCCTTTCTAATACTAATGATTGAAGTAGTATATGCTAAAATAGTTGGTATTCAATTTACCATAATAATTTCCTACAAAAAAAAATTTAGAAGTCACTCAAATTTTGTTGGTGACACTAATTTTGCTCTCTAACTTGTGAATAGGATGAACCAATGCAAAAAAAGGGTCTAAAAGTCCGTATTTGTAAAATATGCAAGAGTAATGAATTTGTAGTGAGTGGGTCCATGGTAAAATGATGGGGGCACTTTCAAATTTGTACCATTTTTTCCATCCTGCCTGACGGATGGAAACGTGAAAAACTTAACGTGCCTTACCGGCGGGAGGCTCCGTCAGGCAAGTCCTCCATCAGTTCAGCTTGCTCTTGCCCTGGCAATAGAAACTGCAGGTCACCTACGTCATGCATGACGTCGTGATACATGCAGGCCCTCTATAAATAAACACTGAGTTATACCGGTCCACTGACTATTCGTGGCCAGGGAGGATTGACCCCATATGTAAAAATTGCCCCCTATTTTATGCCGTGTAAATTATATATTTCTGCACTTCTCTTACTGTAGCTAATTTGGAGCTTCTGAAGGCAAATGTAAATTCAAAATTTGTAAATTTTGTCATGGGTGGAAAATAAAGAATTTCAGTGTTTTTTTTAATGGTGAAACATGGGGCAATAAGGGGGTCAATTTTCCTTGGCCCATATTCTTTACTATAAACTCATTACTAGGTGAAATATAGCTAGCTAGCAAATGGCCTTTTAAAGGGGTCTGGGTTTTCATAGAATGTTCCGAAAAACTACTCCGGCACTCACCTACTCTATCTATGGATTTAAAAATAAATAAATGAAACGGAATTTCATTGCAAAGAGGTGAAATACACCAATGACATCAACATATGAACTTCCTTGGTATTGGTGTTGGGGATTTTTTTGAGTTTTATCAGCTATTTCCCTTCAATTCCCATATTGAACCATTTTTCAAATATCAAGTCCAATTATTTTCTATTTAAATAGAAGTTATGTATACTTTTTTTTA
The DNA here is from genome assembly GCA_947034895.1 of Rhytidiadelphus loreus. NCBI lineage: Eukaryota > Viridiplantae > Streptophyta > Bryopsida > Hypnales > Hylocomiaceae > Rhytidiadelphus > Rhytidiadelphus loreus. The sequence goes on from OX344762.1 coordinate 1,526,890, forward strand.
TTGGGTGTTTAATCCCTAAAAGCCCAAGGAGTTTGGACAAAATACAAATGTAATCTAAAATATAAATTCTATAACTTTTTTGAAGTTAGCATCAAAGAGGATAACATGAAGCATGAAAAGTATAAAGTATCAGTACAGTCAAAATTATAAAATTATTTTTAGATTCACTTCAAATGAATTTTGAAGATATAACTTCAAAATTTTACCAAAAATATAATTTCTATGTTTAGCATTTGAATTACTTTCTGATTGGTCAAAATTGTGGTTTCTATTGATTTGAGAAAAAATGCACAAGATCTAGTAATGAGAACACCAACACTTTTTTCCAATAGTAAGTTTTTCAACACTAGCCAATTTTAGACACTTTGTGCTATTTTTCTTATAATTTTTGTTTGATCGCAATGATCTTAGTCTTGAATATACATATTGAAAGACAATCCAATTTTGTAAGGGAAAAAAAAACTGAAAAAAAAGTTTTTTTCTGCCCCAAAATGGGCCATGATCCCAAAATAGTCGCTTGAGTACTTAGGGGTTAATCTGTTGATGTTTTCAAATTGCAATTGGATTAATTTTTATCTATTGACAACCTAACTTTGAACTAGCCACCATTTTTTTTTAACAATACTTGGTAGATACCTTTTTCTTTGTCTTGACAAAATGTATCTATCAATCTAAATCTTGGGGTTTTGAATCACAATTTGAACTTGTGTAGTTTTTGCATTGGAAGTTTGATTTTTTTATTTTAAATAGTGGCTTTGAGGTTGCCTATGGCCTTGACAAGGGCAAAAGCTCATCATTGATTGGTCATTTGAACATGCTACATGATGCCTATTTAAAAAAGATTATGAAATTCAAGTTTAGACAGCCCTCCCAATGAAGAGTTACAATGAATATGGCCACATTGGGATAGTTTTTTATTTGAGTACATGCATCTTTTCTTCTAGGTTTGATTATAGATTAAGAGGGTGAATTTACAGAGGTACTAAATTTAATCTCTCATACTTCTTGGTTTATATAAATGGTATTATATAGTGTCAACGGATAATTAAACCAAATATCTATAATTCCCTATTATTACCTTTTGTTTGTTAATGTATTTTAGTTATTGCATATACTTTCAATTTACTACTTTTCGTTGAAGTGTTGTTGAAAAATTTAGCTAAAGTTTTGTATTTGAGTTTATATCTTTAAAAGAAATGTATGCTTAGTTTGTTTGTGCTACACCATTTATCATATTAATGTGTGTCGTGAAATGAACTTACCAAAATTGTAATTATAAATTTTTGCAAATGAAGAACACAAAACATTGTAGATCCCATTATTCAAAAATGGCACATTTGAACTTCTTGCATGGTTATAGTGGGGCTTCCCATGGAGTATCACAACTAGTCATGTAGCAAGAATAGGGTCAATTACCTTAACCTATAAAGGTTTGTGGAGAAGTAAACATGCAATGCCATATTTGACTTTTAGAATATGAATTAATATGTACTAAATTGTGGCAAGACATACACCATTGGATCAATAATTTAGCAATTAACATCTTTCATTTTGAAAGTCATTTTGAGACCTTAACTTTGTCATGTTCAAATATGGCACCATGCATACAATTTTGTAACTTTGGGGACTTGTAGGAGGTGCACTAATGATTCAAATTAGGAGCACCATGTATTATTGGATCTAGCATACTACCTAGTGCAAATCCAAAATTTTGCTACTACTATCTAACTCAATTCATATGCCTTCCATGTCAAATGTACCGGAAAGCACTATATTGCATCTTGAAGTGGACTTCTCATGACTCTTTATCCCTAAACTCTCTATGGTTGATCTGAAATTCCAAACCCATTTTGTAGTGGGCAGTTAAATTTGTTTGACCATTTAAAAAAAAATTATGGGCAGTTTTGAGGGTTAACTATTGAAAATTTTCATTTTCACTGGAAAAAGGTTAGTGATTGATCTTTGAGATGTCCTCAAACACATAAGGTAGAAGCACCCATTCCTGACCAGGGTCCAATAACCAACCTATAGACTGATTTATTTCCAACCATAGCAAAAATGTTTTTTTTTCTCCATTTCAAAATTGGGACTTATAAGTTATTGACATATGTCCCAAATTAGTGAGTCAGAAAGTAGAAAGCTATAAATAAGAAGGTAGTTTTTGAGTGATCAAAATTAAGAGAGTCTATGATCGGCAATGGGTCCAAAGCACTTTTTGCTTTTCAAAATTCATAGTAATTTCAATTCAAGTGATAAAATTACCAAATTTTTTGCAATCCTCCTCATTTCTATCCCTACACCTCTGAAAATATTTGCTTTGCCTTGGACTATCCTAGAATGTCTCCAATTGCTTATTTGGTCGACTATGGGGTCTTCTATTTTATATGTACCATTAATGAAGAGTAAAGCTTGCCAATTTTACTTCATTTCCCAACTTTGAGCAAAGCTCGTCAATTTCACTTGATTTGAGATCTAAAAACTTGTATTCACCCATTTGCTTTGGAAAATTAATACGTCCAAGTGTTGATTCGGAGTTTTTTGTGATTTCTACTTTTAAAAAAACCCTACATTTCAACAATTGCAAGGTGAATCGTCTAATGAGTTTGATAGCTTTTCGTGTGAAATTAATTTTTTTGAGAGTTCATTTCAATGTACTAACTCTATTTGTAGTTGTTCATGTCACCTTCCGTCTCCCAAAAACTTTTATGTGCAAATTTCTGAAACATTGTGGGGAGGGGCAACATACTAAAAATAGAATGTATACATTTCTCTTGTTATAAACTCACAACTCTTGTGCAATTTCACACTCAAAATTGGTATGCATTCTAAAAAGAAAGCTCTCTAAACATGTACAAGGTCAAATTTTGAAAAAAACAAACAATTTGCTTCATTGCGGATAACTATAAGCCAATGCTCTTTTTTCATAGGAAAAACACACTTGAAAATGCTTAGGCACTTAGGGGGTAAGGGGGGAAATGAGTAAAAAACACACAAAAGAATCACGAAACACCAATTCACCAAACTCATCGCAAGTGAATAGACTAAAATTGTTTTTTCAGCATAATTTCTTCAGTGAATTTCATCCAGAATTTGTGTGCTGTTTTTAATCCGTTTCGTATTTCATCCATTTTGTGATGATGGAATCAACTTAACTTCCAATGGGCCCATCTGATTCCATTAACTTACCAGTCAGGGTCCCATGAACTAACCTGTGGCTCACTGCTATCAATTCGATGTTCCAGGAACTCCAGATCCCTCAAATCTAAGCTCAAAAGGCCTCTATGGAATTAAAATTTTCAAATCTAAGCTCAATAGGCCTCTATGGAATTAAAAGTTAGATGATTGCAGCTGAGCAGGCTTGCCAAAATTGAATTTCCACGTTAGATTCTCATGGGTCCATGTCACCTCACACCATTCACAAGATGACGTGTGGTACTTTTTTAAATACAAAAATTATTCAATTTCTAGTGAATCTAACCTTTGCACAAGGTAGCAAAAGACGGCACATAAAAACAAACTAGTGTGCCTTGTGTCGTTGCGACATCCAAAATAAAAATAAGAGTGTTTTTTTCTATTTTTTTTTATTGATAAAAACTTTGAAATTCAATATCTTTTTTGCTATGAATGGAAATGCCACAAAACAAAGCCCGTGCACCTCTCATTGTAGAGGACTTTCCAACAATACCAAGAACATGACCAAGGGATGCATGGTCTTAGAGATCTTAGTGTATCAAACAATACAAAACAATAAAACAAACAACTTTACTTAACCCCTAATGCACAAACTACGTTTTGGGGGGGCTGAATAGTAATTTTGGGCAGCTCATTGTGAATAGAATTTAGTTTTTCTGCGGTAAAATTTTCAGACATGTGCCTAAGGAGTAGCTTTAAGGCCCAAAAATTTTCATAACTTTTGACTACCTAGTTAAAAAGTTATTGTATGATATGTAGTTTTCTTCGCTTAGTGGGTAGCTTAGGTAGCAAAATAAACTTCTTTAAAAATCACTTTCTTAAGAAATAAAAATTTGAGATTGGTTCTCTAGATTTATATATATGTGGAAAGCTTTGAAGCATTCCATTTTGATTAATGAGATGAAAGTTATGAAGAGTTTTAGTTTGTAGGTAGTTTGGGAGTACTTAAGGAAACTCTACTCTAAGACAAACTTTGGTGTCTTTTATGTAACTCAGTTTTCAATATTTTGGGGAAAAAAATGAACAAGAGGTGTAGATTTTTTATTACAACATTACAACCATTGGGATTGGCATTTCTCAATTCCATAAATAAATTGTTAACAATTTACTATTTTGAATCATTATCTATTTCTTTCTACTTGCTATTTTTTTCCTATATGTTGTACAGTTCCAAATGATCTGGAAATTTACAAGCATGTAGCCAACTTGCCTTGAATAATGGATTCAAAGAAGCAACACCATTTGGGACATTATTTCATACAAATGTGACTGTGAAATGCAACTGCCCGTTTTTCTGCATGGCCAAAAAAAAGATTTATTGTCACTTCAATTGCTAATATCTTGCAATCTATAGGCTGGAAATTCTGAAATTTTTCCCACATCTTCTCAATCTAGCATACTACAAGATCCTATAGTTACATGTATCTTAAAATGATTTTTTTTCTAAATTTTGGTACTTGTCCTAGAAATGGTAGTTTTGGAGTGTTTTTGTTGAAAACATTGTAGTCCAAATCATTTAGGGGTTAAGATATGGATAACAAAATTTGGTGTGATTATGCTCCAATTTCCAACCAACGACATTGGAGATTTTTGGAGTGAGTGATAAAAAAACTTACATATTTAACCCCTAAAGGACCAAATGATTGTTGAACGTATGCATGTGATCTCGGGTAGGTGTGTATGTAGTCATTTTTTAATGGATGTTCTTCAAATTTTGACACAAGGTGTGAACATGTACTCTCTTAAGAGGGAATATAATTTTTTTTCTAATTGGGTGCCTAGATCAAAAGTTATGTTGCCTTGAATTTTTCTAGCAACTCAAGCAACTTCAATCATGGTTTTTGACTTTGGAGTTAAAGTCTGCTGGCCCCTATCAGTCAAGGTTGAAAAAAAAACTTTTTCTTCTAACTTCAAACATTGTAATCTTTCAATCCATGCAATCTAAGTTATTGAAATTTTGTTCACACATTTCTATAGTAGTCTAGTGCAAATTTGTACAGTTGAATTTTAAAAAATAACTTTTTTATTTCATTTTTTTCTCACTGCCCCCAAAAGTGTCAGTTTTTCAAAATTCCTTCCCAAAATATGCCTTCGGGCTTTCAGGGGTTAATGTCATGTTCCAGTCAACTATTTAACCTAAACATTTATGGGCTTTCAGGGGTTAATGTCATGTTCCAGTCAACTATTTAACCTAAACATTTATGGGCTTTCAGGGGTTAAGTTCAATCACTAAACTTCAAATATTTACGAACTTTTTATCATACGATCCTAGAAAAAGATTTACAATCTCCCTAAATTACAACAGTATGCAATCACTTGTCAGTTTTGATGTTCTCAAAAGTTTTAGTTTTCTTGTTTCTTTTCATTCAATTTAACCCCTAAAGTCCCAAGGCCATTTTTCTGCCCAAACCACTCAAAAACTACCACTTTTGTTATGTTCACCTATGAAATAAATTTTTTAAATATTTTTTAGAATCTAACCATAGGATCTTGTTCTACACTTGTCTTAAATCACGTGATAATTTTTTTTTTGATGTTTGACTTTGTAGATTGAAAGATATTAGCATTCAAAGTGGAAGAAAAAAAATTCTTTCAAGAAGTTGCTATGATTGCCCGCAAAACAAGAAATTCCATAACTTTCACATCACTAATCCAAATGGAATGAATCAAAGCTTCCCATTTAGAAGAAAATATAATATACAAGAAAAAAAAAATATTAAAAATTTTATTTCAATTTTTTGTGAATTCTTTTTTAGTGCCCGGTCTCGAGGTTATTGTGGCATAACTTTTGCTCCCGGGCACCGATTGAAATAAAAATTACATTCCCGGAAAGCCCAGAAGTTTATCTATCTTATGAGAAAGTTTCAAAAAAAGTTTCAATAAAAATTGAGATCATAGGAGCCTACCCAAAATCCATTTTTGTCCCCTGATAGGGACAATGGGACTTTAGGGGTTAATAATGACGAAACTCAATTTTATATGAATGTATAGTATGCTTCTTGCACCCCCAACAAGTCCAAATTGTGGTTGAAAATGTAAAGTCCTCCATTAACATCGTTATGACAATTTTTGAATTGTACTCAAACCTTTTGAGCCCCAACTGGAACTAAAGGAGAGCCACCCATAATCAACTGAATAAGCAATTCTGAATATGATTTGGAATAGTGCAGGGTGAAGCAAATATTTTCAGAGGTAGAAGGATAGAAATGACAAGGATTGCACAAACTTTGGTAATTTTATCACTTGAATTGTAATAACTATGAATTTTGAAAGGCAAAAAGTGCTCCAGACCCACTGCCAATCTCTAGACTCTTCCAATTCCGATCACTGAAAAACTACAGTCTTACTAAATGCTTCCTGCTTTCTTACTCACTACTTTGGAACATGTGTCCTGAATCTATTAGTCCCAATTTTGAAAAGAAAAGAAAAAACCATTCTAGCTATGGTTGGAAATAAGTCAGTCTATAAGTTGGTTATTGGGTCATGATCAGGAATGGGTGGCTTCCCCTTATGTCCTTTTTGTAGGTGTACAAAACCCTTTTAATTAGTGGGGTGGGGGGTAGGTCTAGGAATCTGAAAAACAGGGGCAGTAAATAAGAAAGGCAGTAAATAAGAAAGGCAGTAAATATGATAACAGGGGCAGCACTCATCTGGATTCGGGTTGCAGGGAGGACTGAGTTCACTTTGCTACCGTATTATTTCGAACTTATGGTATCTTTAAGTTCCATAGTATATTGGCATCACTCATTGACATGCAAATCATGTTTTTTTTAACATTTTTCCATAAATGAACTGAAGAAGATTTTTTTTTCCACTGCCTAAATAAAGGACAACAACCTGAACTGGAAGGGAAGGAGTATCTTATTAATATCATTTTTTAATTTTTATTTTTACACCGTCCGTGGTAACTTCAGGCACTCAGACAGAAATTATTTATGATCAGGTCCTCCATTTCAGCTGATGCTTAAACCCATCTTGGACCCCCCATTCAGTTCCACAGGGGCTGATCATGGGCACTCAACATTCTGTCATGGCAGACTTACTCGGAGGCTAGGCTTAGTAGGGAAGTAGGGGCACCCCATGGACCCCACGGAAATCGGGGTATTTATTTAGTACGGGTGAATAATTGGGTAGTATGAAAAAAATATAATGAGTATATGACCAATCGAGTAACACCATGACCGATAGTTGACTTTTCAATGCTAACGTGGTACTGTCCTATTGGCAGCCCGACACCACTATTACAAGTTGCAACTCGTAACCTTCTTTCCTTTCAACTTGCTTCCTACACCCTTGGATCGTGAAGATCAAAGTTTGTGATTGAAAAATGTACAATATATATATATATGATAACCTATTTGTTGCTAGTGCGACTCATTGATTATCTAATACATCTTTGTAGAATATATATACCACAAATGTTACAACATCACCACTACAGTCTATGTTGAAGATAGCCTTGGTGCCTCCTTTCAGAGGTAGACTTTAGGGCATAGACTCGTAACCAATAGATAGTGATCCATGTCTATTGATATGTGTTATTTCTTAGGTAGTTGGTCACTTGGCTATTGAGTTAGGGCAATCTATGTTGAATAGTATGCCCTTGCAATAAATAGTTGAGATCATAATAAAATAATCATTTTGTGTATTTTCTCTTGTTTTCTCTTTGAAACTAGGCCAGTATAATTGTTGCAAATTCTTATTACCTATGAAATTAGACACATGTTGATTAAATTTTCTTAACTTTCAATTTTTGGAAAAAAAGAAGTAGCTAGGGTGTATGAAAGGGAAGTAAAAGTCAATCCGTTTGGGGTGAATACAATCACTCCATTTTGGATAGACAACCCATGGGTCAATAAGGTGCCCCAAATGGCTACCGAAACGGAGTAATTCTTTGTATATCTACTAAATTAGTAGAAGCTTGGCAACAATGCACAAGTTGGTGACCATTTTGGATAACCAACATCATAGCTTGAGGTCCCTTTTGGCACATTTTTGCGAAATAATTATTTAAAATTGAAAGGATTGGTTAAGGAGTTCATTTTTTACTAATTAGTTATTTGGCAATTATTAAATATTTTTTTCTTAACTTTTGGCAACCCTTCAAGTACCCTTTAAAGTTGAACAATTTTTTTTAATTGCATAGGAAAGTGATAGTTGTCGCTTTTCAATGAACTCATTACTTTCATAGCGTCCTCGCTTTGCTGTAAAGTTAAAAAGAATGAATTTGAATTTTGTAACTGTTATTTAGTGAATACATCTCGGGATCATATTGTATAAGTATTTTTTTCCAAAATATTGACTTTCTTTATATTTAACTTTCTTTGGATTTGGCAATGTGGCATGGTATTTTCCAATACCATTCAATTTCCAAAATTTTAACAATTATTTTTCATCAAAAGGTGACCTCAAGTTACGATATATGAGTCCATTTACAATATTGTAGAGGTGGTGACTTTGTAATGGGACAATTTTGGGTGAAGCTCCTTTCAATTTCACCACTTCTTTTGGCCAAATGTTTGGATTCACCCCCAAGTTATCACAAGTTCCAACTATTCCTACAACCTTCTCCATTGAAAACTCTTAATTAAATAACTCATTGACCCTCCAAAATTTATACAACCACTTGCACCTTTCAACAAGCAAAAAATTCTTTGTCATTTTTCTCCCACATCCCAATTAGGTCAACCCTCATAGCTCACCACTCACATGATTTTAGGTGTAGTAGTAATCTTAAGGCAGGGCCATGTAAAAGCGACCTTGCTCTGAAAATGCCCCTACAATATTGGCTAAAAGCAACCTCTAACACACAAAGGTACATTTTTCTTTTCTTCAATGTTCCAACAGTGTACATTTCAAGAGGTGGTCATTTCTAGGAGCAATCTACTGATTTCAACTTCAAAATTTCATAACTAATTCCACAAAGGTTCAAAAAACACGAAACAACTTGGGTTAGATTCCAATTTCATTTTTTTCCTCTGTGAAAATTTACTGAAAATTGTTTCCAAGGAGTTTAATTGCTTCCCTCCAAATGCAATCAGCGTCTTCAAAGCGGTCGCTTCAACAGCAGACTCTCTTAGTCTTCAACATCAGACTCTCTTTAGATCCATGACTGATCTGAGCGAGCCCCCACGGCAGATCGATCGATCGATCGAACTCCCAGTGAGTGACGGAGCTTTTGTTATAAACTACAGATTAAACTCGCAATCACTGTTGCATTTAGCGCCCAAATCCTTTTAGAATACTGAAGAACAGACTTCGGTACCAGTCCCAGTAAGGAAAGTCTTCAAATATCTGTGATCACCTCGATGTTCCGTTTTAGTAAACTTCATAATTTCCAGCACCAGTCCACCGTCTCGGCTACTCTACTCGACTCTACTCTACTCGACTCGACGCGACGCGACGCGACTCTACTCTACTCTGCTCTGCCGCCTGCGAGGCTCCTGCGAGGCTCCTAGTCGTAGCCCAATGCCAGTTTCAATCACGCTTGAATGGGCTTTTGGAGTGTGCTTCGTGTGATTGCACAATCATTCATTAATGTTTTTTACTGTAATTTTTAAAAGATTCAATGTGATGTTAATCATTGTATTTCAGTGTGCATTACCGGTATCATGGCGCGCTGCAGTGACAAGAAGAAAAAAAAACTAAAGTTAAATAACTTACTGTCTGCTCGTTGTGAGTTCTGTGTGTGTGTGTGTGTCTGAGTCTGACTGGATTGATTCCAGACACAGAGTTTTTTTATATGTCGAATAAGTTGCAGAAAGATAAGTATTTTTTTTTCATAGTGTGAGAGGAGCTTCAGTTGAGTGTGTGGTCGACGGACGGAGTGTGCAATGCTGTAAACAATTGTAAACCGCCCTCGTGAATAAAATAACGTTAAAGGCAACAAACTCATCAGCCATGAAACTGAATCCACTGATTAGGAATGGATTACGAGGAGATCTTAGGTGAGTTCGTTGAATGGCCGCAACTCTGCAAAGGGAAGGGAAGACAGCAGCCTATGTGACAGGCAGAATGACTGTGTTTGCACTGTCCGCATTTGTTGATTTTTATAAATTAAAAAAAAAATCATATTCCAAGGAGAAATGGGAGAAATGGGGATTGGGGGAGAGGAATTGAAATTTTTTATTTTTTATTTTTTTTGACAAAGTATGAATTTGTTATGAATTTTTGAAGTGTGATGTCCAATTAACTGAAAAGAATCTCTAGACCAACCCAAGGCCAACAAAAGGTGTATCCATAATGGTCATCTTACCACCTACAAAAGTCCTTATATTTCTTAACATGGTTACAATATTTTCTAATATAGCCACAAGGAATAGAATAGTCACTTTCTTGTGATGAATTTATTACACTAAAAAAGTGGAACTTCCTGTTGCAATCACTGATAACTCTATCACCATCGCGTGAGACATTGATTGTGGCCACTAACTCAACTTCACGTGGTTCAAATCTTGTTTATTGGAAAAAGTCTATTATGGATTGATGCATTATTCCCTAGGTGTTTGTCATGTGTGGTATGTGTGTTATAGGTTGGTTTACCTCAAGTGAAGCCTGGGGACAGTTCACTAGAAGAAACCCATGTTTTTTTGTGACGAGCCCTGATTTTTTTTGATGCATTTTTTTTTATGTCTAAGTTGACATTTAGTTGTTTTCATGTTTTTCGTGACATCCAAATGATCTAATGAATATCATTAAAAACATAAAAACAACTAAATGTCAACTTAGACATCAAAAAAAATGCGTCAAAAAAAATTAGGGCTCGTCACAAAAAACATGGGTTTCTTCTAGTGGTTACTCCTAAAGTGCCCCTTTGACTGCTAAGTAATCTTATGAAGGGTTTAGGGTTTGGAACTACAAAGTTGAAGAATATCTATATTTTTAAGGCGGGGAATTAAATTCTTGCCCAAATGGACGTGGTAGTCAACTCTCCATGATCTGGGGCTTAGAGGATGCTACTTTCTTTCCACAAGTTGGCATATCAATGAGATTTAGAGAGACCACAATAGTGGTTTCCTAGTGCAAAAATCCTTGATGATGTCAATGCAATTGTTTTATAGTGCTCCACAAAAACAAGATTTTTCTTGACTAAACATAAACTAAGGCAACAAACTCAAACAATATTATTATTTTAATATTATTGAAAACACATTTTTGGGTTGAAAATGGAGAGGGCATTAGGGCAAGGGAGTAGGTAAGTGTAGGAGTTTTTTCCCAAGTCCCATTGAGGATGCTCTAAAGATAGTGAGATTATTTTTGAAAACTTATAAGAAAATACTTGAGAAAATTACTTTTTGAAGTTTAGATACTATAATCTTGCAACTAACAAGGTTTTAAACTCAAATTTAAGGAAAATGTTGAGTATATAATCCTATGTTAAAAAATTAAAAAATATGAATATTTAGCTTTGCTCTAATCCATGAATGCTTACAAATGCTTACAAATGCTTATATAAGCAAATGATTGGTTATTAAAAAAACATGAACTGGTATTTTGAAGAGATTTTAGGCCTCAAAACACCATGATCCTTTGAGGGTTAAAAGTAGAAGTACATCCATTTGTGTTGTGTACTAAAATAATGGGTGAGTACACAAATGGATGTACTTCTACTTTCAACCCTTAAAAGGGATAGAAGTACATCCGTTTGTGTTGTGTGCTAAAATAACTTCATAAATAAGGTACATTATTAAACAAACAATTAATTAAGAATATAATAGATATTGATCAAAGTTGGACTTGTATTATCATGGTTTCGCCAACATGAAATAATCAATTACTTTGTTCCTTTCAAACTAAGTATCTCCTTCCCTTCATTGAAGTACAACATTCTTGATTTTTCTCAATGATGTAAAGTAGAGTAACATCAAATGAATACATTCAGTGAGTCACTATTTTTTTTTTAAATCCCATAGAAATAAAATAGTATAATAGACTATGATTGATAACAATAAAGATTCCATGTATAAAATTATGAAAGTAATTTTGAGTTGAAAGATATAGTCAAGACATGAAGGTTATGACAACAACTACTACCAAAGAAGGAAATTAGAAGAGGGATTGAAGGAAGGATTGAGCAAAAATTCTAAAGATGGAATTTACTACAACATTATGAACTTTCCTCTATTCCTCATTTGATTGCTCATTAAAATTTTGAATTTTGAATTGTCATAATACTATTTTAAGATTAAAAACATTTTTCATTATTTGGCAAATCCTTGTACATATGTAAAAGCAAACTATATTTAAGTTCTATGGACCTCTATTGAAACAATTTCTAAATATTATATATATAATATAGGAAATTTTGTTGAAGCTACTTGTTGTATATGTTTACTATAATATGCACAAACAACCATTTTATTAGTTGTCTACATTCAATTTTTTTTACTATTTTGTTGGTCTTATTTGTTAATTTCAAAAATTGATTTATGGATTCATAAAATATCTTAGTTAATAAACAATATGCAATTATTGTATAACATCCTTTTTATTACTATTACAAAATATTAAAGTTGATATAACTTCTACAAGCCATATACTAAAAGTTATTTTACATAATTTGAATGCATTTTAAATTTTTATCTACTACAATTTTTTTTATTGGATTTGTTGGTTATCATTGAGATGTATTTTTTCAAATTTCCAATCCATGATTATTATTTTGTACTTGAAAATCAAAAAATATTTTTCCTTAATCTTCAAAAACTCAACCAACATTGCAAAATTGAGCTTGTGATCGTGGAATTACTATATCTAATTTTCAGTTCTTCAGTGTGTGACGTCGTGAGACTATTCTTCACTTTCACAAGGTTAACAAAAACATTGAAAATATTATGGATATTTGACAATTTAAAAAAAAAATTGTTCACATATTTCTCAAAAATTTAACCAAATTTCATTAAATGAACTAGTTTGATCGAATTGCTAATTTGTACACCAACACATTGCTAATTTACAATTAATTTTCTTTTGCAAATTACTTTGTAAATATCCATATTACGTGGCATGTTATCTAATGACCACGTATAGTAACAATCAACACCGCTTCAATCCAACGAGTTCGTTGAACACTTGTGTGGCGACACATTAGAGGTTCAACAAACTTTGTGAGCTTTCTTCTCCACTCAAAATGGTGAGTACCCAAACCCAAAGAGTTTGTTGAACTCTTGACCTCCTATTGGTGCAAGCACTATGGGCCCTCAACACCTCACACACTCAATCACCTTCATTCCCTCTCCTCTTGTGGCCCCAATTTACCCAAGTTACCTTCTTTAAATACATTTAAATTAGTGCAAGCTAAAATTAATGTTCCTATATATGTTGCTAATCTAATCTCCACACCAATTTTGTTTCGAGTGACACTAAAATTTTGTAGTAACACTAATTTCGCTTTTGCTTATTAGTGTGGGGTTTAGCCGCCCACCAAACCCACACCCACTTGGCTCCTGGAGTAGTATTAACTCGCAATCATCACCCGGATTACCGGAACGAAAGGCAACATCAGACAGCGTATTACACCCCCACACGAGGCACTTCGAAAACTCAAATTAAAAATTTTAATTAATTTTTTTAAAAATTAAAAAATTAAAAAATGACTAAAATATACTATCTGACACTCCCCCTTCCACTGGTCACTTTAGCCGCGCAACCCAAGGCGCTCTCCCACGGCCACCCCCTATCCCCGTGTGCTGCGCAAGCCAAGAATACAGAAGCACCCCTCCTCACTAAATAAATAAAAGGGGACGTCTTTCCCCTAGAAAGCTTCGCACGCCAAAGATCCTCCTTCCTCCTTCCGTCCTGTGAGTCCCGCGTCTCGAGTCCCGAGGCACAGCTCAATTCCAAATCCACCATCGCCACTCTAGGCCCCTTGTGCCGCAATTCGGGAGTAGTAGTAGTGTTTGTAGCCCCTTGTTTTCACCCTTTTTTATAATACCTTTTTCGTGAGCTTGAGGTCCAGCTCCGTCGTCTGGGAGGGTGGGGAAGACGAGACGAGACGAGACGAGACGAGACGGTTGTCGTAGGGAACGTTTCAGCTTCGAGGCCGGGAGCTTGTTGGGTGTCAAAATTTGAACATGCACGGAGTAAGAAGCTCGAGAATGGTGTCATGAAGTGGGGGAAGCTCACGGTTCTCGATCCTTGGGAGGTCTTGGAAATTTTCTTGTTTGGAAACGCGGGGCGGGGGGGGGGCAGCCACCATTGTTTGCAATGACTTAGCGATTTGGGTGTGCACAAAACAACAAACGAGAGGTGCAGCTGGAGTTGTGGCACGTAGCTGGGAAGCTTCTTTTGAATAGAGACGTTGGTTTTCTTTGGTATCTATCTGCATTCGCTTGCTGAGTGCGTTCATTACGTGATCTTGAAGCGATCGTTCTTTGGAGAGGGAAGCGAGGGGATTCCCATGAGAACGGGGACGTGTGGGTTGCAGCAGGCAATGGTGCATGTCGTTGGTGACGATTGTAGAGGAAGCGAGTGTTGACGGGTGCGCTCTTGGAGGAAGACGCTACACTTCGAAGGCTGGAGAATCTGAAGACGGGAACCGCAAGTGCAGGAGTTGCACTGATTGATTGATTGGCCGATCGAGTAATTCTGTCTCGTCGCGATGACGCTCAGTTTGCAGAGACCGGATGATCGCGGCGGACTGAGGTCCATGGAAAAATGGTAACCCCGCCCTCCTTTACGAGCCGTCTGTGACGAATGCGACGCTGTAGAAATCTCGTCGCGGTTGTAGAACGCAATTTTCGTCTGGAGCTTGCTGGGAGTCCGTATCATCACGATCATCATGAGGACTCCGGTGTTTGTAGTTTGTGTCCCATGAGAGTGCTCGAGAATTGGAACTGACGTGGGAGCATTTGTCTGTGCAGGTCGAATTCGGGTTGGGGCACCCCGCATCAGACCATTCTGGAGCCATCCATGAGTCCGCTGTTCTTCCCGCACGCGCCTTCGCAGTCTATGTTTCCGCAGTTGATGGAGCAGCAAGCGCTTCTGCAAGCCATCGTGCAGCAGCAAGCCAATGCCGCGGATCAGTCCATGTTGGACTCCTCCCCTTTGCAACAACCCCAGGGGAACAACCTGCACAACCACAACCACAATACCAACAGCTTAGACACGCTCCTCCACTCGGGCAGCAAAAGCTCCAGCATGGCGGACTCCACCAGCGACGACGATTGCAACACGGCGCCCGAGAATCTGCAAATCAATTGCATCGCGGCGCTCGGAGGCGGCCCCCTGTCGCCTGCCTTGACCCCCATGCTGGACCGCACCGCCAGCACGGGGACCTCCCTCATGAACAAGCACGACTACTTCCGAATGGAGAGCCCCGGCGGCCCGCTTTCCCCGAACGCACTCCGCGAGAGCGACGACTCGCAGGGCTGCTTCAAGCGCAGCCGCTTTGAAGACGAAGATGGCGAGTGGATGGAGCAGATCCACCACAGGTCGACGAAGCTGCCCAAAAGGCAAGTGCAAGAGCCTTTCCCAACTGGGGAGATGGCATTCGCGACGGCGATGGCACCCCCGCCTCCCGTGGTTGACATGGACAAGCTCGCGAGCATGCGCGCCATTCTCTTCCGTCACGCCTCGCAACCCGTGCCCAGCTTGGAAGAAATCGCCAGCACGCGCCCCAAGCGACGCAACGTCCGAATCTCCAAAGACCCGCAAAGCGTGGCCGCGCGTTTGCGCCGCGAACGCATCAGCGACCGCATCCGCGTTTTGCAGCGCTTGGTCCCGGGCGGCACCAAGATGGACACGGCGTCCATGCTCGACGAAGCCATCCACTACGTCAAGTTCCTCAAGCTCCAGCTTCAGGTACCAACAAATCCACGGCAAACGAAACGGCTTCTCTCTCGTCACCCATCTATCTGCAACTTCTTTCGGAGTCCATGTGTCGATCCCGAGTACAATTGTCCCGACCTAGCTTGTTTTCTGAATGTGAGTGAGTCCCGTTTTGCAGGCGTTGGAGCAGATAGGCAGCAACACCAACAATTGCGACGCTCGAGGATTTCAGCAGCAGTCGCAGTTGACGAGCTTGGCTCGCCCGTTTGACTTGAACTGTGCGCAGGCATGGCCAGCTGCTGCTGCTGCACCAGCAGCGATGGTAAACAACAGTCTGCAACCGAACCCAGCTTCTTCCCTGCAGCAAGCTGGGCTTTCATGGCCGAGTGAGGCAAATTCTGCGTTTTCGGATGCAATGCAAGAGCAGTTTTGCCATTGAGATTGAAGCTCGTCGGAGGTTACCATTTGGAGGCCATAATTTGAGGGAAAATTGTCGACAACCACCACCATTTTGAGTTGCCATGCAGGAGCTTGGCAGCAATTTTTGTGAGAGAGATCATTGGGACCAATCTCTGAGATGGAGATCATAGCTTCTTCTCTTCTGGTTCGTGACTTCGGAATCTTAATTATCTTCACCCCCACCCCCAT
This sequence comes from Rhytidiadelphus loreus, assembly GCA_947034895.1. NCBI lineage: Eukaryota > Viridiplantae > Streptophyta > Bryopsida > Hypnales > Hylocomiaceae > Rhytidiadelphus > Rhytidiadelphus loreus. The sequence goes on from OX344762.1 coordinate 1,543,498, forward strand.
CCCCCTGCCATCACCATCTTCGAGTTGGCCCGCTCTTTTGTATCGTAATGAAGTACATACTTCTCCCATTCATCATCTCTACATGCCGCCTTGGAATTAGTTGTCACCTCATTTTCTATCGTTCACTGATCTCGCTGCTGCTGCCATGGAGGATGCAGATGAACGAACGTGACGACCGGTAGTAGTAGTAGCAGCAGTAGCAGTAGTAGCAGCTAGTAGCAGTAGTAGCAGTGGTACTGAGAATTTAATTTATGTCGCGTACTCTGCTTCTGACTTCGTTATTCTGAACCTCAATTTTTCTCTTTGTATAGTATTAGTTAGTTAATTCCAGATCGTCCGTGGTTTGATAATTTTGAGCTTCCGTTGGTACTTGGTACATAGGGTCACTGATCGATCCAGGGGAAGAATCTTGAAGTTAGCCATTTGAGCCTGTAGGAGTGTTTGTATTCCTCTTCCATTGAAGCTACGGTATAGCACCACCGCAAAATGTACAGGCCACCATTGCAATGCAAATGTGTTGCTACTGTCGTTTATTGAATATCATGCTCTCACTGCATGCTCTCACAACTTCCATTCTCCTGCCTTGTTGACAATAATTGAGCATTTGGAGATGTTGCAGAGTAGTTGGTGGTCTTTCTTTCATGGTCTTCAGAGTCCTTTGCCGGCTTCTGTGCATCTATCTGGGTTATTGGATGTCGTGAATATTCGCTGCATGTGTCGAAGAATTCTACCTACGGTACTACTGCTCATGGGTATCTATCTTTCTATCTATCTGTCTATCTGTGGTGGCATCGGAAATGAGTAGTAATGAGGTGGTAAAGTCTTTGAGCGTGACGTACGTGCTGATCACTGGCTTCACTGATTTAGTGTGGCTGATTCACCGGGGCTTGTTCTTTGAGCGTGACCAGGGTTTGCTGAAAAGGTCGGAGCGGGGGCGCTTCAGTTGTCATGAGGATAGTGAATTGGGGATTGTGACGGTACATGTTCCTCAGATTGTGCTTGCGTGACAGTGCATGTTTGGGGTAAAGCTTTAACTGGAGAGATGTCCACTGCTCGCTGTGTAGCAGTGAAGAAATCCAACTTAACCCTGATCTGCCAGAACTACAGGAGCACTGAGTGTCCTTTGGGGAAAATGGAATCAGCTCGCAGTTAGACAGAAAATATTCGCGATTTGCATTATTCTAGCTGGGTGATTTAGTGGGGAAGCTTTGCCATCGCTGATGATTTGCCGATCCCGAGTTCAGTGGGGTCATTTAGGCTACTTATAAGTCATTTATCATTGAGGAGGTTTTCGTTGGTTTTGCATGGGGGTCCAAATTTTACAATATTGGTCAAAACCAAGGAAATGTCACCACCATCCGAATCAATGAAATGGGGTGAAAATGTGTGTGTGTGTGGGGTGAAAATGGGGGGGGGGGGGGCTTCACATGTTGGCAACATAGAAATTGAGGAGATAATGGTGTGGATGGGTGAAGAGTGACATTACGTCTCCTATCTTCAATCATACACTATTTAGTAAATCTACACTAGGGGTGTAGGTGGCAAAACCTCAATCACCGATTTACCAATTATTCAAGAAGGATGATTTCGGGCACAATGAGATGAATAGTGTCGACAATCAAAGCTTTTAGTAACTACGAATTGAGTTAGTGGCAACTACATCATTTCCGCCCTTTTGGCATTAAAACCATTTCACAATGTAAAAATTTTATGGCCTTAATGTTGTGGTCATTTTAGAAAGAGATTGTGACTATTAGCAAGGTGAGTACCATAACCACTATAGATGCATTGTCTATTGTTTGGGGGGGCAATCTAGCAACTCTTTTAGACTATTTGAGCAATTAATATTCTTCAAAATTTGTATCTAATTTATATTTGTACAAAAAAATATATATATAGTTTGAATTGTTCCATGACAATTAGGCATGTCTATTCGATGCTTTCACTTCGTACGTCTCTATTGACGCAACCGGTTAGTCAGTAAGTTGCGATAACTTCAGTTGCAATGAACTAATTAAGTATCGAAGTTGTAATTTATGGAGCTTGGTTTCTCTAGTCACTAGCCCACCTCCTTCTCTTCCATCGTCCACCTATAAGCGACGCACACCAAAATAAATAATTAAATAATTTATCACTCCCATGTCGTGGTCCTTTTTTCTTCTTCTTTTTATTTTTTATCAAAACTCCCTAAACCCGTGACTTGAGGTGCATGCAACTCTCATCTCCTCCGAGTCTTGATTGTGATCAGTCAGTGATACATCATTCAGTCTTTCAGAGCCTCATCAGTCCCTTCAACCTGATGGACATGAGCGACGATGTCCTCAGCAGGGTACCCCCACCCAAGCTTCATACAGTTGAATGTCCATTAACTCACTCCTGCTTGACATCACTCAACATGACATCAATTGACAGGGATTTTTTACATTCTATGTGGCCTGCATTCTTTACATTCCAACAACCTTTTATTATTATTAATATGAACTTTAACTTTTAACTTATTACAACTGGTGAGGTTGCTTACCCGGACAGTAAATGTTGCAACATTCTACAGCAATCAATGCAGAAGTTAAGTTAGCCATGAAGAAACAGTTACCAACTACTAATTCACCCGCCTCCACAGTTATTCCTTTACAAGTAAACTGTATATATACATACAGTGTGCGCTGTATGTCAACATTCTCTCGCAGAAAAAAAAATTAATTGTTTGTAACTGATATCAATGTCCGGGTAAAATTTATTTCATCGAACTTACGTGCGTCTCCCAAAGATTGATCCGCCACTGAGGATATTTAACTTCAAAACAGGCCGGCCAGACACACCAGAGTGAGCAGACAGACAGATGAGATGAGGGAGTGGTACTGTACTCTAACAATGAGAGGCCATGTGAGAGTGAGTGTGTGTGTGTGTGAGAGAGAGAGAGAGTTGGAAGTACAAATTTGATGCTATTGGAGTGAGCTAGAGCTGCGAGCTGAGCTCACCATTTGAGCAGCGGGTGCTTGAAGGCTGGCTGGCTGGCTGTTTGTTTTTCTGTTTCTGTTGGGCTTGACTTCACCCAGACTTCACCCCAACCCCCAGCCAGGACAACTGAAGCTAGCTATCAATATTCTCCATCTAACAGCTTAGATTGCATCCTCTGGAGACAAAATCTTGCGACAACAGCAGCACTCTGACACTGCGGGATTCCACCACCAGCTTAACTTAATTGGTTGGAACAATGAAGGCCGGGGGTGGAGAGGAAAGAGTGCGATGAGCCTCCATACACGCGTTAGTATTGGGAAAGGAGTTTAATGAGGATTGATACTCTCGTGGATGCCGGGGTGGGTCAAAAAGCTCAACAAAGTCACGTTGTCAAAAGCTTGGGCAGCCTTGGAAAATAAAGAAAAGGAGGTTGCTCTTTGTTTGGTTGTATCTTACACATAGATAGCTTTCAAACCCCAATTTTAATTTTTTTTTTTTAAGGTAAGATCCTTGTATTGGTTAAGAATAAGATCCTATAGTTATAAATTTTAAAAAGTGAATAAAAAAGTTGATTTACAACCCGGTGTGGTTTTTAAATCATTTTCAGAGTGCTTTCTAATTTTTGACCCGAGGAACTTTTAGGGATTAAAGGTTAGTGAGTTGCACCATCAGTTTGAGTATTGAAACTATAACCTCAGTAGAGCTCATTTCAAGAGAGAGACAATGGTCTTTCATTTGATGAAGGAAAGGCGTGGTTTTTTCCATGATGTGGGATTGCTTTAGTTTTATAGTGCCCTTCTCTTATACCCTTTGTTGAGCATGGTTGATCTAGATCCAACCATCCCACATTGCACTAGAAGCAAATGCATTGCTTCTCTACCATTGGTAAGCTTGAAATTTTTTGGATTGTATGACTTTTCACAGATCGAAAGTGCAAGGAGTTTTAGAGTATGTGACTAGGTCCATTGCTTTTGGACAACCCTATTGTTCATTATTGTTCTATCACAACAGTATGCAGTGAGAAGTGACACATTTTTTCCAATGTTGAGATTATGTCCACTAAATCAACTGACTGAAGGCAAGTCTTATTAAGTAAGAAATGACAGCCCTCACCACTTCCGTAACTCAACATATCATTTCTAAAGAAGTGACACCTTTTTCCCAATGTTGTGAGTATGTCCAGTAAATCAATTGACTGAAGGCAAGGCTCATTATAAGAAATGACATCCTTAGCCACTCCCATAACCCAACATATCATTTTTCAAGAAGAAGGTTTGCTTTCACATTACTTAGTCCATCCAAGAACATCTCTACCCCCATTCTAGATTTCTAATATTTGCAATAACATCATGTTTCCATGTGCCTTGAAATGAAATGTGTTGTGAAATACTCCCTCTGGAATCCTATAATACTACCTTCTTTTGGGGTTTTCATTTGTCCCCAATTACTTGTCCCATTTTGCAATGTACTTTAGACCTTATTTGAGGATTGAAGATGGTTTCTTTTGTTTTTGAAATTAACTACTAAAATAAAGCACGTGAAAACTAGTTTATTATTTGCTTTGCAAATATAAAAATTTGAAGATAACTAAGTCAAAGACCAAAAGATAGTGAACTTTTCATAGAATCTATTGAATTTTAAGCCATTCTTGTACATATCTAAACACATGGAGAAGACAAGGTGGTTGCAAAAAAGGTATTTGTTCTCTATAAAGTCTATCCTTATTTTTATGTGTGGCACTTTATATCTATTGCAACCTGATCTTTTTATGATTGCAATTTAAAAAATCCACGTCCTCTTATTATGCACCCAAGAAGATACATTGAATCATTTGATCGTAACACACATTAACCCTTAAACGACGTTGAGGACATTTTTTGGCTGATGAATGACAAAGAATCTCTCCACGCAAGACGAAAGTGCAACTATTCATCCTCCAAATTTTGTGTGAAAAGGGAAGGTCTTCTACATAATTTTGACTTCTAATGAGTGTTTTTTCATTATTCCAAGACAACAATTCACATGGTATTGAAACAAATGATTTCCATGGTGACTCGCTCATCTTTTAACCCTTAAACAACAAGTTGGTCACTTTGGAAATCAATTGTTTTGGAACCATGTGAATTGTTGGCTTAAAAATACGCAAAAGCACTGATTGGAAGTCAAACTACTATAGATAGAAGACGTTCCCCTTTCACACAAAATTGGGAGGATGAACAGTTGCACTTTTGTCCCACATGGAGAGATTCTTTGTCATTCATCGACCAAAAAACGTCCTCTACGTCGTTTATGGGTTAAGGGTTTAAAACCCATTTCCAAATCCTTAATATCCTTAATATGGAGTATTCTTGTTACTAAAAAAAAGGACTAATGTTATGGGGTGGGGTGAGTACCTTAGCTTGCAAAATCTAGCCATCACTTACAACAAGCTCTTGTTGGCCTATCCACCCCAAAGATCTGCAGTGATCTGACAAAGTTGCTTCAATAGTGAGAGCTCAAAGCCTGCTTTGTTGGTACATCCTGTTGGGAATGGATTGCACACTTTGACTGCATCAAGGATCAGTGTGGTCCTAGTTTGCATCTGCCCAAAAACTTGCAAAAAATCCATTGCTGGCATTCATTCATTAGAACTACTACAATGTTGCTTTATCCGAATACAAAAATTAAATTAAATTAAATTAAATGGATCAAAGCTGCAGGGGGATCATGATTGTGATGCCACCTACACCGCTAGGAGCCTCTTAACCCCAAAGTGACATTCAATTTCTAGGGTTCAAAAACATCATTGCTTTGAAGCTTTATGGATGTAAATGTCTTCAAGTTATACAAATCTCAACCGTACAATCTTGTAGTGTACATGTTGTAGATGACATGTACAAAATTTGAAGTCATTTGGCCACATAGATTGCAAGATCGTAATGTTTTAGTGTTGAAAATGGATGCTGAAATTTTCCCAAAAACACATTTGGAGATGAAGTTCGATTTCTAAACCTACTCAAATGAAAAAACTTTACACTACAAAAAGATTCAAAACTAGTATACAAACACATTGGTGGGAAAAAAACAGTCATTCAATTGAATCATTGTGTCTACAAAACGGCTTTGAAATGTCAAAAATCAGCAAGAAAAATTGCAAAAAAACACATCTAAAGTTGAACCTCCTACTAGATGCTTCTCAATCACTCATTAATTCTTGGATTAACATGAAATTTTAGCCACAAAAACTGGACTAGTATGCGCAACTTTTCCAAAAAGAATGATTGAAAATGGACTCTGTATGAAGAAGAAACAAGTTCTCTACACTCCAAAAATGGCAAGATTTTGAACTTCGAATTGCTCTCAAACATTCAAAACAATTTGGATTAGCATGAAAACTTTATCACAATAAGTATACTTCAGGGGAAACAAAATCCAACAAATTTTATTGAGAAATGAGAAAATGAGAAATTTTATTGAGAAAATGAGAAATGGATGAAAGAGATACAAGGCCCCAAAGTTGCAGCCCTAAAATGTAGTTTGGTGAACTCAAACTGAAGTTGTGAACTTTGATTGGCTTCCAAAAAATCAATACATCATGGATTGATCTCAAAATTTTACCATACAAACTAGACGGGAGAACACAACTTTCCCAACAAGTCTTATTGAATTTGGACCTTTAATGCAAAATTTACAGTACTTTGAAGAGGACTTAAAACTCTATGAGGACACTTTTTGTCCTCTTTGTCACTTTGGGGTTAGAGCGACCCTTTCATAGCTGATTGCATTTGGGGAGAAGCTAAACTTCTTGAAACAATTTTTAGTAAATTTTGGTAGGAAGAAAAATGGAATTGGCATCTAATCCAAGTCGTTTCATATTTCTTGGAACTTTGTGGAATTAAATACAAATTTTTGAAGTTGAAACATAGTGGTTTCTAAAAGCGCCCCCTTCTTGAAATGTACATTGTTGGTACATTGAAGAAATTTAAATGCACCTCTATATTAGAAGTCGCTTTTAGAGTTAGGTCACTTTTAGAGCCACCTACCTTATTTGCATCTAATTTGTGACCTTTTTCTAAACTACCATATGTGAAGGTTTGATTAGGTAGTTGAGTGTTGGAATTGAGTTTCCACATCAGAGTTTCAAGGGTCCTCATCACCTCGGACCGTTTATAAGATGGCACATGTCACTTTTTACTAGAAATGACTTAATTCCTATCGAATTTGACCTCCGTGTAGGATATACTCTTCATTCTATTTAGTATTGTTTCTCAAATAGTGTTACTCCTATAAGTGTGGGGCCACAACTTTTATCATCATTTATTGTAGAATGTACTTACTTCACTCCATTACAAATATCATAAATGGAAAAGACCACTCTGTACATGTACTAATTGTAATATTATTCAAAGTAGAAAGAAAAACTTGATCATTGAATAGTATGAATTCCTTAAATCATGGGAGTGAAATTATTTCACATACTATAATGGTATCTATTTAGTGTGGACCACACTAAGAAGAATAAAATATGTAGATCCGCACAAATTCTCACCTAAAATGTATAGCATATATTCATGAGACCTCAATATTGATTTTCTATACACCTACTTTCAACTCTTTGAAAATTGGAAATTTGCTCATTTTTTTGAGAAATTAAAATTCCGTTTTGACTCCCAACAAGACTCAACATTACCTTAGATAATTTAAGAGTACTAACCTTATTTGATGCTTATTTGTACTATTTTGTGTAGTTATCTTGGTAGAAAGTAGATCCTAGAGCATCAAAGTGCATTGCAAGGGCATGGTTCAAAAAATTGATATAAACATGAGTTTGGGAACCATGCCCTTACATTATTATTGGGTCTGGGACCTCCATTTCTACTAGCGCTAAACTTCCATCTTCTTGGTATTAAATGATATTTTGAAATAGTTATTACAACAAATCTAATGTATATGTACATGTTCAACCAAACTCTATTGCTCTCTATGTTACCAATGTGGATCAATTGAAGACTTTTAAATCTTGAAATATTGGGAGTTCAAAATCATAAATTTTTGAAAGCTATGAATATATAAATTGTATAATTATAAACTTATAAACTTGTGATTTGTTTAATTTTAAAACTCGTAGTTAATAAGCTTGTAGTCTTAAAAATAAATAAATATTTAAATATTTATTAATTTTCACACCAACAACTTGACCTAATGCAAAGAACTTTAGACGGCTACCAACTTAATGCATCATAAATTAAAACGACAAAGCTAGTGGAGTCCAAATGCATCATGGAAGCAACAATAGACAACAAAGGCTTGAAAATAATTGAGTATTGACAATAAAAATAGCATCAAAGCAAAGGTTGGTTTAGGACTATTGGTCTTTCAATTGCCACTTGGTGTCAAATTTTTATGACTTTAGTTGTAATTTTAATGGCTTCAAATTTCCATAGCTTCAGTTGGATCAACTTACACAAGAATGTCATGCATCTCAAACTCAAACTCCACAAATGACCCTTATTTATGTCAATTTTGAAACTAGCTCCTATCTAAAGGTCAACAATGAACTTTTGAAATATGTCACAATACTTCCAAATTCATAAGATATTTATATATGCTTCAAAATGATAAATTTAACCAAAACAATATACTTCAAGAATGAGACTTCACCACAGTTCAATCTAAAAGGCTAAAACAATTGTCATTACCGAAAATTTAAGAAATATGCCAAAAATGAAGAAGATATATTATTTGCCAAATGTGGCAAATTAATATACAAACTCAAAAGAAATTAACCCCTAAAGGACCATTGTCCCCTCGGGGGACAAAATGGATTTCGGGCAAGTTCCTATGATCTCAATTTTAGTGAATTTTTTAAAAACTTTCACATAAGATAGGAAAACTTATGAGCTTCGTGGGAATATAAATTTTATTTCAATTGGTGCCCGGAAGCAAAAGTTATGGCATCTTAAACATAATTTTCACGTCACCGGGCAGAAAAATAAATCTACAAAAATTTGAAATTAATTCTTAAATTTTTTTCTTTTTAAAGATCATATTTTTGTCTACATGTGGAGCTTTGATTCATTCCATTTGGATTAGTAATGTAAAAGTTATGAACAATCTTGTTTTTCGGGCAATTTGAACATCTTCTTGAAAAAATAACTTATAGGATTCAATTCTGAATGCAATTTTCACAATTTTTCAACAAAAATTGTTTGACAAGGTTAAGTTTTCTATTTAGAACAATCTCACCGTTGAGATTATTGTGTTTCAATCCCATTTTAGAGCTATTAACGATTTAGTTTTTCTTTCAATCTTGGATCTACTTCTACTGAATAATTTTTTAAAGAATGAAAATCAATCGGGTTTTTTTTAATTTTTTTTCTAGACTTTCAACTCAATTCTTCAACACAATTTTTTTTTAATTCAAGGTCCATGGTGTAAATTTTTCCCACAAATGGCATTCAAAGTCATCTGAAATTGCAAGCTAGTGTTCAAAAATACTTTCTTTTTTCAACTTTGAATGCTAATATCTTCCAATTTGCACGGTCAAACTCCATGAAATTTCTACCACATGATACTAGACTAGTAAAGTACAAGATTCTACGGTTAGATTCTAAAAATAAAAATAAAAATTTGTTTTTTGGATGAATGCAACAAAAATGGCAGTTTTGAGTAGTTTTTGTAGAAGAACAGCCCTGGTCCTTTAGGGGTTAAAGAAAGATTGGCAACAAGTTGGGCCATATTTTTATTTGTATTAAAACATTGGCCAAATTAAATTGTCTTCTTTTGCATAGACTTATTTATAGTAAACTTGCCAATCACCGCACGGACAAAATTCAAACCCTTTTCCACATAAATATAGAGATTAGTATGTTTTGAAATTTGGTGTGATTATTAAATGTGATGATTAGATTCACCTTCAACAAACAAAATGCAAAAAGATTTCTTCGTACAAATTTTATTGCAATTAAAAGGTGATGAAATTGAAAACTAATTAAAAATTTCTTGCACCCCTTGACCGCACGGTGTGCGGTCATTGGACGGTGATACAAAATTATGCTTCCATCCCAAGTGAATTGGTAGTTGCATCGTGTGGTTGGTGCGCGGTTGGCGTGTGGTAATTGGCAACTATTGTTGTGTGGTTATTGGATGTGTGCGGTGAATGGCAAGTTTACTCTAATAGACATCACAACTCTATTAATGAATAATGATATGATGATTTTCATCAATATTCTTCATTTGAATTTGCCAATGTGGTAATACAATGCTTATTTTTGCTTTAAACTACCATGTATGTGAAATTGTTTATTCCAACTATGCAAGATCAAAGATCAAAGATCAAAGATGCAAGACTCAAGATGCACAATCCACAATCCACAATAAGTATGATAGACGAAAAGTGACCCCAACACGATTGTAATTCTTAAATGTGTGTCAAACTCTAGTATTTGTCAAATAAAAATTATGGAAATTATACCCTATTTTAAATTCAAAAAAATTCAATATTGAATAGAGTTAGAAATGATTGTAGAGGGTTTAAAATTTTATGATTTTGTAAATTAAATGAAGGAAACTATGAAGTCTATAAGCTTGACAAAGGCTTCACTTAATTTTCCACAATCTTGAGAGTGATACTCATAGATTGTCTTTACAAACATTGTAACATCGTAGAAAATCATCATAACCACATAGCATCAAAGATGAAGTGAATAGTCCCAACATGGTCCACAATGAAAATTTGTGTACTAGTATTTTCTCTTTGGCTACCTATATAATATACATGCTTTTATAAAACAAGTTGAGCAATAAAATTATAGAATATCCCTTATTTTATTGTTTTTATTATTTTATTGAGGAAAAATTATGAATCCGACAAGAACAAATATGTGCAACTACCTCAAAGAAGACAATTAAATCTCCACTTTAACTTTTAACATTATAATTCCACTCCTCCATACTATTGGAAAATTCATCCTCACTAGAAAAATTTAAAGTTGACTAATATTCACCATGTTAGAATAATGTATATAAGAATTCAAATTCTCAAAGAAAACATTTGGTGGTAATTTTGATGTTTCAAGAAGCTATTGGTATGCAACACTCTAGAATACCACCATCTATTTTGGGGTACAAACCAAAATTGACCTTAGAAAGACAATTGTTATAGGAATTATGCAACCACATGAAGACAAATGAATGGCATCATTTATTCTTGTCATGTTTATTTTGAAGTAATGTACGAAGTCAATAAATCCAATTTTTAAAAGAGGTTAGATATGGAAAAGGCCATAGGTAAAGCTTTCATGTGATGAGCTTGGTTCACTAAATTTGCAATTATCAATGCCACTTGCCTAACAACCTAAAGCTTTTATATTTCCTTTAGAATATATTCTTATCTACTTAGAAAGCTTTATCTTGCAAAAGCCTATCATGAAGTTAAAGATCAAGATGGAAAAGTTGAAGGTAGAATAAGTAGAGGGCATACAACAAACCCAAACTATTTATAAGTATCTCTTGTCAAAGTTCATGAAGCTTGTTTGGCCTATGTTTAGGTCAATGGCTTTGAATAGATATACAACACATGTCGTATGTAAGTACAATCCTCAAGGATAGTCATCTTCAACCATTACCTTTGCTTCTAGAGTGCCAATCCCATCAAATGGAGACCACGTTTGTGATGAATTAGAAAAGAACTTGGACTTGCGGATTGCAAAGTTGGAGAGGGTTGTTGTAAAATTGCAAGAAATGAATCAAGTGTTAAAAGGAGCTATCACTAGTAGAAAATCTGAAATTTTTGTTGTTTTTGTTGTGTTGATCTGGGTCAATTTTTTGCTAATTTTGACAGAAATCTATTGAACTCCACAGATTTCTGTCAAAATTAGCAGAAAATTGAAAATATCAACGCAACTAGAACAACAAAAATTTCAGATTTTCTACTAGTGTATTGAAGGAGCAAGGTGAAGCATGTAATACACATTTGCAATTTGTAAGTCAAGGGAATACTTTTGATTCAAGACAAAAACTTTTAGATCATCATCCATTACGGTTTCAAGTGCCTTTGCCCTGACAAACTGCCTCCAAGTTTGTATATGAACACTCTATGATCTTGCATAAGTTTGATTTGAGGTTAGAATTTACACATAACCTGTTTATCAGGATTGGAAGTGTTCTTACGAGGATTCCAAAGATGAGGTCATTGAGGCAAATCTTCTTATATTGAGTTTTACAAAAATCAAGGGCCTATAAGGTTAAACCTCCTCTACCTCCTCTTATATATATAGAGCTTAGGATTGATATAGAGGCATCAAAATGGGGAGGTTAGGGAGGAGGAGATTCAATATTTAACGTAGGGAATTTGCAAGTATAGGAGACATTGGAAGAAAGTCCTACAAAAATACCAAGATGTATTTGTAGAATGCTCTAAGGTTGATCTAAAGAACAAATGGAGAAATCTAGGGAGCTAGGATTAATCCATGTATAATGCAATGATACGTGTACATTCTGTTCTGACCATAGGGCAAAATTTGAGAATTTTTCTATAAAATCTGAAAACTATAATTGCTTGGATTGACCTTAATGACCTCGTCTTTGGAATCCTCATGAGAACACTTTCTAATAAGTTGGTTGTGTGTCAATTCTAACCTCAAATCTAACTCATGCAAGATTGCTTAGTGTTCAAATACAAACTTGGAGGTAGTTTGTCAAGGCAGTGGCACTTGAAACTATGATGGATGATGGTTTAGAAGTCTTTGTCTTAAATCAAAAGTATTCCCTAGAGTTGCAAATAGCACATGTGCTTTGCATGGTTTGGATCTTGTTCTTTAACTCTATGATGGATTGATGTAATCCTTCCACCTCTAGTGAAAGTTGCATAAACCTTGAATCCCATTCAAACTCATGGAAATCAACTCAACTGTTATCCACAAGTGAACTCTCAAGGCTATCTAAATATCCGAGGGTGATATCAATGTTAATCAGCGTGCATTAGTGGTAGTCACACCTTCTTCACTCAGCACTTGGAGAATGGAGAACCAAAATGTGGCAGCTTAGGGTTGACTTCATGTTGGCCCTCCATGGCAAAATATTCTTAGCTAGTTGTATCTTCTGCACTCTCAATCTTCACATGTGAAAGATATAACCAACTAAGAATATTCCTTTGTATTCTATATTTTCATCTTTCCACTGCCATTTTTACCTTAAGTGTTGCATTTGGTGCATTGGTGCATTTGGATTCTTATGTCCACATAAATGGATTCTTCATTTATTTCATTCTCCACTTTTGACATCTTTCAAGGGTGTCACACCTTCAACTTCATCCATGGTTAGCTTTTGCATGGTGTATTGAAATGGAATAGATTTTATATTTTTGGAAATGTTATGGCATGATGAAGAGCATGGTGGAGTTTGAAATTTGGAAAAGTTAATGTGAAAAAAACAAGTTTCTTCCATCGACGGAAGAATTTTGAAATGATGATCTTGACATAAAGAATGCCAAGAAATTCAAAATGACATGTCTTCTTCATACTTTTATTTTATTTTTATGTATATTACAATTTTGGAGAGCTCAAGAGTAGAATACAAGATGGTGGAAGATGTAAAAATCATTAAACTATAATTTGTATGACAAATAAGTCTTTTTCATTGTTATTACAAGTCTAATTGAATACATCAAAGATGGATAACTTTTTTAAAACAAATTTGATGAATATCATTATTTGATGAAATGAAAGATATCATTGATAATGTTTTTTAATTGAAGCATAAACAAAATTTCAAATCATGATTATGTTAGGCTCTAAAGAGACAAATTAGTAAAAGTCATAGAATTTGTATGCAAGTGTGGAAACCCTAAACCAAAAAATTCAAAATGTTTTGAATATGTGGAATCCAATATGATAATACTGAACTCATGCCATTGTTTCCATAGTTGAAAATGTGAACAAAAAATAAAATCGTGAATTTGAACATTTTGAGCCTTAGATTCCATTTGTATAATGCAACCACCAATTTTTTTTTATAAATTTTGAAAGGAAAATTTCTAAATTGCTTCTAAATTCAATTACAAGAAAAATATTATCATTTTTTTGAGTAAAATAATTTGTTAGGATGGATTTAAAATGAGGTACTCTTGACATAGTGATTCTTTGAAATTTTTGTGTTCTTTAAATCTATAATCTAATTTTTACAAATTCAGTTTTGAACTAGAATCAATGCAATTTTGGCTTCGTCAACCACTTGACATACTTCCACATTTGTAATTTTAGATAGGACACTAAATCCAGCCATTAGATAGGACAATAACTTAATATAAAGTATTTCCACAAATTAGGTTGACTTTCATCTAAGCAGTAATGAAAAAGAAACATCCAAAAATTGGATGTCAAAGCACTAAGGGATTAAATAACCAAAGTCGTCAAAGCCATCAAATTTAGTAGTTTACACATGAATGTATGGGAAAAAAAATGTAATGGGCAAGTTCTAATTTTTTTGTAGAACTTGAATATGTGACTTCATTCAAATTATGCAAGTTTTGTACACATTTAAGGCCTAAATTCAAAATAAATCCCAAATGTGCTATACTTTAAAGAACCAAATTCATAAGAGTCCTCAAATTTGTAAGGAAGTCATCTTGATTTTTAAAATTTTAGAGAGACAAATTCATGAAAGTCATGAAGTTTACATGCAAGTAAACTGGTCAAGTTAGATAAAGCAATTGGCTTTCAAATCATTGTGTTTTCTTGAAAAGATGCTTATAGGATTTGTTTTGAACTCATGCTTTCAATATCCCAAAAACTTCACAACATTTAGATTGCTTGGTGGAATCACCTCTTTGTTAAGATTGACGTGTTACAATTCCATCTTAGAGTTATTAGGTTTTCTTTACATCTTGTACCTACTTCTACTCAACAACAAATTTTTAAAGAATGAAAATCAAATTTCTTTTTTTGAATTTATTCCCTAGACTCTCAACTCAATTAGACTCCGCTTTAAAGATTTCTTTACCTCAAAACTTTGTAGTGCAAAATTTTATGTGAAGAGGATTCAAAGTCTTATAATCTAGCATGGAAAGAAACAAAACAAAAGTCTCTTTTTCACTTTAAATGTTGTTATTTTGCTATCTATATGGTCAAAAGTTTCTAAAATTTCTTCCTCACATTCCAATGCTATTCTATTGCAAGATTCTACGATTGGACATGCAAAAAAAATGTTAATCTTTTTTACTTTTTACAATGAAAATGACAATTTTGGAGTGTTTTTTTGGCAAAAACATAGTCATGGAATTGTAGGGTTTTAAGAGTATGACAATTGCAAAATATTACACTTTCAACTATTTATTGAGAAATCAAAACAATTTTATTTGTTTAATAATATTATAGAGAGTTTGTTTTAATTTATTTGAAGTTTGTCCACTAGCACTTCCTTCCTATTGACTCAACTCCAATGGAAGGAGGTTCTCAAAGCATCCTTTGTGCATTCAACCAAAATAAACTACTTCTAATTTTTCACCCTTTTATAATTAGAACTTGAAATTTCTATCATTGGAAGTGCATCCCAAAATACTTTGAATAGGTACAAAAAAACTCAAATTTAGAAATTTGACAAAGAAAATAAACCACTTCAAAAGCAAGCAAAAAGACAATTATTATAGTGGACTTTGCAAATCACACTTACCAAAGCAAAATCATGCCAATTGCACTCCAAAATACCATCCATTTTGCTTTGGTAACTGTGATTTTCCAAGGCCTCTATACTTTGCCTTTTAGATTTTTTTTTTGAAGCACTTTATATTCATTGTCAAATTTCTAAATTTAGATTTTCTTATATCTATTCAAAGTGCTTTGGGGTGTGCTTCCAATGATAGAAATTTCAAATTATAATTATAAATTAGTGAGAAGTTAGAAGTTTATTTAGAAAGATGGTTGGCACAAAAGATGCTCCTAAGGCCTCTTCAACATACTCCAAGAATTTACCCCAACAAATATAACTCTAATTCTTCATTGTTTTGTAATCAAAGTTTATATTCAAGTTCTAATTACAAAGCATAAAAAGTGGACGTTATTGGTCTGAAATGACCCTAAACTACCTTAGGTGATGGGACAAGTGGTAGGAACCTCTAGGTGCATCTACAAGGTTGTTGGTTCAATTCCCCATGTCAACTTTGCTCACATGGTTGGGTCTTGTTCGTGTTCCTCCTCTTGTGTTCTAATGGGGATACCCATGGCGTTGTAATTCTAGATTTAAAAAAAAATATAATCTGGTTGCCATGGATGTTGTGTCATGTTAGTCCTCACTACAACCCTTGAAGGTCGTATGTTTCAAAAACAAAAAACAAAAAACAAAAACAAAAACAATAAAACTTAGCATTATATTTGTCCAGGGCAGCAGTTAACATCCCGGACAACGATTGGGGATGCCCTTCAACAATTAGGCGTGATTCACACGGGGACTTTCCATTTGCATTCAGTTGTTAGAATCACATTTGTATATTATTCTCTCACGTTCATTTTGTATATCATATAGTATAAATGTTTCAGAGCCGAATCTTGGTATGATTATAGATTTCAGAGGTTGTCACCAAACGACAGACCTGGTCTGTACTCTTGACTAGCATGCATTTCCAGGGGCAGGAAACATCACGAGCAGTACAACAATCAGAACCCAATTTATTTGAATTGGGACGGGGACGATGTGTGCGGCATGTTTCATTATTGATCCTTCTTCCCTGAAGAGGAAAAAAATCGCGACTTCACGTTTTCATGTCAGTGATGGGGATATATCAATATCTTCTTCTTATTTTCCTGGTGGTAACCTTAGACAATTCTGCTGTTCTTTGCAATGAATTATTCACCAATTTCTCTGTGAATAGATTTTTTATTTTTTTTAAAACACTAAATAAAATGGTCCTTTACTTACAACCCATATGGCTCCCTCCACGTTGAGGTGCCAAGCGGTCAGTCACAAGTGAATGAGTAATGTGGTATTCGAGCTGGTGCATGAGTTGACAGAAAATTATTGTGGGTATAATTATGCACACTCTCTAACTTGCAAGCTATGACAAACTTTTCTGGGAGTTTGAGCCCTTGGTGCCTACTACAGTAGTAGTATTTTCTTGGTACAACAGTCATTTTGAGTTTCTGAGTTGCAGTAGTTATCAGTCTCAGAGATCAGCATGGCAGTTTCATTTTCAACACTGCTTTTTGCAAGTGAATGGAGCAGTAAGTTAAGTAAGAGGGTCATCCCCCTGTTTGCGTTTTTTTAAGTGTCAAAAGATTTCAAAAATCATTGTAACACAACTATAAATTATTTTGTGTGTCAAGCTTGAGTATACTCATTGATTTGCCACAAAAGTGAAGCAACTAAACTTATTCACACGCGGGGACTATACCTAATGACGTGAAGCAACAATTCCTCCCTTCTTAAAACTACCTGCACTAATTAGAGTCCCAAGCATGCACAATCTGGGATCCTATCTGTATTGTGAGCCCCATAATCTAATCAAAACACTTTTCTTTTTTCCTTTTTTTTCTTTTTTCTTTTGGCCTTTGAAACGGACGGTGTGAATTCAAAGGAAAAAAAAGGAGTACATTTCCAATTGGGATTGGAGGTAGGCAGAGAAAGTTTCAACCTCAGCTGGGGAGTAAGCTTATGTTAGAGCCTGCCTGTGGCTTCAAACCATTTCTGTGTGTATGTACAGTAGGACATTGCGATGTCTCTCACTAATAAGTTTAGTGTTTTTTTGAAAAGGGGGTACATTGAACACAGAGCCTGTTTATCAAAGTGTTTTTCTATGCAAGGAGAGCACCTGAATGAGACGGACTAAGAAAAACATGTCCCCCTTCCTTTTTAATTTAATTCAAAAGTGTTCATCCGGTGCGTGCGTGCGGACGGGGCTTTTGGTGGAAAGCGCGGTCCCCCGGCCATCCACATCTAAAAGCCGAGGTTTGTTTAAGTGGGAAGAAATGATTGAGCATGATTTGAAAGAGCTTCCCAATGGAATGAGGTCGGTCTGCCAAGCTTGTCTCTGAAGCCAGCCATGGATCCATGGATCCCATGATCCCATTGATTGTGTGCATAAAATAGTTTATTATTAAGTAGTCTTGCGCAAAACGGATAAGGGAGTGGGTCTAACCCAGGTTGAATCTCTCTAGGGTTTGGTGCCAACATGGATAACAGAAGTTGTGGGCTTGTTTGTTGACAACCACAACAGCAAACCCCCCATTCCCTTCCCTTCCCCTTCCCTGAGGCTGCTGATTCCTCCTGAACCTCCCCATATGGGATATATATGCATATCAGCCTATCCACTCCTGTTTGTTAGTTAGTTTCACGCGGGGGGGGGGGGGGGGGGGATTCAGGGCCCAGCGTGTCAACTAATTTGTATTAAAAAATAAAAAATAAAAACAAACCCTTGCGTCACTGTGCAGATTGTCAATTAATTCTTATTTAAAAACAAGGAATCTCCAACAACAAAAACAACAACAACAAAAAAAAACCCTGCCCATCTTCCCTGCCCGCCCTGTGCAGATCCAATTCAGTGTCATTTGGATAACTGAACACACAAGTGGATTTCATGCAACGGCAACAAGTGCAACTTCAGTTGCATGTGAGTGTCCCTAGATTTGGCCAGAGGAGGAAGCAGAGTAGCTCCTAGCGACCCTAGATTCCTGTAATTGGGATACGGCATTTCCAGCTCCGTCCGTCGCAGGCGCTGCTGCAGTGACTGTAATTAATAACTCACTCACTCACTTACTCCCGGGAAATTTTTACTTCACACTTACTGAACGGGTTGGGTTGGGTTGGGTTGGGGTTGGGTTGGGTTGTGAATGTTGTAAGGTAGTATGTTGTTAAATGGCACCTGACCTTAAAGCCCCATCTAGAACGTTTGTACATTTCGAATTTCAGTTATGTACCTATTTGGATGGAGGAGCGCTTTCAGCAACGAACTTTGATCCTTAATAACTTTTGCATACAATACCCAAATGTGGCGTTCTTTGGTGCGTTGGAACCTCCTTTCACTTGCCAACGTGAATATGTGAAAATTTGACCAGTTTCACAATAGCAACTAGGCTCAGTAGTAAAAAGTGACGGTTTTGGGTGTACCCACCTTAACTTAGGCAGGTTGGAAGGTTGAAAGTGGGAAGGTTGAAAGTGGGAAGGTTGAAAGTGGGAAGTCCAAATTAAGTCCAAGGTCCAAGGTCCAAGGTCCGTCCTGGTGCAGCCACGAATTGAACTCCTCCTCCTCCTTCAGCAGTTGTGGTGTTGTCGTCCGTCCTCGCCTGGTCTGGCCTGGCCTGGTCTGGTCTGGTCTGAGGTGAGGTGAGGTGAGGTGAGGTTGCTAGGGTAGCTGTAAGTGCCTGTGTGTTGGGGTCACATGTCCCCGTTTCCCGAGGAGGGCCATCCGCAGGGGTGCGCCAGAGGCAGCAGAGACACTGATGTCCATGTGCCATGGTTCCCAAAACAAGGCCAAATAATTTGCGGGAGGCTCATCAGGGACGGAGAAAGGCAATACTTGCGACGGATGGCGAGGACAATGATCCAATGGCAGGCGGACTTGCACTGGACTGGAGCCCGGGGGGAGGGGACGTGGGATGTGTGCACTCCTTGCATTGTTTCTGTTCTAAAGCTGATCCGGACGAATCTCCATAATCCTATGAGGTGGGTGGAGCTCATTTATGGGTGGAGCGCGGATCTGGGGCGGAGTTGAAGAGTCGCTCTGACCACCAGACAAACCCATGTTGGACAACAAGTATTTGCCTCCTCAGTAACTTAAAACTTAGTGTAGTAACTTAGTAGTATTGTGTCAACCCAGCCAACACACCCAACCAACACCCAAACCCAACCAACCAGGGGGTGACACAGGACCTGACCCCAAGGGACACATGGCAAGCAAGAGAAGGCTGATAAATGGTAAGTGAGAGAATGGCAAGCGAGAGAAGGCCAAAAAATGGTAAGCGATAGAATGGCAAGCAAAGGGATAACGAACCCCTAAGGTAGTCTGCTCTTAAAGTGACCATGTAAGAGCTGATTGTCTTTTCAAAGAAGCTAAATTTCTTGAAACAATTTTCATTAAATTTCATAGGAAGAAAAAAGGAATTGGCATCTAACCCAAGTCGTTTCATAATGTTTGAACCTTTGAGGAATTAGTTACCAAATTTTGAAGTTCAAATACAATGGTCACTAAAAGCGACCACCTCATGAAATGTATGATCGCCTTTAGAGCATACCATCTTTGTAAAAAAACTCAATTTTGCTCTAACTTGCATCATAACCCTTAAAATGACATTCTTGGGCAGTTCAAGTGGAAGGTTTCTAGACTGAGAGACAGGTTTGTTTTTCAACCACTGTGAGCATCTCCCCTAGCATACTGGGGCAATGCCCCAGTCTGTCGTAGCTAGCCATGAGGGTCCTCACGGCCCTTCCCTACACTTTACCTAATGGTTGGTTGTTCTTTGTTTTTGTCATGGGGTGGTTTTTAGTTGGTTATGGTATTCCTTACTAAGCCAATTGTGGCTAGCAGGCTTTGTATTTTTACTTCTATAGGAGGGATTTGTTTCATTTGTGTCAAAAAAACAAACAAATAAAACAACATTCCTTTTCCTGGAGGGTAACTTGAAGGGAGAATAAAAAAAAAAGGCCTTGAAAGAGGGAATGGATCTCGTTGCTTGCCCAAAACTTATTCGGTCAAGGCATGCAAAAGTGAACAATGAATAGTGCTTTGACTTTAGAGCATCTAAAAATATCCTTTTAAATATTACATCCTCATCAAATGACTTAATTTAGAAGAAAAACAAGACTCAATTCATGCTATAAATAAGATTTTTTTTCCATAAGCTTTTCTTTTTCTCCATACAAGAAATATTAGAAGAATGTTTTCCCCCAAAAAAACATTATCTAATTTTAGAACTTTTTTCTTGAAGTTGTACTATCCACCCACAATATAGATGAATGGTGAGGTGGTATAACTCCTTTATTGGCTCTAGACTAAGGACGAGGAGACTTTACAACAACAATAGCAGGGAGTTTGAATAGCTACTTTAGTCAAAAAATGAACCTATGCTATAGCCAAGGATAAAAAACTCTCATAATGTAGTTGTTTATTCTCTTCAAGTGTCTTTACTTTGGGTCTTTAGTAGATTTTTAACTACATATTCTAATCTTTTTTGTGGGGGGGGTACCATAGGGCCAAATTGCACCATTTCAAAATAAATATCTACTTCTCACCAAATAAAAGTACTCTTTCTTTGCCACAATTTTGTTTCTTCATCCTCTATTGAAAATATGGATGAAGTCACCAAATTTGGATGAAAAAGTGCATGAATAGAATTGAAAAGTGATTTTTTTGGTCCAATTGATGTATGGATGTGAGAAATACCGCACAGCTTCACCGCATTTTATGTGATCACCATCCCGTCACTTTCTCAAATTTAAGAGGAAAAAAAAGAGCCCAGACCTTGTATATTCATGCCCAACCGCCAAACATAACACTGCTAACTAGGGAAGATACCTCCCCATAGGTGGAGGTATAATTCCTCTCAAGATACTTAGGGGCAGTGATCTCAAAACTGACTAAAATTCGTTCGGTTTCTACTTTTTTTGAAAAAAAATCTCCCCAAAATGAACATTTCAGGAAGAAAATCTTCCAAAAATGAACATTTGGCTAAAAACCCTAAACACGTTTTGAGATCACTGCTTAGGGGGAGACTCAAGTTTAAACCAGATGATTGTCATTGGTTCTTAATGACGCATTGTCAGATTCATTGATTGTGGAGAAATTTTCCCTCATTGGTTGCATGTCCCTTGGGGGTTCCCAATTTTGGGGGAAGCAAAAGGGAGACCCCCATGGAACGTTACCAACGTTATGAAAAGTGCCCGGAGTGAGTGAGTGAGTGAGTATGTGCATCCTTCCCTTCCCTTCCCTTGTTCCCATTGCCTTCAGTTCTCTCATCCCCAACTGAACATTGATAGCGCGGTGAGCTTGCCTTGCTGCATCCATTGGTCCATCCCCCGGAAATGTTGACCAGCCATTGAAAGGTCTTCCGCTTGCTGGCAACTGCCCTGAGTGCAACCGTACGTACGCGCGGGCGGGCGGGTTCTGGAGCAAATGAGTTATGACGATGCACAGAGTGGATATTGGAGCCCAAACTTCGAGGGCCAAATATGCTCCCCACCCCAATATGCTCGCTCCCACCCTCACATGTGCAACGCACAAGAAAAAAACAAACAAATAAACCAGTGCAAGGCAAGTATTCTAACTGACCTAAAACTTCACAGACAGACGTAGCCCCGGTAGACCCGGTCTCAGTCTTCACTCGTAACATTGTTCACTGCCTTGTTTCTTTCCCCGGACCTTGACGGAGGTATCAGTCCATCCAAGATAGATACCTCAGTCAAAAAAAATATAGTTATGATGTAAAGAATGCTATTGGGTGGCCAGTTGGGCAAGTTTTGTGAGGTGGGCGTGCAGCATTGGATAGGTACAGGAGCTTCCGAAGTTTCACTGCTTTAAGGGGGGCTCATGTTTTCCAGAGAGCAAAAGGGAACCCCCCAGCATTGGTGAATAATGTTATGGGCAGTTCCCCTAAGGTAACGGGCTCGAAAACCGTGCCCTATTTTGAATCTGCACGGGTTGTACATGTTTCTTTTCATTGGCTTCAGTTATGTACAAGTGGTGAACATTTCAGTTAGGGCACGGTTTAAGAGCACTGTGCCCTTTTGACTTCAAAATTTGATAACTAATTCCTCATAGCTCTGAAAAATATGAAACGACTTGGGTTAGGTGAAAATTCTACTTATCTTTCAAGGAAAATATGCTCACATATATATATTTCAAGGTGTTTCACCTTCTCGAAATTCAGTTTCAGCCCTTAGATGGGCGGTTTCTGAGCCTGTTACCTTCATTCTTCATCGGCCTGTTTCCCTGAGCCCCGCCATGTCCCCAGCTGCTTCAGTAGAGTCACTGGACCCTCCCCAGTGAGAGTTCCTAGCAAGTGGCGACCCGAGTGAGCCCCCAGCAGGCGCGCGTCCATCGCGCGCGTCTGATTGATTGCAGACAAAAGCCTGATTCCATGTCTGGCGATTCTCATAACTAACTGGCTTTTGCCAATGATATAAAGACTTACTATTTATAGAAGGTGCCCCGCTGGGGCCTCGCACATATGGAGAAAGGGATACCAACTGCGTAACAGCAGCAGCAGCAGCAGCAGCAGCAGCAGCAGCAGTGTACTATCATTCACAAACCACCTCAGCATGACACTCCCACCTGCTGCGGAAAAAAAAAACTGCAAAAAAAACCCTGCAAAACCCCTGCGAAAAACAAGGCCAAAGAGATGAAAATAAGGGGCTTGACCAATTTGGAAGCATATTTGGGGATGTCAGAGAAGGAAGGGGGACACCTGCCCTGCCTTGCCTGCCTGCATATTGATGACCAACAGATGTCGGGCAGGCTCTCCCTCTGCGGAATAAGTTACCAATTAGCGGTACCAGCCCATTTTTTTTGCTTGGGTTTTGGTGGTAAGGGGAGGTAAGGTAAGGGGAGGGAGGAGGAGGTCTATAAACCAATTGGGTTCTAAATGCATCTCCTTAAAGGTTCTCCTTTATTTGTGTCAAAAATAAATAAATAAATGCGTTTCCTGTCTTGGAATTAGTGACATGTTTTTTGAGATATCTATTACTAGCATTGATGAGGTGGGTAGACTTGAAAGGGACAGCTTATGAACCTCCTACTTTAAAGCAATTTACACCTTGGAATTAATGTATGCGAGGAAGGAAAAAGATGGATAGAATCATTCATGTTTGGACATTCATCCACAAAATTATGTAGTAGTAGTGGTAGTAGTAGTAGCTTTCATCTAGATATTGGTGAATAGATTATTTTTTTGAAAAGGTTTTGGCTATTTCATCCATTTTTTCAAACATTTTTCTTAGTGTTGATGGAGCCAATGCCAAAATTAGGTAAGATTGTGGTGAAAATTTGCGAAGAAAAATTTGAATGACCATTTACTCATGCATCATACCATTGATGAAGCTTACGAGGTTGGTGAGTGTTAGTTCCACTTCATGACATGGCTAGGATTATTTCTTTTCTATTTTAGTTTAATTGTTGTGAGGTCAGGGTTCCCAAAACATATCATAACACTCAATAGCCTGCATTGTTGCTACCTTGGCTCTAGAGTAGATGGTGTGGAATATTTTCCACATCCAACAATACACCATCACTAGCTAAAATGATAGGTAGAGGATGCAAATTGGAAAGACAATGGGCATCAAGGATGTTGGGTGTGAAATATTCTATGCCATGTACACCTTAGCCAAAGCAATGACAATGCATGCTACTAAATTTTATGATTGTTTGATTAGCTAGGTAAGGTGTTGTAAAAACCAACTCGTTACAAAAATCTATTTCTTCAAGATTCTTGCTTGAAATGCACACCTTTTTAACATGATAACCTAAAATGTTTTAAAAAGTATGTTTGTAATCAACATTTTGAAAATTCATTGATACTTCATCATAAGGTGACCAAAAAACACATGCTAAGAGAATTTGGAATCCTTTTTCAATTGCCAATAAGCCTTGACAAAAAAATAAAAGTATAAATATTAGGAACCATCTTTAGATATTTATATAGTAGCTTTACGTGTTGTTCAAGCATCATCAATTGATCATGGTACTTGGCTCATCTCAACAAATCTATTGTAGAAGGACGACATTTGAGGTCCAATGGAGGCTATGTACCAAAAAATTTGTTACAATACCACGGTAAAAGGCTCCTCCACATGGCATTTTTGGAATATTTGTTGTGGACTATTTGAGGCACAACAAAGCTTGGTCAATGTCATTCACAACCTCCCTTTGTTGTTTATGGTATGTCTTAGATGTGCCCATCTATTATTATTAGTTCCATCAATGTTAGAAGCTTGCCACCATGGCCTAACCTGCTTATGTGGACAAGTTTGAGTGTCCCATTGCCCCTACACAAATGTTGCATTGGAGTGGGATTCCTTCCATATAGATCAAAAAATTTACAACCTATTACAATAACATAGAATCTAAGAATTGTTGCATCCCTTTAGTGTGACTCCATTGACAATGTTTTTAGAATCCAGTCTAGAATTTGTCCTGCCAAATAAAACTCTAACTTTTTTACTATTTTGGAATTAGAAGTTGAAATTTCTATCATTGGAAGGCATTCAAAAAAAACTTTGGACAAGTACAAGAGAACTCAAATTCAAACATTGAAAAAAGAAAAAGAAACTACTACAAAGTTATCTAAAACACAAAAATTCCGCACTATTTGCCAGGTCAAATTCCAGACTGGATTGGGGATGCCCTTACCTCTTCCCACTTATGAATTAGTGACAAATTTTAAAAGTGTTTAAATTCCATTTCTCAGCTTATGTAGTGTGGGTTACTGCACCATTTCAAGTTCTTTTGTTTTTTCCAACGCACTTACCAATTGTCTTGCATTCACCTAGTAGTATTGAGGACCCTATCGACACTTGTACACGCTTCAATCAATTGCAGGTGACGCACTCACCATACAATTTAAGTTCGAAGAGTCCAGATTCTTCCAGTCAATGCCAACGACCATGTTTGGTACCTCCTTCCCCTGCCTTGTCAAAAAATCAATCCCCTCCTTCGATCTGTACGCGTACTCCCTATATTTAATTTATTGGGTCGGTGCAAATACCTTCCCTTGCTCCTCTTCCGTAGTATACATACGTGCACTTCCGCTAGATAGATATTTACACATGCCAGTCCATCCTGTTCACATTGGTCAAAAAGCCTTGCAGCGCGCTGCCTGCCAGGGTTGCCTCAAAATGCGCGTAAAATCTGACAATGATCCTCGTTGAAAAAACGAAGGCACCAGAAGCCTTCAGAAGCATAAGCATAATATGCACAGAAGGGGGTGATCAAAGGGGACAAATGCATTCAACCAGGACTCCAAAGCCAGTCCTCGACGCATTGAATGATTGAGCAGTTCCATAAGGGGGGCCAACTGAGGCGCAAAGGCACAAAGGCGAAGGCGGAGGCAGGCGTGGGGTCTCGTTTCGAGGTCTGCTAACTTCGCTCATGGATTCCAATAACGGAGCGACTTGCTCCTGCAGCACTGGCTATGGAAACGCTAAAAGGGCGAAGCAAAGGAAAAACTTAATAATAAGAGCCTGCCTTGAATGAATGAATGAATGAATGAGAGAGGGAGAGAGAGAGAGAGAGGCCATTTTTCAATGGGAGGGGGCGGTCTCCACTTGCACTTGGAGGTCAGGTTTTTGGCTTCAATCTCCTTGTTTTTTTTATTAGATCTGCTGCAAGGGGTAACTTACGGAACGCAGTGCAATCAAACACCAAAAAAAAGTGGTCGAGTTGGTCGTTTCGTGTGGCAGGACCATGGCAGGGAATTTAATATCATGGCAGTATCAAATTTCTCCCATGGGTTCGTGGAAATGGAAATACTGTATTACCACACTAAGGGTAGCTGAGGGTCAGCTTAATTACATGTGAGCCTGGTGGGCAAGTTTACCACTAATTCAAGCAAGACGACAAAAGTGGCTCCAGTGATTTTCTTGCCGGGGTGGGCAAGCGGGAAAGGAGGAGTAGAAGTTTCACCGATATTGGTGGGACAACCTCGTTGATGGAGACTACTTGATCTTGAGAGAATCGAATACGTGTAAATTTCCTATTGTTTCACCCATTGGGTCCACATGAAAGTGCAATGGCTATTTTCCCTATAGCACTCGCTGTAAAAGTTCCTGGATGACTGATACATGTAACGAGGCCCTAAGACTAAGGAAGTAAGGTAAACTATCTGACCTGTTTGTGCTACAATTTAGCTGACCAATACCTATTTGTTTGTGTCACTATGTATCAATAGTGTACATTTCCAAGATCTACTTTTCAAATAAGGCAAATAAGAAGGAAAAAAAATCACTCTACACTGTACTTTTCTTACATTACAGTGGTTTCGAAGAGTCAACAGTTGGATCTCCAGGTGATTATTCAAAAATAGGTAAAGATCTTCATCTGCTGCATACTAACAGTAGATTATTTGAATGTTTTTTGGTCTGTAGAAATTAAAATCAGTCAATTCGGTACTGACTCACTTCCAACCTCTTATAGTTCAATCATAAAAAACTTTAAAATGCAGTAGTGCACACTTGGCATGCCTCTAAAGAAAAGTTTCAACTTTTGCACTAACAAATTGACTGCAACACTTACTGGAACGAAAATGCTTAAAGCTGGTGAATTTGAGAAGATTCGACTATGATATGAACCTAAAATATGACCGACAACTAATTCTATTTCAAAGTGTAATATTGATACCTTGCTTGCATCATCCCATCCTACATTTTGTTGGAAATTTCAAGTCCTACAATTTCTCATACATGTTGTATTAATTAAGCCAAAAATCATTTTGTGCCCAAAAAGGAAAAGAAGAAGAAGAAGAGGGAAGAAAAATGACGTTGTAAAAATGACACTCTTGCCGACCACTTCATCAGTTCGTGTGAAGAGACAAATTGTATGTCACGCTACGTCGGGTCTGCATTTTCTGGTGCTGCAGCAGCAGCAGCAGCACGGCATCTTTATGTGGCTGGTGTGAATCGTTGTCCATGGGTGGTCCATTTGGGGCTTCCCCTTCCCAGGCTAGGGGAGCAGACACACACTGGGAGATCCCTGCCTACACTATTTAACTTACTTCTGTCCCCACCCTTACCCAATGAGCTGACACAAACTGAACTGAAGCAGCCGCTGGGTTGATTTTCTCCCCCACTCAAATTCATGTTGACCTGTTCAATTAGCTGCCCGCGATCTTAGGAACTGCGCGGGATCAACATGAAAAGACAACCTCGTAGCTTATATAATAGGTA
Source organism: Rhytidiadelphus loreus (assembly GCA_947034895.1). Classification (NCBI taxonomy): domain Eukaryota; kingdom Viridiplantae; phylum Streptophyta; class Bryopsida; order Hypnales; family Hylocomiaceae; genus Rhytidiadelphus; species Rhytidiadelphus loreus. Next base: position 1,571,293 of record OX344762.1, read on the forward strand.
GGTAGATAGATATGGTCACACAGATTTGTAATCGGGGTTACCTTGGAAGAAGCTATTTGTTTGTCAACTCATGGGGTATTTTGTAAGAGATTGAGAAGGTGGAGAGGAGTTGTTTGCAAGTAGAATCGAGACATTCGGACAAGAAATGAATTTTATGTGATTTTTCAAAGTTTATTGGATCTGAAGTTGGGTGAAGCGTGGTTGGGTAGACCCATGCTAAACCACATGATGGTGTGGCCCCTCCCCAAGTGCATTGTCATTAGTGCTAAAGAGTTGCTAAGATTGTGGTGATGGGTGGGTGGGTGATTCAACGGTGCTAGTATGTGAGCCTACGAGCCTTGAGCCTATGAGCCTTGAGCCTAGGCACATAGGTACTCTACAACTATTGGAGATGTCTATAATATATATACTTATAATATAAGTATCCTAACACAATAGAAGGTGCCTATAATATAGACACCTATAATATAAATATCCTATAATCATAGAAAGTGCTTATAATATAGACACCTATAATATAAACATCCTATAATTATGGAAGGTGCTTATAACATAAGTACCTACAACATAGACACCTTTGATATAGGTGCCTATAACATAGACACATATAATATAATTAGGCACCTATAATATAAGCATTCTATAACCATAGAAGGTGCTTATAACATAGGTACCTACAACATAGACATCCTATAACTATAGAACGTGCTTATAATATAAGAGCCTAGGCTCACATAATAGCAACCGGGGTGGGTGATTGATGCAAATGGGAGGGGCCACTAAATGTTGGGATTGGGTGACTTACAACATTGGGTTGTTCTACCTTGATGGTTAACCCCTTGAGGTAAGGTAGACCACGCCTTTGTGATCACTTAAGCAATTCAACATATTTGTTGTATGGGTATGGTGAGGGGAATTTTTCTTCCTATTTACAGAAATAGATTTCAAAAGGATTTCATATTCTTTTACATTTCTTTCCTCAAAAATAAAATTATCGTGAATTTTTATCCCAAAGATTTTGTTCAACCTATTCTTGTTACATGGGTTTGCAATTCCAACCATAGGTTGATTACAAAATTGACCATGCTTCAATGTAAGTAATAATTGTGGCTTCCAATATACATCTTGTGATCATTGTATGCTTTCAATGTACACTTCCCCAACATTTGTGTTGATCTTGCTTTGCACCAATTGTTACCTTACCACATGAGCTGTCACCTACACCGTAATTAATTATAAACAAAGCAACCTATTGAAAATGGTTAGTTGGTTAGAAAGGATTTGGCTCCCCTAAGTACACCTAAAATTGACAAAATAAGCAATTCAAAATGAGTACATTATAATATTGAAAAAGTTTTTGTGGGATCTTGTTGGTAGTTAAAAGGAGATTCTAGATTCCCTTAGAATGCATTTTTTTTTTAAAACTATGAATCTTCAAAAAATAAATTCTATGAGTTTATAACTATATAATAAATTAGTTCCAAAATCTTCAATTATGATTGTGATGGATTTTGAAGATTTTTTTTCTACTTATTTATTCAAGTTGTTTTAGGTGGATCATTTTTTGAATTGAAATATTTACTTTTTAAGGTTAGACATATCTATATGACTTTAATTACAAAACATTTGTAAGAAAAAGTTATGAGAATCTAAATCAAACATATGTAAGAAAATAAGCATAAAATTCACAAACATTTTTAATGGATGAAAAAATAAAACTTTTGGTGCTTGAGATATGTTTTTTTTCATCCATTGTTCAAAGTTAGAACGTTTGGTCTTTAAGGAGGTGATGACTATCTTCTAACATAAGGTTTAAAGGTTACATGGAACTATATATAAGGTTCAATATTTGATCCATAGCATACAAATTATATAATCAAATATGGCATGACATACACCATTGGATTGACAATTCAACAATTAGCATCATTCTTTCTTGGGGATGTCACTATAAAACCAAAAACCTTATCATGCTCAAACATGACATTGAACATATAGAATACACCATTTCCAAACTTTTCCTACATTTAGGAGAAACAATAATGATCCAAAGTGGAAGTGCCATATGTCACTAGATCCAACTCATCATAAGATCAAACATTTGTCACTATTGTATACCTCAATTGATGCTCGTTCTATGTCAAATACAAAAGAAAATCATATTGCCTCCAAAATTGGTCTTCCAAGAACTTTAAAGATTAGTGATAATATCACATTTGGTGGTCAAGTTCAACATTTTATGCCAAATAATTAATCAAAGATGAAAAATGTAATTTGGTAGATGTCTAAAAATAGAAAAAACATTTTTACAAATAAAAAAAAAATATATATATATATCCTTCAAATTGTGGCATCTATTTTTAGGATTTTTTTTGTTAACCCTAACCACTAGGTACAATATCCTTTAACTATTAAGTGCTTCAAAGTCCATATTATGGATGATGGAAAGAACATTTCTAGGCAATGCTTCAACCAATAATTTTTCAATCATCCAAAATAATATTGGAATTTCTTAAAGATAACCTATCAACACAAAAACATACAAAAGATCAAATAAAGATTTAGGGATTAATTGAAGAATAAAAATTAAGCAATTTTAATAATCAATGAAGTACATTTCCTGTTTCTAAAATTGGAGGTATAGAATAAGAGATGTGGAGGTTGAAAGTTGATCATGAGTCCATCCAATGCTGAAAGTTGCATGGGAAAAAAAGTGAAATATATCCTATGCCATTATATGAGTTGATACCTTGGGAATTCAAATGATTGTATGCTCTAGATTCATAGGTAGATTAAGGTAAACTTGCCTATGATAAACAAAATGAGTAGTTGATTTGTTGCAATTTGCAAAAATATTCAGATTTTTTTTCATACAAAGATAAATGTGAGAAATGAAGAGAGCAATTGAAATTTTATTTTTTGGACAAAGTATGAATTAGTTATGAATTTTTGAAGTGTACTCCTAGATTGGCGTCAAAGAGTTTGTAGACTATCCCAAACCAACAAAAGTGTTTCCATAATGGTCATTTTACCACCTAAAGCAATCACCACATTTTCTAACGTGGCCATGACATGAAAGAATATAAAAACAGCTTTTTATAACAAGTTTACACTAGAAAGGTATAAGTGTCCTATAATAATCACTAATAACTCCAAAGACCATCTCCTAGGGCATTGATTATGGCTACAAATCAACCTAATGTAGTCCTAATTCCATTTATTAAATTTTTTTTGTTATGGGTAGATAGATGATTCTAACATATAGTTATTTAGGAACATGTCATGGGAGGTTTACCTTACTCCAGTCAATAACCTTTAAATGCCCAAGTCTTCATGGAGTTTGCTCTACATTATACAAAAGTCAAAGTTTTGATAAGTTTCATCAATTTTTTCAAATTTGTAATTGTACAAATTCAAACTAAACGCCTCATGGATCACATAGGAAAAGAAAACACAACAAGATCACTTATGGATTGAAAGATTATGATGTTTGATCATGAGAGTGTTAAAATTGTGAAAGTGATTTGAAGTCTATTAGCCTTCTTATTATACTCATGAATAAAATATGAGGTTAAATGACATAGTATATACAATAACAATCAATTCACGGGTTGTTAGAATCTATTTTGCAATTTTCTGAAATGAGTTTCTAATGAGATTTTTTCCTCATGATCTAGTGTACTTGAGGCTCATTTCCAAGAGCTAAAAAGTCAGGAACGTCCTTACACAAAATTTCAATAGAAAAATCATAAACAATTTTTTTCAAAATTGGATTTTGTTGCTAAAAATAAAAAATAAAAATAATTCACCTCTATATACTAAAATGAGTGATTTGGTCAAAATTTATTTAACTTTAGAATTTTGTAAACACCAAAATGTGGTTCCTAGATATTGATTATATAAGATGTACACAATCAAATGTGAATTTGAGAGCCAACTATTGATATTTGGTACACCTCAAGGTTATACTTTGAAATATCATAACTTTTCATATCGTACACAATTGTAATTAACCCCTAAATACCCAAGGCAATATAATTTGGTAAAACTTCAAAGTTAAATAAAAGCTCATCAAGTTACTATTTTTAGTAGTTTGTGTTTTTGTAAAAATCAATTTTGAAGCCTAATTTTAGCATCAATAAAAGATTTTTTGCAAGGATGCCAAATGGAAATCTGGATTTTCTAGTGTTGAAGATTTTTGGAAATGAGCTTCAAATATACTAGAACTTGGAGGAATAATCACATTAGAAATTAATTTAAAAAAATTGCAAAGTAGATTTTGAGAAGTTGTAAATAAATTGGGGTTGTGTATATTATGCCCTTTAACCACATGTTTTTTGGTGACTAACTTTTTTGATTTGATATGTGAAAAGAAGATTGAAAGACTTCAAATCACTTTTACAATTTTAACACCATCACAATCAAACGTTATAACCTTTCAATCTATAAGTGATATTGTTATGTTTTCTTTTCTCATATAATCTCTAGTTTGAATTTTTATGGTTACAATTTGAAAAAAATTGATAAAATTGATCAAAATGTTGGATTTTTGTTCAATTTAAAGCAAATTCCAAAAGCTCAAAAAAGGCCTTAGGCATTTAGGGGTTAAGGACAATAATAGGTGCGTACACCTTACAAAAAACCAATTCAGTATGATTCACATTGCACTTGGCCTCATTTCGCATACAGAATCAAAATGATATTGTTTGAACCTTTATCAATTCCAAGGCCATTTTAAAATTCAGGAGCACTCAAAATTGCCATTTATATTGCAAAGAGCAAAGAACTTTTGAATTTTTTTCTTGCATATTTAACCATAGGATCTTGCACTATGCTAGTATAAGAATGTGTGGAAGAAATTATATAAACTTTTACTACTTAGATTGCAAGAAACTTGCAATTAAAGTGAAGAAAATTATATTTTTTTGCTCCTTGTGTGACTAAATTATAAGACTTTTATGTTGAAAAATTGAATTAAAAATCTAAGAAAAAATTCAAAATAAAACCCCTTGGTTTTCTTTCTTAAATTTTTTTCATTTAGTAGAAGAAGGTATGAGATTGAAGGAAAAACTAAATTGTTAATAATTCTAAATGGAATTGAAACACACTAATCCCAATGGAGATTGTTCTAGCAACCATTCTAAACTTTGTGCAACTTCTTCTTTTTGAAAATTTTGAAAACTAAGTTAAAAAACGAATCCAATACATTATTTTCTCAAGAAGATGTTGTCATTACCCACAAAACAAGAAGCTCTTTAACTTTCACATCACCAATCCAAATGGAATGAATCAAAGCTTTCCATGAATCAAAACTTGAAATAAAAATTATTTCAAGTTTTTGTGGATTCTTTTAAATTTGCTATAGAGCTCCACTTTATACTTAGGATGGTAACTATGGTAGCCAACCCATACTTGATCACCCTCCTATTCTTGGCCAATACACTGTTGTAATTCCAACCATAGGTTGTTGTAGTTTGCAAAGTTCGAGGAGCAATTTTGGCACATTAGGATTGGTTGCAACGCTATGAATATTGCAACCGGCCCGTGGTCGACTTTGCAATAGCCTACATTACTATTGTAGGTTGAAGAGAATTTTTCACTAAAAAATTCTTAATAATTACATTTTTTGTAATAAAATTCTGGAAAAATATGCAATCCTTCCGAATTCTATTTCTGTACATGAGGAAAATTTAGCACTCAGAAAACCTGTGCTCCAAATACGCATAATTGCTTAAGTGATCAGGTATGGGTCGGCTACCATATACCAAAAATTGTTGGGAGTCTAAATTAAGGGTCAGTTTTCCAGATTCTCTTGGCACGCATTTTCTAGATACCAAAATGAATAAACTGTAAGTGTACTAAGAATCGACCTTAGGTTCTCATGAATAGATGCTGTACATTTTAGGCAAGAACTGGAAGGGTCAGTTGCAAAACCGATGCTTCCAGCTTTGCATTTGGGAGCGTGCTGGGGTCTCTGCTGTACACTCACATTGAATGAGCTCTAAGCGTAAGTCGCATAAAAAGTGGCAGAGGAAGACTTCGTACTAACTTATTTGCAGCTGCAGCTCCCCAATGCAAAACTAACTTACCCATGGTCGAATTGCTGCAAGTCTGGCAAACTTCAGAAAACTGTACCGCAAAACAAGTCAGTTAAGTTATATCTATGAGTCGCCTGTTGGGTCCGTGGCTGCTGAATACTCTGAACACGGCTGCATTAACTTAATGCACAGAGCTCAGAACGATTTACCTGGGACCTAGGTTAGAGGAAATGATCAGAAAATACTTTCCACACTCGAATCACTATACTCAATTGCAGTATTTTGTTCTTAAGTCAAATATGTCTGTGCTAGTTCAATAATGTTTTAAGCACCAGGAACACCATAGAGGGTACAATGATTTGTCCTATTAAATTAGTACGTGTTTCGAAACGAATTTATGTATAGTTTTTACTTCTTACAAAGGAGGAATATTTTTACCAATAGCACTGGTACACATACAATGGGTAAAAATATTCCTCCCCTGTAAAGTGTTATAGCCATTTGTAAGTTCGTTTTGTAACAGGCACGATTAGTACAAATCAGTGTAGCAGTCTAGGTGAGAATGTATTACCTAGCTCAAAGCAAAGAATAGTCTTCAATAGAAAGCACAGAATAAAATAATACATAATAACGAACAGTACCGGTAGTCGGTTTCATGCGTGGTTGATTAGGCAAGCATAACCACTTATCATCTGGACTTATTTAAGTTTTGTGGACTTACCTTCCGCAAGGGTGATAAGCAGTGTGTGAAACTCCAAAGGCCACATCGGAAGAGAATCGGTAGAAGAGATTACAAAAGAATCTTGATTTCGACAGAAAAGAGGTTGTGTTCAATGTTGATTGTAAGAAATTCACCTCATCAAGTAGTTTTTTCTGATCAACGATTGAAAAGCAGATTGAATCACCAGCTCCTGCCATGTGGGGAGACGGCATCGACGAGATAATCTGCCCAACAACACTTGCCTGAAACCTAGTGATGCAAGAGACCAGTGGGACTATTAGCCACGTCTTCCATACTACAAACCATAGTGAAGCTGACTATCTTTATTTCATTTGATCAAGAATGGCCAATATAATCATGGAGGATCTAAAACCTCCACTACTCAATCGATATCAAAATTGCCTTCCCTTAATTTTGGAGGTCCCTGATTGAGAAGAGGAAGCCCCGAAGTGACTCCTAGATTCTCACATCTGCAGACCCACCTGCTATGGAAGATAAACACAACGATAAAATTTCCCATGAATGTCATAGATCACTGACAGGTTGAATATTTGTATCAGCTGACCTCAAAGTCAATCAGCATCTTGCCTGCACATACAATAGAGAAATTGGTCAATCAAAATTGTAAACCAAGTTGTGATAGGCAATGTTTTTAAATTTAACTTAGGTTTTCGGTTATGTAACAATGAGGGGAAATACTTGAAAAATTGATAAAGCATTTTTTGTCATTCTGTGCAACAGTAACCGATGCATGACTCACTTGGTCAATTCTGTTTGGATAACGATGATGACGCCTTCACTGGCTGAGGCACCTCCCCCTCCTCAACGGGCATGCCCTCAGAATCCTTGTTCTCATCCTTGTGCCAAGGCCCCTCCCAACTCAGGAAAGCACCTGCTTTAGAGTCCTCTTCTTCCAGGAGGTCTTTAGATGTATCGGACGGGATACGATGACGCTGCAAAATTCTTAAGGATGCTTCTCTTGCAGCTCGGAAATCTAGAACTACTACTCGACTATCATCCAAATCGAAGCGGAGGCTGGTCTCCTGACATTCTTCTACAAGTTTTCGTAGATGCCGTAGGTTATGGACTTCAACTCCATTTACTTTGTTCACCTATGAGAACAAAGATTTGACACTGACATGATTTGACATTCACAAAATAAAAGCCATCAACATAAATCAAACAGCAAGGAAAAAAGCAAAGGCAGAATACAGCATTGCATGCAAACTTCAATTCATCCTAGAGCTCTTGACATGGCATACAACGCCGACCAGATGGCTGCAAATCTGGGAAAATACCTGAAATTCATGAAATCTTTCGTAGCCAGCATTTATCTCGTCCATCAGAACCTGTAAGTCAAACACTGAGTTATTGTATACATCTAGAAATGGCCTCTAGATTAAGTCATGAATAAGACAAGCTGAATGCCATTTTGGTTGTGAACTTGAAACTACAGGTAAATGCACCCGATGCTTAAAATGATTTTCTTCGACAAAAAGTGATCTCAGAAATACATCTCGTTTATATACAGTTCTTTAGAAAATAAACACGAAAGCATCAAAGGAGCCACCAATTCTCACTTGTGACAAGATGACGAGTTGTTGCCCAGGCTTGGTTGGATAAGCAGACAAGGCTTTCTCACACAGACGCCGTGGTGAGGTATTGTACCATTCCTCCCCATATTCTTGCAAATAGGGTTGAGACAAGGGTGTGAATACAAGGCCCGCAAAGATGAAGTAACTTGGTAATGTGTCAAATTGATGTATAGGCACCAAAGGTCGCAACTGCAAAAAAGCATTGATCATGGGAGTTATGATTTTGTGTTATGATCTACAGTATCATTGCAGATTAAAATTGTCCGTTGAGGAAGTCAGATCCATTCAATACTATGTACCTCTTCCTCATCTAGAAAATTCACTATACATGGTTGCCCTGGCATGTTGATTGCACAATTATGTGCGATACATTGGAAAGCTTGGGTTCCTTGACATCTTTTACTAACATCCACCAGTCACTCAGATGCGCTCCTTTGTCAAAAATACATTATCATCCATAGATCCTGGCTTCTTTATCTTTCAGAAGACATCTCCTGACCCATTTCATTACATAACAAGTAAAAACTGCAGTGCAGCATACGTACATTGATCGCCAATTCCTATTTATTCGATTTGACAGTCCAACCCCAAAATAGATACTGAGACAGAAGGGAAAAAAGTAAGGATAGTGCTACATACAGGGCCCAGCTTGACGTCAAAATGGAGTTTTTGCCCGGCTCGCAGAACAGATACTTTGGCAGTTTCACCAGCCTTCTTCATCGACACCAGGTGATCAAAAGAGATGCGCTCCCTGTTACGAAAATGCACTGCAATTTTCAGCCTTGTCAGCTCACCCTCACCTAAGCGTCAATTTTTCAGAAGGTACCCTCACCAGCCTTCGAAACTAATTATTTGTTACAGTCCAAGTATCCGTGGTGTACCTTCATGCAAAAAATTCATGATAGTACAAAGAAACTCATAACGATGCTAACGTAAAGGCATGCAGTATACAGGAATGTGAAGCAAGTTGAAGAAATCCAGGTAACGGATTTGAACAAAGCATTTAGAGTATTTAGGCTGGAACTATTACCTGTTCCATCATTGGCGATGGGAATATCATCGAAAGCCAGAATTACATCATCTCTCTTAAGACATCGACTGGTATCAGTGAGAGGGTGAATTTTGTTAATCAATACGCCTGTCAGACCAGGGGGCATCCTGTAGTGCACCAATGGTAATATGTCAGGAGTGAAAACAATGCGTGGCATTAACACAACTATGCTGATGTGTCTTTCTGGAGTTCAATTCCTCTATTCTTGCGTGGCGAAGTGATGATTTCTTTTCTGTGGTGGAAACGAATAGAGAAGCTCAAAACGTGACTGAAATAGTGACAAATAAGATGTTTCATATCAAATTTGTGCTAGATTTCTCTACATTGAAGAAGGTTCCAGAGTCTTTTACTTGAGAAGCTCGCGTAGTTGCACGTTTTCAGTTGACTGGCATGTGACGCCCAACGAACAGAAGCCAATGTAGCTTCCAGATTCCTCCACGTCAGCCAGAAAGTGCCTAATGACTGGAACTGGTATAATATACCTGCAAAATAATCGAAGTAACATTAATGATGCCTCAATATCAAATCTCAAGAACTGCGAGTATCACTGTCCAGAAGAAAATCTGAGAGACTTCCAGAATTTAATCCTGCGATGAGATTTCAAATTTCAAAACACTTCAATCCTTTTCGTACTAAGCAGTCGCACAGATAGAATAAAAACTTATTGGATAGGTAATAACAGACCCTATATTTTCTGCGTTCGCAAGATTTTGAAAGGCTACTCCAACCACCTTGTCCTCCATAAGGGCAGGGCCACCGCTGTTCCCTGGATTGATGGCAGCATCAATCTGGATGGCCATGAGGTGAGCAGCCCCATGCACATACCGCGTTGGCTCAACTCGAGACACAACACCTCCGGTAACTGAGATGTTATCGCCTCCTGCAGGATTCAGAGCAAGTCGTTGTAACACCATTAACACGATAAAATACTCCGAGAAGTGCAGTCTCGAAGAAGTCCCTTAAACCGTGAGTGCCCAAAGGGCCAAAAGGGCCAGCTTCCAATATTATCTATAGGATTTCCAATTCAGGAAATTTCAAGAGAGGTAACAAAATGTTCCCATCAAAAGAGGAAATCATACCCCTACATATTTGGACAATAGAAATATGTATTAAAAGTAACTGTAATTCACTATTAGCTCGCAAAAATGAACTATCTTTTTTTAGCTTAGACACTTACGGATTATAAGCAACAGCGTTTTAATACATCAGCAAGTACTTAACCATGAAACCACTGTTCAATTGAACAGCAAAGAGTTGGTATGACTAATTGCTTGTCCATTTACCTTGAGGGTATCCAACAACCGCGACAGACTCTTGGAGGAACGGGATATCCCCAAGTTCAAGCTCTAACATTCCTTCCCAAAATTCATCGTCATGAACTCGCAAAACAGCCAAGTCGCATTCATGACCCACAGCCTCAATATGCGCATGGTACTTGATGGGCGACCCATGCTTGCGGACCATCATGTGTGTTTGATCAGCTACCACATGCGCATTTGTTATAATTCGGCGCCCTGATATCACAAACCCTGCAAATCACCTCCATTTTGTATCAGATCTTGACAATCCAAGTAAAGAACTGCACCTGTATTTGTATTGAAATGCATAATCAAAACCTGGTCAAGTGAGTCAAATGGATGCATGTTGTTAACCGCTATATGCCCAATGGGGGCTTCTTAAGTCACAAAACTCATATTTAGTGCCACGTTATGAGAATTCTTGCCAATCATAGACTGGCGATCCCTATCACAAAAAAAGAATAAATTCAAATGAGATATGAGCATTTGAAAAATGCAGCTTCCAAAAAGTCAACAGATCTCTACAGTCCATACATTTGTTCAATTAGAATGGCAAAAGCGTCCAATGCATGATCTTACGTAAGGTAGTCAAAACAATCTAATCTAAGATTCACCTCGTCATTCAAAGTCAAGAAAAAAAGAAAAACGTTTGAACTTCAATAATCGGTGTCCTACTTCAAAGGGAAAAAAATCAATAATCCAGTCCAATGTTTAAAAATGTTAAATATAAAATTTTGACATCATTTTGGAATAGCCTATAACTTCCACAAGGAGGTGAAAATGACCCTAAACAATGCATGACTTCAAGGGTTACCAGATCTCTTTGAAAGCATAGTTTCATAAAATTAAAGCGACCATTGTGTCTTCCACATTCGTACTGCAATAAAAAACCAGGTGGATCATTCTTAAGGTTCAAACCTTCGGACACTCACCAGAGCCAGTGGCCTCACGCTGCGCTTTGTTCTGCCAGGGAAGGAAGTAGTTTGGGCTACTGGAAACTGCAAAGATCTTCACAACGGCGTCCAAAGCAATTTCAGTAGCCAGATACGGATCTTGTGCTCGACCTCTCTCGACAGAGGGACTTGCAATACTCGTCGTCAACCGGCGCGCATTCGTCAACAAATGCAATGTCTTCTCGTAACCCAAGCCTTCACCATTCCGAGGATTGGACCTCAAGTTATCAAAAATCCCAGATCTAAAGAAAGATGGAAGACTCTGTATTCTGGATGCAACTGCATTGCATGTCTCCACTTTCCCTGCAGCTTGATATGAGGTTAACAAACCTCGGGACAGAAGCAGACTCCGTCGAAACGGTGCCGACTTCATCTTGTTGTACATGTTTCTCCAACGCACAATAAATTTGATAGACTCCTAATTCCGGATTCCAACCATTCCTCCTTCGAGAACGAAGCTCACGGACATTGTCACATAGCCGCTATGTGATCCTTTCGTGAATATTGTACGCACTCAAAAAACTCATCTCTAGGTTTAGACTACCGTCGCTCTCCCGCTCGTCCTTAAACCCTAAACCCTAAACCCCAAAACCCAAACCCTGGCAAAACAAAGATGGCGATTCATTCGCCAAGACTGTAATTTGAAGAATGGCGGCTCGATTTGCAGACCAAAATCAGAGACAACAGGAGCGCTAGCCTCTTATAGTGCTATCAATGTCGATATACAAACATGCAATTATTAAGATCACTGCAAACCTTTTACACGCCAAATTATGCAGCAAGATGAAGCATCCGGTGTCAGTAATAATCTAGAACACCAATGCTAAGCTTAGTTCATGCGGCCCTCCAGAGGTCTCGAATTAAAGAATTCATCTGGAGGAAAATTGTGGCGTTGCTTTGGCTCTTGTGTCTTTGGCAAGGAGCAGCTCCCCAAACCTAACCCTAATTTCTTGACCTACATTTATGCAGTTTGTATCAGCCAAAAGGTGGTCATGTCAATACTGGTAATGGCAGCGTTTCGATAATAAATATGGAGTATAGCAAGATTCCGGCAGCCCGGGAAAATTTGTAGCATGAAAAGGTGGGTGTTTTCATCGACAGGGCAGGACGGGCAGAAATGCTTACACTACATTCAAAAATTTGGAAATCGGCCCAATAGTGCTAAGGTAACTCAGCCTATGACACGCCAAGTTTGGAGCAGCCTAATGCAGGCCAAAAAGTTCTTCAAATGTACATGTGTCTTGTGAAATGTACTTCACAAGAACTTTTTAGCTTGTATTAGGCTACGGCATGTCATAGGTTGAATTACTTTATAGAGGGTAGCTGAGAATGGTGATTTGTGGTTGGGTTTGATTTTGGGTTGTTTTGATAGGATAGAATATGGATAGCAATGTTGGTTGCCATAGTTTCCAAGGAAGGACCACAATTGGACCACCGAAGCCATAGCCATAGGACAGGAAGGGAAAACTCGCCTAATTGCGAAGGTGGGCCCCCAAAAAATTAGGGCAACAAATTTTTTGAAGTCATCAAAGGCTAAGGATGCTCATAAATAAAAGGCACGTATTGAATGCCAAGTGGCCTCTCTTTTATAGAATCCATAAAATGCAATTATGTACCACGATTGTCATACATTGAATTCTGCTAGTATTTGCTTTCTTTTCAATTTTTAAAAGTTCAATGTAATCCAATGATGATGTCACAACCATCAAAATCCTCCACTGTGCATCATTTATAAACATACTATGAAACACATAATCTAAAAATTGTTAAAAAATTAACATGAAATTATAACTTCCACTCACTAAGTACACTTTGTAGAGAAGACTGCCATTTTGAACACATTCCATCAAAGTGGTTCCTACACTTTACTGCCCTACATCACATCTTTTGCAAATGATAGACACTTTTACTAGCAAAAGATGCTGAAGAATTATTAAAATGGATACAACTTCACACATTGAATCACAATCTCACACTAGTAGAAAAACAATGATCACCATAACAAAAAATCAACAAAAAAGTGTTGATGTTGTTTGTATCTTCAATCACGTTGTCTTAGATAGTACTTAACAAAAAACAATTGTCCATTTTGTTATGGTAGTCAAGTCAAAAAAATAAAATAATAATTCATTTATAAATTTGCTCAATAAATAGTTGTTACATGGCAAACCAAAAATCGACCCTATAGAAAATGCCACATAGGCAAAAGTTGTGATGTAAATAGGAGAATTAAATTAATTTTCAAACTTTAATTAGAAAGAAGAAGACAAACTTATTTTAACTTGGAGACAAAACACTACAAGAGAAAGGGGTGTTTTAAGTATAGTCCTAGAGATAATATATTAAGTAATGACCTTTATGTAAATTTTTACTAAAAATCTACATAAAGGTCATTACTTAATATATTATCTCTAGGACTATACTTAAAAACACTTAAAACACCCCTTTCTCTTGTAGTGGAAGAGAGATAACTTCAAAGATAGAAGAGAGGAGATGACAAGCTCTTTATACAAATGGGATGGTAAAAGGTAGAATAAACCATATGGGATATGTGAACCACTTATAGCAACTTCATCAAGTAAAACATGTGGCTAGATTATAGAGTTGCAATAGTGAAGGTTGGAGACAAAAGACATGCCAAGATTACTACACTTCCTAAAGGCAAAATGGATATGGATTGTGTATTTATAACTTCATTCTTTCCATGCACTAAAGTAGGAAAGTGGACTACTAAAATTAATTGAAATCACCATATTCTACCATACATAAAAACAAACTTAGTATACCATTATTTCATTCACAAGAAGAAGTAAGGAAAAGTCCATTCATTAGTAGAAAATGCAGGAATTTTGATAGAATTCTGTTGATTTGGTCGCATTGTCCTGGTCACTATTTTGTTGATTTCAATAGAATTCTATCAAAATTCTTGCGTTTTCTACTAGTGGTTGTACCTTATTAAGTTGTTGTCACCCCAAGTCATACCGGTAGTTTTTTTGGAGTGATTTTGCTTCAACTAGCCATTGCATACAGTGACAATGCTTTCAAGCCACGTTTTGAAGTTGATTAGCAATGGAGCTTGCAATCTTTGAAGTCTTTATGAAAATATACATGTGCTACACATTACAAAACTAATGTATGAAACATAAAGTTCACCTTTGCTTTGATGCATATGTCATGCTGCCAACAATGATGTACCCCCGGTAGAGTCAGTGTCTCTGTGCAAATGTGGACAATCTTCGTTGATCCCCTAATGCAGGGTCTACTCTTGTCAAAGGTTGTTGTCCCAACGTCAACAATTTGTTGTCTCGGATCCCAACCACAATGATCGATCTTGAAGTCCAAACATTGATAGTAATGACAATAATGAGCTTCAATGTAGAAGTCCTATCAAAGACAATGGGCGTTTTCTAGTAAGACCTACAAACAACATGCCTAGTTTTTTTCCCCTAGTAGCAGTAGAGCATGCCTCAGCTGACCTCAACTTGTAGCCATATGACTTCGTCGACGATACATTGGATATGGTTATTAGAGAAGTTGATGACATCTACTTCATGAGTCAAAAGACCAAGTGTGGAGGGCGAAATACAAACTAGGACAAAAAGTTCAACGACACAAACACAAAAGACTGTGACAATGGTAAGGAATTGATTATAGATAGTCATTTTGCATTCATTTTCTGTATTTTTGTAGTAAAATTTACTATGTATTTTACATTGTATTTTACATAAAAGGTGACTTGATTTCTACTAATGTGATCTTGGGTACTCATTGCAAGAACACAATGTGTTTTCTATAGCATTTTGGCAAAATTTAGATTTCAAATCCAGAGTACTACGTACATAATAGGACAATCACATTTGTTGATTGGAAAAATCGACAGCTAAAAATATTGTTGCAAGTACTATGCACTACTTGCAAGTACTGAAACAATACTATAGGAAAAAAGGTAAATTGTCACAAAACATAGAAAAAATGAGGCATAAATTAATAATAATTAGAAAATCATGAACAAAATCCTTGAAAGTTGTCCATTTGTGAGGACTTGATGGTGATCAAATTTCACCAAAAAAATGAAGTTGACACCATCTTCAATGTTCAAAAGTACTTATGCAAGGGAGCCCTACTTGCATGAATCTAGAAGAGAGAAAATAATATTTTTTTAGATGCCCCTTGGTAGGCATGTGCCCACAAAGTATGGAAATAAACCACCAAAATTTCAATTCTAGATCATTCAATTTGAGTACTCCAAACTTAGTGAAAAACTCTAAACCTCAAAGTGTGACAAATTAACAAAATTGACTTATAAATATGAAATGATTTTTTTTTTATTTCTAAAAAATAAGAGATCTGATTACTATCAAGTTAGACATCTCCAATACAAATTTCATGTTCATTGAACTTATGCATCAAAAGTTATAGTGGATGATAACAACATCACTCCAATTGTAATGGAGAATAGAACCGGTGTTTTTTGCAATGACCCTCCTTAGTAATGCATGCTATGAACTTCAAGTGTTTTCCAAAATGGTTGCAATTATTATTGTTTACAATATACTAAATGCTTTTAGTCCTTGCTAATAGGAATCCATTTACATTCTCAAATATGACTAAACAATCATTACAAAGAAATCATATTTTTGTTTTTTCATTTATCATTATATGACTAGAAAATTGACCTTGTAATTGAACTCTCTTGTGGAGGAGGGTACATAATTAATTCTCTCCATTTGAGCATTGTGGGATTTTATATTCACACAATGCCCTTTGTGTGGTGCCTACCAAATCTACACAATCTTGACTAGTGTTGATCAATGGAAGGTGGAAGAGGACAACTCCAATTGCATGTGACCTACAAGAGAAGGCAAAAAACTCTAAAATGCATACTCCTCAGAAAGCACCACTGCCTTTGTATAACAAGACTATTGTACTTATGATGTATCTCAATTAAATGTACAACTACTTTAGGTAGTGGCCTTCAATTACCGCCATAATTAAAAAACCTATGCTAGCATTATTGGAGGTCTACGTAAAACAATGGAGATCCTAGTCTTCACCGCACCTTTTGGTTGTTGCCTTTCCTTTGTGCCGTACTTCGCCCTAAGAATTAGAGGTTGCCTTCCACATGGTCTTTTGTAGCAATGTAGTCTTCCTACTCGATTACAATCATGCTTCAAGTCATACTTGGACCACCAACCGTAGTTTGCATGATACTCTAGTTGGAAATGATTGTGCCATTATAGCTTGAACCACAAACACTTTTTTGGAATTATAATTAATGTTGTTTGAAGGAAATGAAGGATGGTAGAATGGATGCAATGATGGAATTGTAATGTGGAAGGTCACATTTGATTTGCAAAGTAATATATAACATAGTGTCTATCATTAGAGTAAAGGCATGAGTCAAGAGTTATCTCTATGGTTGGTAGACATTCAGTGACATTTACACTTCCATGACCACCAATTCAATGTTCATCAAATTGCTAACCGTTTGCACTCCATTTTTTTCTTTCCAATTTAGACATTTGCATTAGAAGCCTAATGCAAACAAATTCCATTTTTTTCTTGAGTGTACATAGTAAATTTTTCTTCCATAGTAGTGTTGGTTTCTGAATTTTTGTCCATTGGAGATACCAAAATCGATATGTAGCTCCATGCAATTCTACTTGTTCTTGGCTTTTCTGCTACATACATATGCATTGGTCAACCAATGCATTGTCATTCCCATGTGGGGGGATTACAAATAGTCCAAGAAGTTGAAGAAGTCAAATTGTATTTGTTTTTTCTTTATGGTGTAGAAAGTGTCATTTAGTAGCCATAGTACTTCCATTGGTTCTAGAATATTTGTTGCATACATTGGCATTGCTAATCGGATGCATTGTAATTTTAATTTAATTTTTTGAATAGAGGTAGTGGGATTATTGAAGTACGCTACAATCATTTCATTATACTCATCCACTAGCACATACTACAAATGCAAAGCAAATGTAGTGTCATGTGCTTTTGTTTCCCCTACTTGAGACACTTGCATTAGAGTATGAGTGATTTAGAATGGAAGAAATGTACTTGGAATGCAAGAATAGGGTAGGTGCAATGTCTAATGAGGGGATGTCTTCCACTATTAGAAAATGGTGTCCAAGTCAACAATTTTTTTTTAAATTTTTTGTTGATTGGGTTACTATATTGACAGTTTTAACAATTTTTTGTTGATTTGGTACAAGTTAGTACAAGTTAATATAATGGTCACTGAATTTTTTATTGATTCACATAGTACAATGTTCAAATCAACAAAAAAGCGTTAAATTGATGTTCATTTTAAAATCCAAAAGTTTAAAATAAGTTTTCATTATTTGGTCAATATTTAAATCAATATGTATGAACTTCTATGTCATAAAAAATTTAATTTGTAGTAAGAGGACAAAGTTTATATACCACTGTAGTAGGAAGCAAGTGACTTCAATGATGAAGGAGAGGAGAAGACAAGTTCTTTATACAAATGGGGCCGTGGTAGGAAGGTAGAACAAACCATATGGGATATGTGAACCACTCATAGTCTTAATTCACATATCCCATATGCTTTGTTCTACCTTCTACCACCCCATTTGTATAAAGATCTTGCCGTCTCTTGTAGTCTATCGCCAAGTTATAAAGAAGCTTGTCTTATTTCTATTTAAAGTTAAATTAATTTAAAACTTGTCTCTACATCGCAATTTTTGTCTATGTTTTTTTTTTGCCTATTTGACATTTTCTATAGGGCCGATTTTTTGTATGCCAATTTGACATTTTCTATAAGGCCGATTTTTTGTATGCCATGTGGTGGTCATTTATTGAGCAAATTTATAAATGAATTATTATTTTATTTTTTTTACTTCTCCACTATAACAAAATGGACAACAATTTTTTTATTAAGTACTGTCCAAAATAACGCGACCGAGGATACAAACAACATCAACACTTTTTTTGTTCATTTTTTGTTATGGTAGTCATTGTTTTTCTACTAGTGTTTGTAGACAATGTTTTTGTTTTCCAATTGTAGCACAAAGTCACATGTGATAGATGTGATTTTGTTGTACATGCATAGGGCACATATATACCTCTAGTAATGAATTTGATAGTTTCAACGGGCTCTATATGGAAGAAATGCACTAAGGCATTTCCGAAGCACTATTGTAAAGATTGGAATGTATTGTTTGGCCATCCTTAGAGAAGTGATCATATTGATTGGAAATCATGAATAATACATTGCAGGTGGTGATGTTGTGAAGTCCTATAGATGAAAAACATTGTAGTATGTGCGTTGCTAGTGTTGGATGAATCACGACAGCAATGCCGCAATGATCAACTTTGGATTAGAAAGCATAGTAGGGTATGTTTCTAGAACTTGAGATGCATGCACTACTCCTATTCAAAGTGCAAAGTGCATTAGAAATTGAATTTTTAATAGCGACCGCTACAGATCACCTCATACATAATAGAAGAGAAATAATATTCTTGAATGTGGAGAGGTCTAAGGCAAAGAGATTTATCAAATGACAAATGGGAGGAGGATTTAGGAAAAGAACTTGCAAATGATTGTGATCACTTGTTGGACGTAAACGTTGACATGCGGCAAGCCAACAAATGCTAAACAACGCATTTGCCATGATGGATGAGCCTTATGTTTTTGAAGAAAGAGTCGTGAATGTGGTAATGGGAGCATATTCCTTGGTTGATGATGTTTATGAGGTATCTAATGCTAGTGCCAACAATAGAGAAGACAACTCTGGTGATTTCTATGGAGAGAATCTTCTTGTTGATATGGACAACGGGGACACCGTTGAGGAGGTGGAGTTTGATCCCTTGACACTAGAAAAGTCACTCCACAAACTATATGATGGCTCAAAGTACACAACCATAGCAACCACTATCTTATTGATTAATTTGTTCATTGTCCATAGGGTGAGCAATAGTTGTGCAAATGAATTATTCACTCAGGGGTCATTTACAGTGTCCATTAGAAATTATGTGCGAACAAAACTTTGGCCCCCCTATATACTTTTTGAATTTTAAATAAAACAAAATTAAAAAAATATGAATAGATTTTCCTACTTTGAAAGTTTATGTTTTGAATTATTGATATTTTTATTTGTCAACAATAATTAGTTACAAATTTTTGAAGTAAAAAGATACATTGTAGAATTGAAAAATAACTTTCACACCCCTATATAATATAAGAAAAAATTGTCTAAAAAATGAACAAAAAATCCCTAAAAATAACTCATTATTGAAAGCTCATTTTGAGTTGAATATTGACTCAATGGTCATCTAAATGTGTCCTCTATAATTATTTGAGTTGAAAAACATGCCATTTTAGTTCATTTTCAACCTCTTCTAGAAATTATTTCATATTTATTTGAGTTGGAAATTTTAGCAATAGAAAGCTATAGTCATTATTAAACAATGTTCAAAATTTAAGGTTGAAATTATAGTTTATTAGAAACCACTTGTTCGCACGTGGTTTGTTATAGTAGAACTAAGTGCCACCCCCGAGATTATTCACAATACTCAAGGTTACCTTCTGTTGAAGGAAAACTTATTGTTGCAAAATCACTATGCTACTAGGACATTGACAAAGAAACTAGGCCTTACATATAACAATTGTCATGCATGTCAAAAAAGCTACCCAATTTGCTAAGGTGAACTTGTTGTTGTACTATGATGTCCAAACTGCAATCTTTAACAATACAAGGATGATAATAGGTAGAAGTATCCTTTAAAAGTATTGCGACATTTTTCCTTGTTTCGGGATTGCTAAGAGTGTTCTGTAGTCTAACCATATTCAAACTCATGGCATGGCATTTAATTTGCAGAATAGAAACAAACAAGAGAGGAGGGAGAAAACATGGTCAGACATCCATGTGATTTGAAGGCGTGATAGCATTTTGAGAGAAATGTGGATCCATCATTCACATGGTCAAACTTCATTAGTTTTCTCATATAGTAATATATATCTAAAATTTAACTTCAATTTTTAATAATTAAAAGCATTAATACAAAATTTATATGATTTTTTTTTGTAAAAATTATAGAATGAAATATAAGCATTACAAAAATGTTTAAAATTATATCGACCCCTATACTATATCTATAGATTTGTGATGAACCAAATTTTTAGTATACGTACATTAGTCTTAATGGATTTGTTTATTTGCTCCCTAATTTATTTGGAAATCCTTTATAAATTTTATTCCAAATGAATAAAATCACCTATCTATATTATGCCATACATCATTTTTTAAATGCATGAAGTATCCCACCTAAGGCAATGAATATGTCTATAATAGTTGTGCATTACTCATTGACCTCTTCATATTCATAATTCAAAGATCAAGGTAATTATTTTACTAGCTAGGCAAATATAGACATGCAACAAGATACTCTAACCTTCCCAAGAACACATTGCAAGCATATTTACAATTTTATATTTTTTGTCGAGTCCCACAATTAAAAACCCAATTCTTGTATGGTTCTAGGCATTGACTTATACAATTATCTTGCACTAATTCATTAATTTTACTTATTACAAGATTAGAAATTCAATCGAAATAGCAAAATATCAAGTTCATGCCATTTACGCAATAAGAAAGGAACAAATTCCCGTACATATGTTGCAAATATTAAATAAATAGTATCACAACCTGTGTAACAAAATCCATCACAATTCATCTTCGAGAAATATCAACAAATACCCTTATATATGTTGTGAATATTAAATATGTAGAGTCACAACCTGTGTCACAAAATCCATCACACTTTAATCCTTGAGAAATATCATCCAATTATTTCATTTTGATGTTTACAATGAAAACTTAGAACTCTACGAGAGTCTTTTTGATTGAATTTTAAAGTTCAAAATGCTATGATTAAACTCTAATGTTCAAAATGCTATGGTCAAACTCCAATGCTATCATCAAACTTATTGTAGATTACCTAACAGGACTTAATTTTTGAAACTTTTAGACATATTTAAGTGGTTTTTGCTTCATTTTGGTAGTGTGTTTGATGGGTTTTAAAATCCAAATCAATGATTTTGTGTTGCAAATTGAATTCAATGGAATTGTTAAAGGTGTTGGATTTAAATTTAAGACACCAATTTAGTGATAGCTAGTCCAATTAGATTTCCAAGGTGAATTTTAGTCCGAGTAGGAGTGGTTGACTCCCAGTGAAGCCCAGTGGGAATGTCAAGTCGGGATGTGGTCGAAAGTCCAAATCGGTGGGAAGTGGTAGTCTGTCGAAGCAAATGGTAGTGATTCCGATTGGGGATGTTTAACAGGTTACCAATTTAGGTGTCCAATAGGAGCCAATGTTGAGTGAGGTCCAATTAGGAGTTATGCAAACTGGTGAAGTCAAATCAATTGAGTTAGTTAATGCGGTTGGTGGCTCTTGTCTCCTCTTGATTTTCTATTAGGAGGATTTTTCTTGGAGGTTTTGGTACCCACTGTTGAGCGAGTCCAGTGCGAGTCCCAGCTAGTTGAGTTGTATTTTGTTTCTTGGTGTTTGGTTGTGCTGAATTCGTGTGATAATTGGTTATGCTGAGTGTGTGTCACTGTGATGGAGATGAGTATCCTAGTCAGGGAATGAGCATGAAGACGGTGAGAATGGTTGGAAGGAAGTAATTTTAAATCAAATTGGAGATGTTGAGTGCAAGTTGAATGAGTCCAAAGAATGGTTGTAGAAGTTTGAGATGACAACGGAATATTATGTTAAACTTTATATCTAGTACAATGAACAATTGTAACGGTGATTTGAACACCAATTCTGAATTAATAGAAAAAATATTCTAACCAAATTGGTGTATAGTGTCATGTATTTAATGCTTGAGGCATGAGTTTCTATGTGTATGTGATTGTCGAAATTGGAAGTTACAGCTTGTGTGATTCAAGTTGGAAATTTATAAGTATGTTTAGTATTAATGAGGAATGATGTATATGTTTGTGAGCTTAATTGGAGTGTATGAGTGACTGAACTATGTCATGAAGAATGATATCTAATAAGTGTAATGCGAGTTTTATCTTCATTCCAATTTAAAGTGTTGTTGTAGTGTTGTCATAAGGATGTCCTAGTTGGAGTTAAGTGAGTTAATTTAAGTAGTTGACATGAGTTTAATTTAATTTGGTGAAGCATTAAGCTAGAGAAGTAGTATTATGGACGAAAAAAAGATCAAATCCAAATTGGCTTGTAAGAGTTGTAAGTTTTGTAGTGACAAGAGTTATTCAAAGCCAAGCTATATTACAAGCGTGAATCCCAAGTTGGAGAAGTAGTATCATGGACAAAAAAAAGATCAAATCCAAATTGGCTTGTAAGAGTTGTAAATTTTGTAGTGACAAGAGTTATTCAAAGCTAAGCTATATATATTACAAGTGTGAATCCCAAGTTGGTTAAAGAAGATTTTTTGGTTCCCTTGAATAAAGACAAAGAACAACTAGAAAAGAGCTAAACCAAATTTGAAGCGTAGAAGTCACACCAAGTTGTTCTTGGTTCAAGACCAATTTAGGAATGTCCTACCCCAGCCTACAATGTTGACTTGTAAAGAACCGAATTGGTAGACAAAGAACAAATAATAGTTAAAAGATAAAGAAAGAAAAAAAAATGAAAAAAAAAGAATTGAAGATTAAAGAATTGATTTGGGAGAATATTATTATCCTTGTGGACTTTAAAGGGGAGTGATGAAATTTAGTAATTAGAATTATAGCGTGAGCAATTACATAGCCTAGTTGTAATTAAATGAACTCTTTTAAATTCTTTTGGTTGTAATGGCCTGTTAGGTAAATAACGGAATCAATCCTATTTAAATAATCCTCCTTTGATCAAATTGATACTATAGCTTAGGTTTATTAGTTTAGCTATCAAGCCTATCTACACTTATAAATCAACACTTACAAGATATCAAATAGAAGCATCTTTGATTGTAATAGAACTCACAAGAAATCATTCCTTACAAATCAATTGAGGTTTAGCTAAACCTCAATTTAGGAAGAAGACAATTCAATCTTATTAGATAGAAAACACCCAAACACACCTTATTTTCATTCCCCATGAATACAAGTTGACTGAAAATTCAAAAACAATCTAAAATTAGAAGCAAACTAAGAACCAAAAAGAAGGTGACTTTCAAGACTTTTATAATAACTCCAATATCAATAGTATAATCCAACAAGTGAATCGAGTATATGTGCAAGTCTAATTTGAAAGAGAATTTTATAACAACTAATGTATGAAAAACATTCTCTCTACTATGAAGAACAACCCAGAGAAAAGGAAAAAGACTCAAGTTTGGCACAAATCCAATAAAATTTTGTAACAAAAATTCAATTTGTTTAGAAGACACATGAGGCACCGTCACAATAGCCCCAAACCTAAGAATGTACAGCAGTGACAGTACTTGCACGTATTTTTGTTTTAGTCACAAGATTTACATACAAACCACAACCACCCAAATCAAATCGGTGAAGCTACTCAATCCAAACTTTTTAAACCCCTAAATGTCCGGTCAGGGCCTTTTGGGGTTTAAAAACATTGTTGCTTTTGAAGTATTATAAGTTTAAATGTCACTAAGGTATGGAAATCTCAAATGTACAATCTTGTCAAGTATGTGTTGTAAAGGAATTGAATCAAATTTGGAGTCATTTGGCCACATAGATTGTAAGATTGTAATGTTTGTATTGAGAAAGGATGCTGAAATTTTCCTTGCAACACATTTGGAGGTGAAATTCAATTTCTAAACCTACTCAAATGAAAAAAAAATAAAACTATAGAGTGCTTCAAAACCAACATACAAGTACATTGGTGAAGGCTCATTGTGTTTACAAAATGGCTTTGAAATGTCAAAAAATAGCAAAAAAAGTTACATAAAACACATCTACGGCTAAACCTCCTTCTATGAAAATGCTTCTCAAACACTCATATTAACTTTTTGTATTGACTACACAAACTAGCCTAGTATACACAACTTTCCCCAAAAAATTATTTGGAAACGGACACTATATGAAGAAGAAACAAGCCGTTGAAGTTCATTGTAATCCCCAAATGTCTAGATTCTGAACTTCAAAATGCTTTCAAACATTCAAAACAACTAGGATTGATATGAAATTTTTATCACAATAGAGTTAATCGTAAAGGTTGTCCTTAGTTGGAGAAACGCTTAACTAAGAATAGTACCAATCTCCATGAGACTCTAGTTTTGGTGCTCCAAAGAGTTTTGTCCTATGTTATTTTCAACCTCTGGCTCCTAATCCCACATTGCACACACTTTATGTGTGAATTCTAATAACTAAACTTCAAGGGGAATAAAACACAACAAATTTGATTGAAGCAGATACAAAGCCCTTGAAGTTGCAGCCATCAAACTGAAGTTAGGTGAACTCAAATTCAACCTGTGAACTTTGAATGGCTTCCAAAAATTTAGTACATCTTGGATTGATTTGAAAATTTCACCACTTGAAGAAAGAGTACAGATTTACCAACAAGTATTATTAATTAGGACATTGGATGCAAAAGTTATAGCACTTTGAGTTGGACTTCTAACTAAGTACAAACACTTTTGGTCCCCGAGGGCACTTAGGGGTTCATATAACCAGCCTCCTCTACTATGCTACCATATCCTCCTTCTCTCACCAACCTTAGACACAAGATTTCCCCAGTTCAAAACTCCCTCCACGCACACCATATCCCAAGAACTTGCATCCCAATGTGATGACAAAGAGCTTGAGAATTGTGAAGGATTCTACACAAGCTTCCTGACTCCTGCCACCCCTATCAACTTCACAATCATCAAGTGTCGCAATTGTCACAATGTGAGTGCCATTGGAAGTGCATCAATCCCCAAAGACAGTGCAGTAACATAAAATACAGCCATTCAGCCATTCACCGAGCAGCTGGCCAGCTGGGAACGCTGGTGTTAAAAGCACCTGAATCATAATCAGACGAAGTCGATGTGTAACGCTGCTTCTGTTGGTGTTGGTGTTGCTGCTGCTGGTGAGTGTGAGCTGCCCCGGTGTTGGCCTCTTCAATGGTAAGCGCGCTTCGAAGCTCCTGGACCACCTCCGCCATGGAAGGCCTGTGAATGGACTTGGGCTCCACGCACATCATCGCCATGTCTGTCAATTTCCACACCGCCTCTTTGTCAGGATGGGAAGACTTCAAGCTGGGGTCCAGGATCTTGTCTGTGTCGCCACCACTCTGGAGCGTCCTTCGCACCTGCAAGTCATCAGGTCCACTGTCAGTGAGAGCGACGTCGATTCTGTTCACTTTATTGGCGGTGTTCCATGAGGCGTTTCGAGATGGATGGACATAAGCTCGCTATGTCCATAGATGTGCAAGTCCAGTTGCCAGTTGTTAGAGCAGCAGCTACCGCTACCTAATCCTTTCATTGATAGCTGTTCAGTATTCATTACCGTGTGTGGTTATGGCCTTCCTAACCGCTACACCCCTGAGCTACCAGTCCCCTTTTCTGACTGCTTAGTCTGGTCCTTCTGTAACACATCTATTTATCAATGCATTACCTATTTCTATACAAATTGCATTTCGTACGCAACATTGTGCACTGTGCACTGGTCGGCTAGGATTTCCCCCTCCTGCTCCCTGATCGTTTCATTTCCTTAATTTCTTGGGGTCCACTGCGACATTTTAATGGAATTTATAGCGTTAATTTAACGAAACTCACGTTTAAATTTGATAGGCAAGGAAGAGTAACGGCCTGTGTATGAGGCGATTGAGTTCATTCTCTCATACAGACGGCTATTTAGCATAAAAAGGGAGATTATTCTTGTTTCTATGACGGGAATATCAGGAGTTTACTGGGTACGTGGTTTTGCACTAGGAACGGGGGAAATCAGGGAAAACAAGCAAACAGGGAGAATCAATGGGCATTGATTTTCCATGCTGGCAACAGTGTGAACCGGGGTGGCGATCTAGGAAGGCCAGAGATAGTCTCCCTTAGATTGCTCACTTGGTTGTGCATGAAAACATCCACGGCAAAGGTCGCCATCTAGCCTACACAGAATTTATGTTCATGGGCTAATTGAGGCAAAGTTTTCTCCCATCTAGCTCACATTGCGAAGAGATCAAGTAGTGGTAAGCAACTAGGTACCCAGTCACAGAGCGTCCAAGCAAAGTTGGACTGCGGTTCAGAAGCTGAAGGAAGCGGGACACGGCCTGTCAAGAGCTCCAGAAGCACCACGCCAAAGCTGTACACATCACTCTTTGACGTCAAGAAGTGAGTTGTCACATACCTGCAGACAAGGAAGAGAACTGACAAAATTAGGATTCAAATCACCATGAATTATGTGGGATTTAGAGCAACGTGTGGAAGTGAATAAGGACTGGATAATGGCATTTT
The DNA here is from genome assembly GCA_947034895.1 of Rhytidiadelphus loreus. NCBI lineage: Eukaryota > Viridiplantae > Streptophyta > Bryopsida > Hypnales > Hylocomiaceae > Rhytidiadelphus > Rhytidiadelphus loreus. The sequence continues at coordinate 1,598,322 of OX344762.1, forward strand.
TATCGTACGCCTAACATCTGATGTAAATACAAGAAAGAAAGATTCTTGTTACGGATGAAAACCTCAACCAATACAATCTGTCACATTCTCTTCCAAAATGACATTCGTGTTATGGTGGCTCATATAAGGTGAGCTAATTACTCTGGGTCAATGTATCCTCGGCTGCCCTTGACGACGGTGATGGAGCCATCTTCCCCGGGGAACAGTCTTGACAACCCAAAGTCGGCCACTTTGGCCGCTTCTTTTGTGTTGGTGAGCAGGATATTGGAGCTCTTCACATCTCGGTGCACTATGCATGGATTGCACCCAGTGTGTAGGTACTCCAGTCCTGGAAGATTCAATTCACCAACGTCCCACACTCAGTACAAAATTGCCAAAACCAATCCTCACGTGTTTTAAAAAACGTAGCAGCGTTAAAATTGGCGGACTTCAAGTTAGAAACTGTCGTTAATGCGATGATCACACATGGCTACGTTTAATGCAATTATGTTTGCTGGAATACTTCAGGGACTCGTTTTCTTCTATTGTTGACAAAAGGATCTGATCATGCCCTAACGAAGACTGTGAGTTTCACTGAAAAACGCTGGACAAGAATTGATACTCATGGGGAACCAGAAGCAGGGGATCAGGGGATCAAAGTTGAACTTGGCTACCTTGCGCTGCATTCAACGCCACATTCAGGCGGGCCTTGAAATCAAGCACTCCCAGATGTCCTGACGCTATTTGAGTACATTACAGTTTCACGGAAAAGTGTCAGTCTTGAAGGAACGGAGGACACCGAAAATGAGAATAGGTTGACAGGGTTCAGTACAACCAGTGAGGGAAAAAGGTTGTGGAATACATTTGGAAGAAAAACTTGTGAGATTTTGTGCTAGGATTGATCATACCATTCAATCGGTCTCGTAAAGATCCCTGGGGTAAATACTCGTATACCAACATTTGGTTTCCCGTTTCATTGCAGAAGCCCAACAATGAAACCAAGTTTCTGTGATGAACCCTGGACAGCACATCAACCTGCCCTCCCACACCAATATCAACATGTCAATACCTCACAAGGCAGAATTAATTTCGATTACCCCCGAACTGCCTTAGTTTATGGCCAACAGTGGTCGCTGCCCGTATCTGCAGGAACTGAAAGGAAGGTAGCAAAATGTCCAATAGAAAGGAAAAGCATGTCCTTACATCTTAGAACGATAAAAACAGGTTGGGAACCTAACATAGTTGCCTTCAAGCTTTTAACCTAGTTTTAGTTCACGCACTTAGGGCTTAATATGTTCCATGTGCCAGTAGGAAGAATTGAAGAAACCAAACCGCGTGAAAGACAGTACAAATAAAGATTTTTGAGTGTCAGGTAGCTTGAATGGATCAGGAAAGAGGTAGAAATTATAATACCTCATTGAAAAACTCAGTCGCTCCTTGGTTACTACTTCCTTGATTGCCTGGGGTGCTGCCAAGGACCTTCACGGCAACCTCGAGGCCATTCGGAAGCTTTCCGTAATAGACAGATCCAAACCCTCCTTTGCCAATCTCCGTATTGAAGTTTTCTGTTGCTCTAGTAAGTTCTGCCACTGAGAAGGATCTTGCTCCTCGAGCATTAGGAGCTCGACCTGTTACCAATTCTACAGCGGGAGCCTTGTCTGCACTTGTAGCAGAAACATTGTTTCCGGACCGACGTTTTTTGCAAACACAACAGTAAATAATGAAGATTGTCGCAACAATTACTGCTACCGCACCTCCAATAACAGGACCAACAATGACCCAAATATTGGTCTTGTGAGGATGTCTATCAATCACTTGTGACCAAACCAGAGTATTTCCAGGCTGGTACCTTCACACATGTGCAAACAAATTCAAACATTAATTAGTGCGCGGTAAATTGAGCACCTTTGCGAGAACAGTTCCGAAAACGAATATACTGCAAATTCAGATGAGAGAAGTAAGATCATCTTACTTGAAGGTTAGGCCATTTCTGTTAAGGGTCGGAGGAATAGCACCTGTGAAATTATTGTTCTGCACATAGCTGTTTCACTAACTAAATCCGTGAGTCAGTCGTGTGATAGTCACCTCCAATCACACAGCAAATGGACATTGCATCGGCTGCACATGCATATAAACCGGAAATGACTACAGTTTCTAGTTGAAGATTGGTTTTGATACTTACAGTTCTGTCAGAAATTTTAGTTTTCCCAACCACTGAGGCAGTGATCCACTTAGCTTGTTGTCCTGCAGATCCCTGAATTTAGAGAAAATGGTAGTCAGAAAAGGCCCTCACGATGATCTGAGACCCACGACAGGTAGCAAAACTACGAAATAAGTAGCGGGTAACATCGATGGCTCATGGTTAAGGTCAACGATGCTACGATCACAAAACTTACAATATTCGAAGATTGGTCAAAGGACTCAAGTCGGGCAACTCCCCTTCCAAATTGTTGCCAGAAAGATTTCTGCACATTGCAAGCAAATATACTGCATAAAATTTCAATAGATTGTAAAATTAGCAGAGAAGAGAGTCCTCGTAGCAAAGTGTGATGACAACTCTCGTCACAACATTTTTAGCGAGTATGCGTGACTAATGCAGCTTGAATTGCCGTAGATTGGATTTCCAAGTATATGAGGGATGAAGTACGTACAAGGTGGTGAGCGTCTGAAGCTTGGCAAATGCAACAGGTATAGTCCCTGCCAAATTGTAGTTGGAGAGGTCCCTGCGAAGGTGCAAACAAATCTGAAGTGATCACCTCGGTCTTAAATTTAAAAACTACTAAGCTGTACAGATTTCAATAAAGCTCAGAATGCTGTAACCATGTCAGAACAAAGCAAATTCTATCCTTGCAAAAGAACAGCACTATCCATGTTGAACAGTGTCCATTTCCAGAGATGAAAGACCATATTTGCAGGACGAATTTCATACAGCATGATCCGGGGTATGAAATTATCGGGCTGACAAAACAATTAAAGAGAAAAGAAATGCCTTTTTGGAAGACAACGAGTTGCCAACATATATACTCACACTGATTCGATAGTTGGAGGGTCGTCTGGAGAGCAATTCACCCAAGTATGAGGAACAGGGATACAAGGATCACCAGTCCACTCTCCAAGGCCCAAACTGGACTTGATGTCGTCAATGGCTAGTGCTGCACTTGAGTTTCACAAGCGATTAGTGCCACTTCCATTTCAAAAGTAGTCAATGCAACAATCTGAAAGTCCCCCTTCACTCTGATGGGCCCATTTTGAATAATAGTACAGTAAATTCGCGGTTATACACTAGTTATCTTCTCACTGAAAATGAATCGAAGAAGAGAAGCGCAGACCTTAGAACTTACCATCCGCGTCAAGAGTCTTCAAACGCGACGTGTCCTTTAAATATTTAAAAAACTCAGCAGCATTTACACTTGGGCCATTGACAGAATAGGAAGTAGGAATAAAGTCCACAGTCTCATAAACAGTACTATTGAATGTAATGTTATCAAACATCCAACCAGTGGCATCGCCCCCGAGCGCCAAGCTGTCGTTGAAGGGGTTCACCAGACTTTCCCCTCCCGAGCTGAAATTCACCATGAATATTCTTGAGGTTGCATTTACTGCAGGATTCAATTCCGCAAAGTGCAAAAACAGGAATCCCGTGTCCGCCACACCGTGATACAGATTTAAAGTCATGCGGGAACTTGAAGCTAATGCAGATTGAAGAACCATCTGTGGCACTTGAGCATACTCAGGGATGCCGCCTGCGTAAACCAAGGGCCTCTTTGTGTTGAGGACTTGAAGTGGAGTTGTGGAAGACAGTATTTCTGGCCGTGTCTCATTAACTGAAGTCCAATACCGATCGTAAATGTCATCGGGATACCTGTGCAGTGGTTGTAGTAATGAGCGTTAGAATCCAATTTCATGAGAGGTAATTTCACTCACGTAAGGCGTGAAAATGAACCAAATGAAATAAAATAAGGCACAAGAATGCAGATTCACACACCTTGGAGTCTCGCTAGATCCAAAACTATATCTCCTTAGTGTATTAGCGACGAACCCCTGCGACAGATGACTGTCATACATGACGGGGTAGGCGTTTACAAGGCGTAACGAGATGGTAGAAATGAAAGGGTTGGTGTTGCTCTGGTCTCTCAGCAAGCAAAGGAACGTAGTGTCCCCTTTTGCCACGTACGTTGTCTCATAGTAATATCCATCGGAATCGGAGATATTCCAAATCACCAGTCCATCTATGGTCAACTGGAACGTTGGCGCAGAGTTCCCATCATCGTAGTTTCCGTAATAGAATTCCGTCCTCAGCATGTACGTGGAATTGGTGTCCACTGGCAGCTTGTAACAGTACTTCGGAAAACGAGTATCATTGAAGTATCTGAGGGTGTTGAGTTGAGGATAGCCAACCCACTTAGGCACTTTTGAAGAGGGCTCTCCAGTGCTGATGTAACCAGCATCCGCATACCATCGCAAGTTTGTGATGGGGTCAGAAGTATTGAGGGAGGCACCGCAGTCGATGTTGAGAAAGATCCCTGTCAAAACCAAAGTAAGCAAAGAAATATGAGAGATGGGGAATATGTTATATGTATGCTGACTAGCTAGATCCAGAATCATTACTTCTTCCAGTGACAACTAGAAATCCAGCAGCTAATCCAAACAAGATAAACCAACGAAACACTAACGGACGACGCTCACAGAGAGGTAATACAAATCTACTAATACGTTCACTAAGTTTCTGGTATATATATATAACCACCTTAGTTTGAGATATAAGAGCAAACAGCAAGAATGAGAGATTGATTTTCACGGACCAGGATCAGCCTGTGACCACGCTCCTGAAGCGTTGAGGATCCAAACCAAAGCAACGATAGTGACCAGCCTCATCTCCAACAGCTTGCCCATTGTCCAGCCACACCAAAGTCTTCTCAATCCGCTGATGAAGGAGAAGCATGCATGGCTTGGCAGAAACTCGTGGAGATCGATCCTAGCTTCTCGATCTCGCTACAAGAACAACTCGTTCGATCGTGTGCTTCAATTCATAGGAAAACACAGAAACCAGAGATAATCTACAGAAGAACTGTCAGTCGATCGCATATTCTCTGTCTTACCGATTTTTCCCAACATCAACTTAACTTCCAGGGAATCCAGGCCACCAGCTTCGGCTGTTACCACAGATAGACCCCAAGTCAACGGGCGATGCAACATGTCCTCACAGAATATGTTTGTTCCAGATCGATATCTGTGGCATAATCTGAAAAGCAGATGCCACCAGTGCAGTAGTTCACCATATTTGCAGTAAGTCGCCCAAGAATAGAGACGCGTACTTGAAGTACGCACGGTGCCACGGTCCAGGTATAACCAGATAATAATAGCTCGGCTTATATTGCACCGTAGCAGGTGGGCTGTCGGTATGAGAAAGTTTAAATCTCTTCCACGTGAACTGTGCTTGACCCAAAAGCATGATATGAGACAAAGTCGCTACAGAAAATTTACAGCTAAGGTCTATATGATCTTCAACTTGACCACCTCAACTTGACCCCATCAATGATCGATGGCCACCCTAATAAGTCAAGTCTTTTCCAACTTTGGAATACATAGCATTCATCTGTTAACAAGTTTAAACCATTTCCCCTTGGAGATTGGGATAACCGTTCTCTAGATGCTTGGGAGTGAATTTAGTTTAACTCTTGAACGATGAGCTGATCATTGTGGAAATCATTTGTTTTTTGTACCGTGTGAATTGTTGACTTGCAAAAGCATTCATTGGAAGTCAAACTAATGTAGATGACCTTCCCCTCTCACAAAAAATTTGGAAATCTTTTGTTTTTGTACTGTGTGAATTGTTGGCTTAAAATAATACAAAAGCATTCATTGGAAGTCAGTCAAACTACTATAGATGACCTTCCTTTCTCACAAAAAATTTGGATGATGAATGATTGTACTTTTGTCCCACATGGAGAGATTCTTTGTCATTCATCGGCCAGAAAACATCCTCGCATTATTTATGGGTTAATCTACAAAGAGTCATTTGAGGGTTTGGGAAGTTGCCCAGTTAGAGGCTCCTACTTTTGGAGGGAGCAAAAGGGACCTCCCGTTCCATTACAAAAAAATTAGGATCTCAAGAGGGCTGCCAAAGTATAGATCAATAATATAAATACATGAAAATAAAAAAATAAAAAAATAAAAAATAAAAAATCTCAATTTGACGTGGTACCATCAAATTGTGATTTATATATTTGTATACATAATTTTTTTATTTTCTCTTTTTGCACTAATAGTCAAGATTCTAGACTCTTTGAGAGACTCTTGGTCTCTAGCGGCCTTCTTGAGACCCCATTTTTTTTTTTTTTTTCTAATGCAACATTGGTTGATAATGTTATCTACACTACTAATTATACATTTTCACTAAAAGTCTCCAATCTCCAATCTGTAGTGATGATAATTTATTTTTGAATTACTAACTCAAATTTTGATTTATCCTCCATTCATAGACTATTAATCCTTAAATCCTTAGGGCCTCAATCCTCTCTTGAAATTTTCCTAACATCTTTATAAATATATACTATTTACCTCAATTTCATCAAGTTCTTCATACAAAAATTGTGGTTTTAAAAAAGTCAAGCATTCATTTCGATGGATGAAAAGTTATGTGGTAAAAAAAGCCCTAAGAACCTCTTTGTTTGTTGTCCAAATTTTGGATGTCACAACATTAGAGGATTAAAGGACATTGTATATTTCCATTTGGTCAAACTTCATAAGTTTTCTATATTAAAACCCACCTTTCTAAAATTTGATATTTTTCTCATGAAGTAATAAATATCCAAAAATTTTAGCTTCATTTTTTCATAATTAAAAGCATTAAATGAAATTTATATGTTTTTTTGAAGAAATTTCTTTATAAAAATTATAAAATATGGTCAATTTTGTTAAAATGGCAGTATTCCATACACCATTTTAATGGAATATCTTCTACAAAAGAGAATAAATGTGCCGCAATAGGGTCATACATGTGCCATTTTTATGCCTAGCACATTCAAATCATTCCTAGTTCACACATTTCCACTCCCCTCGGACAATCTTTCCATTGTTTTCATTCTTTCAATGGTTTCATTTTGTTCCATTTTAACCCATTAAGGACCGTGGGTCCGTGGTTGATTTGGGGGGTGGGCAATCCTTTATATGGCCAATTGGGAGCAATTTTAAAACTTTTGAATGCAAGTGCCTATCGAAGATCTAACCGTACGGATGGAAGTGTTGCACATGATATAGGGTTTATCATTAAATTTTTTGGTAAAGGTGCATTGTGAAGTAAGAATTTTTAGCAAATCCTGGTGTAATTTCAGCCCCTGTTGTCTTGGTTTTTTCAACCCTTTGGCCACATGCCACCACAGATTGGCCTAGTTATTGTCCTAAACTCTTCACTTTTCAATTCTCCAAACCCGTCCCCTTTGTCACGTCATCAAATTTGTTGACATGCTCTCTCTACAAACCAAAAAGGACCCAAATCGACCACAAAATGGTCGACCAGTCCTTAATGGGTTAATGGACTATTGCCATTTTAACGAAATTGACCATAAATGAAATTTAAGCATTACAAAAATGTTTGAAATACTATGAAATTTTATGTGAAAATGGAGATGATAGTGCTAAAGATCACTATGTAATTGATGTACTCTTTGAGCTCACCTTAAGAGAAATTCAATAGAAAAGTTCAAAAGTGGAGTATTGAAGCTTTCAAGATGCTACGTTCAAAGTGTTACAAAAATTGCAATTTTACTAATTTTGAAATAAAATGAAATGAAATAAAAAGTAGATTACTGAAACTACATTTTCTTAGTCAAGCTGTAAGACATTTAAAATCAAGAACTATGTGAAATTCAGGTTTCACAAAAGAACTATGCCCTTCAGGAAGGTTTGTCCTTTGTGGGTTGATAAAGGGCACTTCCCCTCGAATTGTGTTCAAACGTTTGTAGCTCCAGTTTACAAAGTACTGCATTTCAAAGCTGAAGGCGTCATGGAAGCATGTCTTGTATCCAAAGTTCTACGTAACGTGTGTCAGATCAAAGATTCACAAAGTTGAGTTCGAGGACCAGCCTCGTACGGTATCCGCCAATTGTTTTGCTTAAAATTTCATGACTGAATGAAAGAATTATAACCCTTGAATGGGAAGATGACCCAAAGATATGGTATTTATAGACTCAGCTTCTTGCAGCTGAGTGATAAACCTGAATACTCTATCTGCAATATAAATAGGATCTCCTGTCGAGCTAACCATGGAAGAATACTTTTAAATAAATCAGGGTTCGAGAACTAGAAATTGATTCTGGAGTAAGATATTAAGTGACACTACTATGAATATCAAGAACTAAGTCTTGGAGTTCTGGAAATGCATTAGTCACGAGCATCTCTAAGAGGCAATACGTCAGATTCTTGATACATACGGTTGACTGCAAAACCACAATATTCCGAAAATGTCAACATCAGTAAACAACATTGGTCAAAGATTGGCATTTAATTGTTTAAACACTAGATGAACATTAGCAGAAGCAAAGTTGAATGTTTGCAAAGCACGAACCTGAGAAAAGTAGAAGATGTCTTTTGCACATCTTGCGTACTGCTTCCTACCGATGAGATTCACTACTGCGGTAGGTGCCTTCTCTGCAGAAATATTTGAAAACAAATGAGCACGGAGGAAAGTTAAAATTTCTGTGCAAACCATTCAGTCATTTTCAGCAGTGGTCAACAGCTAGACTTCGACTCCAAATGTGGTCATGCCATTATTGTTGATAGTGGTTTTACTTACCAAGAATGGCTTCACGTACGATTCCGGCTCGCCTTGCAGCCTCAAGTCGATGCTCAAAAGAATTCACCGGTGGACGTGGTTGAAATTTTTTATCTCTTTCCGAAATCTCGATTCCTATGCTTTCCAGCATTGCAACACTAGCTTCTGGTAGGTTTCTCGGGTGCTTTGTGAGAAAAATACCATCTGGCCAAAGTACCTGCAATAAAAACATCATGGGAGAATTTCACCTTAATGCCCAATACGTACATCATCCACAGATACATGAATCAGATCAAGGGGTTCAGAATCGCAAGAGACGAAGGTGTTACGTGTTGTGGTTGCAATCTAAGAGTTAAAGACGTCCAGGACTCACCCCTGTCACCCACCGTATCCCTGATGCTACCACCTCTTCTCTGCGCAGCCATTGTATCCTACCTAACAGCCACACGTCAATGGCATCACCCATCCCCAACTGCAGAATCTGTTTCGCCATCCACAACACTTGTCGCCTGGAAATCAATCCACAGCAATGATTGTTGGATAACTCATAAGCAGTATCCGACAAGGTTACGACGAGATTGATACCTCCAATGCAGTAATATATTAAATAAAATACCTGATCCAACCCCGATTCTGAAGCTGGAAAAGAATATCAACCAAGTTCAGAATTGGCACGCTCACTTTCGGTGGAGTCCACTGCAAGGACAATATTCATTTTAGAACACATATTAACCCCTAAATCCTAGGACACATGTTCTGTCCATACTCTTTGAGCGCTGTTTTCGTCCATTTGGAAGATTCTAGGAGATCTACAATCTCCGTAACCAAAATCAAACCAGCTTTGTATTCTTCCAATTCAGAACCCCACTACAAGTCTTCCCAAATATGGAGAAATCAAAATGCGCAAGTATGTCTAAATTTTCTGTGTTAAGAAAACACTACATATTTTAAGACTTATAAGAGAGTCAGGGAACTTAATATACGATGTTAATAACCTCAATTTTAGCCAATCATACTAAAATTTGAACTATTAATAAATCTGTATTTTTCGATATTTTGAAGTTGATTTGGAAAAGATCTATAATTTATTAAGTGTATATATATATATATATATATATATATATATATATATATATATATATATATATATATTTTAATCATCATGCGTAACATCTTTTTAAATACCACCTTCCAAAGAGCTGTGAAGTAAAATATTACAGCGCACCTAAGATTTGTCTAAAAGAGGTAGGCATTTAGGAATTAAACAGACAATATAATCATGACTCTGAACAGCGAAAACATTAGCAGTGCAACTCAGAGGAGAAGATCGAAAGATCCAAGCACATCCAGGTAGATTGCAGTTTGTGACACCAAAGATAATTACCTCATTCGGCATCCCGAGATCATCAGGAACCATTTCAGAAACATTGGACCCAACTGGCGAGTGCCCATCCGAAAATGTACCATCCAATCGGTTGTCAAGAAGGCGGCTCTGTCTCACATCCGAGTCAGACACAAAGGAACGTTTACTATTCCGCAGTAGTTCAGAGTCTGACGAATATGCCTGCAGATCACTATCTGATTGCCACCCATAGGATTCCAAACCATTCACGTTTCCTCCGTACTCATCCTCTGAAATGGAGGCTCCTACAATCCTTTCAGTAACTTCACTGTCCGTTAGGTAGTTTGTCGTCAAGGGAAATCTTGTTGCCAAACTTGCAGATGCCCATGCTGGATGCTCTTCAGTGGAGCTGTGCGCAGCTCCGTCACTTGAATAGCCACCAACCGTTGGCAATCTGTGCCGTATCCCAGTCGTTGCTGTTTTCAGAACCCCAGATATGTCATCTGATACTCCACGAATCTGGCGAAACATATCGTCCACTGCATCATCTACATTCACTGCAGCCGAAGAGGACGCTTTTCTTGGTAAGGATTTTCCTACGGATGCAAAGGCCGTGATACTTCTTACACGAGTTGCATGAAAAAGATGAACGAGAAAAACAGGTTGTTGCTTTACCTGCTAAAGTCCTCATCATGGAAACAGAGTTGCCATTTGTGTAGTGCTGGTGATAAAACAAACACCAAGTTTAGGAAATGTTTTATCTGATATGAAACAAGTATTGCTTCATTTTGTTTCACACCACAAGAGATAGCGTTCTCACAATTCAAAACCAAGACAAATCGTAGGAGGAAATACTCTCAAAAAACACAGATAAATTACGGTGATGATATCGAGAGAAAAGGTAAATCTTGGATTCATCAGAATTCTACAAGGATAACATGACACACAGCAAGTGATACATTCACAGGATAGACAACAATCAACAACATGAGTGACCGCAACAATTCATGATCACTACATCACCACTGATTTTGCCAGGCCGACAGTGGATCTCACATACTGAACTTCTGTTACGATTCTGATCATAATAAGAAGGCTCAGTCATGCTGCTGATGTGAACTTCAATAAAAAAATACCACTTTTTGATTTAGACAAAAGCTCCATCTAAATTTCCTATACCCGTTCAAATTTGCAAAGAAAACGTGACAGGAAAAGCATTGTTCTATAAACGAAATAAAAATATAAAAATAAAGACCTCTATGAATCTATGATTGCCATAAAATATTACAAACTGAAGATGCAGAAAGCAAAACTTAAGGACGTTAAGACAACTTCTCCATGAAAGTGGTGGAAAACCTGAGAATTCTCGCTCAAGAAGTCCCATACTTCATGTAGCTCGGCAACACTTGGTATCGCCAACAAATCCTGCAAACAACAAAGTACGCAGAACATAAGAATTGGACAGGCAACTCGCTTATTAAATCGTACAGAAAGTGGTGAATCGAAGAAAACATGAAGTAGAAAAAAAAAGCCGACACACAATGATCCTATAAAAGGAAAGAGTGCATCATTGGACCAATCATCCATCCAACATGTGGTCGCATAAATGGAGGAGTTTCCGCGTAAGAATATATAGAGGTTCGCCAAATTACTTTCAAGTACTTGTCAAGGGAGATACAACGCTCCCTGACAAAGATATTGTCAAGGCTTGAAGAGAGGAACCTCTTTGGAGGTAAGTTAAGATTATAGTATGGCATGTCCTTCAAACGCCTGTGTAGCTGTTCAAAGTTTCGAAACCTATACCAACAAGTCAATCAGGTCAGGCGTTGCCAACCCTGGGGGTTTCTCCAATCCTAAATAGAAAAAAAATCATTCCATATCAAGCAATTGCGGTCTGTCATAAAAAGAGCCAAATCCACGGCATGGCTATTAGTTCAGTTTCTCCTCGCTAATTTGCAAAGCACACTAATGCACATAGCCAATTCAACCAATCATACTGCTGTCCTAAGAATATGCTAAGTGCTTTGTTACAGTTAATATTAGCAAGATATCATCAATAAAACTGTCTCCATGAAACAAACTAAAGACTTAGCCAATGCCCTACAGTACCTTCTTTGAATTTGCCAGGTGCGATTTTCAGTATCTTTCACTCGAATAGTATACACTGCAAAGGGTTTTGATCCAACTCTGTCAAAATGAGCCCCCAACACCTGTGCAATATCCCAAGAGCAGGAATAGATAAGAAAATCATCCTGCCATACACTATAAAGAAGAGTTTCATTCGCCCAATTTCAAACTCAAACAGCACCACATACATCCTGGTATCAAATTGCTACAAAAGTTGCGAAACCTGGTAAGAAAATCAATGGATCCGAAGGTTCAAGTACCCTACAAATGAAACCATCTACTCGTATATTCTGAGTTACACTACTATAACTTCAGTAATATGTATAATAGAAGATTCTCAAGAGTGTCAACTATTCAAGTCCTACCTGACAGTGCAGCATAGTCGACTGTGTGTTCATTATAAGCTCAGTAACATCAGCCTGTACAGGGGTTAGAGACACATCCGGTGAATGAGACTTCCTTAGGCTTCTCCAGCGTGATTCCGAAACAGGACTTGTAACCGGAGAAATTTCCCCATGATGCAGCAACGTTCTCCAGCGTGATTCTGAACCAGGACTTCTAACAGGAGAACCTTCGCCAGGACTCAAAAACGACCTTCGACCCTGCGACGACCCCACTTCTAGGCCATTCCACCCATCCAATGTCCCACTACTACTCTTAGATTTACGATGGGCTAATAGTCGCACAGCTCTTCTCAACCTCTGCGATGATGAACCTGTTTTATGGTGATACCTGAATCTACTTGGTGATTGCCCACTAATGTCTGTGGTTGATTGACTGTTTGCACTGGATCCTAGTAGGTCCTCATTGTCAGATCTTACCAATTCTGGACCTCCAGCATTCCTAGCCTGGTAAATATTTGTTAGATTGTCCAATGACTGTGAGCTTGGGTACGGAGAGAACGCTATCCCAGGCATGTGCTCTTCCCCGTCTTTAGAGTCCCCAAACAAGAGTGCATACTGCTCACTGGAGTTCTTATCTGGGTTAACTGGGATGTCTACAAGGTTATCATCTGCTTTCATAGGTACAGTAGAAGTCAAGTCCTTTGAAAGTTCTCCACTTGTGGATACTTCCTCACCCGAAACTACATCAGGGGCCACTCCTACTTGTACTGTATCAGGTGATACTGGATTATTAACAAGGTTATTGGTAACTGGGACAGGTACCGCCTCTGCCGCACCCTTTTCGCTTTCTCGTTTCTTATAATTTCGACCTTTGGCCCAAACATTGTCGAGATGCTCTGGAGCTAGAGCTTGAGCTCGCCTTTGAGCAACTGCATCGAGAACCTACATGACAATGAAATGAATTCAAAATGGGACGTGCGCCCGGCAAACATTCCAAGGAACTGCATCATAAAGTTTGCCTGCTCAGAGACAAACCAACTATTTAAGGGTTGGCAAACATGAACCGAAAACAAAAGGTCCAATCAGAAAAATGTCGAAGACTCAAAACGTGACGCCTCGATTATCCTTGGAGGGTTCTCTAGGAGTCTTTATAAGACAAAATGAAATACCTGAGCCCAGTTGCTTCCCACTTCCTTCGCAGTATTAAAAATTGCTTGTTCAGTGGCCTTTGCCAGGTAAATCTGCAACATACGCTCCAACACAGACTTAGCAAGTCTGCCTTTTACAAAATTACACAAAATTTTGAGAGCACTATCCTTCAGCAAATCGATTACTAAAAAACTCACACGATTTCGGACACCAGCAAATCCTGAAAGTTACCTCTTTCACAGTTTCCCATGTATCGTGTGGTAACTGACTTTGCGTGGAAGCTCCAACATCATCTAGTGTCTTCGAAATTTTCTCCTTTTTTTTCTGCAAGGGACCGGTATTTGAAGTTCCTAGCTTAGATTCCATTTTAAGCCCAGGCTGGGAAGGTATCTTCCGAGGTATAGGGTCAGGGATTCGCTGACGTGCTAATTCATCTGCCTTTTCCTTGCGCAGACGTTCTCTTTCAGTCTTGGCTATTAGAAGACATTCAATAAGTTCGTTAATGTACCTGCAACAAACATCACACATCAGTTGTATCTCTTAATTTCTCAAAAATAAAAGCAGACCAGACATAGAGAGACTCGAGCTTCATTGAGTTAAATATGTAATCGCTTCAGCCCTTCGTGCATCGAGAAAGAATCGGCAAGGACTAATAGGCTAACGGTTGTAAGGAATACACAAAGGATAAAACTTAAGCCCTGATACGGTGTAGTCAATAAGTAGTGGAAAACGTAGAGAATAAAAATGAGTCATATCAAATTGAGTTATACTAGAAGAAAAGCACAAAGATACGAGAATATCCACCAAAATATCTTGGTAAATTCACATCCAACAAGGCAATGCAATAAGTTGGCGAGGAACAGCAACGCCTCACATGCTCACTTACCCAGGACTCGCAAAATTAAGGACCGGCCGCAGCACAGCACAAGCCAATAATTCCCGAGCTAAAGTCCTTAACAGCCGACAGTGTGAATCCTGACGTTTCAGCACTAACGCAACAACCCCTCCAGTCAGCTTCTTCAAAACCTGGGCATACAAACCATCCACCTGTAATTGTTAATTCTCTTGAATAAAATACAAAATAATTCCATAGGCCTAAAGCTTCCAAGAATAAAATTAACAAAAAAACGAGTCAGAATGCCGGCACATTCTGCCGAAGTACCAATCGAACGCAAATATGCAAATAGGCAGGGCTTCTGCCTCAGATACTCAAACTATGAAAGTTTCAGGTCTTAGTTAGGTGCTATGTCTCTGGTGCCTTGGAATTCGAAGTGAGCTGGGTATCCAATAAGCTGACCGCATTATCCATTCAAGTCATACTGTGGTAAATGTTGTGATTATCCAAGTGATTAACGTTGGCCGAAATGTACCTTTGCCCATACTTGAACAAGCAATCAATATATCTCACCTTGTATTCAGCATCAGGTGAAAAAACAGCTGGGTGCAACTTCCGCGAGGCAATCATGGCACGCTTAAGCTTTTCATCCCTCTCTTCAGTTGACATTGATTCGATTAAGTCAGGTCCAATCTTGGCCTTCATTTTCCGAAAGAGCTCAAAATGATCTCCCACTAGATCCACCACGTTTCTGCATCATGGTAACGCAAGTGACTACAAAAGCCAAGACCGAAAACCTGACGTATAGCTCACAAGTGTCATCAAATTTCCTCAACAACTTTGGAGGAATTATTTACGACCGGAAATACCCATACCTTAGAGACTAGCGGGACAAGCATAGAAAGAATCGAAAAGGAACGGTCTACAATGATTTGAAAGTAAGTAGTGTGCCTAAAAATGAAATATCACAAACTTTTAAGACGATAAATTAGCAGTACGATAAATTAGATGGTTAACAGAATCGTACTTTGACAGGAGCGTGATCAAGTTCACTTGCTTAGCACGATTAGCAACCTCGGCAATCACGCCATTCAAGAGAATTCGCAGTTCCTCGGGTACTTCTTGATCGGGAGTAATGGAGGAGTACCAGAGACTGGTAATAAACTCATCAATCACACTCTTCGTAAGCTGATCCACTGCTTCCTCTACAACAGGTGAATCAATGATGCGACGCCATCTGCCAGTGACGATTCTATTAGTTAGAAAATTATATGAAGTAGCAAAACAAGCACCTCAGATCACAGACATTACATAGACATTAGTACTCTGAAATCCTTCGATACAGTAAACCCTAATTGAGATTACGTGCGATTTTAACCATTTTTGGTATTTGATTTAAACTAAGAAATGAAGCTTGGAAACTGGCAACCTGACAATCACGCGCTTGGCTATACTATTTATATACATCCACACTCAAAAAAGATTTCAATTTCAGTTCAATAGCTTCGGGAATGAAAAACAAGGTAACAACATTCTGTATGAACTTTAATTGCCAATAGTCAGCTCAGTTTATAAGAGTTCTCAAATTCACCTACGTAAGAGAAAATGGTAATGAAATGCTCTTGCCAACAAGCAACCCACGTTTGCATGGTTGGAGGTACAAGCCCAGTAGCCTAGGATATTGGATAATAAATACAGCACTAAGTTTTAATAACTAAACAAGACATTTGAAACTGAAGGAACTGAAGCACCGGTCACGGAAGTAACCTGGTAGCGGCCACTTGGCACGGCAATCCAGAGAGAAGAGGGTCATATTTGGTCAACTGATGGCGGCTCTGGCGCAGCGGGTGTTGTGGACGACCATAATTGGACCGAGGCTTCCACCGAAATTCGACCTCGAAAGAAAGCCGCCGTAAGGCAGCCAAGACGATAATCGAAACAGGCAGATTTATCCATACCGAACTGCTGGTCACTACACGCATAAATGTACAAATACATTACAGCCGGTAGGCAAACGCCATCATAAAACCTCTGAAAAAATAGTATCGTACTCTGGTTTATGCTTTCAGAGCAGTAAAAGATTACAAGTTACACCAGTTCACAAGAACTAGCAACTAGCATTCCACTCATCATACCGAACAATAATCGTTCTCTGCTGCGTGAACAAATTAATACCCTAATTGCCCATACTAAAAAAGAAAAACCACTTTGGAAGCTAATTGTCGATAATTTTAGCTTCAAAACATACTTTTCTCATTCAAAAAATGTAGGTTCTGGTTTCTACTTTCAATTGGTACAATTTGTTACCTCGAAACTTCCTCAATGATTTCAACCCCTATAGATATGGAAGCAGCTACTTTGGACCACTTCGGCACTTACAGGCTAAACACGAGCATCATGATTTAATTCAGGTTTATGCTGAAACAGCTAACATCTATCCGTGACAGCAAATATGACCTAAGTGCAAAGAAATAAAAGCTTTGATATGGAGGGTAAACTTACATGACATAATGTAAGCCACAATGAGCACCAAAATTGCCACCAGGATGGTCCGCCGCTTAGCCTCCTCCACCAAATCTCTCAGGGTTTCCATGGTTACCTGGTCTTCTGGTGCTCAGTGCACAATGCACAACTCACTAATCCGTGACTGCCAAACACTCCATTAATGCCGAATTTCAGCAGCTCCAACGCTCAGGGCATCCGGGTTTCCATAACACCTAAAATTGGCTCTACACTAACCCGAATTCCAAACATCGGTCACTTCGGAGATTCAGACAAAACCTTCGACACTACGGCCCCATTAAAACCGTGATGAAATCCCGAAACAAATTGATCAGTCAAATAAACCCTGTTCCGCCTTTATGGTGATCACAAACGTCAAAGTCCTGAGATGAAGATTGCGTACGCCGAGGTTTCCATGTAATCAGTCACCACATGGTCACGGCCTAGCAACTGATTCCAAACAAGACTAGGTCTGTTCCAACTTCTCAATACAGAGGCCTCGATTGTTTAAAATCCGATTCCAGGAATCACGACATCTTTTTTCGAATATACGCTCCCTCAAACGGACTCTCCCCCTGAAAGCCAATCGAAAACCCTAAAACTAAGCGAATGCAATTCTTCACACTCCATCCTGCAAAATCCATCGCCATCCACAGCACCAGCTAGTTGCCAACCCCGCGGCTGATTATACGCCATCAATCTCACTTCGTCCTCGCCATCTCTACCACCAATATCTCACAATTCTTTTAACCTATCCAATGAACCTCTGTTGCTTCTCAAAGCCCACATCCCGCATCGACACTCGACGTAGAGACTCCACCACGAAAACCCCTGCGCTGCTGTCGTCCCTTGCAAGACACCGGACTTGTAGGCCACATTACCCAATCCAATGACCCAAACCAAAACCCTATCCTCCAAACCATGCTACAACTCCCCCCGTGTCTGCCAATCCCAAGCAACTCCTGATGATCCTTCACAAACACAATTCCCACATTACACTACAAGAAAAGAAGCTTCCTTTTCGTTGGGTGCCACTTGAGGAGGTACGGCACAATGCTAAAAACCCGGGCTCCTCCACTGGCACCTCAATTGCACCCAACACAAGCAACCATCTAAGCCACCATCTAATGAAGCCACCCGTGCTCCTAATATACCGGTGGTGGAATCCGAGATGTTACTACTACAGTACTGGGGGAAGTTGCGGAAAAGAAGAGAGGCGGAGTGTATGAAGCGATGGAGAAGCCACTGAATTGTGGGACACGGCAGAGGAACAGCAAGCGAAGATTAAGGCGAAGGAAACCAACTTATTAAAGCAGCAGCGAGCATCCGGGACTGAGGCTGTAGTGCTGTACAAGAGGCATGTCCATTCGAACGTAACTTAAGCTTAATGTCGGTCCCTCGGACGAGACTCTCACCTTGCGTTCTACTATTCCAATAGTCAAGGTATTCATTCCGATAGTCAAGGCATTGGAATAGGAAGCAGACTTTTACCAATTCTCTGATTTCCCTTGCTGGAACTCTTGCTTCCGTCGGTCGTCTGTTTGTGGGTCTTTCGGTTTGCCTGATATCCTTCCACAATCTGGGGAGATGAATTCAATTTGTCGGTTGACTTGGATGGGAGAGGCGAGCACGTCCACTAACTTTGAGTCTACCAGTAGGATAAATTCATGTGTGATCTTGTATTATTATCGTTTTTCTCCCTTCTTGGAGACTGGGGAAGTACACATGTCTACAATTCTTCAGGAAGTAGTTTAGTGGTTGCTTTTGTTTCATTTGATCATCGCCCATGTGTCGCAGTGCGATCGAAAGCCATCCATAAAGCTCCCCTCCAACGGGGAGGAGTACTTCCCGAGTATGCAAAAAGTCGGAGAGGCGTTGATAAGGGAACCAAAGGCTGGGAGCCCCCGTTTCCATTGGGGAGCAGGAGCAGGAGGGGTCCAGCGTACCAGCTCTTCAAAAGTTTGAAAAACATTCCTGGACTTTCCAAATCCTATGCCGGAGCTTGCTTTCAAAACTGTGCGTCCACATCAAAATTTCATAATTTTTTCTCCTCAGTGTTCGTGGTCAACCTAAATGGGCCTTTCAATTTTGGTTACGAATGGAAACAGGCTTACAACATCCGCACTATCAAATGGAAATGGTCCAAGGGAGGAGGGCTTTTTTACCACATTATTTGCTTGCCAACAAAATAAGAGAGTCTGAGCTTGTCAAACTTTGAAGTGAAACCTACCGTGGCTACTGAAGGTTTAACCCCTAAACACCAAGGAAGCCATTTGAATGATTGGGCTGGGCAGTGTATGGAGGGAGATTGAAAATAGTTTTTCATCCATTTTTTTGGCCTTTCAGAGAGGATTATGAAGAGTATCCAAGTGAATTAGTAGTTTTTCTAGTGTTTGTCATCATGTGAATGAAAAGTTACTAAAAGAAACGGATCACAAAAAATGCTATTTTCATTGTATTTTAAGAAGTTGTTGCTCCTTGCTCTAAATCTGAAATTCTTCAACAAAGATGATATTTTTTGAGTTTGAACCCAACCAATGAAATGAAGTTCATCTATTCTAGTTTCTACTCCAATTGGAATTTTGAAAAAATTTATAATATTGAATATTTTATTGTGATTTGAACTTTGAATGAATTTTTAATGTACATTATTACATTCTAATTATAGAATGTCATAGAATCTGAGTTCACACCATGATGTTTTTTACTATAATGTACACCCATGGTGATATTTTCAGATTTTTTGAAACGATTCTCTATTTGATATGATTTTTTTGCACTTTTCCTTCAAAAATTCTCATAAAAAACAGTTTTCCTCAAAAAAATCTAATATTTGTGTGAAGTAAATAAGACAAGTAATTTCATCTCTGAAAAATAAATATAAATTTTTTCATACATATCTATTTCAAAATGGCAACAAACACTAGAAGAAAATGAGGGGTTTTGCAACTACAGTATGCAACTCATTTTGTAGTTGTGTAGGACGTTTGCAACTAGGTGACAATGTAGAGTCCGTAGTTGCAGTGGACAAGTCGCATTAGTTGCAGTCTAGTTGCAAGGTTTTTTGTCATCCGACACCATACAAAGAACTTCATCCTTGTGTGCAACTTGTTTGCAACTTGTAGATTTGTAAATTTTAAAATATAAATCTCAATGATTTGTAGATTTCAAATTTTCAGATCTACCTCCTTTCTAGATTTTAGAATTTCAGAACTACCTTTTTCTTAGATTTTTGAATTTCAAATCTACCTTTTTCTAGATTTCAAAATTTCAAATCTACCCTCTTCCTAGATTTCAAAATTTCAGATCTACCTTCTTCCTAGATTTCAAAATTCAATTTCCTAGATTATAAAATTTCTTGAATTTTAATTATTTTTTAAATTCTTATATACAAAATCTACAAATTGTAGAAACCCACAAATTATAGAAATCTTAGAATTCTATCAAAAGAATTCATTACATAAGACTATAACAACTTACAAGTCTTATATGTTCAATCTAATGGTACTCTTTACAATTGATATGGGTCAATTGATATAACACGAATGAGAATGAACTTTGAAAGCAACTAGGAAACAACTAGAGTGCAACTAAGAAACAACTAGCATACAACTAGGAAACAACTATGGTCATTTTACAGTTGCGTAATAGTTGCATAGGACACTAGTTGTTTCCTAGTCTTTTTTTGCAACTACAGAATGACTACTTTGCAACTAAAACAATGAATGAATGTTGTAAAACAATGACACAAAACAACTACATTAGATTTGGTGCAAATAGAGAGGAAACTAGTTGCATGACAGTTGCATAGGGCACTAGTTGCATAGTAGTTGGTTGTGCCGGACGTGTTTTTCTTCTAGTGAAATTGATTGACTGCAACAAGGCTTAAAATCAATGGTTATAGGTCCGTCCTTTAAGGGTTAAGCGAGCCCTTATTTCAAAGCTTCATTTGGTCAAGAGCTCATTTGGTCGGGAACATGAACTACAAGGTTGAAAAGAAACGATAGTACAAGAGGAGTAGGGAAGGAAAGGGGAAGAAGTGCTCCAAAAATTGCACACATTCAATTGAACAAATGAAAAAATTAGGGGGCACGGTGGAAGGTGGCCAACTTTGTGTAGGCAATTGGCAACTTCATGTCCTATCCAAACTCTTATGTCCTCCCTATATTATATTTGACAATACAAATGTTCTTACACTTGAATGACGTAAACTAAAAAAGCCACTTCAGCTTAATGAAAAACATCCACTTAGAAGTGATTTATAGTCTAAATTAGGGTATGAAAAAATAAAGGCCAAAATCTATAATAATGTCATAGGCGCATATTTTGAAAACAACACTATTTGGCTTTGAAATATACCACATTGTATTGAAAGTTGTATAGGAACAAATGTCTACAAAGTTTTTTTTCTCATGTGACCATTTGTTGTGGCAAAATTCAATCATGCATGTGTCTACTCTTTATCTTCTTCATGTATCAAAAGTTGATTAAAACCAATTTTTTTCTCATAACTATATTTCTTTTATAATACTCATCAATTTTTTTGTCATAGCATGTGCAATGTACATACTTTAACCCCTAAATGCTCGAGGCATCCGAATCTAGTGTTTGCAAAACTTTCAAGTTAAATAAAACTTAACCAAGTTGTTTTTAGAAGTTTAGATTTTTGAAAAGTTCTTCTTGAAGTCTAGTTTTAGCATAAAAAAATCCAATCTTGAAATTAAATGATAGTGATTTTTCTATTCAAGATTTTGTGCAAGGGTATCCATTGCAATCTTGACTTCCTGTAGTGTTGAGAACTCTTAGAAATGAGCCTCAAATACACTAGATCTTGGAGAAAAAATCACATTCAAAATTCATTTAAAAAAACTATAGAGTAGATTTTGAGAATCCATAAATTGCTTGGGGTTATACATGTTAGGCCCTTTAACCTCATATTTTTTTGGTCACCAACTTTTTAGATTTGACTTGTGAAAAGAGGATAGAAAGACTTCACATCACTTTTGCAATTTTAATACTATCATAGTCAAACATTATAATCTTTGACTCCATAAGTGATATTGTTGTGTTTTCTTTTCCTATGTGATCTCTAACATGTCTAGTTTGAATTTTTACGGTTACAATTTTTTTTAAATTGATACAACTTATCAAAATGTTGGCATTTTGTTCAATTTAGAGCAAATTCCAAGAAGCTCAAAACAGGCCTTGGGCATTTGGGGTTAAGGCAAACACTCTATTCAATCATGTATTTGATAGCTCTAAAAATCCAAATCATAATTTGATTAGTGCATGATATTGGTTTTGATAAAAGTGCGCACAGCCATGTGCACTCTTTTATGGGCTAAAATACAACTATGTTCAATAATATGCATAAAAAAAAATGTTGTGCATCATAATTGTGTAAAATAATTCAATCAATATTATATACTTAATTTGTTCAAAATATTTCATATTCTTTGAAATCTTATTTACAATAATATCACATATAGTGGAGAATTAGGCATGTGCCTAATTTCTTGGATATAATAAGTGCCTAATGGAGTGTTGACATTAGGTGGAATGGGTATTAAATCTTCAATGGAATGTAGATTGTATAGAATTTGTAAGGCTAACAACACCTTGAGACAATTTTAATTTTTTTTAAAAGGTCTTTGGCACACAATTTCATATTGTAAGGTGGTCAATCATATGTCTACCCAATGGTTATAATAGGCACCTAATGGAGTCAATATGGACATTACATAGAATGAAGGGTTAGGCAAGCATAACCTTCTACAATATGGAATGAGTGAAAACATGAGATGGAAATAGGGGGTCATGCATATGCTTAACATTCTACAATAAATACAAAATAGAATGATATGAAACTAAGTGGAGTTGATGGGCCTATGGAATGATGGGACTTAGCTTAATTATAGTTAAGTTTCTACAATAAATACAAAATGGTGTGGAATTGATAGGCATATGTCCAATCCTTTACAATATACATAAAATGGAGTTAAAGAGTTGATGGACATATGCCTAATCTTTTATAATAAACATGAAATGGGATGGAGTTGGTAGGCATATAGAATCATGAAGGGGTCATGCATGTGCCTTACCTTCTACGATAAATACAAAATGGAGTGGAATTGATAGCATATATCTCACTTCTTTCCATTAGAAGACATTTGAGGCCAAGGGAGGGCCGTTTCAAGTGTGATCCTTTGGCCATTTCCTACAATTGTGAGGTACCAGTCACTGCTATCAGGGCAGTAATGACCTAATATTAAAAAAAACAAAAAACCCAGGTCAAAAGCATGTTTTGAACCAATTTTTTTTTTTTTAATTAAATTTTTTTTTTCCAAGGTGGCATAATCGCCACCACATCAGCAAAGAATTCCTTGTGCATTCCTGCAATTTCAACAATGTCAGAGGGCATTGGAAACTCACAATCTCCCAATGTCCTCAAATCTCTTCTAATGCTATATTTGGAAATTAGAAAGTCCAAAATTACCCTGTAACGATTTCAAATAAAGAAAAAAAAAATTTGACATGCAATTTAATGAGAATAAATATTTGACATTTTTAAAACAATTTGTGTAGAATTCCCCATACAAATTAAACTATATATGTATCACAAAGTTCACTAGTCACTCAATGTCTCTCATGTAGGGAAAGAAGTCAAGTTCCTTATACAAGAGGAGTGGAAGGAGATATAACAATCAATAGGTGATAAATAGGGGCTCAATTGCCCATAGTTAAGTTATATAGAGTGATGGAGTTGTGAGCTAAATTTCAAACTTCATTTATGCATGGTAAATCTACTTTTTTCAAAACATTATCACCAAGAAAATGTGGTAAGTTAAGTTCACTATTGACTCCAAAAATTGGTTTGTGATTTGGAGCTTTCAATCAAAATTTATAGACCAACTTCAAAGACAGTTTGGGAAGTACAATTTTGTATGCCTTCTTTGAATATGGTCTATAACTTTAGACTAGAGGCTCTAAATTACCAAAAAAGAATTGGAGCCAAAATTAAACTTCACTTACCACATTTTTTTAGTTGGACATGTTTTAAGAAAAGTAGATATACCACACCTAAATGATGTCTAAAACTCAACTTTCAACTTAATTATTTGTTTGACTTGACTATGGAATGGGTGGTTAAGCTCATAGTTACCAATATTCCACATTGATAGTTGTACCTCCTAACTCCCCACATGTGTAAAGAACTTGATTTCTCTTCCCACCCCACCTCTTCCTATTGCAAACATTGTGTAAAGCTTTGTGATATAAATAATGTTTAGTTTGCATGCCAAAACTTGATATAAATTGTATTCAAAAATACGATTTTCTTACTAATTTGAATAATATAAAGCCTTTGATATATGTCCAATCTTTTTATTAAATGTCACATTTATTCTACTTGGTTAGACATGTGCTTGACCTTGTCAATCATTGCAAATGCCCCCCTTACTCTATTTGATGTGTATTGAAACATAAGAATTAGGCATGTGTTTGATCACCTCATTCCACTTTTTTTTTTTTTTGTAATTGAGAAGTTAAGCATATGCATAACCCCTTAATTGATATCATATTTATTGTAATCTAGGATTTAGGCATTTATTTGCTACTTCACTTAACCCTCTCGCTCTACAATGTTTATTGTAACCGGGATTAGGCATGTGTCTAACTCCCTCACTCCATCTCAAATTTATTCTAATCAATCGATTAAGCATGTATCTATCCATTCATACCATCTAATGTTTTTTTGTAAGAGGTTAGGTATATGCTAGGCTTCTTCTATAAATACAAAGTTTTGTATAATGATTAGGTTAGTGTCTATTTTCCTTCAATAAACCTAAAATTCAAAGAAATTAAGGGGTTTTGAATTCTTCTTATTTAAAGCATATTCAAAATGTGACTACAAATTATTCAAACTATAAAATTTTCTTAACCCTTAAAGGACCGTCACTATACTTTCACCAAAAGTGCTCCAAAACTGCCATTTCTAGTACAAGTACCAAAATTTTGGAAAAGAAGTTTTTTTTTGACATATCTAACCGTAGGATCTTGTATTATATAGTATCAAAAACATGTGGTAAAAATTTCAGACATTTCCACCGGGTGGATTACAATATATAAGCATTCAAATTAACTAAAATCATTTTTTTTACCCTGCGAAAAGCAGGGCAGATGCACTTCACAAGCTCACATTTCTATGAAAAAATGACCTAAATGGTGGTGCTTTTTTGGATTTGTTTTCCTAGACAAGTTGGCCACATGCTTGAAAAATTTCAGATCATTTGGAATAGTACAACATATAGAAAAAATAAATTATTTACAATTTAAATATGGAATTGAAAATTTCCAATCCCAGTGATTGAAATGTTGTGATAATGTATCCACATCCTAAGATTTTATTTTTGTCCAAAAATATTGAAAATTGGATAAGATAAAGGATTTCAAAGTTTATTTTAGAGTAAGAAATCCAAAACTACCGGCAAACAAAAAATCCTCATAACTTTTGACTCATTGATCAAAATGGAATGATTCAAAGCTTTTCGTGCATATAAAACTCTAGAAAATCAATTCCAAATTTTTGTTTCTGAAAAAAGTGATTTTTTCTGATCTGCCCAAACTGCCCAGTTACGAAAAAAAGTAACATATTAGGCTATAACTTTTGACTCGTATCTCCAAATGTCATGAAATTTGGTGCATATGAAAGATCTTCCTTGCCTCCACATTCTATTAAAATTTCAGCCCCAAATATGAAAATCTCTGCTCGTAGGTACTTGACCAAAATTTCTATATAGCCAAAAAACACAGTCCGGTCCTTTAGGGGTTAATGTGCAATTTAGCCACACCATGTGCATTTTTATCAAAACCAAAGTTAATATTGTGATACAACTATTGGCCACATCTGAACTTCATACTTTACAAACCATTTTCAGAAGGACTTGTTGCTACCATGATTTCTGAATCTCCATTGACCACACTATGATCACCTAGCACTAATGGATTAATATCTTAGCCTCTAAAGAATAAAGTCTAAGTTTATTTTAATTGTAACATCAAAAGGTCATGTTTCATCTTTTTTACATGTTCTAATAAGGTCAATTTTTTAAAATATCTTTCAAGAAAAATCTATAGAATTATGTAGAATTATAATTTATAAATACCTTCAAGGCAAAGTAAATCTTGTAAGATTTTTATAAGGAGACCAAAAATTAGTAGCTAGCTTAGCAATTCCATTGTCAAACTAGGCCGTTGAATATTTTGAATTTCAAATTCCTTATAAAGACAAAAAATCTACTTATACATTAGATCTATATATATGTTCTACAAAAGCTTTCATTCATTAGTGATAAAAGTAAACCAATTCAATATGGACACAATGGTAACCTTGTCTTATAGGATCATTTTTATTTTTTTATTCCACATTTATTAGTCATCTTATTCAACTATGGCATTCACAATATTTCCTAAAATAATCACAACATCAAGGCCCTATATTGTCATGTTGTGTAATGATTTTGCACTCAAATGTAGTTCCTATTGCAGTCACTAAATCTTTCCATTTTTGTCATCCAAGACTATGATTGTGGTCACTAAATCAACCTACTATAGCCCAAATCTCATATTTTGATGAATGCACATTACATGTTGAATGCAAGGATATAATTAATGAGGCCATTTCATTAGTGTTTGCAATAGACAAAGTGTTTGGATAATATACTTGTTTATTTTTTGTCTTGTAGGTCCATGGAAATACTAATTTTCTTGTTGGATTTCTTCTTAGACCTCATGTAAATAAGTGTGTTTAATGCTCAATGAAGAATATATATGTATATGCCTCCATCCTAAACTAATTGAATCTCCTTTATACAACATTGATTTTGTAACCAATTCAAATAGTAGAGGTTGCACATTGATCACAACATTTGAAAGTTATATGAGAAACAAAGTGATATATATTCCATCGTAGATGTAGATTCAAACCTTGCAAATTCAAATCTATATTCCATTTCAAAGCCCTCATAAGTTATTGAAGTCTATCCTAATGTATCTTGTGACTAAAAGAGGAAGATTGAACAAATTAGAGGATTAGACTCAAAACTCAAATCAATCTAATGTTTTGAGATATGAAGTCCTAAAGAAAGCATAGTCAATTGAATAACAACTTATTACTGTTGGCATTCAATCCAACATTCAAATAAGCCAACAATACACACAGGAACATCACCTATCTATAAGGTTGTCTTTCGTGGTTGCACTTCAGGTAGGTGCACTAGAGTCGACAAAAGTTGCAATAGGTCATGAGAATTGGTAGGTTTACAGAACTCCAATGCATACAATGCATATGGGACAATATATGCTATACACACCTACGCAAAGCAACACCCACAACTACAATGAATCCCCCTATCAACAAATGCTTTAACTTACTACTTAGACAGCTTCTTGAGCACGTTGAGATTGCACCATCACATGATAAAAATTTGATTGATCAACTCAAACATTCATTTCAAGGATTCCATACATTTGCTATAGTTGAATGAGTGAAAGCTACACCAAAAAAACAAGAAACACCGAAAATTGAGAATGAGAAACGACGTTGTCACGTTCGCAAAAGCATCTAATGTTAGATTGTATATACCATAACATACTTCAACACAAACATCTAGCAAATATACTATAAATCAACACTCCACCTAATTTTTTTACTCTAGCTATATAACATGAAAGCTCCACAAGGGCCAATAGATTAGTTCCTACAATTATCAGCGAGGAGACGGGATGGAGTAGCGTGAGGCCATGGATTCTTGCGAAGTTTCCGTGAAATTTTCCCCTCGAGCTGTGAGTTCCGAGACCGCACTCGAGTTCCGCCCTTGTTGCCCTTCGCCTTCGCCTTCCCTGACTTGCTGGATGCCCAGCTTGGCACACCTCTGATCTTCCAGCAGTGCTGCTTCCCGAAGCTCCTGCACCACCTCTTGCATGTTTGGCCTGTGACTCTCCTTGGGCTCCACACTGGCCATGGCCACTTCAATCACCTTCCACATGCTCTCCAAGCTGAAGTCGGCTTGCAGGTCTGGGTCCACGATTTCTTGCAAGTTCCCAGCTTGTAAGTGCGGCCTCACCTGCAGTACAACCATTGAGAAGTTCAGATCTTGCAAAGAGAGTCGTACAGTAGTGGGTTGAGAGTTTTGAAGCACAAGATTGAACTGTGGCTAGCTATCACACATGGTATGGCGTGTGTCGACAGAGAAAATCTGAAAAGAAATTTTGACACTCTTTATTGTGTGAGAAAATTTAGGAGGGAACGAGAGAGCAACAAAAACAGATTCAAAATTTTGGAAGATTTTCAAAATGCAGCCCCTTCCTTTGCATTTTGAGAAAACTTAGAACCTCACTATTCATGTATGACAAAACAGAGGTTGAAAAAATGCTGTAGTATGCAACTCTGACGCCCACAATAGATTGAGTGTTGGATGCTATGGCTTGTGGTGGGTGGGTGTCGCATCAAGTCATGTAGCAATGAGGTATTGACTTGTGCCCACCACAAGCCACAACACACGAGATAGACTACTCAATCCAACATAGTTGCCGATGAAAAAAGCAACAAATGCAAACAAGTGTCTTGTGTGTTGAATTCATCAAGCACAAAGAAAAATGAGGATGTGCCAATACACTCCCCCCAAAGTAGAGTTGGTTATAGGTACATAACAATGATAATATTGATTAGTAGTGACATTTGTGAATTATAAGTACCAATTGAGAGTTATTGAAAACAAAGTTGGAGAAAATCAAGTGATATTAAAGTTCTAACATAAAAAACTCTCAATTGAATGTGTGTTCTTTGTATTATGGTGATCAAATTATCGGGGAATGTAGTTCTTGTGACATGTACACTAACCAATGGATTTTGTTGGGGATCTTAAACTAACACACTCTTTATAGACTCTATCTCTTATAAAAAAGAACTAGAGTTCATTTTCTTTGATGGTTAGATTTGTCAAATGCACATAGAATGACAAGTTTCTCTTGCAAATGCAAAATTAGAGGGATCTTCTAAAAATTAGGTAGGATGCCCTAAAGTTGAACCTGTTCTAAAAGCGTCCACTAAATTATGCTAGCTGACGGGTTGATATAAGAAAAAAATTTATGTGCAATTGTTCTACATTTCAAGATGGAGCCACATTTAAAATTTCTATGCCTTCCGAGTGCCTTCGGCGTATGTCCATCTCCATCATTGAATTTTCCTTTGAGCTCACAGAATTTTTCATTTTTCTCTATCCTTCGCATACATACTGACATGCTTTGTGAACCTCTTTTCTTAAGCATTTCGATGTTTGCTTGTTCATATATCACCAGGTTGGACAACGGAAAATGATGAAGGCGATATAAGTGATATCTGTCCTGTAAAAGAGTGAAACTTACCACTTCAGTAATGCTCAATTTATGGCCAGGATTGGAAAGTGACATGCTGATGGGTGGCCGCCCACAAATGAGCTCCAACAACACCACACCAAAGCTGTAGACGTCGCTCTTCACAGTCAACTTCTGGGAGATGTAGTACCTTCAGAATACCACCAACACACACTTTCATGAACCTCCACTCAAAGTTGTGCTAGTTTAATCCAAACATGGAGGTACTTTCAAAACTCGTGGAAAAGCTTTGGTTTGTAACACCTCTTTGAAATCAAACTTTTGGTCCACCCGTATTTAATTATCACCCACGTCAAGATAACTAATGATGTCGAAAGAGTGAGGAGGTTACTCAGGGTCAAGATAGCCGGCAGTCCCTTTAACGAGGGTTGAGATGTGCGAGACGCCTTCAGCTTGCAAAGCAAACTTGGAGAGGCCAAAATCTGAAACTTTGGCCTCCATGCGCTCCGTCAGCAAAATATTGCTACTCTTCACGTCTCGGTGGATAATACTGGGGCGACAGGCCATGTGCAGGTATTCCAAACCTGTAAACGAACAATGTTGGAAAATTCATATAAACCCGAACATATCTATACGAACCCTAATGTATCTATCTGAATGAACCCTAACATATCTATCAGAAAGAGCGTATATAAACCCTAACATATCTGTCAAACACGTCTATCAGAAAGAGTTCCTAATAGTAATAAACTTTCCAGAATTCAGCAAAAAACATAATCAACGTTTTCGATCCTTCCCTGACCATCCTATTGAAGATTCTGCACATCTAGACCGAGAGTCATTGCTTGCTACCCTAGATAAGAGTGACGAGTTTTGGTAAACGTACAATGTGCAGCATCTAGGGCAATGTGGACTCGAGTGTTCCAGCTCAATGGAGTTGTTGCCGATGGACCTATTTCAGCCACATGCCAAGTCTTCCTCAGTCAGTATTATCAGACTATATACTATAATCTTGCTTGGGATTCCATTTCCACGCAAAAAACCCATTGAGACAACATTAGAAAAAACAACTTGTCATGTTGTTTCAATCACCCGATTGGTTGAAACAATCAATATCCCAAAGTTGCCATTTTGATGCTGTTTTAGCAGGGGTTTCCCCGCTCGTGGAAGAAAAAACAAAATAAAGAGTTTGAAGTGTGATTCATCGGATCGCTTGTACAGGTTCACAACCCTCCACTTTGAAAATACATAATAAACTCATACATGTCAAAGTGATGCAAATCTGACCACAACACATATTTTGCTCTTGTATCTAAAGAGTCTTATTCATGTCCCAAAAAATTTCCCACATTTGTTAAAATGCTCAAAGAGATGCACAACGTCAAGTTTGGTGAAAGATTTGGAAGAAAGTGACACAAGTTGACATTCAAGGGCAACCTACCATATAGATGATCCTGCAGGCTTCCATTCGGATAGAACTCGTAGATCAACATTTGCTTGTCCTTGTCTTGGCTAAAACCAATGAGAGAGACCAGGTTCTTATGGTGAATACGTGATAACAAATCCACCTTCAAGACCAAGAACAAAATCAGTGAGATCGCTACCTGGCTACTTATTGGGCACATCTTCCATGTGAAATTCTCAAGAATCTAACCGTCAGAACTAACGCTGTGTAAAAAAAAAATTTTGCATAAATATTCCATTTATATTATGTACATGTATGTCACAGTTTTTTGGTGAAAAATTAAACCGTTTTGAGGATCTTAAAAAGCTAGGTGTGAGAATCTCACTAGTCCAGAGGAGCCATAAAAAGGACTGCTCATTTGTGCAAAGATAGGTGATAGAGTTTTCAAAGTACCTCGGTAAAAAACTCAGACTGCCCTTGCTTTGAGATTCCATTCGAGACCTTAATCGCCACTTCTTGGTCAGTGGCCAATTTACCATAATACACAGGGCCAAATCCGCCTTCACCAATCTTCTCGCTGAAGTTCTTGCTTGCGGTACGCAATTCTCGTATGCTGAATTCTTGTGTGCGGGTTTGGAAACTGTGCTGCTTGTCAACTCTCTTCTTCCCTACACGATGGCCAGATACATCGAATTCATTGTACAACCTTCAATTATACATTCCTTGTGCTTCTAACAAAGCTAGAGGAGGTAGACAGACTTCCACCCCTGTCCCGGTATCATTTTTGTGCAAAAAACACTTGATAAGATTTTAAGCTTTCCGAAAGTCAAGTACACTGAAAACGAATTTGGTGAACACTTACAAATGCAAGGTATCTCACTAATGTCATGAGATTGCCAGAGTCACGCAAGAGTTGAGAGTATCATAAACTCCTTTCGCAGAAACATTAAGAACCCGAAGCCCTAAATCCTAAAATCACTTATAAATGTGTAGATGGAAAAAATTTATTACCTGATTCCACGCAGTGTTTGGATTTCCGTCGACGCCAATGGTAGAGAGCATAGAAAGCCATAAGGACCAGGAGGCACCCCAAAATCCCCACCACAATAGAGAGGACGTGTGACTTCCAGTTTCCAGATTTCCCACCAGTGATCTCTCCACAAGCATCATGCTCTTGGCATAGCATTGGATTTCCAGAAACACTGCCCTCCAGAGAATTTCATTAGTTTTAGCCGAATCGTCATTATTTAATAAAATGTATTAATGACAAAAACAATATATGAAGCAGCTCATTCTACTGAGAATGCATCACCGCACTTACTTCATGATTATGAGCCTGCTCCCCCTCCTGGGTAACTTCCCTCCTAAACGGTTGTCTTGCAAATACCTGTATTTAAGTTAATTTTGTCACAAGGATTGAAAAAAGTTAGAAGGTCCAGTGTTTTCGCCGCAAAAAAATATTCACTGACAGCATTGATTCATATTAATTATGGTGCATCGAGATCGACATCTACGTTAGAACACGAAACAAAACATATGAATACATGGTCGCAGAAATGAAGCAAAAGATATGTACTTACACTTCTTGCAAGTTTGGTAAATCAAAAAGCGATTGTGGAATAACTCCTGACAAGGAGTTATGTTGCAGGTATCTACCAGATTATACACCAAAAGAAATGTATTATAATCCACCAGATGAAACCGAGTTTCACATTTAGATCAAAAAGAAAATTCATAATGCAACCTCTTTTATAAACCAACGTCACGACTGAGTCTATTGATGAGATGACTCAGACCTGTACGTACTACAGCAAGTCTAACAACTCTAATGAAAATGTCACTATGGCAAGCTTAACAATATAGAAAATATCTTGAGAGAACAAGATTTTCAGTAAAACTATATTGCTTCAGGAACTATTAGAAACAATCATACAGATAATCTTCCCCTTGATAAATAGAGAGGCCTCCAAATGATCACTGTCACGATGGGAATCTCCTCATGAATCATAGAGAATATTCTCTCTATAATGTGTCTAAATGTTTCTGAAACAGTCTAATTAATTCAATTTAAAACCTTGTTAAATAAATGATTGAGATTGCAAAAGCGAAATCATCAGTTGTAGGACATACAAGTGCGTAAGGCTCTTCAGCTGGCTGAAATCCGGAATCGGCCCACTCAAGAGATTGTTGCTTAACAATCTGAAATATTCACACGCCACAAAATACATGCTCTGTTGTCAGTTCATAAATTTCAGTCATTGATCAGTACTTGGAATGCCATTAATAATCAAATGTGTAAGTAAGAACAGCTTACATGGAGCTCAGCGCTGTCAGGCTGCCTATACTTGTTGCAATGGGACCAGAGAGATTCATATTTGCAAGGTTCCTGCAATCATCCATCAACAATTGTGAATACAAACGTGATCACTTCCCATTTTCTGAAGACTAGAATACAAACACCCGGCTTACACCTACGTACCGAACTGATCAAATATTAAGAAATGGAGACTTACAAAGTGGAGATTCGGGGGCCACTTTGATCTAGTGTGCACGTTAACCAATCGTAAGGAAAAGGAGAACAAGGATCACCACTCCAGTCCGTCAAATTATAGCGATGCTTTATATCCTCGATTACCATGGCTGCACTGTTCACATCCTTTGCCACTTAAGAATTGAACAAAAGCTGAACTCGCTAGTTCCCAAGAGAAGACAATTTAACACAATACACGTACTGAATATCTTGGAGAAAATCCGTCCCTAGTTTCCACCTTTTATCATCAAAACTCAAGAAACATTGTGAAACATATCCAACTAGACTAACTTCAACCCTACAAATCCAAATTACATTCAGTTATGGAACTCTCCGAAGTTAATATGAATTCATTCTTTGGACCGGTTTCTGATTAGGTCATCTGGAGACTTCTGGAGACGTTGTGAAATATATCCAACTACAGTAATTCCACCCCTACAAATCCAACTGTACATTCAATTCCTCTTCAAAGTTAATATGAAATCATTCTTTGTACCGGTTTTTGATTAGGTCATCTGGAGACTCCTCCAACCTGATTTTTGACTGTAAGCAGGCAGAAGGATTAATTGTTACAAACTGGTGATAATTTCATCTCAAATTAGACCAATTCGGCTCCTGTACGTGATTCCAGAGTTGGGCCAGAGAAGGGCATTACCATCCGTCCAGAACGTCCTCTGCTGCACCTCCTCAAAGATTTGGTACGCCTCATAAGCGTTCAACATGGGTAGTGCACTGGAGTCCACACACGGATTGAATGTGAAGTTCCCGAACTGCGCAATGGCAGCATACGTTTTTTCCACCTGCAGCGTGGTGAACAAGCCACTGGCCCCAGAAGCCCGCAGAATACTGAAATCCACCACCCAGGGCTTGCTGTCCAGAGAGATATCAAACCTGCGGGAGGACACGTTCATGCTCCCATCGATCTCAGCGAAGTAAAGCACCACGTAGTACTCCACATTTGGAACCCACGGCTGGAACTGGGAGCCTCGCAGAAGCTTTGCGGTTTTCATCACGGCCATGGGAGGCTTGTTGGAGGCGGAGGAGACCTCGACTGGTTGCGTTGTGTTGATGGAAATGCCAGGAACGTTTTCGCCCAGCCAAATTCTGTCAAAAGGATCGTCCGGATACCTGTGGATGTGGTGTTACGTTTAGTAATGGAATGTTCAATAATGGCTAATGCATCAATTCCTAAAAAACTATTCACTTCACTAAAAACTCACGGTCTCATTATATATGAACACTTCGACTGATCATATAAGATAATTCAGATATGACCAAACTCATGTCACCAGAATCAGTGACGAATGTTGCATGTGCTGGATACTAAATGTTCAAGAATTGAACTAAAGAATAACCCGCCACTCAGAAGTGCAACAAAAGCATGAAACAATTTGGTCGTTCATGGCGTTGAGGGCTAACCACTGAAGGCCCAAGAAGCTCAAATTCGGCCTCATTTCGGTGGCAATTTGGTTTTGACTAACTAGGCTAAATGATAATTTCTTTTATTCTCTTTGATTCGTTCCATTTCATGCTCTTCAATGATTCTGGTGATGTATATAAAATTTGCCCCATCAGAATGTATTCTGTTCACAATATGCATGGTTAACCAAATTGGTCATTTTCAAAGCATGTGCACACTCTCTGCCCCGCCATTAGGCGGTTCAGCATCCAGATAACTTCAGATAAAACTTAACATAGTGTAGCATATCATAGTGGCTGCATATATAATTCTTCGTATTATATTGTCTTCACTGATTCTGATGATATAAAGATTTGACCCATCTGAATGTATTCTTTTCACAATTAATGAACCAAATTCATTGGTGATTTTCAAAGCATGCACTCTCTGTAGTCGCCATGAGGCGGTTCAGCATCCAATTTAAAACTTCAGATAAAACTTAACACACTGTAGCATACCATATTGGCTGCAAAAGTACTTTCGTTACCTGACGACTGTCAGCTTATCAGCGCCGAAATTCTTCCGATCCAGGTACAGCAGATAGTACCCTTTCTCCGCCAATGCGTACATTCCCTTTTCCATGGGCCTTAGCTCCAAAGACGAAATATAAGGCACATCTTCACTCCCTCTTCGCAGCAAGCAAGCATACAAATCCTCTCGTGACGCTTTCAGCACGACCTCCACGAAATCTCCGTTGAACGCGTCCACTGACCTGAGTCGAGTGGCCTCCACGACAACGTCGAACTCCGGCGGTGGGTTTTGCGGGAGAAAACTCATCCTGAGAAGGTATGTCACATTCCTCGTCACGGGCAACGTGTAGCAACTCTTGTTGCGAGGGCCTGGGAACTTGCGAATGGTGTTCATGGTGTGCACGGGGTTGTAGATGAAGCCGTTGCCAGCGTTCTCGTCGACGGCGTTCACTCCAGAGGAAGTGTAGTCTGTGTCTGTAGTCCAGGTCATGTTGAGAGCTGTGTCGTGGTTCGGAGCATTGGCACCACAGTCGATGTTGATGAATCCTGAAGAATTCAAACAAAAAACGTTAAGTTAGGGAACAGATGTATAATGTAAGCGGGAGAGGTACCATTCAGCATACAGGTGAACCGTCCACTCATCCGATGCTTGAACCTTTTGCTATAACGATCTAGAAACTTGCACCATCTAAAATTTTGCAAATTTATTTTGTGTTCAGCTACAAAAAAAATTGCAACAAAACAAATGTTAATAGATCAAGCATTTTCAAAATTAGCACAATTCAAAGCTCTACCTGTATGGTCAATGGAGCCTCTAGCAAAGTATCCATTCACCATAAAGTAACGGAGAGGTTCCATTCAGCATACAGGTGAACTTGGATCCGGCCTTTTGCAACAACAATCTAGAAACTTGTGTCACCGAACTAAAACTTTGCACATTTATTCTGTGTGAAGTTAAAGACGAATTGCAAGAAAACGAAATGTCAAATAGAGTGAGTGTTTACACACTTTACACAAGCCAAAGATCACCTGTATGGTCAGTGGAGCATCTCATGTACTGAATGGTTAATGGAGCCTCTACCTTACCAACAGAAACTCCTCTCTTCCAATACGGACACTTGGTTGGTCTTCTTGCACCCTAGGTCTTAAGCTAGGTGTAAGCATATATGGATTGAAAAAATGTGGTCAGTCGATCGGCACTCATCTTTTAATGGAAATAGGGTTAGATTCCTGCTGCATATCCCTTTAATACTGATCTACATAACCGTCCACTAATCCGGTGCTTTTACGAGAAATCTTTCAATACATTGGGTGAGAAAGAAACTTGATATCAAGAGCTAGAGTTTGACGCTGTAGTTCGCAAAATGATCTGACAGAGTTTTATTGAGTGATCTCCCAATGAAAACACACTCCTCGTCTCCGTGTTGGTAAAAATGCTTAGCAAATAGTATATACGGACTCTCAAAGCTGAAGGACAACACTAATGCACTAATGCAGCCAGCCGTCAAGATACAGACTTTCACCTTCAACGTCAAGAGTTGCCCACATATATATATACTCCAGCTCAAGAATGCAAGCAAACTTCACAATTTACAGCCATTGTATTCCAACACGGTTCAAGCGACGTACAATTAAAAACCTACAAATGCAGCGACAAACAAGCTTTCCTGGAAATCGATCGTACCTGGCTGGGCGTGCACTTGCCATGTGAGAGTTGACACCCACAATGCCACTACACCCAAACAAGAAAACATACTAGGAAGTGCGGCAGCCATCGGGTGACAGCATATATTCAACAACAAAGTCTGCTCGACATTTGGAAGCTTGCTCCACTCTAGTCCTCACTCACTCACTCACTCACTCACCCACTCACTCTTTCCCTCAATGTTGTCACTAAATGCTTCTGAGCACTCCATCCCAAAGCTTGACAAACTCCAGCATAGCCATGGCGTCTTTTCTTAGCTACTAAGCTAAGCTTGGGGCCGGGAGTGTCGAAGAAGCTGGAGCTACAAAGTGCAGCTGCTTCATGTCCCTTTCAGAAGTACAGTAAATGGCTAGTGGTCCAGCACTCCATCAGTAAGTACACACGTGGTGCGATTGCAACGGGGATTTAAGCGAAGACGGACCATGCAAAATTGCAATGCGGTAGGTCATGGTCTCATGGATCTGATCGAGCGAGTGGAATCAAAGTGCATCCAGGTCGAATGCGGACATCACTTATGTTTTCAACGTTGAAGAAGCTTTGAGTGGGCGATATGTAAGTTAAGTACTGGACTGTACCCAGCTTGCAGTGCAGCTCGTTTTGGAGTTAACTTTGGACATGCAGGGTCCTGAAATCCTGATATATACTCCAGAACAGTTAAGAGCGGCATGTGAGAAAAAGCTGACAGAAATGCAAGTTTGAATTAATGGTGTGCGGTGCTCCAGAGGTTGACAGAAGTCACGGCACCTGGACTGGTACAGATCCAACTGATGACTGCTCTGCTACTCTGCTCGCTCTAAGCTTAACTTAAAAGATTGTATATAGAATGTGGAACCTCCTGCACTCCTGCAGACTGGTTGATTGTGAGTGCCGAGGAGCTCAATCAGTAAATTGGAGTGTTCAAAGCAGGGCTTTTTTTTTGGCTTTCTAGTGCCTTGGCAGCAGGGAAAAAAATCTGGCTAAAAAACACCTAAAAAAATGCCAAAAAATTTGGATGAAATCGCCAGAAAATTTCACATTAAAAAAAACTTGGATGAAAATTGTCAAATTAACATGTAATATGTACTAATGTGATATTTTCTATCCAATATGTGGATGAATGTTGAAATTTGGAGCACCACTATAACATTTTAAATCGCCATTGTGACTATTCTTAAAAAATGAAAAAAAAGCCCTAGTTCAAAGGAAGCCCTCTTCCAATGTAGACTCCTCCAAATGAATAGGCCCCACCAAATGAACTTTTCACTTTTGCCTGGTTTATAATTAGAACTTCAATGGGGTTTTTTTTTTCCATCACAAGTGCATTCAAAAGTATTTAGGATAAGTACAAGGAAACTGAAATTTAGACATTTGACAAAGAAAATCAAGATCTAGAATGGACACCTTTGAACAAAATTGCGAATAACAAATCAAAAATACATATTTTCAAAATTATCGGGAGTTTGATGCTAAGAACAAACTTTAAAGGATATTCATCTATAAAGAAAATTCCTAAATTAATGAAATAGTAAGGCTTTATTTAACTTTAATATAATGTTGACACCATAATATAATGCCTAAGTTGGACATTTAGGGATTAAAACCTTGTGCATTGTTGTTGCCCTAAATTAGATGTTAGATGCACAAGTCTAGATTGCTTTAGATCATTTTCAACCCCAACTTGGATGTAGAATTTTAGGTGAGGTATGAATACCTAAACGCAAACATTTTACGTTCATGGACAACTAAAATATGGGTCAAAAAGGTCATACATTTGGCATTGAATGGCTTGGATTGGGTGGCTATTACATTGCAATCTTTGCTGCTCAGATTAGGGTCTTGTAGTGGCATTTTTTGGGTTGATGGGATCCTTTTGGATATCGACTTGTAGTTGCTGAGGTAGTTGCTTCATTGTGGAACCTCCTTATTTTTGTTCTTGGCTATTTAATTAACAATGCTCTATTTGACCATAAAAAAACAAAAGTCAATTGTTCAAAAAAACTACCTCTTGCCATTCTAAACACTTGTTGTTGCAATTTGAGCACTGAAGTGGGGGGGATTCCTCACAACCAAGGTTAACTTCAAAGAAGAAAGACAACCAAAAAAATTTGTTGACCACAAAAATATGGAATTTGTTATTGTGTCAGGATGACTCACCCTTGAGCAACCTTCAATCATGCAATTTGGTACTTAGATGGTGTGGTTCATGATCTCTTGGAGCTATTTTATGCATTCAAATTATTGGGGTTTAGGTGTGAGCAGGAGATCCATGAGCGGAATGCCCTCTGCCATATTGGAGAGTGGAATGCTAAATTTCTTTAGGCAAGCAAATATCGTTATTAGACTTCTTCATGGCAAAAGGCATGACAAAATCAATGGTGCCTAAGCTACATGGAAATAACAACAGTTAATATTGAAAACCACAATCAAGCATATTCAATGGGGTAGACATGGTCTCCATTATTGAATAAGATATTGATCAATTTTTCCCTAGGGAAGAAATTGAGATTCATGAGGTGGCCACCTAGAATAGGAAGCCTCACATAGAGTGGTCAAAGTCCATTCTATTAACCTCAAATGAGTTTGTGGCCTCACTTGAGGCCAAAGTTGTAGCCAAAGAATTGACTCTATAAGAAGCAAGGGAACAAAAGATTGTAGAAGAAAAAAACAGAAATAAGAAGAAAGCAAAGAAAGGAGATCTACTAGAGCACAAAGTTAGATCTAAAGAGTGGGCTCTCAAGAAAGCCCATAACAAATGGCTTGACAAGTATTGGAGAAATTTCAAAAATGAAGATTGAAGTGATAGGCTACACACATATATTAAGTTTAGTTCAAAACTGCTTTTAATTTCCTTGCTTCCCTCCTTAATTGTTGTAGAAATGTACTTCCCATTTCCCTATACAACGAACAAATTGCACAAGTGTAGGCTAAATTTAAGAGAAAAGGCAAAATCCTAGAGATGTTGTTGCATGTGGTAGTAGATTCCGGAAAGCAATCATGCATGGTCAATGGAGAGCCAATTTGGTTGGACTACTCTTCTCCAATAGACATTGAGGCATCTTTATTGTGGCGCTAAATGTTGCTTTGAAATTGCCCATGCCATGGGTAAATAAAACTCCATATCGATATATGCCCATGTATGTCAATCCTCAATTAGGAAGCATTTGAGTGACTAATAACTTTTAATCTCCATGAACTATGTCCATACAATTTATATTTTATCATAGGCATGGCCCAAGCTTTCATGTAATGTGATCATTGGATTTGATATGTAAGGGCTTTCAATTTTTTGTGGTACTTGTGTAACCTACAAAAATCATTAAGTATGGAAAAGTTTGGTGGAGAAAAATTAACAAACAAAACTGTAAGAAACCTAGGGAGATCACTCTTGATTTTTTAGAAAACTACTTGAGTTAAAAGATAGAGTTCATTTAATTCAAAGAGGGAAAAATTGATATAATATATAGGGTTACTATAGGGTCCATGAAATTCCATACTCATATACATATATTAGGATACATAAAAATATCATGTAGTAGGAATTTTTATTACTAAGTTAGCCTTAACAAATAAGGGCCATTCGAATTTTTCATATAGAGTACCGTGAGTATAGATGTAGACATATAATTTCATATGGATGATAAAATGAACACAATCAAGAAAAATTTGCAATGAAGGGAGGTTGATTGAAATTGTGCCACTATACTAATAGCATATACATCAAAAAAGTTAAGTGTATATATAAGACATTGACCACAAATGGTAGAAATTGTCACATTGCAAGAATAGGGAGGTTTACCTTAGTGGATTCAATGACTTGAAAACCATACAATACAAGGATAGAGTTTATAGTCCATTTAACTTCAATCATTGAAGCCATATGTATTAAACACTCTCATATTGAATGGGATGTTCAGTGGAAATTCTAAAGTGTTCAATGGTAAATTTTCTATTAAAAACCACCACTTGATCAATGGCACTTCAATTGAATTGATTGTTGTTAGTTTCATGGTGTATACCCTATAATAGAGGGAATGAAAAATTTGTAGAAAATGACAGTGGCTAAAATAGGAAAATTGAACACCTAAGTTTTATATGCAAAATAGCCTCACTTAAAAAATTGCATGAATGAATTTACAAAATAATATAGGATATTGGAAATACACCTTTGTAGCTTTTTATGTAAAAATATGGTCATCTTACATACAATAATTAAAGTAAATAGTCCCACATCAAATACCTTCTTAACTCAAGTGTATACCTTAAATTACAAATAGAGATTTCCTTGAGATAAGAATCCCATGTTTTATGTGACGTTTTCATCATTTTTTGTGATGCATTTTAGTGGACA
The DNA here is from genome assembly GCA_947034895.1 of Rhytidiadelphus loreus. Taxonomy (NCBI): domain Eukaryota; kingdom Viridiplantae; phylum Streptophyta; class Bryopsida; order Hypnales; family Hylocomiaceae; genus Rhytidiadelphus; species Rhytidiadelphus loreus. The sequence continues at coordinate 1,639,641 of OX344762.1, forward strand.
TTCTATAAAACAACTTGTGTTTTTTATGTCAATAATAATGTCCAATGTAACATCTAGATGATGAAAATCCATCACAAAAAATGATGAAAACTTCACATAAAACACAAGTTTCTTATAGTGTAATGCCTCAACTATGGGCTATCAACCAAAAGAACTCAATTCAAGAGGCAACAAATGTCCAACTTAGGGTCGTGGTGAAATTCATGAAGAAGGGAAAGATGTGACATGTAGATGATTGGGCATTGTCCTATAGCAAGGATGGGTAGGTAGGAAGCATAATGTCGAGGTGTTGCATTTGGCTTGCAACATTGTCAACTTTGGAACTGCAACACTTGATGGGAGGAAAGGTAGAAAATGGAAATGATTGGGTCAATGGTAGAATAAAGGGAGTTAAGGTTTGCATTTAAACATGTGTGAGTGACATACAAAAGCTTTGGACAGGTCTATGTGCATTGCCATTTTCATAATATTTAGTGGCGACTTCGTGCATAGTTGGTGTTTATTACAATTGTGAACATTGGTTTTTGAAGGTTCAATTGTGTTGCCTAAACTACAAATCTAATGGCTTCAATAGGTACTCTATGCTTTCAACTTTGGAAATGTGTAAAATATTCATCAAGTGTCAAAATTTTATAGGGTTTGAGGAAGCTAAAGCATGAACTCTAAAAAAAATTGAATATTAATGCAATCCCCAAGGTGTGCAACCCTCCAAAAGTGTTGCCTTTAGGTGTTGATAACTTACAAAACCCCATGATTTAGGCAATTCAAATGGTTAAGTTTTTACCAAGAGTGCTATTTTGTGAGCCTTAAAACGTAAATCCAAGAACACGTGAACCTCAAATTTGTGAGGTATTTAGTTTATTGTTGGATTTTGGACCTATAGCCATGAAATCTTTATAGCTAGTGAATTTAAGAGGATATGTCTATTGGCTTGAAATAGGGTTGGAACACTCCAAATGTTTTCAAAACACCTTGTCTATTATTTTAGTTGCCCTAATCTTCTGAACACGGACGCCTGTTGACGCCCCCTGCCAGCTGCGGTTGGCTCTAAGACCTTCCTCCGCGCTTGCGCCCCCGGCTCCCTTGTCTGTCCGCGTCATTTGATTGCTAGTTCTTGTTGTGCTTTTTGTGTCGCCCTAGGCCACTTGTGGCCAGTGGTGTTGTATTTGTGCCTTTGCAATGAAATCCCGGTTTTATTTGTTTAAAAAAACAAAAACAAAGAAACCCACCTTATCTATACACCTTTTTCATTTTTTCCCTTCTCAATTCCGACTACATCATCCTTAGATAATCAAAGACCCCTTTCAACATTGAGAAGCTCTTTGGGGATCTAGAAGTTGAGACTCTAAAAGAAATTCATTTTTTTTTTCAATTTTTTTTTGTCATGACTTTATCACTCCCACCCACCCCAAAGCCCCTTCAAGGGCCTGGGGTTTGGGACTTTCAAAACCTTTCTTTTCAATTTTTTTCAATTTTTCAATTTTTTTTGTCATAACTCCATTACTTTTAGAAACTCCTCTCAATACTAAAAAGTTCCTTAGGGGTTTGGGGTTTAAGACTTTCACAACTCTTTTTCTTCAAATTTCCTTTTCTCTTTTTTTGTTGCAAATCCATCACCTCCAAAGGTCAATTAGAGGGTCTTGGATTTGGGACTCTCAAAACTCTTTTTTCAATTTTTTTCCTACAACTCTATTACCCCACCAACCTCTATTAGTACTAAGAAGCTATTAGGGGGTTGAAACTCTCAAAAAAAAATTCTCAAAGAAAAAATTAATTTTTTTCTTCAAATCCATCACCTTGAGAGGCCATTTGGAGGGCTCTAGGGTTTGGGAACTTTCAAAAAAAAATATTCAATTTTATTTTGCAACTCCATCACCCCCACCAAGTCACCAACCCCTCTCAATACCAAGATGTTCCATGGGGGTTGGGGGTTGGGGGTTGGGACTCTCAAAACTCTTTTGTTCAAATATTTGTTTTCAATATTTGTTTTTTTCTTCTTTTATCGTAAATCCATCACCTCAAAAGGTTGTTTGGGGGGTCTAGGGTTTGAGACTATGAAAACTTTTTTTTTTCTATTTTTTCTATTTTCTTATCACAAATCTATCAACTCAAGAGGCCTCTCAGTACCACGGCCATAGGTACATGCTCTCATAGTCATAGATTCACGATTATAGGGCTGAAATTTTACTATTATTAGTAAAATTTTACTATTTTTTTCTCTATTGGTTTTAGAAATTTATAAGTTTTTTCATAGTTGACGCTCACTGCTCGCAAGGGGTATGCTCACAACTCTTAAGCTTGCATTTTTAGACTCACAAACTAGCGTCATTGAAGCTTTCACACCAATTCAGAAATATACAACAAGACAAATTTGGTTTTAGTCATTCTCAAAACTCTTTGAATGGCTCTTAAGCTTGCATTTTTAGGCTCGCAAACTAGCACCATTGAAGCTTTTACAAAAATTCAGAAGAACACAACAAGCCAAAGTTGATTTTCAATCATTCTCAATGTTCTTTGAACATTCAATTATTTGTAATTGCACATTCCTCAGTCTATGTCTTTAGAATTTGTGATGTTGTATGTGCATCTTATTATGGGACAACTTCATATGGGAAGTTGTGAATATAAGGTAAGAAGCCTATAAAGCGCTTGGCTCTGAAAGCATCCACTTCTTCAAATGTACATTATTTGTATACTTTGCTTTTTCATTGCACCAACAATGTACAAATAGTGTACATTTCAAGAGGTGGATGCTTTTAATGACTATTGCGTTTCAAATTCAAAAATTTATAACTAATTCCATGAAGCTCCAAAAAATATAAAACAACTTGGATTAATTGCCAATTCCATATATTTATCTTTCAAGGAAATTTTACTGAAAGAAGTCTAACCTCCCCAAATTAGTTTCTGGCTCTTAACTGGAAATTTTATAGACCTCCTACCTTGTGTGAAAATAGCAATGAAAGCTTATTCTATATGTCCCCTGGATGAGTTTTATTAGAGGAGGTAGAGTGTACCACAATATTTCATGCATATTGTATGCTTAGCAATTATGGTATGGTGGTAACTTTTGTGTGTGCATGAGAATAAATAGCAAGGTACAACGAGCTTTCATATTGGTAATCCAGACACAAAGCAATTTCAACTATATTGGCAATTTAATTTCTGATTGCCCAATTAAACTGAGATTGACTGATAACCGTGATAAACATATAGAGTAACCTTGCCAATCAGCGCACAGATGGAATTCAAATCCTTCTCCACAATGTAAACGAGTTTGGAATTTATGAAATTTGGAGTGATTGCTCAATGATATGTTAAGATTCTATTCCCCAAAAAATACGTGAAAAGCTTCCTTTTTGCAAATTTTGTTGAAAATAAATGACAACATGCTCCAAATTTTGTAAAAAAAATACCGCAGCCCTTCACCGCAGCCCTTCACCACACATTGTACTGTGAGTGTGTGGAGCGGACTACGGAGGGCCAAATTTGTGTTCAGAGAGTTCTATGTGAGTGTGCGGTTCCTATCCGGTCATTACCGATTTCACTATGCAGTGATTGGATTTGTACGGTTAATGGCGGGTTTACTCTACCCCTGAAAGTCCAGATCCTTCTTCAGAATTGAAGATTTGGAAAAAATCATCATAAAGTACTATTTGGAAGAATATTTTGGAATTTATATACAAATAAAAGTTTTAGATTTTAAGTTTTAGATTCCATCTGTATGGTTAAATTCACCAATGCTATCACTAATATTTTTTTTATAAATTTTGAAAAAGAATTTTTTTAATTCCTTCTAAATTTGATTACAAGCAAGATATTATCATTTATAGAGTGCAATGTGTTGAAATGGATTTGGAACGAGGTGCTCTTGATATGGTGATTTAAAAAAAAATTGTGATCTTAAAGTCTATAACCTCATATTTGCAAATCTAGTTTTGAACTAGAGTCAATGCAATTTTGGCTTGGTCAACCACTTGACATTCTTCCACATTTGTAATTTTAGAAAAATATGTACTCTAGCAACAACAAATCCAACCATTAGATAGGAAAACAACTTGATAAAATATCTCCACAAATTAAGATGACTTTCATCCAACCAAAATGAGAAAGAACCGAGAATTTCAATCTATTCATTGTCCAGAAATTGGATGTTGGAGTGCTTAGGGGTTAAATGAGTTGGTTTCTTTGACTCATTTGAATGGTATTTGGCTCACACCTTGATAGTACAACAAGGTAACTACATCTAAAATCGCACAAATTAGCAATTTAGTGTGGTTTCTATTATTATATTGAATTTTTTTAGGGGTCTTATAGGTAGTCAAAAGGGGATTCTAGATTTTATTTTTTTTAGAATGCAATTTTTGAACTCCATATGAATAAACTACAAATTTTCAAATTGTTGAAAATAAGGGTTTCTAAAATCGACTATAAACTTTCATGAATAGTTGGAATACATTTTAGGCAGAAATCTAGAGTGATCGGTTTTAGAAAGTGGTCAGAATTAGGCATAATTAAACATCAAAATACATTTTAGGCAAGAATCTAGAGTGATCGGTTTTAGAAAGTGGTCAAAATTGTGTATAATTAAACATCAAAGCATGTTTCTTGAGTACTATAAAATTGTTTTGATGTTTGTTGTACCGTGATGACAATTGAGAGAGCATATATTATTTTTTGGTATGCATGTACTTTTTAGATACATTATTGAAAATTCACAAATTATTAAAGTGTTGATTATAGGTATATTTTACACTTTCATGCTAAAAAAGTGCACATCTTAAGTAATAATCTACATGGGTAGGTTTTGTAATAAATTTGCATTTAAAATGGCTCCTACAACAAAGAATTATCTCTATTTGTGAATTGTGCAAATTTTATATTCCTATAATCTTATCTATATGGCATTGTTGGCATTTTTTAATGCATTCTCAAGTTGTATGTTTCCTTAAAAGATGATTTGATGGGATCTTATGTTGAGAAATCACGGTCCACAAACAGCTATTTCTTCATCTAATGTATAAGTGTCTCCAAAATATTTATAAAGATTTTCATTTGATGTTTGCATGACAATAAGAGAAGTCACTCTTATTGTTCATATATAAAACCCTATTTCTCAAGATTGAAACTCTTCCTAGAATTTGAGATTGGAAAATTTGTCCTTCCATCTCTAATTCCAACTTGAAATTTAACCCCTCAATGCTTTCAAGTCCACATTATAGATAATGGACAAAGTCTTTTTGAGTGATGTAAGTGATGCATGAATTGTTAAGCCCTAAAAGCTAAAGGAGTTAAGACAAAATACAAATGTGTTATAAAATATAAATCCTATAACTTTTTTGAAGTTTGCATCAAAGAAGATAATGTGAAGCATGAAAAGTAGAAAGTATATTTATGGTCAAAATTATAAAACTATTTTCAGATTTTCTTTCAAATGAATTTTGAAGATATAATTTCAAAAATTCACCAACAATATAATTTCTATCTTCAAGCATTTGAATTTTCTTTTGATTGGTCAAAATTGTGGTTTCTATTCATTTGTGAAAAAATGCATAAGATCTAGTGATGAGAACACCAACACTTTTCCAAAATAGTAAGTTTTTCAACACTATGCCAATTCTAAACACTTTGTGCTATTTCTCTTATAATTTTTGTTTGACCATATTGATCTTAATTTTGAATATTGAAAGATAGTCCAATCTTTAAAATAAAAAAACTAATTTAAAAAAGTTTTTTTCTGACCTCTTAGCACTAATCTTTAACAGGTCAAGTTAGGCGGGAAAGAAGGTAGTGTGCTCATAAACTGCCCCTCTTCTTCAGATCGTCCTGTAGGTAGCTGTAGAATGGATGCATGGTGATCCTTGAATGGCCCTGTTTGCTCTGTTAATGAATTCAAGTAGAATTGTTTTTTTTTATTGTAAGAACCAATCATTGGCTGTGATTTCTGCACATTTTTTTCTAAGTCACAAGGGGACGGATTTTGGGACACCTATGGTCACAAATAGGTGCCTATGACCTGGATCTTTGAAAATTTATAAGTAATTCAAAAATGCTTGGAAAAATATGAAACTACTTGCGTTGGGTTCTGCATCTATTTTTCTTTCTCTGAAAAATGATCTAAAAATCATTTTGTCCCTGGAAACCTGTGAAAAAGGCGAATCAACCCTTAAAGTGACAGTTTATGAGCACACTACCTTATTTCTGAAAATTGAAGCCAATTTTTTTGAAAAACTATATTTTCTGAAAGTTTTTTTTTGTACTGAAAAAGAAATCTGCAAAATCTGCAAAATCTTTCTATTTTCTAGAATCTTTTTTCTTAGCCTAACCTTACGACATTTCAACAAAAAATCAAATATTTCAAAAGGGTGTGCTGATCCCCTTCACTGACTGAAGTACTGTACTAAGTTACCGGTGCAGTATCATGGCTGGGTATGTCTGTCTGTAAAAGTGATGATGCTGTTGTATGGAAAGACTGAGTGAGCCATGACTTATGTTGACTTACAGGACCACTGCTCCATGAAAACTTGGCACCTTCTGTTTGTATGCCCAACTTAAAAGTTCCGCAAAATTAGAGCTGTTGGATTTTTGTTTTTTTGAAACAAATGAAGTAGCTGTTGGATTTCAAAGCCAGAAGAGCTCACAGTTACAGCACTAAATTACATTTCCTTGTGACACAACCGAAGTATGCATACCTGGTACGTAATTGCTAAGGGGTGCAAACCCATAAACAACACTGCCCAAAATGTGACACATGCATCACTACGTTTTGGATTTTTAAAACTACACCAAAACTTTAACCCCTAAATGTCCAAGGCCTATTTTGAGCTTTTTGGAATTTGCTCTAAATTGAACAAAATGTCAACATTTTAATAAGTTGTATCATTTAAAAAAAATTGAAATCGTACAAATTCAAACTCCACATGTTAGAGATCTTATAGGAAAAAAAAAAAAAAATCACTTATGGAGTGAAAGATTATAATGTTTGACCATGAGGGTGTTAAAACTGCAAAAGTGATGTGAAGTCTTTCTATCCTCTTTTCACAAGTCAAGTTTAAAAAGTTGGTGACCGAAAAAATATGAGGTTAAAGGGCCTAACATGTATAACCCCAATCAATTTTTGGCTTCTTAAAATCTACTCTATAATTTTATTTGAATGAATTTTGAATGTGATTTTTTTTCCAAGATCTAGTGTATTTGAGGCTCATTTCTACAAGCTCTCAACACTAAGGGAAGTCAAGATTGCAATGGGTACCCTTGCACAAAATCTTGAATAGAAAAATCACTATCATTTATTTTCAAGATCAAATTTTTGATGCTAAAACTAGACTTCTAGAAGAACTTTCCAAAAATAAAAACTACTAAATATAGCAACTTGGTTAGGTTTTATTTAACTTGAAAGTTTTGCAAACACCATATTTGGGTGCCTCGGGCATTTAGGGGTTAATGTTGATGACACAAGATTTCAAGTACACATGTTTTCAACACTTTGAAAATTTATAGTTTATTCAAGAAAATAAAAATGCACTCATCTAATCAATCGGAGTAGAATGGTATGATTTTTTAGGTGCAAATATTAGTCAATCCAATTAAATGTTAAAACTATAATTTTTTCAAAATGTGTATTTTAGCTACCCACTTTGACATTGAAATCACATAAGTCCTTGTGACTATTAATATTTATTGGAATGACATGAAACAAAGCTTCACACGTAGAGCATGATGATTAGAAGCTATTCTAAAAATTTCATACAAATTTTTTAAGTCAAAAGAGCCTATCCAGGTTCTCAAAAAACTCAAAGTGGTCTCTTTAAAACTTTGTTAGTTAATAAAAACTAAGTCTCTATTTGTCATTTTGAAGCAATCTCATGTCTATGTTTTTATATATTTGAAACCCTATATTCAATCTAAAATCATAGATGAAATTAGGACCTATATGTTTGTTACAACCCCTAAATGCCTATAACCACATTCTATGTATGAAGAAAAAAATTAAAATTTTTGCTCAACTTTTACTAGTGAGCACCTGAGTGAGCACTTTCTTTAGATTCACATATATTTCTAAGCCTAACTTCCAATGCCCTCCAATAAATTTTTGATGTAGTCTATTTAATCCTTTTAATTTTATTATATATGTTTTATTTAAATAATTAGTCCAATAATAGAGATATCCATTAAGTAATGCAAACAATATACAAAGAAGGTATGGAATTTGAAACTTTGTAACATATTTTGCACCAAGTTTACTTCAAGTTTGATTTTTTGGAAAACTCTATATAAAACTCTTCATAAACCTTACTAAATACTAGAGAAATATATCCAATAAGTTTGTATTTAGATTTTCCACCTACTAGGAAACAAATTAAAAAATTTGTCCCTTCTTTTGTGGTGGTTAATGTTGTACTTCTTGACCTCTCATGACTAATTTGGATTCTGCATTCAAAATATGAGTTCAAATTTTTTAATTTGGTCAGTAGTGGTAATTTATAAAAAAATTAAATGTTTTTCTTTAGGTGAGAAATTTGAAACAACATTCAATAATTTTCATCTCTAAACATTGTTGGAAGGATTAAGGTCTGCACACTCATAATTAACACTATCCCAAATGTCACACATAAATAATTTTTTTCTAGAAATTGATTGTACAAGATGTATACACTCAAAATATGAAAATCTAAGAAAGTCCATTGTTGATTTTGGTATAGCTATAGACAATACCAACTTTGAAAATTCACAACTTGTTCATATGGTGTCCAAAAGATGCATGCTAAGTTGTATTGTAATCCTCTTTCAATTGCCAATAAGATTCAACAAAATCAATGCATGTTCAAAAGTAGTAATTATGTTTGGTTGTAATTAATGTTGATCATAAGTGCACATGCCTACTTTAGATGGATCTTGTCCATGTCTTGGGCACCACTTCGACTAGACTATTAAAACACCATGTCTAGGTATTGCTAATTACCTCCTAAAAGATTAAGGCACATTTTTGCATACATTGTCAGAAACTTCCACTTTCTAGGGCATTGCAAATAAAAATGCAAAAATAATGAAAATGTACAAACTTGTAGTAGACTATTGTGGAAAAAAGTAAAAAAAGATTTAGAAATTTTGATTGTGAAGATTGAAAGATTATAGCATATGAAGATAGAAGAACTTCTTTTTTGCCAAACTTGCTTGGTAGGATCAATAAACTTTAATTCCTAGAGTGAGATTTTTGTACTACAGATGGAGTTTTTACAGTTGCATCCTATATGATGTTAGTTATATACCTACCAAATTTCAGAGGTAGAAGCGGAGTTTTGCACATGCTACCTGAAGCTGCCCGTCTTGCCTAGAAAGCTTCAAACTACATGACTTTGATATGGGCACTTGATTAGAAAAGAACGATTTTCTTAACAAAGCAATACAAGCCCTATTCCTTGTGTCAAATTTTTTGAAAATTCCATTTGAAATTGAATCCATAGGAACCCAATTGAATTTTTAATTGGTTGTTCAATGACCACTTGGTCTTTTGGGGGGTAATTTGATTAAATCTACTTATCAGGTCTCTTTGAACCTTACTATATAGGTTAGAATTGCAAATTGTTGAATCCATCTTCCGCTCTCAAGTTCCACTTCTTGTAGGTATGTTTGAAGTTTTGTTTGTGTGGCTGGTGAACAATTCCATTTCTAGAGATATTCAACAGTGCTTCAAGAGAAGGGGATGAGTTCAGTTGAATTGATACCCTGATCCCAGAGTATTAATTCCTGCCTAGAGGTTGTGTACTCAATCTGTGAATTTTGCGTACTTGAGAAAACAAAAGAAGCTTAACCACACACATGCAAATTCTAACTTACTTGCTGTGTCTTGAAAATTTTGGGTGAATGGAAGCGAAACTGATCTTACAGCATCTGCCATGTGCCGTATTATGTTTTTGTAGATGTTTCCTGTTAAGGTGTCCTGATTATGCATTCAAGTCTAGTTGTGGAGTGTTTCCAAGGCAGAGTGCACCTCGAGACTCTCCTATACAGTGGAACTTCTCTAAAGTAATAACCCTGGTACTGGGCTCAAGTCCCAATACTCAAGAATCTCAAAAAACTTTTCTCTAATGTGCATGGTAGTTAAGGTAGTGGGTCATAAACCGTCAGTTTACCAGCTTATCAGCCAATTTGATGGGCTGAACATTGCGAAATGAATTTTCAAGAAATTTTCATACAACAACAAACTGAAGCGGAGTCAGAGCAAAGAAACCGCATATTTTTCTGATACGTTGTGTGTGAGTTATGAATTTTCAAAGCAAACTGCCGTAGGCACCTATTTGTGATCGTAGGCTCTGAGGAATTCGATGAACTACAATCTGTGAATAGATATAGTGCGACTGAAAAAACCCAGTGAAACATGTGTGAAGTTATCTATAAGGGCTCAAAAAGCGACCACTACAAAATGAAGAAAAACCCTATGCAGTGATTGAAGCTGGTACACATTGACAGACTTGCAAAATAAAAGTAGCCTTACTGGGCGCCCACTGAGCGCTGATTCAAACAATGCGGAATGCAAGAAAAGAACGTGCTTGGCTTGAATGCTGGCAGGTGGATGTGCTTTGAATAGACCCACAAGCACCGAGTGAAGACCCAGAAGGTTGTAAAGCTGGCAGCATGCGGAACTGCAGGATATTGGATTCGTTTAATGGATGTACACGACGTTGTTTAAACATACATTCATCCCCGACCGTTTCTTTGTCGATGCACTTAAGACCCGAGGTGCTCCCTGTAATCGGCCATCTTCGGCAATGCACTCTACGGTCTGTAGAATCGTGCATTCCATTTCGTTGAGGCTCCATCACTACTCCCAACGTTCAACTGCTCCATCGCTGCTCCATCGTTGCTCCCAACGATCTGCATGGCTTTGTTGGTCTGCATGACTGCATTCCATTCTCCAGAGGTGCGGCACTGCAACAAGTTCGTGAATGGAGGTCGGCTTTTCCTTTGCTGTGGTTGATGATTAGAATGTTCGATTCTTGTTGTTCGATATTAACTACATACTGACCTCATGAAGTTTTTACTTTCACTTCCTTTTCTAATGTCGATTGTGTGCAGGCATTGCAGTTGAGGATCGACATTGCCTGTTGATGTTCAAACTGGTTTGCTACCTGCCTGTTTCCATCGTCGTTACTTGCATTCTCATGTCTGCACTATATCTAAATGTTGAATTCTGCAGTCGCCGCCTGGGATCTCCGTCATCATATCTCCGATCTACGCTCTGAAGCTGTTTCGCTTACAAACTTGCACATTGTCCTTCTTCTTCTGGTCTCTGTCCAGATCAGAGATTGTATTGACAACGTGCTGGCTTCTACAGGCTTGCGGCGGAGGACAGAAGCTTCATCGAACGGCCTTGCTTCGACCCGGTTGGCACTGACTGATTGGTCTTTTGCGACGTTCGATGCTGTTGCTCCCCGAAGCTGCTCCCCGATGGTGATCCTTGACGTTGTTCCCCAATGGTACTGCTTCTCGATGGTGCTTCTCCCTGACGCTCCTGCTTCCCGATGATGCTTTCCGACGCTGTTGCTTTCCAATGAAGTTGCTGCTCATCGACAACGCTGGCGCTCCTCAACGTTGCTACTACTCTCCGACAATACTCTTGCTCTCCAACGACGTTGCCAATGATGCTGCTGCTGCTCGACGTCACTGTTGGTCGGCCTCGACATTGCTGCTGGACCTCCACAGTGCTGCTCGACGCCAACCCTGTAGTGCAACATCCGAATGCTCCAGGTAAATTTCTTTTCCCATCCTCTGTTATTCTTATTTTTCTGCATTGTATAGATGTTCTGCATATATGGAAAACTGACAATACTTACCTCTTCGCAGATCTCAGGGGTGAAATTGAGAGTTGTTGAGTGGGAAGTTCATTGCAGGGACTATCCCCCCTCCATATGATGTTGGAAAATATCTGGCACATTGTTGGAAATTCTGAAGGAAGCTTGGCGGACTGCTGTGGACACGTAGCCAAGGCTTAGGTACTTCTAGAAGTGGAGGTAAGTGACTTGTACTTTGTCCCTTCTTCCTAGCATCTCTCCTAGCTATAGCTCGTCGTTGGTTTTCCTTACATATGGGTGGAGGGAAACTGCAGTACGGTGACTTCTAACTTGATACAGATGTGTTAGCTTTTATAAGATCGTGCAACCTCTGTCCATATGCAGAAACTGCCCTAGCAGACCATGCTTGATTGTGTACCTTTCTTGACTTCAGCAAACAGTTCTTCTCCCTCCTTCTCTGCTCATTTTCTTTGTTTTCAGCCACTTTCTTCCTCTTATTCAATTTCCCCTCTAACCTTCTCTTTTCCTTCTCTTGTGCAGCCTCTTCTTTGCGGTTTGCTATTTGCTCTAATGATTTCAGATACTCATCTTGGGTCATCCAGATCGATTTCGAGTAGTCAATGTAAGGCTCAGCTACTTTCCCTATTTTTTTTACTTTAGGCAAGAGTATGTGTGGCAATTCAAAGAAGTTCTTCTGGACAGGGTTGTGGTTGTCCTCTACTTGCTCTTCAGTCTCTTCTCCATTGCCTTCATTTACCTCAATATCACTCTCAAGATCTACGTAGTAGTGTTGACATTCAGGAAGTATTGTCAAGTCTTCTTCATAGATTTCTTGGATTTGCCATTGTTGCAGGCCTGCATATTCGCCATGGATGTCATCTGATTGTGGGACGTCATCAACATTGAAAGATGTCTCTTCCCCCTCCCTTTCAAAGACTAAACTTGGTCCTACTTTGCTGTCCATAGCTCTAACATTTAGGGGATAAATGCCTGTGGTTTGAAATCCTTTGGTAATGTTTTCTTTTGTAAGAGCTTTCCGCAAAGCAAAAGCTACCCATGCAGCAAGGTCATCTTTCCCTGGAGATTGTCCGAGGTGTTCTACAGTCCATTTGTCCCTGTAGACTCGAAAAGCAACTTTGAAAGGCTTAAAACAAGTGACGTCCAAGGGTTGAAGAGCATGCGATGTATGGCTAGGAAAAGTTAGGAGATCGACCCCACTAAGCATAGCAATCTTGACAACCTCCAAAGTCACGTGGGAGGTATGGCCATCCAAAATTAGAAGATGTCTACATGTAGGTGAAAGATTGTATTGTTTTCTAACATTATTAATAAAGTGTGTCATCCATTCTTTGAATAAGAAATGTGTCATCCAGGCCTTTGGCTGCATGGTCATTGTGGCATCTGTTTCGCCTGTTTTAGTGAGGTAGTTGAATTTTTTTTTTTCCTTTGAAGATAAAAAAGTTTGGTAGTTTTTTCCCATTGGCATTGATACATGCAAGAATAGACAGCCATTCTTGTTGGTCGGGAACTACCATATGCACGTTTCTAGCACCTTTTTTGGCTAAGACATATCCCCCTCCATCCTTTCTAGCTTGTGCTCTAGACTCATCGCAGTTCCAAATCTGATGGGGTCCATATGAATTTTTCTCATATAAAATTGTTAGGTTTTCATAGAAAGTCTGTATATTCTCTGGGCACAAGGCCTTTGCTCGATTCTGCTCTAACGGTTGTGCCCTTCTAAGAGAAAGTTCCAGGTGTCTACTTAGGAAAGATCTGACCCATCCCCTCCCTGGTATACCATCTACAAAGGGCGTAACTTTGGTTTGGGTAAATTCGTGAACCTTTGCTCAAAGTTGGCCCATGTGAAGAGGGTAACCTCGTTCTTGCATTTCTAGAAGGTATTTGACAATTCTGGTTTCTTCTACATCATTTAAAACTCCCTTCTTTCCTCTCCTCCTAGACATTGTTGTACCATAAACATGTCCCCTAAACGAAGTTATAGGAATTCTATGCTCCCTAGCAACGGTTTTCAAGGGGATTCCGTCATCCACATCTTTTAGTGCCTCCAGTAATTGTTCATGACTCCAGTTTCCATTTTTCCTAATTTTTCTAGGAATTGGCTTCAAAATCAACGAGTTACAGAGGTTATTTACCTCTGTGGGCTGAAATTCGGTGTCCCAGGGACTTCTTCTTATCGGGGACACCTTCTCAGCAACAAAGTCTGAGTTCCACAGGTTGTCATCGTCGTTGTTGAAGAATTCCACGCCAATAAGTTCTGATGTCCTCTCATCAGCAGGTAATTCTCTATCGTTGTTTGATGTCGATATGCCTATTCCTGTCGATGTACCTCCGCCCGTAGAAGTTTGTGCTGTTGCCAATCTACTTGCTATTTCCATCGATGTCCTTGCTACTTCGGTTTGGTCTACTACCGTTACTGTAGCTGTTGCTGCCAATATGCTTCGTGATCCTGATGTCCCTTCTAACATCGATCTGATGATGTGGTCGTTCCCGATCTGATCGGTAGCTAGTAATGCCGATCTCCCTCCTACTATGGATTTTTTGGTTGATGGCGGACCATGTTCTAGTTCTGTCGCAACAGCTTCTGATGTACCTGCAAAAGTCATTGCATCTGTTCTTGATCTACCTAGTGAAGTCGCCGCAGCTGCTCCCAGTTTGCTTGCCGATCTGCCTGCTGCAGACATCGCATGTACTACCGATCTCCTTGCAGATCTGTCTACTGAAGCCGCTGCTTGTACTACCGATCTACTTGCTGAAGTTGTCGCAGTTGTTCCCAATTTGCTTGCCGATCTGCCTGCTGAAGCTGTCGCTTGCACTACCGATCTGCTTGTTGAAGCCGCTGCATCTACTACTGATCTACTAGCAGAAGTGGCAGTTGCATCTTCCAACTGATCCTGTCTTTCTTTAGGCATGGGAGCTCGTCCTTGAGACCTTGCAGATGTTAGTCCACACAGCTCAGTATTCAGGTGAGGTACTTTGTCGTTCTTCTCCTTTGCCGCTCCCTCACCATGGTCATGCAAACTGTTGAACTGGGCTTGTCGCTCCATGTCCGATTGCCTGTTGATGGGGCTAATCCACTTTCCAGAGTGCGTTAATTTCATGGCCTTGGGTTTGCACATCAGTGGCCTAGAAGTCGAAGGTGATGATCTACCAACAACCCTGTGGGTTCTATCCAGGAGGTAAGAGCTATCATTGCAGTAATCCTCCACTTTCTCTGTAGTTTCATTCAACAAGTTTATACTGTCCATATGCTTGTTCATTGCACTTCCTATCTCTAGCGAATTCCAATTGAATCCATCGGGCAGGTCTTCAGATTCACTCTCCATTTTCACATAATCACTGTCATCTTCCATATTGCTCTCTACGTTATAGTCGGGTTGGCTGGACCCCAACTTCGAGGGCGCTTCCACTCGCTACGTTGACTGTCTTCCGTTTCAATCGATGCTTCCTCAAGTTCGAAGTCTAAATTTTCCATCACACCACACCTGCAACACAGAGACAAAAAATTAGTGATCAAGTTCAATGTTCTTACAAGACAAAGCTAGTATGTATGTGTATTGTTAGATTTTGAATGGAACTATTTCAATTGGCAGCAATACTAAATCAGAATGTGGACCTTGAAAATAATGCACTTCTTCTCCTTATGCCGAGTTCCTTCTTTTGCTCTACCAATGTGAATGTATTGATTTAGCTAATGAAATTCAGAAAGTGAAGAAGCATTGAACATTGAAAAATCCATTGCCCAATTCTAGCAGTTGTCTCTTAGCAAAAATAATCACATTTCCATATCCTTCCAAAACAACTATTCTCTAACAAATTTCCCAAGTTTCATGAAGATACTTTAATTTCAAAGTTGGCTCCTGTAGTTGTAAAATTGGGTACTATTTATTTGTAATATACGCTTGCAGTCATTCATGAAAGCGCCCTTCATTAACTTTTGACCGTCTCTTGCAGTATTCAATAATGAGTACAGATTTCTGTACATGCTTTAAAAGCTTGTTTCCTGACAATTTCTCATTTGAAAATATAAATTTGACAAGTGTCCAATTCTTTGAGAATAGACCCATATTACATCTTCTTTCATCCACTACACAATAATGAACCGATATCTAAAGAATTGAAAACCACCGTCACTTAGTGCAATGTCCATTGAACGACCACCACGTATCATTTTCTAAACAGATGACTGTCCATTACTAAGCCTGTTGTAGGGTCAATCTGAAGAAGTGGGTCGGAATAAGGACCCACTACCTTAGTGGGCTATCCATACTCTCGATCAACACCCTCCTTGTTGGAAGAGGAGATGCCTCAGGGCCCTGGAGATCACTCACCTGGAGACAAGGATTTTCTCTATCAACATCCCTCGCAAGTTTAATTCAATTAAGCAAATTTGGTTTTAAATTTGCATCTTTAGTTAGTCATGTGGTCATTTTCACTATAACAAAATATGGTAAAAAAAAATCACACTCAAAATTTGAGTGCGATTTGTTTTGCCACGATTTTGTACATGCGCGTGTAGTGGGCCTGCAACTTCTTTTGCAATTTTCGATTGTAATTTTTGCAATTTCGGAGAGTGTGATATACCGTTGAAAAGGTCTTAAAAATACCTTTCCAACAATATATCATATGCCCTGAAATTCTCAAAATTGCAGTCGAAAATTGCAAAAAAAGTTGACTATGTGCATAGTGGACCTACACAAATCATGGCAAAACAAACTTCACTCAATTTCAAATGCAATTTTTTTACCATGTTTTGTTATAGTGTATGGATTCAAAGAAATGATATGATTTTTAACAATCAACCTTGGACAGACCTCTATTTGATCCAATAGAATGATAGACTATGGACGTGCTGAATGGGCTCATGTGAGCTATTTGAAGAATCATTTATAGAGCTTGCCTTCATTCGACGTAGATGCAAGCATAATTTATTTGCAATCATAGATGCTGAGCAACCTCGATGGAGAGCCATTGGGGCTATGGTTGGCTTCATTTTCCACCCGCCCTGAAGGACTCCCCGGGATCTAAGGCAGTGTGTTCTAAAAGCGCCCATCTTCTTCAAACTGCCCCTATTTTTAGGTGGAAAATAGAGATGGGGTGATCCTTAAATGGACCATTATTATAGCAATTGAATGCATCAAAGAAAAATTGTTTTTCTATTGTAAGAGCCAATCATTGTCTTTGATTTCCACACATTGCTTTACAAGTTGCAAGTGGACAGGTTTTGAGAGACCTATAGTCACAAATAGGTGCCTATGTCCAGAATCTTTGAAAATTTGTAACTAATTCAAAAATGCTTGGAAAAATACAAAACCACTTTTGTTAAGTTCCACATCCATTTTTCTTTCTCTGAAAAATGATAGAAAAATAATTCTGTCCACTTCAGCCTACGAAAAAAGCGGACCCGCTCTTAAATGGTCGCTTGTAGAGCATATTACCTTAACGCCTGAGTGACTCATCTTTGCTTGCCATTGCTTGTTGGCCAGGTTGTGGCCTCGTGGCTTCTCCCTGTCTCTTTGTTTTCCTTTTCTTCTCTTCTCCCCAGGCCACCTGTGGGTGGGGCTTTGTTCCCCGTTTTCGACAATGAAATTTCCTTTCATTTGTGTCAAAAAAAAACACTTTTTGATGTGTATGTCTGGGATTTGGTCTAGTGCTAGACTGTGCAATCAATATTCCATCACTTTAAGGTGAAGGCACTCAAAAATGTCCCTGTTTCTATTTCTGTACTCTAGACTGCCTCTTAATGTGTCCTTAGACTTCAGTTAATGTGCCATTGATGTATTTGAAGGACATATGCTTAACTCTCATTTGCTAACTACTAATTTTTGCAGATTTCGGTTTAGGGTTCACCTATGTGACAGTTTCAGTGGTCTAGGGAGCCAACACTTTGAAAAATCATAGAAATTTCATATTACATCCTAAAAATCTAATTTTTTGGTTGAATATTCATGATTTTCGCTTGCTAATACTACAAAATTATCATATTCATATTTAGAAAAAAGTGTCTCCAACTATGCTGAATTGCTTATATTGACGTTCTTGGGTGCTTCCACCTCACAGAGGTCATCGCCTTAAAGAAGTTTACCTTGGAGAAGTTCTTTCATAATAAGAAAAGTTTGAATAAGTTAGTATAGGTAGAACCTCTTTTAGAGCATGGTGTTGGGACTATGCACTAAGAGAGGTGTAATGAATGAAACTTAACAAACGTCAACTTTCAAGACTACTTTTCAAAAAACGTCCTTCAAATTGGCCTCACCTACAAACTCCTTTACTGCAAATTATGTACAAAGAGAGGGTGTAGTGAGAGAAGTTCTACCTATAAGGTGGAAGCACCCAATACCGCACATGTACCTAATCTCACTAGAAGAAAACTAGAAGAAACTGCGTTGTACTCAACAGAAAAGTAACATCTTGATTTTGTTGAGATCTCTCTTCATAACACAAAATTTTGCATTCTAATATAAAATTATGCATTTTACTTGTCAAAAATCTACATTTTACTTGTCAAATTCTATGTTGAACCATTGGAACGCAGAATTTTACATTACAAAGGGAGAACTCAACAAAATCAAGATGGTACTTTTTTTTGTTGAGTACAACGTAGTTTCTGTGAAATAAAGTGCAGTTTCTTTTAGTTTTCTTCTACTGTTTGTGTTCCTAGATGGACAATAAACCGTCCATTGAATGGTCCTTGACATGTGTCATAAAGTTTTCTCCTCTCTTCACTGTGATTGGGTAAGTGCTGAATTTGTCAGAATTCAGATTTGGGTCCACCTACAAGACGGTTCCAGTGGTCTAGGGGACTGCAACTTTGAAAATTCATAGAAAATACACGCCAAGTCTGAAAAATCTTTTTTTTTTTTTGAAAATTCACGATTTTCTCTCCCTAACACCACAAAAACATTAATTTCTTGAAATAATGCCCCCAAGTATGCTGAATTCCTTAAACTGACGGTTGTGGGTGCTTCCACCTATAATGAACTAATTAGTCATCTTGCTAGTTGTTTATGGAGAGGAATGATTTGTATAATTTGAAAGGTGTGAATGAGTTTCTGTGATGGTTTGAGTGTCGCATTGCTAATGATTTCCCCTGGGTGTTATGAAACCATTCAAGAGGATATGGTGATGGAGCCCTACAAGAGGTGCATACCAATGAATTCCTTCAAGTTCACTAGAAGTTTGTGCCATTGAGGACTTTTAGGGAGGATTGGACACAAATTTGTTGTGTGATAAGCTTACATCCATTGGGTTGTCTTGCTGCAGTAAGCTTAAGTGATTAGCCAAGCATAGTGGACAGCTCATTTTCAAGTGAATGAAGGACTATTTTGGGACTTGCAAACCTGGGTCACCAAATCCTCGGGTTTCATGAATTTATATCTAAATGGCCCAAAGTGGTAGCTGTTGAAATATATCAATTTGGGAAGCTTCAAGGAAGGTGAGAAATGTACCAAATGCAGAGAAACCTACTGTAGAAACCTACATTTTTGAATGATAGAAAAAGGTATGTACTGAAAGTTACTGCAATTGAGTATTTTTGCATCCAAATTGGGTACCCTAGGGAAAATTGAACACCCCTGCATGTTGCGAAAGTTTCAAGTGACCTTGTTTCTGCAATTGTCTGTCTATTTACTTGCTATGGATGATATTTTTGCTCAACTGCATTTTTTTCCCTGAGTACAGGCACTGACTACTAAGCAGGCTCTGCAAAGAAAGTTCTTGTTCCAAGGGTCCACAGGAAGCAACAGACTGTAGTCGGTGATTACATGCACGGATGTGGTGGAAGTAAAAGCTTGTACGTGAAGGCATAATATGACAGGTAAAGAGTATAGCTTCACTCAGCATACAGACAGTAAGATATTTAATTTGAAAGTGTGCATGCTTGTGGATTTCTTCACGTGTTATTCTGGTACACTTAACAGTTGAGCAATCTTTTCTACGTACATGGTAGAATCTGGAGAATTGGAAGCCACATGTTTGAATTGAAATGACCATGCAAATCCACAAGTTCTAATCAGACTTTCAAAGTTGCTGATATGAGAGCTAGTTATATATATTTTTCCTTCATTGTGCAGTCGATAGTCATGAACGTAGTACTTTCAAAATTGGCCCTTCAAATAAGGGGAAGCCACCCATTCCTGATCAGGACCCAATAACTAACCTATAGACTGACTTATTTCCAACTATAGTTAGAATGTTTTTTTTTCTTCTTTTCGTAATTGGTAGTAGCAAAGGATAGAGTTTCAAATCTTTGCTCCAATTATGATGCTAAGGTGACAAACAAACTTCTGGAGTAGAAGTGAAAGGATTCCTTCTGTTTGGATGCTCATAAGCTAGCCAGTCAGATGGGTTTGTATTTTTCAGGTTGGACCTGGTGTTGCTCAGGAGTTGGGAATGGTAGTTCATGTGTAGAATGCAACTTGTTGAAAACCTTTCATTATATAAGTGTTAACTTTGTGAATGTCTGTTTAAGTGTTACACTAAAATTGGTAAATAATGTTGGGTGATAATTAGTGTTGTTCTCTGTTTTACCCCCAATACTATTTTTCAACTTACGTGTAAATAGTGTTGGGTACTTAACTGCCACCGTCAAACTTTGTCCTTCCTTGAAAAATTGTAATTTTGTCTCCTTTCATGAAAACCTTTGTTTTTGTCTCCCCCGCCGTGGATTTCTGACCCTCCTTGGAAAACTCCATTTTTGCCTTCCTTCCTCAAAAACTCTCTTTTGGGCTTGCTCCATTACCCAACTCTTCCCTTCTCTGGTGACAACCTTGGAGAGACTTCCCTTCTTCGGTGACCACCTTGAAGTGCTTGTGAGCTTTTGTGTGTGTGTGTGTGTGTGGTGGTGGTGGTGGGGGGGGGGTATACTCCGTGGTTTCCCACTTCAATTCGAATGCTCCCGATTCCCGCTACTTGCTATTGAACTTCTGATGCCTATATCTTTTTATTGAGGTATGTGATTGCACATTGAATGGCACCATTGGATTTGTCTTTCTCTCCTCTATTTTCTTTGAAAAAATGTTTTTTTTTTTGGTCGACAAATTTTTTTACACCACATTGTTTTTACTTTTTTTTTGTAGCCAACCATGGACCGCGTCCCACTTGTCGCAATCCCTCCCAATACCCCTCTGCACCGTCTTTAACAGGTTTCCAGCCTTACCACTCGTTGATCAATCACTTCTTGGATGGTCGAGGACATCGCCGTTCAGGGCTGGGTCGGCTTGGGTCCTCGGGTCATTCAAGCGTTTCTGGAGCACTTCCATAGTCAACACCCCACCAACCTTGTAAAAGCTGGATGTTGGTGGGAGCAACGTGACCAATTCCAAGAAGATGTTGGTGGGAGCAACGTGACCAATTCCAAGAAGATGTTGCGGACCAATTCACTTCCCTCTCCTATAGCTGAAGCCGGTTGGGCAAAAGGAGGCGCCATTCTCCAAAAGCCAAACCAAGTCAATGCAAAAAAAAAAGCGAGTGGGTGCAATATTTGTACCCTATTTTACTTGAAGAATTCAACCGCCTTCGCAAATCTGGTGTCAAATTTTCCTCTCACCTACTTTGTGAATTGGTCCTTTCCATTCTTGTAGCTCCAGAGTCCATTTTCAGAGCCCAATCTATTGGGTTAATCAATTCATGGATAACCACAATATTGTCCTTCTATCCCAACGTGGTCATTTGACTTGTAGCCCTGAAAAAGAGCTTCAAATCGAAATGCAAAGTGCCTACCATTTGGGGGTCTTGCAAAGGGGATTTTCATGTAGGGAGTTTGATGAAAATCTCATGGAAAACCTAGATGAAATGCATTTTGTTGTCAATCTTGACCATGGCCGAACTTTAGGGTTTAGGGGAGATACAACCGTGAAATACGTTGAAGTTGTCTTGGGTGGGGAGTTTATGATTATGGTGGTTTGCATTTCAAGCGGACGTCGTGCTACCATAGAAGTTCCTATGCTCATTTTCTCAAATGAAAATAGGAGCTAACCTATACGGGGTTTAATTGATAATATTCATGGGGGTTCTTATAGAACGGGCCCCAAAGGTTGGATGGACCAAACCATCTTCCCTAAATATTTTTTGGAACCTCGTGCATATCAAGCCGATCTTCATCAATGCATGAAGATCATATGGCTTGATAATTGTAGCGGCTATACGGTGACCCCTAGATTGGCTGCTATCCTAGCTGCCCAAAACACTATTTTCAAATTTCTACCTCCATGTTCTACTCACCTTTGCCAACTAGCAGATACATTCTTGATTTCTAAAATCAAAGATGCATGGATAAGACGGTGGAAAGCTAAGAAAATTGAGTTGATACAACAAAATGCTTGGCAAAATGCCCCCCAGGCAAATGGACAATGGTTAGGAAAGTTGACAAATCTGGGGAAACGTTTTTTCCTACAGTTGGTTGCGGATAGTGTAGAAGATGTTAATCGAGAGGTGGATTGTGACAACATCTCCTATGCTAGAAAAACAATGATTCGTTGTGGCTTGGCATTGGGACTTGATGGATCTTGAAGTGTAGGACAATTGTTTCCACATCTTCAAGAAATAATTGGAAAACATTTGCAATACTTCCAAGGGCAAGAAGTGCCCAATTTCAATAGGGTAGTTTAGAAATCCTTTTTGATATTCTACTAATTTTTCCCCTTTAATTATTGGCCTAGAGCTAGGATTATTATGTCGTGTTTTTGTTTGTTGCTATATTTAGCAACTTATACATACACTATGAAAAATTTCAGCATTTCATGGTTTATTTCACCATTTCAGGGTTTATTTCACCATTTCAATGTCCATTTCAGCATTTCAATGTTTATGGCAGTATTTCATGGTTCAGTTCATCATTTCATTGTTTATTTCACCATTTCATCGTCTATTTCAGCATTTCATACACCGCTTTTTCTTCTACATTCTAACCTCTATTTCTTGTTCCTATCTAACACTAAATGCACTCTCGTAAAAATGTTGAAATGACCAAATTTTACTATAGAGCTTAAATAATGTTAGAATTGATAAATAATGTTGTAACACTAACCTTGCAAATCACAATTAGTGTTGTCTTTGACAATTAGTGTTGCCAATACTATTTACCAATTTTAGTGTAGTGTATCTAAAGTAGTGCGCAGTTGAAGTAGTAATTGCCTACTTGGTGTTGTTCTCAAATGAGATCTCTTATTCATATCAAGCAATACTAGTGTGCCATGTGCCATTGCCATAATTAATCAAAATAAAAGTAAAAATAAAATTTTAATTTTATAAATTAAAAAATAATTCATAAATCTATAACTTTCACATTGTAGATCCAAATGCTACAAAAAAGTCCATGAACCCCTCCTTGTTGAGGGCTTCCTAGAACATGACCGGGTCCACATAGTTCCAAAGATCTCATCATAACAAACTAAACAAACATGGTACCTAAATATAATAAAAATTCAAGCTAATTAAATATAGAAAGAAGACTAGTGTACTCCTATGATTGTTGATTCAAAGTAAAAGATAATGAAATTAAATCCTTGCGTTCCCAGAGCAGTAACTACATGAATGGAGGGAGCATCTAAGTGATTGCAGGGATGGAGCGGACCTGGGGAGATCACTTAGTGTATCTATAAGTAACTATGTGCGTTAAAGTGATTTTTTGACCCCCTATATACTTTTTAATAAACTATAATTTCAACCTACAATTTTGAGCTTTGTTTAATAATGAATGTAAGTTTCTATTGCCAAAAATTTCCAATACAAATAACATGTGAAATGAACTAAAATAGCATGTTTTTCAACTCAAATATTTATAGAGAACACATTTAGATGACCATTGCATCAATATTCAAGAAAAATGAACTTTCAATAGAAAGTTATTTTCAAGAATTTTTTGTTCATTTTTTAGACAATTTTTTCTTATATTAAATAAGGGCGTGAAAGTTATTTTAAGCTCTAGAGTGTATTTTTTTACTTCAAAAATTTGTAACTAATTATAATTAACGAATAAAATTATCAATAATTCAAAACATAAACTTTCAAAGTAGTAAAATATATTGATATTTTTTTTTCCTTTTATTTAAATTTTAGGATATAAGATAGGGGGTCTAAAATCTTAACACATGTAGTTTCTAAATGGACACTCTAAGTGATCTCCCCAAGGGAGCAGAGTACTTTTGGCTAGCCAACAATGGAGAGACCCTTGCTTGCCATGCCAAGGATTTCAACATTGCACGCTAAGCTGGGTTTTCCATGAGGATTTCATTGACCTATGGTGGTGATGCTCTGAACCCTCGTTTGAACCTCAAGATTGGTAGTCTTTGTTGAATAGTTTATCATTGTGGAAGTACCCTACACCAAATAGTAAAATTGGATTGCCTTAACAATTAAGTTGCCTTATCTAGAGAAGTTACCTCATGACTCACTGCTTGTGCACATGGAGATGCATATGACTCTCTACATTTGGACCATGAACTAGTGCACCAACCCATGCAATACACATGGTTCCTAAATTATTGTATCATTCTTTATATAAGGTAAAAGGCTTGAAAAACGTTCATTTAAGGAAAAAGATGCATCTGAGGGCAAATTTGGCAATATAAATATTTTTTTCTATATTTTCGTGAGAAGGGAAGTGAGGAACTATTCAGTGAAGATTTTCATTATAATTTTCAGATTCAGTCTCAATTTAATACGGAAATAGGAAGTGGAAGGTGCCCTCAAAGGTGCCTAGGGTGCTATACATGCTCGTAGAATATATAGTAATGAACAGAGATGTGACTTTCAATTGAGCAAGTAAGTGCAAGGATTGAAGAATTGGATGATGTAATTGTTCATGTCAATGCTAAATGTGTCCATTTTAAGACCAATATCATGCCATGCGGATGTGTCATGTGCTTGTAAATACATAAGCTTCATTACTGCACTTCATTTGTTATAGCAAAAAGGCCTTTACACTTTAAAGTGGAGCAATTGCGTTCCTAAAATTGAGCCTTCATAATTAGACCTTAAACTTTTAGAAGCCCCAAAATAGCCAATTGTAAGCGTACAAGCATTCCCCATGAAGCCCGGGGAGGACACTCCCTATGTTTTAGCAAACTACGTGCGGCGGAAAAAGTAAAACAAGTAATACACCTTAAAATTTAATTTCTTTTTCAAAAAAAAAATTATGGATAGATTTTACTACTTTATAAGTTTATGTTTTGAATTATTGGTATTTTTTTGTGCTAATAGTAATTAGTTATAAATTTTTGAAGAAAAAAGATACACTGTAAAGCTGAAAATAACTTTCACACCTCTATATTATATAAGAAAAAAAATTTGAAAAATGAAAAAAAAATTATATAGAATAGCTTTCTATTGAAAGTTTATTTTGGTTGAATATTGATGCAATAGTCATCTTCATGTGAGCTCTATAAATATTTTAGTTGGAGAACATGCCATTTTAGTTCATTTTTCAACCCTTTCTAGACAATATATCTTTTGTTATTTGGAATTGAATTTTTTGTCAATAGAAACCTTTAGTCATTGTTAAACAAAGCTCAAAATTTTAGAATGAAATTATAGTTTATTCAAGGTGAATTACATGAATTACTTTTTCCACCGCCGCACGTAGGTACCCCAAATGTAGTGAGAGTGTCCTCCCCTAGCCATGAAGCCAAAAATGGTTGCCTAAGAAGCCTTGAATTGTCCATTAATAAATCCTAACTGCTCTTATCAAAATAGAAAGGATGTCGGCTTCTCACATGTTGCTGGTAGACTGTATTACCGTTGGGGGGGGCTTCAAAATTTGCAATGGTAGCCAAATCGTCAAAGCATTCCCTGTCATTTAAAAAGTCACCCTTGCCGAAGTCTGTACTGCTGATGTCTTTGCCTGTGCTATCGCCAATTGTCCAACTGAGCTCCAATTGCACAATCTCTGCCAAGCATATTTGATATCTCTTGCTCCACATTGTTGCATTCTTTGCTTCTGTCAATTATTTGCCTATTTTGTTGTGCATATGCAATGCTGAAGCTCTAGAACGTCAGCCTTGTTTGTAGAGTCCTTTTCAACACTTTTGTTGTTTAGATGTAGGAGCCGCTCCAAGTAGACTTCATTGCTTTTGCTGTTCAAGTGTAGGAGTGTTGCAAGAAGACTTTGGTGCTTTTGTCGTGCAAGAGCAGTGCAAGTAGATTATGAAGGTAACTTCAAAAATTCATGAACAATAGGTAAGCTTCAACGGCCCTTCTTCTTGTATTTTGTACTTTCTTTCCAATTCAGTGTCCTTCCTAATGTTGTTGCCTTCATTCCAGATGTAAGGCAGAAGAGTGCACAACTAAAGCAACGCAACACTTATTTAGGTATGCCAATAATATATACCTTCCCTTCCTTTCACTAGTAGAAAATGATGTTCAAATCAACAAAAAATCACCAATTTTTTGTTGATCTAGGTATTGTATCGACCATTTTCACAGTTTTTAGTTGATTCGGCACAAGTTATCAAAAAATGGTCACCAAATTTTTGTTGATTTGAATAGTACAATGTCCAAGTTAACAAAGAAATCAACACTTTTTTTGTTCATTTTGACTTAAAGAAGTTTCAAATAAGTTCTCTATATTCAAACAATGTTTAAATGATCATGGTTGAAATTCTATGTTCAATTGATTTTATTTCGTAAACTTAATCATTCACAATTTGGTGATTTTTAAAATCAGCGGAGTTCAGAGGCCGTTTTGGAATAGAAGAATAACTTTTTTTGAAAAATATTTAACCAATAAAAGTTGTAAATTGAAGCTAACTTTCATCTTCAAAAATCCGTTTGCATTTTTGAGCCTCCAATCAAGAGTTATGAACAAAATTTAGAGAGGGGTTAGAATGAACATTTTTTTGATCATTTTCAAACATCCTCTCTGAATTTTGTCTATAACTTTTTATTGGAGACTCAAAATTGCAAAAGGATTTTTGGAGAGAAAAGTTAGATTTCCTTACAACTTTTATTAGTTCAAATCTTTTTGTAAAAAGTTATTTTACTATGCCAAAACGGTCTATGAAGTCTGTTGATTTAAAGAACACCGAATTGTGAATGATTAAGTTTAGGAAAAAAAAAACAATTGTACATAATTGTACATGAAATTTCAACCATGGTCATTTAAACATTGTCCAAATGTTGAAAACTTATTTGAAACTTCTTTAAGTCAAAATAAACAAAAGTCTATTATTTTTCATTTGGTTTGTAAAATCAGCAGACTTTGAAGTTCATTTAGGCATGATAAAACAACTTTTTTCAAAGAACTTTGAACTAATGAAAGTTTAGAAATAAAGTTAAATTTCACCTCCAATTTGGACCCTCCAATTGAAAGTTATAGACAAAGTTCAAAGAGGGTTTGGAATTGATATCTTTTTTACATTTTTAAACATCTTCTTAGAATTTTGTCCATAACTTTTGATTGGAGACTTAAAATTGAAAACAAATTTTTAGAGATGAAATATATATTGATTTAACAACTCTTCCTAGTTCAAAGTTTTTGAATTTTTTTATTTTACTATGCCAAAACCACCTCTGAAGTCTGCTGAGTTTAGAAACCAAATGAAAACTGATAGAAAAAATTGAATAAATAATAACTCACTCACAACATTATCATGTGATTTGAAAGGTGGTGTAGTGGCCAAGTATACTAACCATCATGTGGAAGGTTCTGAGTTTGAAGCCTCTTGATGGCGCCCCTTGCTTGTTTGGCGGTTGTTGATGTGGCTTGCCCCTGTGGCATCATTTGCCGTGACTTGCCATGTCGGGTCTATAGGGTCTTTCATTTTCAAATATCACATTGCAACTAGATCAATACTTTCTTGTTTCATAATGTCCAAGTCAACACGTCCAAATCAATAGAAAATGAACTAATAAAATCAATGTTTCATAATGTCCAAGTCAACATGTCCAAATCAATAGAAAATGAATTAATAAAATCAACACTTTTTTTGTCTATTTTTTATTGATTTGTACGCAGATTTTATACTAGTGTTTTGATAATGCACATGTTACTTTC
Organism: Rhytidiadelphus loreus; assembly: GCA_947034895.1. NCBI lineage: Eukaryota > Viridiplantae > Streptophyta > Bryopsida > Hypnales > Hylocomiaceae > Rhytidiadelphus > Rhytidiadelphus loreus. The sequence goes on from OX344762.1 coordinate 1,667,442, forward strand.
TAAACTTAAAGTCCTCTTCGTTGATATTTGGAAGTGAAGTAATTGTGTTGCGTTGCATTGCTTGCAATAGGGCTTGATCCTAAGAATGCATACATATTGCTTCCGTTTTGCATAGTAGAATTGGGTTGCATGTTGCTGTAGAAATATGGTATTGTCTACCTCTGCCCTGGCTTGCTTCTCTTGTAACTTCTTCTTCTTGTCTTATACTCTTTGTTCTTTAGTGACCTCTTTTTCTACCTTTCTTCTCTCTTGTTCTTGTACAGCTGCTTCTCTCTTAGCCGCCATGTTCTCCAGATCTCGGAGATGTTCTTCCGTAAGTAGTATAGTTTTGTAATAGTCTATACGTGGTTTCATATTAGTTCTTGAACTAGGAGGGAGTTGAACTTGTGGAAGTTGCAGGAATTAAGCAAGACCAATATTGCCTACTTCAATTGCGCCACTTTCTTCATCATTTGAACTTGTGCTAGCATTTATATGTGTCCTTTGTTGTGCATCTTTAGGATCTATTTGCACAAAATATTGTTGACAACTAGGAATCTCAACTGGTAATTCATCAAATATTTCTTGAATTTCCCATACTTCCAATTTATACTTTGGCTGTCTTGAGTGTTTGCTGGTCCTCCTCCTATCCTTTCATAAATTTGATTGGGTCCCATTTTTGACTTCATAGCACTTGCATTTAGAGGGTAGATGCATGTTGTTGCAAATCCCTTTTGTTATATTCTTAATAGTCAAGGCTCTCCTAAGAGCATGTGACGCCCATGTTGCTAACTCTTCTTTTAGTGGCACTAGACCTTGGTGGCTCTGTGTCCATTTGTCTCTAAAAGACAACTTGAAAGGCCTAAAGCACGCCACATCTAAAGGCTGTAGGGCATGAGATGTATGGGAAGGGAATGTGAGCAAGTCTACTCCTCCAACCACTTCCATGCCCATCTAGAATTAAAAGATGTCTATTTAATGGAGATAAAAGATAAAGTTCTGACACATTGAATAAAAAGTGAAACATCCACTCCTCGAATAACTCACTAGTCATCCAAGCCTTGCTCTGGATAGCTATGATAGCTTCTATTTCTCTAGTTTTTTTGTAGGAAGTTCCTTGTTTTCTTCTTGCCTTTGACAATGTAGAAATTAGGTAGGCTTTCACCTCTTGTATTGATACATGACAAAACAGACAACCACTCCTTTTGGTCTGGAATGACCATATGTACATTTTGGGATCCTCTTTTTGCTATAAAAAAAGCACCACCGGGTGATTGCAAGAAACACTTGTCCTATTTCTTGTCCCCTTGCCTTTAAAAATTGGCTTTTTGCTCATAACTTTTGCATTGTTTGTCCATTTGGTATGAAATTTGGAATGAAATTTGGAATGAAGGTAGATGCTAAAGTTGCAAAACTTGATTGATTTTTAAAAAAAAATTTAAAAATTAGTTTACTATTTTTAACCTACTCCCAATTAGGTGTCTACCTTGACCATTTTGGGAGGGAGTTTAGTCCTATTTTTGACCCAAAAATGCGAATTTGAAGCCACAAATTGGACATGTTGGAGGTCTACTAACACTAAAAGGATTGACAATGAGTTTTTATGAAAATAGCATCATGTCGATTGCACACATGGGGTCAAATTGACCTTCTTTTGTGCGAAAGCTATGAAGAGGGAAAAAATTTCCTTCATGAATTTTTTGGTGCAGTGCGAGCATAGTCTTTTCTAGCAAAATGGATTTTTTATGGAATATTTTTTAAATATTTTTTGAATTACTAAAAATGAAAATCTCTACAGACCCCTTTTCTACTATTTTTTGCTCCCAGTGGCTTCTGTAGTATTTTGTAGTAGTCTATAGTACTGCATAGTACAACATAGTACTAAATCAACAGTGTAGATTTGCAAGTGCCTTCAATCAACGGTGCAGATTTGTCGGGGCGCTTCTAAAACGTAGTTTTAGTAGTACTGCATAGTATTGCCAATTCTATGGCCAGAAAACACAGTTTTGACGGAAAAACGTGAAGTGTTTCTTGCAACTACCCCACCACCTTTTCTTACTTGGGCATCAGTGCTACATCCATTCTCTAAAAATTTAGAAGATATTTTTCCATTCAATTGTTTTTCTAATAAAAAGCCTTAGCAAAAACAAATAAATTTCTCTTGTCACAATTCCAAATTTGTTCTGGTTGGTAATTGTGTGAGTCATACAGCCTTTGAAGATTAGTAGAGAAAGTACTAATTGCTTTTGGACACAAATTTCGGGCTCTATTTTGGTTTAAAGTTTGGGCTCTTCTGATTGTCAACTCTGGATGTCTTCTTTTGAAACATGTGATCAACCTACACCATGAATGCCATCCTTGAAAGGAGTGACCCTTGTTTATGTAAGTATTTCCACCTTCTCTCTTAATTGTTTAATTATTAAAGGAGATCCCAACATCTGCATTTTCATCAAGTAATCAACAAGTTCTTCCTCTTTTTTTTTGTTAACACCCTCATCTTTCCCCTACTTCTCTATATTGTAATTCTATAAATGTGTTCTCTTAGTGATGAAGCCAGAATTCCATAATCCCTAGCAGCAGTCCTAATGGGGACTCATTCATCAACATCCGCAATGGCGCTTCTTAACTCAACAGTAGTCCAATTATCATTTTTCTTCATTTTTGAACATGATGTGGGGTTTGTAAGATGATGGGAGGGAAGCGGATTAATATGACTAAGGGAAGGCATACCTCTTTGGAACAACGTTGGACGTGGAACTCCACTACTGCAGCTACTGAATTTTTTTCTACTGTGCTGCCAGATTCAATAAAGTGGTCATTGTGTTGCTATGCTGAATTGGCCCCCACTTCCAATTTTAATCCTCTTGGTCGTCGCTCTGGAGGTCCACTTCCTATGGTATTTGGCATGGCCCCCACTATTGGAGCCATTCCACATTGTCGCTACTCTCGGTCTTCCGCTTTTGAACTCACTCCTTGTCCATTGAAGTCTCCGTCTAGAAACTCCACTCTATATTGCTCAATCGTTGTTGCCATTCGCTACAGCTCCCCCATAGTGCACTAGTAGAAAATTTGTGTCTAAATCAACAAAAAATAGACAAAACAGTGTTAATTTTATTAGTTCATTTTTTGTTGATTTGGACGTGTTGACTTGGACACTACGAAACAAGAAAGAGTTGATTTTTTTGTTACTGTTTTTGTTGGTTTGGTCAATTTTTTTTTTTTAAATTTAAAATTAATTAATTTTTAAATGCCACCTAGCAGAGGCAAGTCACACCACGTGGCAACCCACCACGTGGCACAACAATGCCACATAGGTGGCCACCACCATGGGGGTTTGAACCTTGGATCTCACGGTTGAGGTTCAAGGCTCTAACCATTGAGCCACCCCGAAATCTATATGTTAATAAGAAAATTAGAATTAGAATTAGATTCTTTTCCATTTTTTTTGTAGGAACAGCAGACTTTGGTGACCGTTTTGGCATAGTAAAACACTTTTTTTGAAGAAACTTTGAACTAAAAAAGTTAGAAAATCAAGCTAACTTTCACTTGCAAAAATCCGTTTGACATTTGAAGTCTCCAATCAAAAGTTATGGACAAAATTCAGAGCGGGTGTTTAAAAATGTCAACGAAAAAATCCATTTCAACCTTGCTCTGAATTTTGTCCATAACTTTTGATTGGAAACTTCAAATGTCAAATGGATTTTTAGAGGTGAAAGTGAGCTTGATTGTCTAACTTTTTTTAATTCAAAGTTTCTTCAGAAAACATATTTTACTATGCCAAAACGGTTACCAAAGCCTGATGTTCTTACAAAAGAAAAAAAAATGTAAAAACAATATATATGTAATTCAAACTCTATAATAAACATCTAGTTCTTGAATTAATAATTCTGTGTTTTTTGAACTCAGCAGATTTTGGTGACCGTTTGGGCATAGTAAAATATTTTTTTTCAAGAAACTTTTAACTAATAAATGTTAGTCAATCACGCTAACTTTCACCTCCAAAAATCCATTTGACATTTGAAGTCTCTAATCAAAAGTTATAAACAAAATTTAGAGTGGGGTTGAAATGGACCTTTTTGTTGACATTTTTAAACACCCGCTCTGAATTTTGTCTATAACTTTTGATTGGAGACTTCAAATGTCAAATGGATTTTGGAGGTGAAAGTTAGCTTTATTGTCTAACTTTTCTTAGTTCAAAGTTTCTTCAGAAAACATATTTTACTATGCCCAAACGGTCATCAAAGTCTGCTGAGTTCAAAAAACACATAATTGTGAGTAATAAAGTGTTAAATTAAATAAAAATTCTAGTTAGAATTGAACTTTAGGAATTTAAAACTTTGTCCCAATGACATAAACTTATTTAAAACTTTTGTAAGTATAAATAAACAAAAAAGTGTTAATTGTTTTGTTGATTTGAACGTTGACCTACCAAAAGTAACAAAAAAATTTGACCATTTTGTTACCTTGTGTCAAATCAACAAAAACTTGTGAAAATGAACCAAAAAGTGTTTATAATTTTGTTGATTTGGACGTTGTACTACCAAAATTAACAAAAGAATTTAACCATTTTGTTACCTTGTGCCAAATCAACAAAAAATTGTGAAAATGGTCGATGCAGTGCCCACATTAACAAAAAATTGATGATTTTTTGTTGATTTAGACATCATTTTCTACTAGTGGTGTCACTATCATTTGCCAAAAGTCTTTGGAGCTCATTGGCCGCCTTTGCCGCCCTACTTATGTGCTCGGATACTAGCTCTCTTGCTACATGTGGACCCTCATGCTAACGACAAAGAATTCTATGGTGTTCTACAATTTTTCCATCCACTCCCAACCAAGAAGGAGCTCTGAGATTATCGTCCATTTCAAAGGCCGCCATTTCCTTGAACCATTGCTTTTGTTCTTCTCGCTTCGCCCAAAAGAACAATTCTTCATTTTCCTCGTTTGCCAATTCCTCTTTGTCTTCAGAGTAATGAGATTGGCTACTACCCCAATCTCTCCCCATTTGGCCACTTAAATCACTATCATTGCTTTCTTCAATTGAAAAATTGTCATCACTCATGATATTAGCTAATGTAAGCTAAAGTCACTTGAATTTTTCTGCTTCAATATCCTAAGCAAACTATGGAACTATGCATTGTATGCTTTCCTCACTTCTTCAAAAGTGTTGTCACTAGCTTCATTCCTTATAATGTAGAATTGTTGAGCTTGGCTACATGGATAACCAACCGCCTTATCTAAGAACCTTTTTTTAGAATAGAATAATGTCAGCTTTCCTTTTTTAATAAATTAGTGTAGTAGAGTTTTCAAAAGTGACGGCTTATACATTTGAAAGCGTGCAATGAGAATTTTAGATTGTTTTGCATTCGTCACTATATTGAATGGTTCTAAATGGCAAATCAATATTTCAATTTTGTGAGCCTTACAAAATCGTCTAGAACACTTTCTCATTAAAGTCACTCCCAAGTGTAAATATAAGAGAATTGCTCTCCATTAATTGCACTTGGATTTTTGTATCACCTCTTGAAGTATTCTAATAGGAATGAAGATCATATGCTAGGCAAACCCTTGTCAACTCCTTCACACTCTAGAACCATGCACTAAAGAGCTCTATTTCTTTGCACTTACACTTTGTTCTGTTTTTGACAATGTTTGCATTGTTTTAAGCATGTTTGTAGGGGGGACTCTTAATGCCCAAATTATTCTCGAGTCTTCTACCTTAGTGTAGAATGTTAAGAAATTAGTAAGGGACAACCTAATTTCACTATTTAGTGTATGTAATAAGGTCAAAATACAAACACTCTTTCAACAACCTTTGGACTAGGGAGAGATATAGCACCTATGCAGGGTTGGGCTACCTTTAATATTGCTGACGAGGAAATGCCATAACCCTATACATAAGAGGTCTACCTCCAAACTACATCACACTTTTGGGTTCAAGAACTGAACGCTAGACAAATTGATCCAAATGCAATTCTATATATGAACAAAATCACAATAAATAGCAATGGTATACAAACATGACACACAACATTAATGAATCTGGCTTTATCAATTTTACCAGCTAGGGTGGCAGCATCTTCTCCAGATTCTTGCACCTTTCTGTACTGTCTATTGTAATGACATTTTAGCTACGTTTGTCCTTGTGGAAATCACCCAATCAAAATCCTATTTTTCATTTTTACAAAATAGGTCTGCAATATGACTTGATAATAAAGAGAGAGCCTAAACAATACTTCTACAATTGAGCATCTCCAATGCCCGGATTGCAAAACCTTACACTAAGCAAAGCAAATGCGTCTACAATTGGGCAGGATTTATCACTGTGGAAGCATGTTCTATAATAAAAGCGGAGTACAAGAAGAATTTTGAGAGCCATAGGACTTGGCAAAGAGATGTTAAGCTTACCTATGCATTGTTACCTAAGATTTTTTGTTTTGCAATTGAGGTTGGAATATGGGGAAGTGTTGTCATCCTTGGGACTTTGGGGAGGGGGAAAGGTGATATTTATACAAGGTGATATTTATGCGGGTTACCTAGGGCTCTTGTTCAGCCCTCTTGTTTGATGCATGCATAATATGTGGAAATTTGAAATGTTACAAATTTTTACAAAGTAGTGTGTGCCGGAAACGTTGCTTTGTGAATCTAGCATGAGGTAGCATGTGACTAAAGAAATGATGCAACGCCCTCAGTGCCCTTCTCCAATTCCAGAGCATGAGTAGCAATAAAGACTCCCTGGAAAAAAACAAAAAAACAATGGTAAGTGACACAATTAAGGTAGGAATATCCAAATGTAATAGGAGTTGTTTATTGACACCTAGAATAAGCCCTAAAGTAATGCACAGGTGGACCCAATGTTGACATGGGAGTTTACATGAAAGTGTCACAGTGTTGGGGGTGGATTTTGCATTGGCTAATAAAATGAACGAGATACAAGCTTACGGACTATTGCTTTTGGAATTACCCTCAAGATTTGCAAATCTTGAATAAAAGTCACATTTAGGTTCTTCTACCTTAATTGCAATTAACAAGAGAAAGTCTTAAAATCTTTGAATTTAGGAATAAAAGTAGTTTAAGCTACAATAGACTTCACGCACCTCGAAAATATTCTAATTAGTTCATTATGGAGATAATTTGAGAGAAACTAAGGTTAATGGTGGATAGGGTAGTTATTTGTTTTTTTTATCCAATGTTCCACCCTTATATTTTTGTGAAGAATATCTAAGTTCATTGTTTGTAGTTTTATATTGGACACCCGTACCCTAGCATAGGTCAACTCCAACAGTTGAGTGTTGAAATTAATTTTGGAATTCAAATTGTATTGAATGTCATTTTTTAATCTTCAAACTATTGGATATTTTCTAATTTGAGAGTTCCAATTCCTCAAAGAACTAAAACCTTCAAATTAAATTTTTTATACTTTTTTGGATATTGCAATCACTCTAAAAATTTAACAAATTTTAAACATGCTTATAAGTAACTATTGCCCAGATTTTGAAGTATAGTCCTATTGAAACTTCTTCACATATAATATAGTATCTAAAGGTAACATTCTTTAATCCAAAGTCTTTTTTCCTTTAAACTAGAGCCAACCATTGAAGGTACTTAAGGTAAGAAAACCCCTTATGAACTAAAGTTCAATTCAAACTTAGGTTCTAATTTTTCTCTTACATTTCAATGTAGTAGAAATTACACACAATGTAGAATTGAAGCTTAAAGGGTTGGAATTGGGTTGAAAATTCACCACTTCATGAACTCAATGAACACCACTATTTGGCTTCTATACATGACAAAAGGCTAATTCATTATTCAACAATCTAAAGTAATAATTTTGAATTGCCAAATAGAATTGTATAGGGAATTAAAAGAGCCATTTGTAAATCCTTAGAATGTCACTATTTGGTGGTGTCACTTGAACTCAATTTTTTTCTAATGTTGTCGTCCGTGCCTGCCAACATGTCCGCCAACATGTCTGTCGTCCACCATTACTTTCGCTAGTATGTTTGTCATCCACTAGCCCGTCTACTGTCCATTCTGTGCCATATCCATTTACTTCAAGGTAAATTTGGCGAACAGACCTGTTTCACCCAACTTGATGTAATGTCTGTCATGACTGCACGTTACAATTTTGAACGTGAATTTGAATGGCATATAGGATTTCGTCAACCCTGATTACTCCCTATCTACTCATCATCACTATCATCACTAATGAGAAGATCACATGCATTGATGGTGCTTTCGTTTGTCTTTATTGCATTGATGGTGCTTTCGTTTGTCTTTATTGCATTGATGGTGCTTTCGTTTGTCTTTGTTGACTAATTCAACTTATGCTCTTTGATTTCCAATTTTGCTCTTCCCAATAGAGCAACATTTCTAAAGCCTTTGGTAATCTCATACTCTAGGAATTTATTGTAAAACTTCAAAGCAACTTTTCTTAGTGATTGAGGAGTAGTTGGACCAAAGGGATGGCCCCAAGAATTCTTGTGCATTGTATTCCTAGCAAAATGCATCCATATTCTAATAAGATTTTGTATGGGACTAGCTTTCAAAGCCACAAAATCAACAAAATCAACATGCAAACACGTTGACTCTTCTTCTAGATTGTTGATACCTTCATTCATTGTGTCTTTGAAAAGGCCTTCTACATCTTCTTTCAAGACTCAATTTCTCTATCTGAGATTCAAAATTAGCATGGCAATTATACAAAACACAAATTGCTTCTGCAAAAATTTCAAAAGGAATGGATTCCACCCATGTTGATCCCTTTGAGATAGACACTCTATGTCTAACTGCTCATTTCTTTGCAAATTTCTTGAACTTTCAGACAAAGCTTTGGTGTTGTTTTAGTCTACCATATGTCTTCAATATTCATTGAACCCTTGATCAGGGATTTTGTGATCTTCAAAGCAAATCAATATCATGTGATTATAATGAATCACCAAATAATTGTCTAGGAGAGTTCCTTTGATCTTCAACGGACCTTTAGCTTTAGAATTGGACACCAAATAACTTTCATGCTAATAGTTGAATTTGAATTACTCCTCATATTATGAAAAATGCAAAAAACTTCAAAGGACTGTTATGGACATCGTAAACAAGAGAAGAGCAAGAAATATATTATAAACAAGAAACAAGAATATATAAACAAGAAACTAGATTTCAAGAGATGTGTTGTCAAGACTAAACATCTCCTTAGTTTCACTACAAGAAAATGGGGTATAAATGACCGCAAAATGTGACTGCGTGGCAATCATTCTAGACACTAATGATTGAAAAATGACTTCAGACTCTAAAGTCATAGTGGACAAGTCATTCTTTAAATGACTGCCATTCTATTATCACCATCCAATTCTACCTTATATGAAGAAAGGATGAGAGGGTCTATGTGGCTAATGAGGTAAACGAGAATTTTTGTTGAAAAGGCCAAACACCTATCTTTTTCAGATGAATTTTTGTTAATGTAGACGTCCATGTGAGCCAATTATGTAGTCATTTTGTAGTTGCGATATAGTCCAAGCGTTGCTAATGTAGACATCTTAGAGTCATGTCAAATTCATATTGGATTTATATCAAAGTCATGTCAAATTCAAATCAGAGTAGACATCTTAGAGTCATGTCAAATTCATATTGGATTTATATCAAAGTCATGTCAAATTCAAATCAAAGTCACATTCGAGTCATGTTTAAGTCATAGTGAAGTCATTTAAAAGTTGTAATGGAATCTTTGCACAATTCAAATGGATTGGCACGTGGCAAGTCATTCTAAAGTGACTTGAATTTAGGGTTTTGATCACTCTCCAAGGTCATTTAAAGTTCCACAATGATACACCATACAAAACATGCCACACAATATACCATATATTATATTTGGTATATATGTCGCATGACTTTCAAAATCACTTAGAATGGGATCACGAAGAGATGAAATGACAAGCCCTTTATAGAAGTGGGGTAGTAGGAAGCAAGACAAACCATATGGGATATATGAAACATAAGAATTGTGTTACAAGTAATATTTTAGACTTCATTGAGGTATAGTAGATTAGCTTTTTTCAAAAAACTTTGAACTTATAAAAGTTGGGAAATCAATCTCACTTTCATCTCCAAAAATTCATTTTAGATTTCAAATCTCAAATCAAAAGTTATAGACAAATTTGCATACACAACAATGTTTAGGGAGGTTGTGCACATCTTAGTTGTTCTTAGACTAAATTACTATTACATGTTTAAAGTACCAACTGCTTTTGGACACAAATTTGGTAAATTAGTATTGCGTGTTTAAATTACTATTATGTGTTTAAATTACAATTAAATTTGTGTCCAAAAGCAGTTAGTACTTTCTCTACTAATCTTCAAAGGCTGTATGACTCACACAATTACCAACCAGAACAAATTTGGAATTGTGACAAGAGAAATTTATTTGTTTTTGCTAAGGCTTTTTATTAGAAAAACAATTGAATGGAAAAATATCTTCTAAATTTTTAGAAAATGGATGCAGCACTGGTACCCAAGCAAGAAAAGGTGGTGGGGTAGTTGCAAGAAACACTTCACGTTTTTCCGTCAAAACTGTGTTTTCTGGCCATAGGACTAGCAATACTATGCAGTACTACTAATACTACGTTTTAGAAGCGCCCCGACAAATCTGCACCGTTGATTGAAGGCACTTGCAAATCTACACCGTTGATTTAGTACTATGTTATACTATGCAGTACTATAGACTACTACAAAATACTACAGAAGCCACTGGGAGCAAAAAATAGCAGAAAAGGGGTCTGTAGAGATTTTCATTTTTAGTAATTCAAAAAATATTTAAAAAATATTCCATAAAAAGAATCATTTTGCTAGAGAAGACTATGCTCGCATTGCACCAAAAAATTCATGAAGGAAATTTTTTCCCTCTTCATAGCTTTCGCACAAAAGAAGGTCAATTTGACCCCATGTGTGCAATCGACATGATGCTATTTTCATAAAAACTCATTGTCAATCCTTTTAGTGTTAGTAGACCTCCAACATGTCCAATTTGTGGCTTCAAATTCGCATTTTTGGGTCAAAAATAGGACTAAACCCCCTCCCAAAATGGCCAAGGTAGACACCCAATTGGGAGTAGGTTAAAAATAGTAAACTAATTTTTAAATTTTTTAAAAATCAATCAAGTTTTGCAACTTTAGCATCTACCTTCATTCCAAATTTCATTCCAAATTTCATGCCAAATGGACAAACAATGCAAAAGTTATGAGCAAAAAGCCAATTTTTAAGGGCAAGGGGACAAGAAATAGGACAAGTGTTTCTTACATTCACCTAGCACTGCATTTTTCATGGATGATACCCGTTAACAATGTTTCTCCGTCGACAACAATGTCCATGGAAAATTGTGGATGAGATTGTGAAATTGTCTCGTCTTCATCTCGTCTTCATAGCAATGATTGCTGAATGAGTGGAACAATGTGTTAGTTTGGGAATTGGTGCAATTACGGAAGCACTAGTCACTTTTAAGTCAAACTAGATATGAAGTCACAAAAAGGGCCCATTTCTTGTAGTGTCTTGACATCCTCATATACTACTATTTAAGAACTTTTACTTTTACTTTAGGAAGCTCTATTCTTAATCTAGGAAGTTTTTCTAAAAGCTTCTTTTACTTTATGTCCTTAACATCACCTTTGTCTCTAGCAACAAGTTCTAAGAAGAGCATTAGATTTAGGCTTTGGTTTATCAAGATATAGTTGATGAAATTCCTATACTTTGTAAGGTGCATTGACCACATTTGTTGTTGGTTCCCATATGCGCTCATTGATATTGTATCCATGTCAATATATAAAATATTCCAATGTGCCTCATCTATGCCATGAATCTAACACTTTTTCCACCTCATATTCTTTATAATTGTTGATTTCAATAGAAGGTGGTGGCGGTTTGCCGGATATTTTTGCCGGATATTTTTTACTCTTTACATGGAAGACTAGATGTACTTTCATAAATGCTAGAAGTTCCAATTTATAAGCAACTAAATTGACTTGCCGTTGAATGGAAAATGGTCTTAGTTGACAACAATCTAATTTATTGCATAGTCAAGTAGTCTTAATGTTGCATCGAAGAAGCCAAACTTTCTCACCAATTTGAAATGAAGGTGATTCTTTTCTAAGTACATCTACATAGGTCTTATAATGATCTTAAGTATCTTCTAATTGGAGCTTCATGATTTCTTGGAGCTTTAATAAATGCATTGCCAAGTCTTTAGTTGTTGGTTGTTTGCCTTTGGATTATTCAATACATAAAACTTTGGATGATATCTTTAACTAGCAAAAAATGGCATTTGTTGAGTTGAGGCATGGATAAGGCATAGATAGTGTTGTTGTATGCAAATTTAGCCAACATTAAATACTAGGTTCAATTGTCTTGTTGATAGTTGATGGTGCAATGTAAATATTGTTCCAATACTTGATTGGCACACTTGGTTTGACCATTATTTTGAGGATGAAAAGTAGAAGATAGTTTGATAATTATACACCTTTAAGATCTTAAAGAGGTTTTGCCAAAATTTATAAACAAATTGCGGTCCTCAATTTGAGATGATATCTTCTAGCAATTCATGATATAATAAATGTTGTCTAAGAAAAGTTGTGTTGTACCTTCTCCAATAATTGTCTTGTTGCAAGGAACACAATGCACCATCTTTGTTGGTTGGTTCACAATAACACATATATAGTAACAAAAGAACTTGATGATGGTAAGTCGGTGATGAAATCCATTAAAATTGAAGACTAGTGTTGTTGAGGGATAGGTAATGGTTGTAGAAGTCTATATGATTGATGTCATGGATTCTAATGGTGTGTACTAGAGTTTCATTTCAATCTAGCCAAATCTAAACATCAATTTATTTATTATAAATGTTTTGTGGTAATCTAACTTACAATTTATTTATTAATATTGTTCACTCCTTACTTTATTTATTATGAATGTTGAAAGTATACATGTCTCGTGGTAATTGGACTTAGAATAAGGGCCGGTATACACTTGAGGCCGGATTGAAGGCCGGCCGGAACTCTCCAAGTTTGAACCAATGGGATTGCTCAATTTCTCCAAATCCGGCCCAAGGGCTTTATACTTGGGGTCGGATGGAACCACCACTCATCCTACGTGTCACCTTAGGTGGCATGGTTTTGGTGCCAAACCATCCGGCCCCAAGGGAGCAATCGGGCCAAGGTTTTTGGTGGCCCGATTTCCCATCTAGGGCCGGATTGGTGTCACATTCGTCTCCTCCGTTGGATCGGACAAATCTCCACCGTCTACCATGCAAGAACTTTTCTTTTCTTTTTTATTACATTTAATATTAACTGTGAGCTCAATCCCATCTGGTTGAGTCATGTTGTGATACAGATGTTGTGTTACAAGATGTTAATAATGAATATTATTGTTAATACTGAATTTTATTCAATACTGAATATTATTGTTAATACTGAATTTTATTGTTAATACTGAATTTTATTGTTAATAGTGAATTTTATTGTTAATAGTGAATTTTATTGTTAATAGTGAATTTCATTGTTAATAGTGAATTTCATTGTTAATAGTGAATTTCATTGTTAATAGTGAATTTCATTGTTAATAGTGAATTTCATTGTTAATAGTGAATTTCATTGTTAATAGTGAATTTCATTGTTAATAGTGAATTTCATTGTTAATAGTGAATTTCATTGTTAATAGTGAATTTCATTGTTAATAGTGAATTTCATTGTTAATAGTGAATTTCATTGTTAATAGTGAATTTCATTGTTAATAGTGAATTTCATTGTTAATAGTGAATTTCATTGTTAATAGTGAATTTTATTGTTAATAGTGAATTTTATTGTTAATAGTGAATTTTATTGTTAATAGTGAATTTTATTGTTAATAGTGAATTTTATTGTTAATAGTGAATTTTATTGTTAATAGTGAATTTTATTGTTAATAGTGAATTTTATTGTTAATAGTGAATTTTATTGTTAATAGTGAATTTTATTGTTAATAGTGAATTTTATTGTTAATAGTGAATTTTATTGTTAATAATGAATTTTATTGTTAATAATGAATTTTATTGTTAATAATGAATTTTATTGTTAATAATGAATTTTATTGTTAATAATGAATTTTATTGTTAATAATGAATTTTATTGTTAATAATGAATTTTATTGTTAATAATGAATTTTATTGTTAATAATGAATTTTATTGTTAATAATGAATTTTATTGTTAATAATGAATTTTATTGTTAATAATGAATTTTATTGTTAATAATGAATTTTATTGTTAATAATGAATTTTATTGTTAATAATGAATTTTATTGTTAATAATGAATTTTATTGTTAATAATGAATTTTATTGTTAATAATGAATTTTATTATTATTAACCATTGCAATTGTAACAATAATGTCTTTGCAATTGTTTTAGCATGAGGTATTAATAATTATTTTTTTTGGTGTAGACACAAATTACATACTATGTTATAGACACTAATTTTGATAAATTACATGCTTAATAAGTAAATTTTTTATACGGACACAAATCTGTAAATGAAAGTCATTGTTGAAGTTATGCCAAAAACTTTGACATCTACAAGATAATGTGTGTTTTTATCAATTTTGATGACAAATACTTGAAAAAAGAATATGGTAAGGAAAAATTATGCTACTAGAAATAACATGTATGCTAAAACTTGATTTACATTTATCATTGAATTCATTCAAGTTTTCATAATAAAAAATTTCATGCTTTTCTTTAAAATAAACTAAGAATATAGATTTGAAAAATAGATTAAAAAAAATTATATGTTTTCTTGAATTGTATGTTTAATAAATGACAACTATTATGGGGCTACAAATCTTTTTTCAATGTCAACTTTAGTTTTAGTGTCAAAAAAAAAAAGGTTCAAAAGAAGTCAAAGAACTTCCTTTTTCCAAATAGAAAAATAGGAAGAGAGTGGAAAAGGTTAAAAAAACTAAAAAAAACTCTCTCTTCCATTTTGAAATAGGTAAAGTAGGAATAAAAAGGAAAAGTCTAAAGAATTCTAAATTTTTTTTTCCTATATTTGAAATAGAATAAATAGAAAAAAAAAACTTTTTTTTTTCTAAAATATAAAAAATAATAAGAGAAAGGAAAAGATGCATGTCTTAGATTTTTTTAATTGAGCATTTCAAAAATTCAAGAGTGTAGTAATCAAGAATTCGGCCTTAGAATCGGGCCCCAAGGGCTTTACATTGCTTGGGGCCGGAGTGATGAATTGCAATCCGGCCCCAGAATTCGGCCTCAACCACTTTACATTATTTGGGACCGGAGTGGTGATTTGGGGCCAGATTGTGGGCCGGATTGGAGGCAAATCGGGCCAGCCTTCCATCCGGCCCTAGGCCGTGTATATACCTGCCCTAAGGTTATTGTGAGTTTTAGAATATTATGAATTTTAGAAGTTGCAATCATGTCTAGAAAAGAAAATCATGGCTCAATTAGGTAGTCTCTTTGAAATGTTCATTGCTCAAAGGTACTTAGTTTTTCACACCCACTTTTGCTTGAATTGTGGTACAAATCCTTTTAAGGGTTTAGAAATCACCACATCCATCCAATCAACCTTCAACAAGGGGTCTTGACATTGAGCCTCTTGGATTGGATACTTTTGGTGCAACTCCATTCTTGGAGGTCATGGGGTTGGAGTGCCAGGATCTCAAGTCATCCCCTTCAATTAAAAAACCCAAGATGACTTAATTGACTTAACCCATAAACGATGTGGACATTTTTCAGCCAATGAGTACTTTTTCATTTTTTTAGGCCAACAATTCATACAGTGACAAAACAGATGATTTCCACGGTGACCAACATGGTGTTCAAGGGTTAAGAACTGAATAAGTACGCGCATTCTTTGTTTCTAAAAAGACTGAAAGTCATTCATTCATCAATCAGAAACTTTTTGTCCTCCCTGATTCAAGCTTGATTCAAGCGCTGAGGTCAAGACAGACACAGGATATTCCAGATCAGATAACAGTCAAGGAGAAATCATGTGATCATGTCTACCCCTGTTCATATATTCTGAGAGGGATGACTAGAGCCTAAAAATCTGTAACAGAGCCGCTATTTGAACTATCAGACCAAATAAGTACAGAGTGGTGCAATTGAACCTTCAAGTTGCAAGAAAGAAATAAGCGTACAAGCAGTGGCTCTAGTGCTGATGAATCGTCAACAACAAATCAGCCAAGTACTAAGTAAGGACTCGTATCCAATGATGCAACACAGTAGGGTTAC
Source organism: Rhytidiadelphus loreus (assembly GCA_947034895.1). Lineage (NCBI taxonomy): Eukaryota > Viridiplantae > Streptophyta > Bryopsida > Hypnales > Hylocomiaceae > Rhytidiadelphus > Rhytidiadelphus loreus. The sequence goes on from OX344762.1 coordinate 1,683,686, forward strand.
ATTTACCTGAAATCTAGAATCCAATCAGTCAAAACTAGTGATTTCGTCTATTATCTACCGGTACCACATAAAAATCTATGATAATTCTACTATAATTGGAGTATTTATGATAGTGGCACCCTCAACTTGGCACCCAATACTTACACAAGGGTATGGTTACCGGCAAAGTCAAAAGGGTTTTGAAGCCTAGTAAAACTTGCTAATCTGAAATGGGCTGTAAGAACAAATTATCCCCTCGCAGCATGTACACATTCTCTCCGCAGAGCCCAGATGATTAAAATTACACTGAATCAGTTACTCCAAAGGCAGCGCCGCAACGATGTTGACAGAGAAGTAACCTGTTCAGGGTGTTGTAAAACTACACAGAGCCCTGCACACGCCACCGTTGCACTTGCAACAGCGAACGCAAGCCTTAAGGGGCTCCCAACCCATGGATAACGGGAACGACTCCCTCTCGTCCCTCGTTTAGGTAATAGAGACATTGTCATTAAATTGTCACTGCTGCTGCTGCAAACTATGATGTGTGTATGCTTGTCCTCATCTGTCTGACCCAGGAAAGCACCACATGGGACGTGAATTTAGTAAACGATTATACAGGATTTCAATATCAACATCATTCCTGAACTCCAAAACATAAACATGAAACATAAAACATTCCGGAACGACAGAGGACAAACCTCGCTTTGAGCTAACGATGGTATGAGATGACTCCGGTTCAATTCTGGTGCAGCAAGCGACGGAAGGGTGTAGGCTGCCGGATGCCCAGTGCTTTCAGTCAAGATGTTTCTCCAGTCTAAGGAAGAAATGTCAAAAGCTCCAACTAATTTGTGAAACACCCCCCGTCTCTCAGCTGCTTCCAAAATGCGTTCAGCAACTCGTTCCCATCCTTTCGCATTCGCATAATTCAGCAGCAACTGGAAACGTTGAATCAAAACATTTGCATCCAGAGTGTGCTCCATTAGCATCCAACCCAGATCATAGAGCAGGTCTTGCGCTTCGCAACTACTAGTAAATAGCTCCAGGCTTTCCACCTCATTGCAAAACTCTGCATCCCCAACTAGCACAACCATCGTGTTGCTGGGTCTTCCTTCATTCTCAACCTGGTGTAGACAAGTCCCGGTCCATGAAGTTCATATGGTAGCATGTTGTTACCAGTAACGATGTAGAGCATTATTCCTAGGAAAGACCAATGAAGTACGTGGAAGTCCAGACCAGAAGATTAATTCCACAAGCAAACTTAAGATCTCCCATTTCAGACCAAACTTAGACTGAGAGCAGATAAACTTCAGTGTTCCCTTCTCATCCAAAAATCATATGTATTGCATCCACCGACCATGCCTGCCAGTAATATACGGAGACCCATAAGATAAAACATGAGGAACAATCTAACTACAACATTATGCAAGTTAATCAATATACACCGAATGAATGGTACCTCGATGAAAACAGGCCCAGCTGCACACGGGTCTAGAGGTGGCACAACGATCTTCCACTTGTCCTCTTGCTTACTCAGGGAACTTGCTTTCAGCACCCAAGCAGCAATATACTTTCCCCCGTGAGACATCAACAACCTGCATTAGATATTAATTAGTGAGGTTCAAATATGATGATACAGGGCGAGAGGGGATAACATGAACTGCAATCAAGAGGACAATCTCCAGTCATTGTATTGCGATTGAGAACATACGAAAATTAACTATTAAAACTGGCCAAAAGGATCTGAACAAGGGACCCTTGATCAGTACCAATACAGTGTGCAGGAACTCAACGAGATATGCATAAAGAAACCCACTTTGTATTTGCTTGTCGCAAGTTGCGTCCAGTAATGCTTAGCATACAGCCAGTGCCAGCCCGGAAACATACAGGCTCAACAGAATGCAGGACCGGCATGCAGGGCATACAGTCTTCTTTCCCGCCGCTTCTGTTCACCGGCTTCCCTGTTCCCCAAAGCAACAATCTTAGCAGAAGATATGCACCAAAGTACATACAAGTTTGCAAAACGATTATCAACAACTCAACACAACATCAACTGTAATGAGTTCAGAGAGAAACTTGCCATTTTCAAAGTGTACGGTCCGCCGACCAAGTTTGGCCTTAAAATACCCTTTTTCCCAGAAGCCTGATTTATTCAGTGGACTGCAGACAAGCTTCAAAACGGCACCTTCCCAGTCTGCATTCAACTGCCATAACCAAAAACCAGTACATTAATTCCGTAACTAATATGGTGATGAGGACTCCAGAAGCAGTCAATCTGAAGAATGAGACTTCTCAGAAACAGCACATATAAATAAAAGCATGAAGAAAGATCCACGTCCATTACCTCCTCCCACATAAAATGTGGCATGGAAATAAAAAGGGTGATGATGGTGCAACCAGAGCGTATATACCCTTCCAGATCCACAGGCATATTCGATAACCACTCCAAAATCTGCAGTAGCATAAGCCACGTGTCCAAATTAAGTTGACGTTAGATAACCAGAATAGCTCATCATTCTAAGCAATCGTACTAAGTGATCCTATAAAAATTTCAAAATATCATGTAAGTACTGAAAATCGCACCTGTTGCCTTAAATTTCGAGGAAAGTCCCCTGGGTTCCAGTCATACAGCTTGAAGGAGATCCGGCCAGTTGGGCACTGACAAACAGAAACCTCTTAGTGTCATACAAACTAGAATCAACCCCTGAGAAGAAAAAATCAACAAGTAAAACAATTCATCATGGATTTTGAGAAGATAATGAACCTCACTACAACATACACTGACTACAAAGATGTCGAAGCAGTAAAACGACCTTGTGTATGACTGAAAGAACAAATATAGCTGTACAGCTACACAGTCGGACTCACCGAAGATGCATATGCAGTCGGCTTGTCGAACCTTGGAGTGGCACGAGATGCCGACTCAAAATCATGCGAAGGTAAGCTCTCATTAACGTTTGGAGAGTCCTCCAACAACAATGCTAGCAAAGAATCTTCATCAACTCCACTTTTATGTCCGTTAAAAACATCGCCAGTCTTTTCTGTGGAGTTCCACAATAAAGCAGGCTCAGCAGGAACAGGAACATTGGAGTCAGGCACGTCAATGTCCTGGGTCGATGGTGCAGAAAGCGCTTCCTGTGCTCCTGCAATAGACCAGACGCTATGGTATATTTAAGAGGTAAGGTGTGATAAAAAACTTATATCATTGAAAGCAAATCCCAACACGCGATTCGGTGAATACATCACTATTCAGCACCCTTGATCTAAAAAAAATACCAATAGGACCCCTATAAATCAACAAGGGATCTTTGTTTGCTGAAGCAATGTGTACTCGACTTCTAAAAGCTAACTGACACCTGAGAATCCATCTTGAAGCCAAACTGTTCTTCAGGTAAGTTTCGAGAGGGACGTAAACCGAGAAGAAGCCAGAAGGGGAAAACGTGGAAGGACCGAATATGGGAGTATAGAATGTGAAGGGCCACGAGCAAGTTGAAGCAATCAGACACATAAGAATAATTAGAAAATGATTATGACGTCGGAATGGCAAATAAATGGTTGACTTTCTGGAAACTATTTAAAATAAGAGGAATTCCTTACCATCAGATTTTGATTCAGAAGCGTCGACTACGCCAGCAGACAGGATCTGTGTGCCATCTGTTGTATCAGATTGTTCAACAGGAGAAGAGGCCTCTTTAGAAACCTGCACGACAACGTTTTGCTCCACCCCCGCCAGCGCTTTGCTTTCAACTGCAGAATTTTCGTCTCCATTCATCTTCCCCTCCCCTTGAAACAGAACAGATGAAACAACGAAAATATCAGATGCTATCCTCAAGATAAGCACTATCTTTGGGATGTTCAATCTTCCAACTATATAAGTAACCAATAAAGGCATCCGTATTATTACTGAGATCTTGTATTTGGATTACACGCAGTCATTCGTATGTGGAAAATGAAACAAATCTAACACCTCAAAATCGCACTGATGACGATTCACAGCAACATTCTCCGAAGACTACGAAGACTCGGCCAGAAGCGTCCGCTAAACAAAGAACTGATATGACACAAGAACGTAGCCAAATTGATTCAAATGCAATACGATAGATCAACGAAATCACAATAAATAGCAACGGTATACAAATATGACACACACCATTAATGAGGCTGGTTTTATCAGTTTCACCAGCTGGAGTGGCAGCATCTTCTCCAGATTCCTGCACCTTCCTGCGCCGTCTATTGTTATGGCGTTCAAGCTTAAATCGACAGCTACGCTTGCCCTCATCGAAATCGCCCAACACATGGAACCTGCATGATCAAGTATTGCATCGGAGATGTTTAGGATTTCATCACAAGAGGCGGTTCAGTCCCATTAAGGTATGCGGCCGCATGCTGTGTAGCTCTTTTGAAACTAAGCAGAACATAAAGCAGCTCGAACTATAAACGGAGCCACTGAGCAGGCCTGCCTTTCGCATCAGTCCCTCCTGTTTTCTATAGATAAAGCACAAAATCTATCATAGATAATCGTGATAAAACCATCCATAGATAATCGTAGTCTCTGTGAATGACCAAGGAAACGCTTCCACATGCTGCCGACTGTCCAACAGCAGAAGACTCAAAACACTTTCCAAAACTCTTTTTCCAGTTTGTGTTCAGTTTGCGTGAGTAAACCCCCCGAAAAGGCCCAGTTCTGGGTCATGCGAACTCAAATTGAAAAGTGATGGACTGATCCTAAATATTTGACCTCCAAATCAAAACTTGGATACAGATGAACAGGGTACACTTAGACCTCTTTAATATGAGCTTCTCTAAAATGATATCCTGCACACTTGCCACACTGTCGTGGAATGCAGCACACCCGTCACACATTCAAGCGATTCAAACATTTATACTTTTGGAACCCCAGGCAGTATGGGTTAAAGATGTCAGGGCGTACTTACTTGCCACACTGTTGACAATATCGATGGGCAATGTCACGCAAAATCACGGTGGTCGAATTCGCACACTGCAGACACACACGGTGTCGCTGATGATATCCCTTGAGGCGAGCCAAGTCAGCTCCGCACGCAGGAACTTGGCACCGGGCAGTCACCTTCGCCCTCTTACTTCGGCTTCCGCCCTCGTCCTCGTCCTCGTCAGTACAAGCACACGGGATTCTTCCGGCCAGAAAATTCGGGCAATCAAGTCGCGGGTCTCGAAACAATTCATAATCCGAAGTGGTCGTCTTCTCCATTGAAGAGCTCGATTGCGGCCCCGCCACGGCTTTGCCATCGGAGAGGCTGGGCGAGTTTGCCTGAAGACTTTCCAACCCAGTCCATGACTGTCCCGCAGCAAAACTCGCGCTTGGATCGTGCGTCTGCAACGGGCTCGTGTCGAAGGTAGGGTTGGCTAGCAGGAGCACACTGTCCCATTCCCAACCTGCCACCGAATCACCCAAATGCCCCATGTCTCGGCAGCCGCATAGATCCCTCTCTCCCAATACCAAAGAATCTCCGCGCCACCAATCTAATACGAATCCGTCTCGCTTTCACAGTTTCCGCATTCAAAGACACAGGGGACGAAACATAATGAATTCGACAAGAGTACCGAAATTACAAAATAGCGAACAAAATCCGGGTGACACCAAGACACCTCGACAACATTCACTTAAATCCCCCACGCCTGTGCTTTTGTTGGCCGAACTAAGAAGAATCCATCGCACTTCAAAAAATGTGCATCCGAAAAAACAGGGGAAGAAACTACATCTATTCGGCAACATGCGGCATCAAAAAAAACAGGGGAAGCAATAGCATCTATTCGACTACATGAGTAGTGAACTTAAGAAATGGCCACCAATATCCTGGAGACACCAAGAAACCTCGCCACCATATCCTCGACCACCCTAACCAGAATAAAAAATCCGCCCAAACCCCCACGTCACGGATTCCCCGCAACAGAATCTTGCCCAGAATCAGAATCCCAGTGGCAGAGCCTGAAACTTCACTTCAAGAACGCATTCGCCAGAATTCCGACCCCAAACGCCCGTCGAGGAAACCCTAGTGCAGATTGCTTAAAGGAAATTGACGAATCTGCATCAAAAACGTCGAAAACCGGCGCATTGATAGCGGCGAAAGACGGCGAGGGAGGTGCGGGGTGGTGAGCTCACGGCGCAAGTGCAGGTATGGAAGTACAAGGCACGCTGCAACCGAAGGCCAGGAGCAATTGCTGTTCAGCCCGCCATAGCCATGATTCTCCCTTCATCTTCCTCCCTCATGCGGCCGTGCGTTGCCGTGCGGTCGGACTCTCCGGAGCAGCCTCTGGATGGATGTTCGTCGAGGAGGTGTGGATGAATTGCATCCTTATGGATTGATTCCTTTCATGAGATGTATGTCCGGGGCGGTTGACATGTAGGGTGAGGATTGAGGACCGGTTTCTGCGGCCTGGGCATCTCTTGTCCGGCGGCAGCTCCTCTGGAGCCACAAGCAATACTCTGGTAGTACCCGAGAACCTTCGCAGGGTCGTGTCACATATATATTTTCAAAGGGGTTTCAGAAACCAAGCTTTTTCAGTTGTATGGATTCCATTTTTCCTTGATGCTTCCTATTATAATAAGTTAGAGATGTCTATGGTAGTACTATGCTGTTAAATGGCACCTGACCTTAAAGCGCCATCTAGAAGGTTTGTACATTTCGAATTTCAGTTATATGCCTATTTGGATGGAGCGCATTCAAATGTGGCGTTCTTTGGTGCGTTGGAACCTCCTTTCACTTGCCAACATGAATATGTGAAAATTTGACCAGTTTCATAATAGCAACTAGGCTCAGTAGTAAAAAGTGACGGTTTTGGGTGTACCCACCTTAACAGTGATGATTGCCAAAAGGCCATTCTAAAAGTGTTTTAAAAAATGAAAACAATTATTGGATGCGATGAATATAGCATTTGTATATTATATATGGCATTTAAGAATTAAAGAACTCATTATTGTGGTAAATATAATTGCCGCAATTAAGACTATCTAATTTAGTTCAAATAATTATTTATTATTTTTTTGATATTTATTATTTTTTAAAAGGAAATATTGACATTAGTAAGTTGTATAGCCTTTTATTGAACAAAATGATAGTTTTTTTAATCTCTTTGTTGATATCTTTCGTGTAGCTTCTAATATACATCCTATTCAATTCATATTAAGCTTCATTATTTATTTAAGAAAATTATTTATTTATCATTTTAAATTGGATTTTATTGTTTAAGTGTATATGTAGATGGACAACTTTGAATAAATTCTTCAATTTTAGTTGATGAAATGAAAGGTAAGTGTCACATTTTTCACTATATCAAATATTTTTTAATTCATTTTTAAATTTGAAAAACAAATATAGGATGTACATTGCCTAACTTATATCCTTAAAAAATAAAAGATCCTCAAATTGTAGGGCATACAATTTCTTTATTGAGATGCTTTGAAATCATTAGTACAAATCTATATTGTAAACAACTTTGTTAAACCATTATGTATTTTGGGGGGCCTTTGGAAGATTACAAGTTCCCCAAAATTTCCACAGTCTAATGTAGCAGAGAGAGAGATTGCCACGTCGGATCATATTAATTTTTTTTAAATTTAAAATTTAAAATTATTATTATTATTAAATAATTTGACTATCCGACCGTGGTTCATAGCATGGGGAGTTAGGCCAAAACAATCTCTTAGAGACAAAAACATGTAATGACAATTTTCAACATGATGTTGATGTGAATATTGAATAATGAAGCCCACAAGTGCATTTATATGAGCATTGAACAATATTAGAATGCGCTCTCAACATTACTTTAAATTTAGTATAACAACTATTCTCAAGTTTGATTTGGTGTTGTGTCAATTTTGCATTTTCATGTGTACAAGCTTCGTGGTGTTAGTGGCATTCAAAATGTATTGTTCAAATATTGAATTGATATTAGCATCAACAAAAATATTATATATATATTAGATGGTTCTATTATTATTATGTTCAATTCTAAATCCCAATGAACTTGATAATTGAAAGACGGGGAGAAAGGTATGTCCTTTATATTGTACAAGTTAGAGACATGAGGTCAAGTCAGTGGACCAAATGCGGTAGAAGTCTATATCCATATAACTCACTACAAGGCTAATCATAAAAACTTTGTTCAAGGAAAGTGAACACAATAATCCAAAGAAAGACACATAGTCGTGTAAGATAAGCATAAGAGAGGATCCTTTTAGAACCCTACAATATGTCCTGCCCAAAATGCCTAGTGACATCAGCCACTCATTCTAGTACCCTAAATTTTAAAAATGCCAATTTATGGTTCAAAATTGATCCAATCTTTAATGTTGATTTGAAGTTCATTTGCAATTTCTAGTAACATTTAGAATTCAATTTTTTTTTTGAAAAACACATTGTTTTGACTCTTCTATAGGCTTTTGAAAATATGATTCAATTCAATCAGCCCTTTCAAAAGTCCATAACTACTATTTTAAGATCAATATCAAGTAAAGAAATATAATTTCTAGGTGCTTCAATCTACACTACAGCATACAATGAGTCACTAATACAATAACAAGAATGTTTTCTTCATAAAAAAGACTCTTATAAAATGCTATATGGAGTTTTTTTAACCTAATTTGCAATTGTAAAAGTCCATAGCTCTTTATTTAAAGAAGAGATCTTCTAAATAATAATGTAATTGCCTTTGTATTCAAGTTGAGAATGCATGTTCAAATTTATAGCTACAATGGTGTAGCTAATCATCTACAATGTGGTTTGCAATGCAGAGGTCTTGCTGAAAAATATATTGTGACATGAAAAAGTGGTTTACTCAACCATGCACACACCTGGCCTATATATAGCATATGTCAAACACAATGATTGCAAGCTTATCAAAACTTCAAACCTCATTAAAAGCATAGTAATTTAACTTTTTTTAAACACTACCAACTATGAAAATGCTATAATTTATGTTCCCTTTCATCTCCCAAAATTTGTTTGTGATTTTTATCATCAATTCAAAAGTTATTGAAAAAATTGAGAAGGAGAGAACAAAGATGAATTATTCTATTCCTTCTATGAACTTTGTCTATTACTTTCTTATGAAATACTGAAGTAGCAATTGGATTTTTGAAGCTCAAAATTAACTTGAATTTCCAAATTTTCTTAGTTCATCAATTTTTGAATTTTTTTATTACTTTGTTGAAATGAGGTTCAAAATTTTGGGAAGTTCTCAACTTCTACTTTTTGTATAAGTGGTGGAAACTTCCATCTTACTCGCCAAATTATCCCATTTCTTAGTAGCTTGTAAAGCATAGAGATGGAGATGTTAGTCCCATTGTGTTTGACATAATCATGTTGTGTGCAAAATTTTGTTAGATTTTTGTTGGCATTCGCATGTAATGTCAAACAAGATTAAGACCCATGCATCATTGCCACAATTGTTTTCTGTTGTTGATAACAAATATGTTACTTCTAAAGTACTTAACATAGAAGTAACACAATTTCATACACTTTTAGAGCTTGATTTGTACTAACAAATGTGAAATTGCACCTTCAAGATGGTTTTCTCTTTCATCATGTTATAAGTTGATGTATACTTCTACCATTGTGAGGGCTCTATTTGATTTTCATGGATAAAAGTCATTTTGTATACATGTGTCCTTTGATTATGTAAACTTGGGCTTGCAATTTTTTTTTTTAAATTGATGAAAATGTCTATTGAGAACTTAAAGCTTGCAATCTACTATATCTTTTTTTTAATATATAATTAAAATGCAATAAATCATTCTCTCTATATTTTTGTATCAAATTTTTATAAAAATTGTTTTATAATTATTCAATTATTTTTTATACATTTACAATTATATTTAAAAAATATTTATTTTTCAACTTTTAAGCATGAGATTATTAGTTTTAAACTTTCCTTAAACTTTTGCATCAAATTGGCCTCCAAATTTTTTAATGTGTTTCCAAATCATACACTTGTTTGATCTCATGAAACATCAATACATTTTGTATATAATTTCAAAATATTCAATATATATCACTTTATTTGAATTTAATTGTTAAATGCCTAGTTAATAATTTTGTAGTCACTTCTCAAATTTTAGAAAAACAAAACGTTCTTCATATTTTACTTGGTAAGCATTGAGGTGTAAAAAGTCGTGTAGTCCTTTATTTACAAGCTTAAAGATGTTAGGATTGAATCAAAATTATAATTTGGAGAAGGAAGTAATTAGATTTTATGTAACTATAAATTGTTGTCATTCCAAAAAATCACAAAGTTTCTAGCTAAACCCACATCCTACCCATTTTAATGTTCTTTAACTAAAACTCTTCCCTAGTTAGCTTGTAAAACTTAAAGAAAACTCTTTTGGATACTTCTTTCTCACTAATTTAGCAAGTATTTGTTTAAGCTTGTACAACTTCTAGAAATAGGAATGCAAATAATGCAAAGCTACAAAATAGTTTCTATCTATTTTGGAGGGGAAGAATTACAAACATACACCTCCCATCATCTTGAATAACTTCTCCTACCTTTATTGAACTTTATAGATGTCAAACTCTCTTTCAATGTTAGATATATCCACCTAGTATCTTAGGACACTTTTACAATAGTATTTTGAACCTTCACATGGTTCTAACTAGATATGTGACTTCTCAAAGCCTTTTAGTAACCCCTAGGATTTCTTAAAATCTCCTATAGGCTTTTAGTTTTTTTAGAAGAAACTTCAAGATATAGTGCAAGTATATATTGAAAGCAAGATATTACTAGAAAAATGTGACCAAAACAACAACAAAATCAATAGTTTTATGTTGTTTGGGGGGTATTGGTGGTCACAAATTGACAAATTTATCAAAATTATGTAGAGAAGTCAAAAGATTTCTATTGTTTTAGGCACTTCAATATTTTTTACCAAATAAACACAAATCTAACAAATTTTATAAGTAATAATTTGCCATTATATATATGTGCACATGTGAATTCAACCATGGTATATTCGATGGGGAATGTGGTTTACAAGAGCAAGGTTTCAGGATCAAATCCTAGTGCCAATACATGTGTTGATTTGGCACTTGACCTTGTTAATGTGGCATTTCTGACCTTCTCGATGTGGTATTTTTTTAATTAAAAAAAATTCCATTGTCCAAATCAGTTGTTCTAGTACAACAAATTTTAGTATTAATTTGACCAAGTGAATGCGATTGAAACAACTAAAATAAACAACATATTATAGTTAGATTTTTGTTGAGCATTTTGGTCATGGGATTTTTAGTAGTGAGGAGAGGGAGTTTTCAATCTTATCAACACAAGTCTTGGAGTGTTGTTGCTAAACTTTATGCTATATTATTAAAGAATAACTTTGAGTACTTTGTGTTTCATACTTTTATCTTTTTGGATAATTGTACGGTATGTATTAGTGCATCATTACACAAGTAGGTGTTTTTCTTTGTGTATCTCCCAAGAATTGAAGGTACATAATGCCTAAACCTCACTCTTTGATTGACAATGGAGCTTATGAGTAGTTAATTTGGAGTGTCTTCTTTGTTTTTGAAGCACTCATATATGCTTTTATAATTGATTTGTTACTATTGGAATATAATATGTGTAGATTAGAATAATTACCAATTAAAAAAATTACTCTATAGTATTTAAATTCAAACTAAAGGAAAAAATTAAGTAGGGACCAAATGCGCTAGACGATCACTAACCCAATCAAGTAGCACAAATTATTGAATTGAAATACATTCCTCACCAACCAGGCCTAATTGCAACTACCATTAGATGAGTTTCAACTTGTGTTAAGTGTTGTGTTAAGGGCAAGCGGTGGAATCTCCGCTACGCAATCTTCTGATATGGTTGAGAGCTCAGTTGAGGGACGACGATGTCATCAAGTATAAAAAAATTATTTTTTTAATAAAAAAAAATTATTTTTAAAATTTAATTTTTTTAAAATTAAAATTAAAATTAAAATTATTATTATTATTTTTTATTAGTTGCTTTTTTCCAAGCAATGCTGGCTGGTTCCCAATAGCGGGAACCACTTGAAACGGCCTTCCTCGTAGGCCAAAACACATTTTATGTCTACACTCTTAATAGCCACAAAAGTAGGTTAATTAATCTCTCTTTCCATTTTCATTATTGTTCTAAGCTTTTAATTCTTTACACCAATTGGTTGTTCCTTCTTTTCAACACCTTGACATACTCCATTCCAACTAGGTTTTAATGCTTTTTCTAGAATAGCTTGAGTGGCACAACTTCTTCCTTTACAAAATTTATGATTATTTTTTACCAACTTAGGCATGATTTTTCCTCCAAAACCCTTCTACTTACTAACTTAATAGGATTTCTCTTTCACTCTACAATTTGAATCTCTCACTCAATATTTGAAGGAAATACTCACTCTCTACACTCTAATTTGGCAATTAGCTCCCTTAGATTCTTTACCAGCCTTACTATAATATTCCTATTTAGCTTACAATAGGTAACTTTTAAGATATCACTACTATCTTCTAACTTGGGATTAAGTTCAATGGGTCTATGGAAAATCATACCACATGGACTTTGAACATCACGAATATATAATAGCTTCAACAATCACAAACAATCCAACTTGGAAGCACACATACATACTCTTATACTAGATACCATTCTCCAACTCACATCAACAATTCCAACATGTCTTAATACTTCCAATTTTGCATAGACTCACATTTCACTAGACCAAATTTGATCAATGAAGAACAATTCTTATTTGATAAATTTTTCCAATACACAACAAAAACACAATCATTGACTCAAACTACAACAACACAATTCAAACTTGCACTTCAATGATTTCAACAATTCAAACTAAGCAAATGCACATACACCTAAAACAAATCTTAAATTTCAACCAACAATATTCACACATTTATAGAACATCATTAATTCTAATCAACAACATGCCTTACATTACAACTTCCACATTTACAATTTGGCACACATACACAATAACAATGTAACAATTCACATCACTCACACAAAAGAATACAACAACATCTAATTAGGCAACTTAACTTATTTATTATATTAATCACAAGAAAATACACAATAAAAACAACCAATACGGGTTGGACCCACATGCTTGCTAATAGTGGGTAAGAAGGAAAAGGAACCACCCTTGCCTAAAAAGAGTCGGCAAATAGTTGCCAAACTAACCAAAGGGCCTACCTTTTGACTTTTCAAACTAGCCTTTCAAATCCTATTAGGCATCAATTTCAATTCACATGAACTCTACCAAATTCAATAACCAAGCCTATTTACACTATTTAACACTCAACTTGCAACTTAACAACCTAAACAAGATGAAAAGAAATCTAGAATTTGAAACTCGTCATTCCATATTTCATTTTGTGTAGTCCTAAAATGACTGCAAATATTTCTTTTAAGTTTGGCAACTAGAATTTTGAAATTTTTGGTGTGTGCATATATACCATTCGAAAGGTATTTTTATAAATCATATTCAATGATTTACCATGACCTTACCTATAAGTATGGAATATGGATAAGTTTGAATTAAAACTATTAGATTTTGTCTAAATATGATTGTGGATTGAATATTAGTCATTTTCATAAAGATTTATAGTACTACAAGTATAAATGTGAAGTTATCATAGTGGTGTTTAAAACAAAATAAAAATTCATTACTTATTTATTGAAATTATTTTTGAAGGGTCATTTATTTGTTTAGAGGAGTCAATGATTGAAATGAAACACACTGGTGCCTATGAAGTGAAGAACATTGGCAAAAGAAATCATACTATACAAGTGTTAAGAAATTTAAACAAGAATCTTTAGAAAATTGAATGGATGAAATTAGATATATTTGTTGGATATGTGAAAAGATGAAGAGAACTCCAAATGGGTTGCTTTGGCAAAGCTTGAAGGTATTAGACTTTTAATTGAAGTTAACTTAGATTATTGGGTGTGATATGCTTTTGACAAGAAAATAATTTGGTAAATTAGAATAGGATCAAAACCTACCCAACTATCACATAGATTGTAGAATTATACATCATTACTTCTAGTATTTAAAATCTAAATGTAGGCATAAGACCTCATACTTTGTTTAGAAATATTGCAAAATCAATTCTAAGAAACGCAAGAAGAAACATCTATAGGCTAAGGAAAAAGTTGTTTTCAATTGCTATAATTTTTATAAAGCTTCTTTCTAAATCTATTTTTTTCAAGATTGTAGTGAAAGTCTTATTTTACAACCTCTTTTTAGACACAAATTCAACCTCTAGATTATATTCCACTTTAATTTTTAGTAAAATTTTACTAAAAATCTCCTTAATGGTCATTACTTATTATCTTATGTTTAGGACTATACTTAAAAACTCACTTAAAACACCCCTTCCTCTTATAGTATGGTATAAATCCAAGAGAGACCATAGTTGGGCCATATTTATTATTAGATTGGATTTGACATTGTCAACTACAAGATCAATTAAATAAACAAAATCTACAGTTGTGAGGTTTTAGCCTATCATGATCTCCTAAATATTTGTTAGGTTTGCCTCAAAGAGGTGGTCAAGAAAAAAGCTCTTAGAAATCGGCAAAATATTATCTACTTTGGCCACGACTTGGTCAAAATATAAAACCAACTTAACCACAAAAAGCCCAAGGGGTTTGGACAAAACACAAATATATCGTGAAATGTAAGTTCTATAACTTTTTTGAAAGTTGCTTCAAAGAAGATAATGTAAAGCATGAAAGTTAGAAAGTATTTGTATGGTCAAAATTTAAAAACTATTTTTAGATTATCTTCAAATGAATTTTGAAGATATAACTTCAAAAATTCACCTAAAATACAATTTCTATCTTTAGCATTTGAATTTTTTCCAATTGGTCAAATTTTTCTTCTTCTATTGATTTGTGAAAAATGCATAAGATATAGTAAGGAAACCACCAACACTTTCTCCAAGTAGTAAAATTTTAAACACTAAGCAAATTTAAAACACTTTGTGCTCCTTCTCTTATAATTTTTGATTGATTGGAGAAATCTTAGTTTTCTATATAAACATTGAAAGACAACCCAATCTTTTAAGAGAATAAAAAAAAAATTGAATTTTTTTTTACCACCTATAAATGCTGCCCGAAGTTAGGTAGTGACCATAAAATGGTCGCTTGAGTGCTTAGGGGTTAAACTTCACTTAATCTCTCCAACAATCATTGCTTTGATAATTCTACCTCAAAGGGCCAGGGTGAATTGACCCCCTCATTGCCCCTCCAGGGCAAACCCTGGAATTTTTTATTTGCAAGGCTTAATTTTTTTTTGAAATTCTGAATTCAGGCCCAAAATTACTGTAGGGAGATGCAAGAATCACCAAAAAATTGGCACAACATAGGGGGCTTATTTTTTCAAACCAAAGTTGACCGGGGCAATGAGGGGACCAATTCTCCCTGCGCACTTGAAAGGGCCTTTGGTTTAGGCTTGGTGTAAATTGGTCAGGAAGGATACTGTCTGAAACAAGGATAATTGTAAAAAAATTGTTCCTTATTTTGTGCCGCATTTTTTTTGTACGGAGTATTTAATTTCTTTGCCTCTTCTACCTCATTTATTGCAAATATGAATTTAAAATTTCCAAATTTTATCACGTGTTGCAAATAAAAAATTAAAGTGTTTTCCTATAAGGGTAAAGTGCGGGGCAATGAGGGGGGCAATTCACCCTGCCCGTGTAAACCGGCCCTAAGTTAAGTTACATGAAAACGTTGTCCTCTTGGTAAGTTTTCATGTAACTTAGGTGTGCTGAATCCCTGTCCGACTAATAAGAAGGCGCTAAGGAGCCGCCAGAGTGCCTGTCACGGTGACACCTGCAGCCAGAGTGGCACAAGTCATTGAAATATGTGGAGAATATTCATGAGACTGCAGATTACTGATTACGGTAGCACCAAAGTTTAGTCGGAAAAGTAGATTCCTTGTTCACACTGGAGTGTTGAATTAGTCACGGTATTATATTAGCAGCATCAACCGCGCGGCAAACCAGGCCTAATCCCTCACGCAGCGTATATACTCTCCTAATATACGTATGGAGCACAGGTCTACGCGAAGTGCGGCCGTTTGGGGTGTGGTATTCGTACAATGTATTCGTATACTTGGACCGTCGTCGCTGTCGTCGTCGTCGTCTGCTTGGCGAGGACGCCATTTGCAGCGAAGACTCTCAGCACTCATCAGACAGCGTGCGTTCCATTTTGTAGGGTGAGCGCGAGCTTGGTTGCTCTTGTTTGCTGATCCGTTCGCACCGGCGCCCCTCACGTATCCAGCGAGAGAGGGGCAGTAGCCCGTGCCACGGCCCCCGTCGTGTCGCCATGGCGGCCGCCAACGCCCCCATCACGATGAAGGAGGCTTTAACGGTACTTCTCCGCGTCTTTCTGTTTCGTTTTTTCTTTTTCTGGAGCTTCCGAGCTCTCGAGCCATGTTTCGGATGATTATTTAGACTGAGAGTTTTCTTGTAGTATTTTTTTTTGAGGTTTTTGAGGTTTTAGATGCACAGGGCGAGCTTTCTGGATCGCAAGGGGAGGGGGGGCATTAGGGTTCGGTGGAGGTGGAGAGAGTCGAGTGAGCTGTGGTGATAGTGAGGTCGGGAATCTGTTGATAATAGAGATGTCGCGGTGGTTAATTTGGTTCGGGGGTGATTTTCTGAGCTCGTTTTGGTGTGGCAATGCAGCTGACGAGCTTGGGTATAAACCAGCAATTCGTGACGTTCACGCACGTGACGATGGAATCCGACAAGTATATTTGCGTTCGGGAGACCTCCCCGCAGAACAGCGTGGTGATTATTGATATGTCCATGCCCAACCAGCCTCTTCGGCGGCCTATCACCGCTGACTCCGCTCTCATGAATCCCACCAGCAAAGTCCTTGCCCTAAAAGGTTCGTTCTGTATTCCCTTTGAAGACTCAGGTGCTAATCGTGCTCTATCGCCATTCGGTATCGACACAAACTGGTTGTGTCGCACTGAATTCTGAATTCTGAGTTCTGAGTTGCTACTTTGAAGGATTTCGGAATCGACACACAGTTTGTTGCAGTACACTGAATTCCGAGTTCTTAGCTCTTTAGAAGGATTTCGAAGGTCTCAAGATATCTTAGCTGAATTAAGTAGCAACTACCCCGTGAAGGAGGCTGATTGTCTCCTGAACAAATAATTTCGGGCAAGAAGGTAGCGCCACCTTAATTTGAACGGCATCATACAATGCACGAGCTTACTGAGTGATTGGAAGGGATTGATTCTCTGCAGTGAAAAGGAGGCATGCAAATATTCACTGCATGAGTTGAATTGGTCGAAGCTAGATTCTATCCATTCTACTATCTGCTGAACAGCGGATGGAGGTCGTGCAAGAGATTAAGTGCCTGGTCTCTGACTAGGAATTTGTCAAGAATCGAATTGAACTTGCCGATTGCCGTCTTTTCTGACTTGAAAATGCAAGGGTATAACATGCGATTGAGAACTTTGCAGGGAAATCACTCCAAAGAATTAGGGGGGTTGGACATAGAGTTGGCATTTAGTTAGTGTGACGAATCCTCTTGAAGACTACTGGGAAGGCTTTGATTTGGCATTTGTACTTCATGATTTCGCAAAACCCGGATTGGGTACATTCTGTACATGAAAAGTGACGGTGTATAGATAAGCACGACCATTAAGAACGTTTAGTATCTGGTGAAAACATTGTACAAGTGACGTATAATCTGAAAGTATTAGCTTTGAGTCTGATGTTATTATATGTCGTTTCGAAGACCAGCTTCTAGAGTCGACAGTACACCTACTCGGTTGTGGTTGAACCTTCGTTCTCCCTGTTGTAATGGTTGTTCATTGCAATGAGAACTGACATTATCTACGTTTTTCTCCTTATATTGTTCAGCTCAAATCCCTGGGTCGACTCAAGATCATTTGCAGATTTTTAACATCGAGCTGAAGGCGAAAATGAAATCTTATCAGATGCCAGAACAGGTACATGCAAGGTGTTTACTGCAGTAAATTTGATTAATTGCTTGTCTGGGAAGAGTCGTTCCAATAATATCTTGTGGGATCAGTTTTCCACCCTTTCTGTGCTGAATTTCACCAATGATTGCTTCGTGCAGGTGGTATTTTGGAAGTGGATCACTCCAAAGCTCCTGGGGCTTGTCACCCAATCATCAATATTTCACTGGTCCATCGAAGGTATAATTATAAATCACATGTTTCAGCTCTCCTTTATGTGATGTTCATGTTGTAGTTTTGATATTAAATGGATTGTACATCTGCAACGATTTTTCAGTAGTTTTGAAATAGTAGAACAATCTTAAAATACCTACTCTGATTCTCAATTGTCATTGATCTAGGTGAAAGCGAACCAGTGAAGATGTTCGAAAGAACTGCGAATTTGACTGGCAACCAAATCATTAATTATCGGTGCGATGCCTCTGAAAAGTGGCTAGTATTGATTGGCATTGCTCCAGGTGCACCTGAGGTACGTAAGACCTATGGGCGTGATTTCTGATCAGTCGTTTGCGTTTCGTTTCTCTATTGTAGACAGTCCTAGTTGAAATGTATATGGGGTATTTAAGGACGCACAAGTGCTTGAGATCTGGCATCTTCTCGAAAGTTGATGCCAAGTTGATGCCCAGGGACTTGACTGTCCATTGTAACGATGTATGCTACCTACACATACGCACTAGTGAAAGCATTTAGTGTAGCAAATTTTTGTTACTCTTCTGCGGTTGCCATACAAATCGTGTAACTTTTTTGACAGAGCATAGAATATACGGTGAGAAACACCTATGACATAATTACTGTACGTGGCGTGACTTACAGCGCCCACAGCTCGTGAAGGGAAACATGCAGTTGTTTTCCGTGGATCAGCAGAGAAGTCAAGCGTTGGAAGCGCATGCAGCATCATTTGCATCTTTTAAGGTAACTTGCTCATTTCTTGGGTCTAAACTTTGGTGAACAGGATGTGGGACGCGCTATGACTGGCAATATTTGTGTTTTAATTGCTGCTGGATCTGCGTATTTGATCTTCTGAGGTGCTTCTTGAGTGATCCAGGTTGCAGGCAATGAAAATCCTTCTCTTTTTATTTAATTCGCAGCAAGGTCTTTAGTCAGCGGTCCACTTGTTTAAAAATTGGTTGTCATTGAGCTGGGGGCTCAGCTAGGTCTGTGTCTACTTTTTTTGACCTCACATAATAGTGGTACCAATTTGATGAAATCAGGTGGCTGGAAACGACTCGTCAAGTCTACTGATTGCATTCTCAACGAAAACTATAAATGCTGGACAGCTTACATCCAAGCTGCATATCATTGAGCTTGGTGCTCAACCAGGTTGGTTAAACTCGCGATGATCCACATCCAGTATCTCTAATCCTCTACCCGGACAATTTCATACTCATCGCCATGTCGAGTTATGATTCCCGTTGCATTCTAGTTTCTGACTTCCATGTATCCGGAGTTTTGAGGGCCCACATGACGGTCAATGTGGACTACTGCGGCCTGCTGTAAGTGTATGCAGAGAGGCTACCGCTGTTTTCAGGGATCAACTTAGAGGTTGCAATGATTCGAGACCTGTAGTACTGACTCGTTTTTCACGCTTGGTTTTCAGGTAGACCTGGCTTTGCGAAGAAGGCGGCAGACTTGTTCTTCCCTCCAGACTTCGCAGACGATTTTCCAGTTGCAATGCAGGTGGGTACTTTCTTGTAATATAAACGAACATTACTGTTTTGAAGATATGCAAAATTGTGTGCTACTTTTTCTGCATCTCGTGTTATGAATTACCTGTATCAGAATACTCGTAACCTTGGAGGTTCCGGTTTATTTTGAATTTGTATGCATTTTTAGCTCTGGTTTAGGCTGTTTTAACTTCACAGTCATGACTGTATCTTCCAAAATTTTCTTGGAATGTTAAGTGATACCTATTTGTCTGGGCTAACCTACTCTATTCCTTGGGTTTGGCAGATTTCATCGAAATACAATCTAATTTACGTTATAACGAAGCTGGGTCTTCTTTTTGTCTATGATTTGGAAACTGCTACAGCTGTGTACAGAAATCGTATCAGCCCAGATCCAATATTTTTGACAGCTGATGCCCCAACAGTTGGTGGATTTTATGCTGTCAATCGTCGCGGACAAGTTCTACTGGCTACCGTCAATGAGTCAACAATCGTTCCATTTGTCAGCAATCAGGTGAAAACTTGATAGCCTTCAGAGATTTGGTGGTGGACTTGTTTTTGTCCAGTATGTGGCATCCTCTGACCTTATCAAATCTACTGTAATGGCAGTTGAACAATTTGGAGCTTGCGGTGAATCTTGCAAGGCGAGGAAATTTGCCTGGGGCAGAGGGCCTGGTATGTTTGTTACATCTTGGGACGTGTCAGTGTCGGCATTGGAGATTGTGTTCATACTGAGCAGTGTGTATGGATACGTTTCTTTTAGATATATTTTACATGGCAGGCCTTTTTCTTTGATGTTGTACGGCACAGCTGTTCTTTTGCAGTGCGCTCTAGGTGGCGTCCAATTCTGATCCTTTAGGCAGTTAATCCTACGATGCTTAGGAGAAAGGGGTTTTGTTGGATTCAGGTTGTGCAACGCTTCCAGGAGTTGTTTTCTCAGATGAAATACAAAGAAGCAGCTGACCTTGCAGCTGAATCACCACAAGGGATTCTTCGAACGCCAGATACGGTGGCTAAGTTTCAGGTTCGTCACCTATGAGGGATTTATACTTACTGCTTTACGAATTTCTCATTTTCATTGTTGTAGGTACTGTGGTTTTTGTGTTCCTTTTCAATCACCAGCACAAGATTATTGGACTTGAAATTAATGTTGCCCCTCATCAGATATTTAGTTGTTCCTGATGTACATCTGGAAATTATTTCTGTTTCCTACTGCAGAGTGTTCCAATGCAGCCTGGACAGACGTCACCACTGCTGCAGTACTTTGGAACACTGCTGACCAAGGGTAAATTAAACCTGTTTGAGTCTTTGGAGCTTTCCCGCTTGGTTGTTAATCAAAACAAGAAGAATTTGCTTGAAAACTGGTTGGCGGAGGACAAGCTTGAATGCAGTGAAGAACTGGGAGATCTTGTGAAGGTATGATACCTTGCTTGTTGATTAATCTATGAGCTACTTACTATCTGTTACCGACTGTATAAGTCATTAATATAGGATATCATATTATGAGCATAATTTAGTACCTCTTATGTGTGACATGCACGACTCTTAACTTGGCAATACATCAGGTGTCAGATGTATCGCGTTCCGCTTGTATAATGTATCCATGTGTAGAGAACTGCAATCCATCCTTTATTTGTGATGGGCCGTCGGTTGCATCCTAATTCAGACAGTTATAACCTAACTATCTTTCATATTTGCTTTTTGGTTACGATCTAGACGTTCGGCTTGGTTAATATGTTGTATATTCATGTTTGCTATCTTTGCAGACTGTGGACAACGATATGGCGTTGAAAATCTACATTAAGGCCAGGGCTACTCCCAAAGTGGTTGCAGCTTTTGCTGAGCGGCGTGAATTTGACAAGATTCTGATATACTCCAAGCAGGTTAGTGTTGAACCTGTCGACTTTTCTACTAACCTTTTTCATGGGACTTTGACGTTCTGTAGACTTCTCTTCCCCTTAATTCGTTATGTTGAGGTCAAATTGTAGGTTTATTGTACGTACAAGCACAACATGCCTGGAACATTGATTACTCAGCTTTGCCTTTAACTGCAGGTTGGCTACACTCCAGATTATTTGTTCCTGCTGCAGACTATTTTGCGATCAGATCCTCAGGTACGCTTAAATGGCATCCTTTATTATTGTATATAGTATTTAGAGGGTTGCATTCTTTGCAGCATGTAATCTACATGTTTGTAGTCCTAATGGTGTCTGCTCATTTTGGATGCAGGGTGCTGTAAACTTTGCACTCATGATGTCTCAGTTGGAAGGAGGGTGTCCTGTAGACTACAACGTCATTACGGACTTGTTCCTTCAGGTATGGATCGATGGTGGTCCAGGTTCGTCATTGAGTATTTTATTTTCTTAACGACTCGAGCATATCTTTTCTTGTAATTTAACCTGTCTTCTGAGATATTAGTTGTGGTCATGCAGCGCAACATGATCAGGGAGGCCACCGCGTTTCTTTTGGACGTTCTTAAGCCTAATTTGCCAGAGCATGCGTTGCTTCAAACCAAGGTTTGTTCTGGTCTTCTACATGCTGTGTTTTGGTGCAAATTTGCTTGCTTGGCAATGATTTAATTTGTATTCTTATGTCCTGTTGGTCGTTTTGGCAAGTCCACTCCTTTGAGTTGAAATTATTTAAGGTCTGTTCAGTTCATTTGCCTTCTGGAGCCCTTTTCCATATATTAAGTGATTGTAAATTTGTTATTTCTTATTCAGGACCTTCTTTGCCTTGAGTTAGACTTCCTGATATTGGCATATTCTGATTTCACCTTTCCAGGTGTTGGAGATTAATCTGGTCACATTTCCCAATGTGGCTGATGCAATCCTGGCAAATGGCATGTTCAGCCACTATGATCGTCCTCGCGTTGCCCAGCTTTGTGAGAAAGCTGGTCTTTACATGCGCGCTCTTCAGCACTACACAGAGTTGAATGATATAAAGCGTATTGTGATAAATACTCATGCAATTGAGCCTCAGGTATCGTACTTTATCTGTTCTTAGGGCTTCTAAGTCTATGCTTTGTATTTGTTTCTTCTAATATCGTGTCTTGGAAGTCCAAGTCGAAGTTCCTCCTGCTGCTGCAAAGATTGAGGTCTAAACCATGACCCGCGTTATTTTCTCGTAATATCTCTGCAGGCTCTTGTAGAATTCTTTGGAACCTTGTCGAAGGAGTGGGCTTTAGATTGCATGAAGGAGTTGCTTCAAGTCAATATGCGAGGCAATCTACAAATTATTGTGCAGGTGCGTGTGAAGGGGCAGCAACTTCGTTTTGCCGTTCAATATTTTAATGATCAGTTTTGTGGTGGTACTTGGCAGTCTTCTCATATCGCCAAGTACTCCATGTTTGCTTCAGCAAGTTGGGGATCATGTGCATTAATTGGGCAAACTGTAGAGATACTTTTATGAATTACAAGTGCACTTGTATACAGGTCGCCAAGGAGTACGGAGAACAGCTAGGTGTTGATTCATGTGTTAAGTTATTTGAGAGCTTCAAGTCCTTTGAAGGGCTTTACTTCTTCCTTGGTGCATACCTAAGCACGAGGTCAGTATTCTCGTTTTGGCTTTAATTCTCAGGATTACAGTTAGTAGGCAAGTCGGTCTGATTGAGGTAGGTGAATTTGTAACGTCTGCAACAGATTTTGAGAGCACAGATTTTGAGAGCACAGATTTTGGCATTCTTGTTTCGCACACGTTCAATCCATCTGATTTGTTGAACGATGTGTTCAGTGAGGACCCTGAGATCCACTATAAGTACATTGAGGCTGCAGCAAAGACTGGCCAAATCAAAGAAGTGGAGCGCGTCACAAGAGAGTCAAACTTCTACCCTCCTGAGAGGACCAAAAACTTCTTGATGGAATCAAAGTTGCCAGATGCAAGGCCTCTGATTAACGTTTGCGATCGACATGGCTTTGTGCCAGATCTTACTCATTATCTGTATGTCAACAACATGCTGCGATATATTGAGGGATATGTGCAGAAGGTAATTTTTTTATTTCGTGATCATGGACTCTGGACATTTATTAATCATGAGCGCAAATTGAATGATCTCAGGTCACTTTGGAACTCCTTGACGTCTTCCTAACATCTTCGAGTCATGCAGGTTAACCCACAAAATGCACCTTTGGTGGTTGGCCAATTGCTGGATGATGATTGCCCTGAGGACTTTATCAAGGGCTTGATCTTGTCTGTGCGCTCACTGCTTCCAGTAGAGCCCCTGGTCGACGAGTGTGAGAAGAGGTAACTTAGATGCTCGACTTTTTTACTTCTAGCCAGTGGTTCTACATAGCTTCCGTCTATTCCGAAGAACATTACATTTTGTTCACTGTGGCTTTATTGAAATTATCAAGATCTTGAAAGGGTTCTGAATTAGATACTCTTGTAGAAATCCAGTATTGTGAACGTTGACTTGGTCAAGGGATCCTAACTCATGAATTGCGGATTTTGACAGAAATCGTCTCCGACTGTTAACACAATTTTTAGAGCATTTGGTGAGTGAGGGAAGTCAAGATCCGCACGTGCACAATGCTCTTGGGAAGATCATTATTGATACAAATAACAACCCGGAGCATTTTCTTACTACAAATCCTTACTATGACTCTAGAGTTGTTGGTAAGTATTGTGAGAAGCGCGACCCCACACTTGCAGTTGTTGCATACAGACGAGGCCTATGTGATGATGAGCTTGTCAACGTGACCAACAAGAACTCTCTGTTCAAGCTTCAGGCCAGGTGATGCTCTTTCCTATTTATCATTTTGGATAAATATCATTTATGAAGCTTTTAGTCATTTTGGATCTTGGGATTGCCTTGGTCAGATTTTCTTCTTCAGATAAGAATGTCTTGCCTGGTCAGTCCTACACTTGTCAAGACTTCCCTCGTCTTTTGCAGCTGAGTTTTCTCTAACGGTTTTTTTTTGGTGATTATCAGGTATGTAGTTGAGCGAATGGAGCCCGACTTGTGGTTGAAGGTCCTCGATCCAGAAAATTCTTGCAGAAGACAACTGATTGATCAAGTCGTGTCTACTGCTCTGCCAGAGAGTAAGAATCCAGAGCAGGTGTCAGCCACCGTGAAAGCATTTATGACTGCAGACTTGCCTCATGAGTTGATTGAGCTTCTAGAGAAAATTGTTCTTCAAAACTCTTCTTTCAGTGGCAATCCGAATCTTCAGAACCTTCTCATTCTCACGGCAATCAAGGCCGACACATCGAGGGTTATGGACTACATCCACCGATTGGATAATTTCGATGGTCCAGCAGTGGGAGAAATTGCTGTCGGTGCTGAGCTCTATGAGGAGGCATTTGCTATTTTCAAGAAGTTTGACCTTAATGTGCAAGCCGTCAATGTTCTCTTGGATAACCTCCGCAGCATTGACCGTGCTGTGGAGTTCGCTGCACGAGTGGAAGAAGACGAGGTGTGGAGCCAGGTGGGTAAGGCACAATTGAGGGAGGGGCTGGTCAGCGATGCCATTGAGTCCTTCATCAAGGCAAACGACGCCACTCAATACAATGAAGTGATCGACGTGGCATCTGGTGTCAGGGCGTACGAGGATCTCGTGAAATACTTGAACATGGTACGCAAGAAAGTGAAGGAGGCGAAGGTAGATTCCGAGTTGATCTTTGCATATGCTAAGCTTAACCGGTTGGATGACATTGAGGAGTTCATTGTCACTCCCAATCTTGCAAACTTGCAAACTGTTGGAGACCGTCTGTTTGATGAGGAGTTGTATGAAGCCGCCAAAATCATCTTCACACACATTTCCAACTGGGCCAGACTAGCCAGCACTCTTGTCAAGCTTCTCCAGTTCCAAGCAGCCGTGGATGCAGCTAGGAAGGCCAACAGCGCGCGCACTTGGAAGGAAGTCTGCTTTGCGTGTGTTGATGCTGAGGAATTTCGCCTGGCCCAGATTTGTGGTCTCAATGTCATTGTTCAGGTATGAATTGTCTTCGGATCCTGCATTATGCGATTAGCTTCTTGGAGTTTGATTTAAGAATGGATTGTTTGAGTATTAGATTTATTGAATTTTGTTACCTGCAAGCTATCGGTGAGTGGGAGTATACTGTGTTTTAGCAAACGTTGTTTTTTACAAAGGTGACAGATTGCTCTTTCTGATAAGGTAATGGTGCAAGATGTCCAGTGATAGTAGTTTTCTGGAAAAGCCCTAAAATATGATTGCGTCAAATCCTGTGCAGGTTGACGATTTGGAAGAGGTCAGTGAGTATTACCAGAACAGGGGTCGTTTTGATGAGCTCATCTCACTCATGGAAAGTGGGCTCGGTTTGGAGCGTGCTCATATGGGTATCTTCACAGAACTTGGCACTTTATATGCCAAATACCGTCCAGAGAAGCTTATGGAGCATCTCAAGCTTTTTGCCACTCGCATCAACATTCCAAAACTTATCCGTGTTTGCGATGAGCAACAGCACTGGAAGGAACTGACATACTTGTATATTCAGTATGATGAGTTCGATAATGCTGCTGCAACTATGATGAGCCATTCTCCAGAAGCTTGGGAGCATATGCAGTTCAAGGATGTGGCTGTCAAGGTTGCTAATGTGGAACTGTACTATAAGGCCGCACATTTCTATTTGCAAGAACATCCCGAGCTTATCAATGATCTGCTGAACGTCCTGGCTAATCGTGTCGATCATACAAGGGTGGTGGATATCATGCGGAAGGTAAGTACTCCTCGTGAGAATTGTCAGTCAAGTGTTGTATTTTCCACGTTTGGGGTTTTCCTTGTTGCCAGAATTAGCTGTACTCTGAGATTCTTGGGCTCAGTTTAGTTGTGGTAGATTATAGATCCGTTTCTTACACGGTACTTCTGGATAACATCTGCAGGCTGGACAATTACCGCTTGTGAAGCCATATATGGTAGCAGTCCAGAGTGCCAACAATGCTGCTGTGAACGAGGCTCTCAATAACCTTTACATTGAAGACGAAGATTATGACCGACTCAGGGAGTCCATTGATATGTATGATAACTTTGACCAGATTTCAATGGCACAGCGGGTAATCACTTCAGCCTATCTTCAAGCTTGCATGATCATGTCATAACATGTATCATAATGCTCATTAATCTGGAGCATTAGCAGTAACTTTGTAGTCGTTGGTTTTATCGGGAGTGCTATTGATGTTCGTTGGCTCTAAATATATACTGAATACACTGATTCTCATGCTCTCATCAGATTGAAAAGCACGAGCTTCTGGAAATGCGACGGGTTGCAGCTTACATCTACAAAAGGGCTGGGAGATGGAAACAATCTGTTGCTCTTTCTAAGAAGGACAACTTGTACAAGGATGCTATGGAAACTGCCTCCCAGTCAGGCGATCGTGACCTTGCCGAGGAGTTACTTACCTTCTTTGTGGACAAGGTGAATGAGGATTATCTTTTGTATTATCACTTATCCAGGCTTTAAATGGATCTGTAATTAATTTACCTTCAGTGTTCATGACTGGGTAACTTTACTGATATTTATGTGTTTATTTGATACAGGGCAAGAAAGAATGCTTTGCTTCATGCTTGTACACCTGCTATGATCTTATTCGTGCCGATGTTGCCGTGGAGCTGGCCTGGATGCATGGCATAATGGATTTTGCCGTCCCCTATCTGTTACAGGTATATAGTATGGGCGTCTTTTTTGACTTTTCAGTCGTTTTTGCCTGTTGATCGAGAATCCTCCTTGTCGGTCTTGCTCTCTTTTGAACTCTAGTTACAATGAACGCCGCTCGAGAAATGTAATGCTACGTGATGTCATCTGCTGCAGTTCATGCGCGAGTATACAACGAAGATTGATGAGCTTATCAAGGACAAAATTGAAGCAACTGAAGAAAAGAGGTCCAAGGAGTCTGACGAAAAGGAAGTTGTCGCTCAACAGGTAAATCCCCAGAATATGAGTACTGATATGTTTTTGGTGTCATAAGATGCTAGTAATACCCCCAAAGCCCGTGTGATCGTTCCTGTAAACCTTCGCTGACGATGATTCTTGATATCTTCTTTGCAGAATATGTATGCTCAGCTTTTGCCGTTGGCTTTACCTGCCCCGCCTGTTGCTGGTATGAGTGGGATGCCCGGCATGGGCGCAGGAATGCCATATGGAGGAGGTTACGGTATGCCTGCTATGAGTTCATTCTAAAAGTCTTCTTAGATGAGCTTGGTATATATGCATGTCAAACTGAGATCTCGAGCCACATTAAACATGGTTGGTGTGAACAAGTGAGCAAACTATCGCGGTTCAAGACCTCCAACTTTCAACAATTCGAGAACGGCTCTTTGTTCCCTGGTTGCATCAAACTGGAAATTGAATTCTAGTGAGGAGTGTAGTGGCAGCGCTGCTTTGAGTTGTAGGAAGGGGTAGCTGTGTAGTGATGCTCAGGGAAGGCCGTATGTTAAAGTCACACAATGTGTACCGAGGGTGGTACCGGGGGCTTCGGTTGTCCGGACGTTCCCCATGTCCTGCTCTTGCGCCTGGGTGGCTCTTGCGCCTGGGTGGCTACTTCAGCTTTGTAGGTTAGAGAGATGTGGCAACAACACCACATGTAGAGAAAGCCACCTCATGTAGCAGTATCTGCGTTTTGATCGATCTAAATTATCCTGGCTTGTTTCTTGTGTACAGCTTCTGTGAACGTCATGGTGAACCTTACTGTTCAGTGAGCCACTTTGTTCAATGACCAGGCATGCATCGGTTATGTGGAATTGGTTTGTAGGCTTTAAATGGATCTGTAATTAATTTACCTTCAGTGTTCTTGCATCATGTCACCCATTATCCCTGAAATTGCCTGATGCCAAATCACATCATTTCATCCGTTTTTTTGTGTATGACTTTTGTTAACTTCAAACGGAAGGGGAGAAGGCTTTGCATCAACAGTGCTACAGAGACAGGACGACAGGACCTCTCTTTGTGTAGCTGGTTTTTGAACCTCTGAATCATGGAAGGCAGTTAAGACGCTTGAAAAGTGTAGAAAGTTTTGAGTGCAGAGAATGATAGGTTTCCATGATTCTAGCATTGAAGCAACCGTAAGATCTGGTAGAGGACTCGCTAAATTGCATGATTCAGGAAACCGATTCTAAAGAATGGATGTCAATGCCAAAAATTTAAGCTGTGACCAAGGAAATTGTTGCGTTGACTGGAATGGGTAGTTGCTTCAAACGAAACATTCCGTACATTCAGTGTTATTCAAAGCATCAGAAAAATGTTGTACTGTGCAGAAGCAGAATCCAGAATTCCTTGTAATTCTAGGAACGAGAAGTGCCTTTCATTAATGACAAAATCAGCTTGTAAGGAGGAGATATGCGACCCAAGCTGGAATTCACAGGGAATATCCGAACTGCCCCCTCAAGCTGTGGTAAGCGGCGATGTTTTTGAAAACACGACGTCCTGTCCTTGCTCTGCATCATAACATTCAAGAAAGACTGCCTTCCCCAAACGGAATGATGTGGAAAATTCCACAGCTTCTTGCGGTTTGTTTGCTGGACACTCGATAGACAATTGTGGTTTAGTTCCTGAATCTCACACCACCTTGCAGGGCGCAAGAGTAACCCTGCAGAGTAACCCTCGCAGTTTCCTCAAATCTTTTTATGTATATAAAAAATTGGTCAAAATCATTTCAATGGTTATGTGAAGAGTCAAACAAATTTTATATTTCTGGTCTAGTTTGAATGTCTTAAGCATTTCAGGTGTTTGTAAGTCCTTTTCATCGATTCCAAACATTCTTGTTTCGATAATTTAGACTTGAGCAGCTCTATTGATGGTGACGTCTGTCTTTTCGAGGAAATGGAAACATTCAATTCATTGAAAAAAACTAATTCACCAATTGAAGTAGCTCAATTCGCTTCCAAAGTCATTCAATCATGATCAATGTTCTAGATCTTGAAATCAAGCTCTTTATATACATATAGGGTGGTAGGAGGTGAAACAACCTATGTGGGATGTGTAAATTAGAATTAGTAGGAGCTCTTGAACCGTTCATAGTTAAATCAAAAGCAAGAATTATATTTGAATTATAATTCCACACATCATTTTGGCATATAGTAAAATAACATTTTTCAAAAATCTTTGAACTAAAAAAAAGTTGAGAGATCAAGTTAAATTTTTTATTCAAAAATCCGTTTGATATTTTGAGTCTCCAATCAAAGTTCTAGACAAATTTAAGAGTGGGTTTGGAAGGGACATTTTCTTTGACATTTTCAAACATCCTCTTTGAATTTTGTCTATAACTTTTGGATGCTCAAAATCTCAAATGGAATTTTGGAAGTGAAATTTATCTTGGTTTCCCAAAAAAATTTAGTTCAAAGTTGTTTGAGAAAATTTATTTTACTATGCCTAAATGAGGTCTAAAATTATATTTCAAACATAATGATTACATTTTGACAATGACCGGTTGGAGCTCTCATCTTCAAATTATCCCATACCCTTTGAGGGTTCATGATGGACAATGAATTTCAATATAAAATTGACATCTCCACCTTGCATTTCAACTAATGTCAATCAAACGACCCTTCCATTTAACTATTAAAATTTGTTTTTGGTGGGAGATGGTTAAATGGCATGGGTGTTATGATTCAATGGGTTCTTTGAGTTTTGGGTAAACCATCTTTCTTTACAATTATTTGTTGATGTGTTTGTTTGATCCTAGAATTAGCAAAAAAATTGGAGCGCACCGTATTGAATACATTAATGATGTGTGGATGACTTTTGTGGATGAAGTCTCCGGAGAGGAAAAGGTAGTCTCTTTGACTGCTTCTGAATGTTATCATTTTTTTAATTTGAGAAGCATGAACAAACAGCCCCAATGGCAACATTAACTTACAAGGTAACTACACCTAAAATCGCACAAATAAGCAATTCAACATGGTTCCCATTATTATATTGGAATTTTTTTTGTAGGGTCCTCGTGGTAGTGAAAAGAAGATTCTAGATTCTCTTTGAATGCATTTTTCAGACATTGTATGAATAAACTACGAATTTCTAAAGTGCTAAAAATAAATGTTCCTAAAAGCGATCATAGAGTCTCATGAATAGTGGGAGTACATTTTAGGCAAGAATCTCTAGTGTGCAATTTTAGAAAGCATGCAATTTTAGATATAGAGACCTTACAATGAACTTTTTGTAGAGAATTGTAGAGAATTTTTCACTATCTCTCAAGCAGAGGCTTCCACTATCATATGTAAATACTTCACAAACTAAGCTTTCCTATCTTTTCTTTTTTTAATTAAGTACATTGTATAGTTTGAAAAAAAGGGTCATCCAAATAGTCTTTTTTATCAATTTTGTTTTCATTCTTAAAAACTTCAATTTTAATTTTGAATTTGGCATTCCAAGTGACTTTTTTCAAACTAACAAAACGGTCTTTCCTAAGTTCATTTCATTTTCTACTTGAAGAGTTAGAATAGTCCTCAAAAAGAGTATTTTATTGTAGGTTGAAGTAGGAAGACTATAACCAAATTTCTGAATATGAAATAATCTAAAAATTTAAACCACACTTTGAGGTGCTAAACAACAATAATATATACAATTTTTCATAATTGTTCGATTCATAATGTATTTGATATGAATTTTCTTCATTCTTTCTTCAAAAAACTTTGATTAGTTTATTTCTTCTCATAGGAAATTAAAATTTGTATAACTTGCATATGACAAGTAAGTTCATTTCCAAAATCAATTTTTGTATTCATATTCAATTAAAAAATGTAGCATATATAGAGAAAAAAAATTTAGTTTGAATTCAAGATAATTGGCTCCATTTTTCAAAGGTTAAGGTAGAAAAAGTTTCTTGTGCTATTTAACACTATAATGTTTGTGGTATTGTAATAATTCCTTGCTGATTTTTGTTGTATTTTTTGTTCAAATTGATGCCCCAAAATATAATAACACAAAAATTAAATTTTTGCTTCACAAATCTCTATCCAACATGTGAACCATCACATTAGAGAGAATGTGAAGCACATTCTACTTCATACTTATTGTAAGTTTCTTTCAAAGGTGTAGCTGTATATTCTATGCAAGGGGAAGGTACATTATTATAATACCACTTATTATCCCATTCTATGACCTATGAAACTATCTCAATTCCCGATTGCTTTATTCATGTCCAAGTGACCATCAAAATTTGTAGAAAATGTTAAAAAGATAGGTGAATAGTGCAAATATGGGACAATGCAAGTGCCTTCAAAAAAGACTTGACCAATGGTGCTTAAGTAAGTAATTGTTGATATTTGATCAATAGTTTTAATTGAAATCTTCATTCAACAAGGGAGGGCATTCAAATAGGGCTTGGTTTTATAAAGTAATTTGGAGGCAATAGGTGAATAGGATTCAAAAGTATTGGTTTGAAATTCATATTTGGGTTGTTTTAGTTTATATTTTAAGTGGATATGGCCCCTAGCTAGGTGTAGCTTAGTATTTTGAGGAGAATCCACTTTGAAAATTTATAAAAATTACAATTTTAGTTTGAAAAATGAAATTCCTTTTATTTGTTTGTATAAAAATTACATATCTACGAAAAAAGTATTTAGATTGCTAATTTAGGTCATAATTAGCTAGCTTACTATATATTGGTGTATTTTGGGTACTCCAGAGTATCCAAATCAAATTCAAATTAGAAATGATAAAGTATGCATTTCCATTATGGTCCTTTTTCCATTTGCATCCCCTGACTACTCCAAGATAGGATTTATGGTTGCAATGTTGGAGACATGTACGTAGAAGACACAATTGGGAGGGGACCATAATGGGTATACTTACCTAATATACATTTTGACAAATCAAAAGCTATTTTAATTTACAATGCCTCAATGTCCTATGTATTACTACCATATTTCAAAATCTTTTTAGTATCATCACTATATCTCAATGTGTTGGAGCTACTCTTAGATGTTGAATCACCATGAATCAATTACGGTAAGTATATCTATTGTGGACCTTTTTGTTGCAATAGGACAAGAAATTCAAGAGTTTTTTATACATATTTTCGTCAACTAATTTTTCAATAAAAATACAGACATTATAGGTGGTCAAAGCAAAAGCTTTCAAGACAAATGAAGAGTAGTGTGATGTAGTGGAAATTTTTCTCATGTAGAGAGATAAGAAATATTGTGACTCTAAATTTTTCATAGTTTTGTTCTTAAAATTGAAATTACTATGAATTTTGGGAGCCCAAAAGTGCTTTGATCCCATAGCCAATGTCTAGAGTTTTCCAATTCCAATCAATCAGGAGACTAGTTTCCTCATCAATACTTCCTACACACTTTATGGGACTTTGTGGTATGACCTTATTACTCCCAACCTTGAAAATGAGAAAAAAACACATTTCAATCTTGGGTTGTAAATCTGTTCTTACACACTTTATGACATGTGTCATGACCTTATTACTTACAACCAAGGTGGTTTTTTTGCATTTTCTAAGAAGTGCCAAAGTGGTGATATAAAATGTTTTAGTGGTGCTCCAAATTTCAACGTTCATCCACATATTGGATAGAAAATATCAGATTAGCACATATCACATGTCTACAATTTGGTTTTCATTCACAATATGGCGATTTCATCCAAGATTTTTTTTTATTTGAATTTTTTTGGTGATTTCATCCATTTTTTCTAGGCATTTTTTTGCCATTTTTTAGCAAGTTTTTTTTTTTTCTAGTGCAATTTGGCACCAACCCCCCCCCCAAAAAAACCATACTCCCAACCTTGAAAACGAGAAAAAATACATTTCAAGCTTGGATTGTAAATCTATTTCAACCTTGGTTGGAAATAGTTGAGTAAGGCTCCTTGGTTAGGAATGGGTGGTTCTACCTTATTTGGACTCTTTACATGGTGAACAAAAAATGTGAACCAAAAACATCCCTTCAATTGGTGAAATAATGAAGGAACCTTTGGCTATGTGTGACACACATATTCAACCCAATTCCACCCCTTTCAACTACTCCAATTCAACTCCATGCACATTTTTTGCTACATTAGAAGGCCATTAGATAGTATTTGGCCCCACCTTTTGGGTGTAATAACATCATTAAGCAGATTTGCAACGAGTTTAGGACTTCAACCAGAACTTACGAAACTCGTATTTGTGAAATATTATGATGAAAGTCAAAACTAAGTTGTCCTTACAAGAAAACCCTGAGGAACTCAATCAGATGAAAGAAACCAATAGAACGTTGAATTGGCAATTGCAAAATCATTGAATTAAATGGTTTTAACCGCCCATCACAGTGGTTGCTATAAGTACTAAAGAGGAATATAAACAAGCATAATACAGCGTAATACAACTCTCATTCTCGCCATCACCCATGAGAAGGACTGGTCCCATGCCACTCCACTACTATCCCCCATTCCAAAAATACTCACTCAAAAATCATCTCAGGGAGAGTGTACACTCCCGCTGAAAGGGAGGAATGGAAACCTCACTTCTACAGCAAACACTAATCCATCCACATAATGCTTTCTGATGCGAAGATGAACTATTGCTATTGATATATCACTAAGCTGGATTCTCGCAACTTATTGATCACTTTCAAAACAGTACGTCGGTAATAATGCTCCCACACAACAAGGTTTAGCAGCAGTGCAACGTTGCATTCCGTCAAATCTGTCTCAAAAAGTAGGATGCAGAATCTGTTAAAGAGTGCCTAGCAAGAGTGCCTAGCAGAACCTTGGGTCTAAGGCACTTCAATCGACTTGAAAAGCTCGGGTAAGTGGGCATTTGTGTATTTGGTCCGTTTTGATTCCCTCCTTTTCTTTTTCTGTGGCTTCGGAATCTGAGACCGTGGAACGCCTGCCATTGCCTCTCGTCGTGCTGAGTTCGTGGCCGGCTTCATCCCTGCTTTTTGCAATTCTCTCTCCACGTCCATAAACTCTCGCGGCGTATCTATTCCCCTTATCAACTGCTTCAAATCCTCATCCACCTGGACAAGGTAAAATAAATCATACGCATGCCCAAGTTATAATAAAAAGCATGAAATCTTCGGAATATACAATATCGCAATGATGACACGACTGTTCCCAAGTTAATCGAACGCTTAGGAGCATGTAGCTGACATATAACGGTTACTCCTAAATCGAGTAAAATCATTATTGAGGTGATTCCGCCACATTTAGACAAACAGTAGGCACAGAGGTGCACTGGAGGTCAAATTACCTTGATAACAATTTTGGGATCATTTGGGTACACAATGTCTTCTTGCGAATCACTGTTCATCAAGACCCAAACTTTTCCCGTTGCTTTGAGGTCCTGCAAAGAAACAGAAGAGAAACACACACACTAACAAGTCAAACACTATTCTTCCTATGCATAATCATAGTCGAACAGATTCATAATCAAAAACAAATTCGTGCACACAGAAAAACTTGCACGCATCTGAAGTATACAGAGTAGACTCACCCACCGAGCGGCTAGATTTCCAGACCGAAATGCCATGAAACACTTGCAACCATTGCAAATGAGACATCTAATAATAGTGTAAGCGCTGCTTAAGAATCAACCAGGAATACCTGCACGTCAGCCTGGATTCCTGGATACGAGTCTTTCAGATCACCCATAGGAACCCCTTCGGGAAGCTTTCTCACAAGAACTAGAAGCTCGTCCTTGTTCTTCAGGTCGTGCTTTGACTGCCACAGCACAATACCATACTCAGAATATTAGCAAACTGAACCACGCAATTGAAAATTGAATATGTATAATGAATAAGACAACAATCAATCAAGCCCCAATTTGCCAAAATATTCAAACATTCCAAATTAATTAAGCAGCTGAAAATAATAGCCAGGAAATTGGATCGGATTTTTCTTCGAACTGCAATCATACAAAGTACGTATGGACTAAGGGCTTGCACCAAAAGTGCAATTCACAACATACTCCGACCCAATGCCGGCTAGGTTTAGGATTGAAACCTTGTAAGCGAATCGCTGGCCATCGAACGAGACCTTCACGTTGCTTTTCAAGCTCTCAAAAACATCCTTGTTGTGTTTTACGTCGACAAAGCAGAGGTCGTGGATCTCCTCAGGCAGAAGTGACTGTCGTGTCTGCGCACCAACGAACTCGAGAATGTTAACCCGTACAACACCAAGCATTAAAAATGACCCATTCGATTTGTCATTTTGTGAAATTATAGGATTCAAACGAGGTTGAATTTTATATCACCAGAATCAGTGCACAACATTGCACGTCCTGTTCGACAAATACACGAAATTGAACAAAAGAATTGAAGGTCCTCAAATGACCGACTCAAAACTGCTCAAACAAACATGTGGCCCAATTTGGCCGAATTCGTCGATTGTGGGTTAAGATTCGCCCAAAAAAACTTCGATTTCGATCAATTGGAAACAGGATCCAAAATGACAGTGGGCAGAAGTCCGATATCGGGACACATGTAGAATCGGGAACCTCGGCTGCAAGATGTCTTTTATGGTAACATCTTGAACAGCGGGTAACATTCTCAATCGGGATAAGACCCCGCGAAATTCCCACCATCCTTCGATTTCGATCAATTGGAAACAGAATCCAAAAAGACAGTGGGCAGAAGTCCGATATCGGGACACATGTAGAATCGGGAACCTCGGCTGCAAGATGTCTTTTATGGTAACATCTTGAACAGCATACATCTAGGAGTGCTTGCGAATACTGCAGGTGGGGGTTCCCGATTCTATATAACCCAGATATCACCCAAGCCATACCAATTCATGCCACTCACCACGAAACCCTAAATTCTCAATCGAGTTAAGACCCCGCGAAATTCCCACCATCCGAAAGCAATTAATAACGGTTTCCGGGAAGAGAACAAAGCTCAACCAAACCCTAGAGGGGATTGGATTGGAAGCGTACTTCCAGCAAGAGGTCGAGCACTCGCTTGATCTGCGCTCCGACGGGCGACTTCTGGATAATCGCAATCTGCTGCAGTTTCTCGGTGTCATTCGTGAACGAGAAGCGCTGCGCGAGCGGCACGAGGTTCTGCGATCGGGGAGGCAGAGACGGGGCTTTGCGCGACGCGGTGGACGACGGAGTGGCTTTCGGCGGACGAGCGGGGAGCGTAGCAAGCGACGCTTGCAGCTTCTCTTGCTGTTTCGTGAACTGCGCGAGCTTCTGCGCCAACGCCATGGTTTAGGGTTTGCCAAATCCGCAAAGAATTTCTCGCAATTCACCCGCAAACCCTAAAATCTCATCGCCCTCGCAGCGACTTTCTCAAGATACTCCACCACGAGATGCGGATTCCCGTCACGCAAAAGCCAAATCCGCACGCAATTCACCCGACAAACCCTAAAATCTCATCGCCCTTGCAGCGACGTTCTCAAGATACCCACCACGACTAGCGGATTCAAGTCACGCAAACTCTTGGCAAACAAATCCACACTTCTCCTTCTTCTCCTTCTTTCGGATTCCTGCGGATCGTTGCAGATGATCCCCGGAAACACTTCTCCAGCGGAATGAGCCAGAAAAATGAATAGCAGCAGGAAAAGAGAGGCCATGCCTACTTTATAGAAGTTCCTCCTAACTGCCTTTTTACTTTTGACATCATCTACTTTTTAAAATAAATTAAAAAAGTACTCATTCAAGGTCAAACTATTGTGCACGATCTCTCCCTTTTGTACAAAATTCCAAAGATGAACAATTGCACTTATGTTTTACATAAAAGGATTATTTGTTATCCATCAGACCAAAAACATTCAAGGCGTCATTTAAGGGTTAAACAAAGACACCTATAGTGAATATAAGCTTGCTCAACCGACCACAATGCTTGAATTAATAATTAAATCCCTCTTTGGTATCCAACAAAGCATAATACCTTCCTAGCCTTGAGAGGACTATATAATGTTTTGAAGACTTGGCAATATCAACTTCAACATACACTCATTTGTCCTATTACTAGAACCCCATGTGAAGGTTAAATTGGATATAAAATTAATTTAGAGGTCCAAATTTTCAAAATTGTTAAGATATATTACAAAACGCAACTTAGGAGAATAATTTAATGATGGTTTCTAAAGCAAAATTGTAGAAGATGATCTTCAAATCATATTTATACAATTAGGTTTATTCCTATGTTTATCATTAATTTCTAATAAAATTTGAAATCTAAATTAAAAATTCCTTCTAAAATTGATTATACATTGAATATTTGTAAATTTTGTAATTTTTTATTTGGCTCAAAATGTTAAGTTTTTATTATAGTGATTTTAAAAGATTTTTATTTATTTATTTATTCAAGTTGTTTTTTATAAGTCATTTTGTGAACCAAGAAAAAGTTCATTAGAAGAGATTTCGGGATTTTGAGGGCCGTTTCAGGGCTGTTCCTGGCGCTGTTCCCTTGGTAGTGAAAGAACGCCGCTGTCAGATTTTTTTTTTTGAAAAAACAAAAAATTAAGTCCTTAAAATGAGAAACAAAGTTAAATTTATTTATTTATTTATTTTTTCCAAAAAAACTAACTTGGCCGTCTCTCGGCCAGGTCAGCACAGGCGGGGAACAACGGGGTTCGGCGGTTCTTAGGGGGGTTTCGAGTTGGGAACTCGCAGCCCTCCCCGAGAGCCAAAACACATGTAATGATTTTTTGAAGTCAAATATACCTAAAGTCTTTTAACTATAGAATATTTGCAATGTGAAAAGTTTTGAAAATCTATATTGTATAAGTATAGGAGAACATATTTATTTTAGTTGACATCACATCGATATTTTGAAGTTAAGAAGGGGCACTTAACAACATCCAATTGTTTAGGGGGAAGCTTGGTGGAGAGGGCCTCCAACAATAAAAGGTACCAACAAGGAGGGTCTTCTCATAACAAGAGGCTTGATGCTCCGAGCCTCATCCAACATAAAAATATGTAAGCTACTTTTTATTGGCTTTGCCCTTTGGAAAAAGACTACAACACTAACTCTAGTTCTAAATTCTAATTTCCAAATCCTATCTACAACCACATCCACATTGTATTAAATAGTTAGGGTTTGTTTGGAGTGGGGATGTGGGGTCCAACTAATCAATAAATGAATATCATTGTTTACCTAGTACAAAACCTCATGGTTACACCATTCATGTTTTCTTAAAATTTTGTTACCTCATGGGGATGCTCACAAGGATCCTTGTGAGTCATTTCTATGAGGGCCAACCCCTTGCTCGTCCTCCCAAAGTCCCTAACTTTTTTTTCCCAAGGGTGTATGTTAAAAATAAAGACCCCCTATTTTGTGTTTGATTAATCTATTTTCTATTCCTCTCCTTACTAATTTGCGTCCTCAAATTGCAAATATGAATTCCAAATTTCCAAATTTTATAATGCATGACAAATAAAAAGGTCCTGTGTTTTTTCTGAGGGTATAGCTTGGAATGAATTGAAGATAGAATTAATACAAAAATTTGACCTAATAATCAAATTCAATGATTACATAATAGGATTTTGCTTCAATGTGTGACAACAATGTGACGATGTGTAATAAAAAGATAAAAAGAGTGTACTGCCGTATGTGGTGCAAGAACAGAGGATGTGATATTACAGAAGTGATATTAAGGAGGTCCATGTTCAATATTTCTATCGATTTGCCAATTGTGTGCTCCTGTTCAACTAGGGTTTAAGGCGCTTCTTCGAGCTTCCCCTCCATCTCCGTTCCGTGGCATTTTCTCAGCTTAGAGATTCGTCCTATCTAGACGTCGGCGATGATGCTTTTGTGAAGAACGGTGCTGGTGAGTTGGTGAGTAGATTGCTCTCACTCTGCCTGCCCTTGAGACCGCGACGGTTTAGTTTCCCATCAGGGTTTAAGAGAGATTTTCAGGTGTTCGTGGATTATCAGAGGTTTGGGGTGCAAGAGCATGAGAGCAATTGAAGGCGCGAGATGGATGCATCAAGCTTGGAACCGGAAGATGGGAGTTGAGAGTGAACAGAGATTGGATTGTTTTGGCATTGACGAGGATTGGATATGGCGTTTGGAGGCCCAGTGGCTGGGCCAGCAGTTGGCTGTTTCCAAGTGCGAGGTGTGCTACGGCTATCGATCCCCCTCTCTCGTTGTGCTTTCCCTCCTCGAGCGCTCGTGTCGCCATTGAAACCGCCGCCAGGATGCAGCTCTTGTTTGCTGTTGAGGCTGCTGCCGCGCTTTCACGGGCTCCAGGGCGGGAGAGACTTGCTTCGTTTTCAGCCCCGTTCTCCTCTCACTTCTTCATTTCGCAATTTGATGTCGGTAAGGGCTAGGGCGGAAGTGCCGGCGGCCGTCGTGAAGCCCGTGGAGGAGCAGCTCGTGAAAAAAGGGATCCTGTTGCCCTCGTACAGTCCTGGCACGAAGCGTGGAATTTGCCCTGAATGTCAAGGCGGCTCTTCAGGGGAGCCTTCTTTGGCGGTGACGATTCCAGAAGAACTCGGAGAACCCGCAATTTGGATATGTCATCGAGCGAAGTGTGGGTGGAAAGGGAGTACGTGGAGGAGTCCTTCATCATCGTATGGAAATGGAGCTCACAAAGTGGTGAAGATGACGAGGCGTCCGGTCGTGCACAAAGAGCACACAGCGGAGAGCCTGAGGCTAGAGACAGTGCAGCTGCAGGTCATGAGTTATTTCAGGAAACGGGGGTTGTCGGAAGCTACGGTCCGTGAAAACAACGTGGCACAGCATCGGATCAACGTCAACGACGTCGCCATTGCGTTCCCGTATGTGCAGGATGGGAAAATCGTGAATTGCAAGTACCGTGATGGCAACAAGCGGTTTTGGCAAGTCAAAGACTCCCTGAAGGTATTACAGGGATTTTATGGATTGCATCATATTGCACTGCATTGAATGATTAAACACATTGAATCATGTTAGTAAGTTTCAGACATCTTTGA
The DNA here is from genome assembly GCA_947034895.1 of Rhytidiadelphus loreus. Taxonomy (NCBI): domain Eukaryota; kingdom Viridiplantae; phylum Streptophyta; class Bryopsida; order Hypnales; family Hylocomiaceae; genus Rhytidiadelphus; species Rhytidiadelphus loreus. Next base: position 1,724,118 of record OX344762.1, read on the forward strand.
ATGCGATGCTTTCCACGGTGAATGCGTATATCCAAGTGGCAGTTTGGTAGTGGACAGTGAGTTTTTGCATTCATCTTTCATGTTAATCATCTCTTCGGTGCCTAAGACATCCAGTTCTCTTGTTGTTCACGATAAGGACCGTTTTCTCTAAGTTTTTGAATGTTGCGAGTGGTCGGTAGCTAGTTCAGCTACATTCGTTTTCAACGCCCATTCCTCTAGGTCTGAAACCCATTATTGAATCATATATATTGTATTGTATGGGTTGAAGGTATTGTATGGATTGGATCACATCAAGGGCAATCGGGAGATTGTGATTGTGGAGGGGGAGTTTGATAAGCTGGCCATGTACGAGGCAGGCATCGTCAACTGTGTGAGTGTGCCTGATGGCGCTCCTCCTAAAGTCTCCGGAGCTCAGATTCCCCCTCCAAGCGAGGACAAGAAGTATGAGTATCTTTGGAACTGCAAAGACTATTTCAAAGACGCAACACGAATCATATTGGCTACCGATTCTGATGAGCCTGGACAAGCACTAGCTGAGGAGCTTGCACGTAGACTTGGACGAGAGCGTTGTTGGCGCGTCACGTGGCCGGAAGATGAGACTGGGAAACAATGCAAGGATGCTAATGAGGTCCTCACTTCTTTAGGACCCGAAGCTGTGAAGGATCTTATCAAGACTGCTGAGCTCTTCCCTATTCGAGGCCTTTTTGACTTCCAACAGTTTTTTCGAGAAATTGATGACTATTTCTATCTTCGCCTGGGTGATGAGCGAGGGGTGTCCACTGGCTGGCGCGGCCTTGATGATATTTACAGGGTGGTGCCTGGTGAACTCACTGTCGTTACAGGAGTCCCGAATTCTGGCAAGAGTGAGTGGATCGATGCACTAATCTGTAATTTGAACAGGGATAAGCAGTGGACGTTTGGTCTCTGTTCAATGGAAAACAAGGTGCGTGAGCATGCGAGGAAGCTGTTGGAGAAGCACATCCACCGCCCGTTTTTCGATGCGCCGTATGCAAGGTCTAATCCACGTATGAGTAAAGAAGATCTGGAGAAAGGAAAGAAGTGGCTGCAAGATTCTTTTTTTCTTATCAGACATGAGGACGAGGAGCTTCCTTCAGTGGATTGGGTACTGAATCTTGCTAAGGCTGCTGTGATGCGGCACGGAATTCGTGGGCTTGTGATTGACCCTTATAACGAGCTGGATCATCAGCGACCTGGGAATCAAACTGAAACAGAGTATGTCAGTCAAATGCTGACGAAGATCAAGCGGTTTGCCCAGCACCATGACTGTCATGTCTGGTTTGTTGCACATCCGAGGCAATTGCAAGTTTGGAGAGGCGAAGCACCTGGTCTGTACGATATTAGTGGCAGCGCCCATTTCATTAACAAATGCGATAACGGCATTGTTATCCACCGCAACCGAGATGAAAACTTGGGGCCTCTTGACCAAGTAAAAGTGCTAGTGAGAAAAGTTCGCAACAAGGCGGCTGGAACTATTGGTGAAGCCACCTTACGATACAACAGGGTCACTGGAGATTATGAGGATGTGAGGGAGACTTAGGTAACAGCTCAAGCTCCAAAACCTCTCATTCCCAACTGTACCGTCGTAGTGGGGATATTTCACCTAAGTTAAGTCTTTCATTTACGGGGTGTCAGAGCCTGCTCTGCGATTGCCCGATTTGCTACCTACTTGGGCACAACGTGATTCTTCTTTCCTCGTAGTACTAACCCCTTTGTAGAATTTTGGAATGCAATTCTGAAATTGCCTTCTTTAGATCTGACCACCCCGTGAGACTCTCAAGAAGTTTTGGGGTCAACCATCTGTATCATGTAATTCTTCAATATTTTTATAGGAGCCGAGTGAGTGAAGCTTTCACGGAAATTTCTGAGTTACTGAAAGCTTCTGAGTGCTATTTGTTTGTTTTACGTGTGTCAAACTTGACAAGCCTCGTGCTGGTCTGCTACTGCGGTAGTGAAGCTCTTGATTATGAAGTGTTTGATCAGTGTTAGCAAAAACACCTGCGCCAGCATTATGTTGATGTAAAACACTAGAAAGTTGCCAACATGCTTTTGTACGGGAACTGTCTTGGTTCACAAAGGGTGCATTCTTCATTGCAGAGCCTGGGGAGATTTTCAGCCAAACCTGCCAGTATCCTAAGTTTTATTATAATTAATCGGTTATTCATTGATGTGCTTGGATTATTTTACTTGAAATAGACTTCTCATTCAATACCAACTTAAAAAAGTGGTATTGTGCTAAACCTCAAAATTTTGCAATACAAAGTTTTGAGGTTTTGTGGGGAATTCAATTGAAAATCTAAGGGTTCCCAAACTTCAAATTTCTTTTAATATTTTTCATTCTTAGAAAACTGTTAATGAGAATTAGGGACAAGATGGATGGGAAAATTAAATCATTAACCCATAAAGGACATTTCATTGTCTGGGCTTGGTCAACCATCATTAGATTTCTACATTAAAATTCATATTTTTCACATGTAGTAATATATGTCTTAATTTTAATATCCCTTTTTTATAGTTAAAAATAAAAATTTGAATTTTATATGATTTGTTAAAAGAAAATTAATTGTAAGAACCATAGTAATTATAAAAATGCTTAAAATAATATGACATTTTCCAGAAAAATAGAAATAATAGGGATAAACATCAAGATATAATTGATTGACTCTTTGAGCTTACACCAAGAGAAATTCATTAGAAAAGTTCAAAAGTAGTGTATTTTGAGCTTTCAAGATGCTACCTCCAAAGTATTACAAAATTACAATTTTAACAATTTTGAAAAAAATTCAAGTAAGATGAAAAGTAGATTATTGGAGCTACATTTTCTTGGTTAAACTTTAAAACATTTAAAATTAGGAACTATATAAAAATTTAGGTTTTTACTTTCAAAATGCCCTTTGGACTTGAATTGTCCTTTAATGGTTAATAGTTATAAAAAAATGGATTTAAAACATATCAATCACTCACTTCTAATGATGAGATTGTTGTAGCAAGTAATCTACCCCCTCCCCCCATAGACTATTTTTTTTCAAAAAAATTGTAAAAATTAAGTTCAAAAACAAATGTTGTATATATATATATATATTTTTTCCTAATTAATAAAGATGCCTTGCTATTGCTTGCAAAATAAGACTCTTTATAACTTTCACATCACTAATCCAAATGTAGTAAATCAATTCTTTCCATGTAGACATAAATACTCTCTATAAAAAAATTAAAATTAAAAAATTAATTTCATATTTTTGCATATTTTTTTCCTCCAAGCTCCTAATGAAATAAAAGCTAGTACATTCTCTTACCTCAAATTCTTTTTTCCAAAAAATCACTATAAAATTTGACATCATAGGAACCTATCCAAAATCGTAGAAAATCCATCTGAGGTATTGAGCCTTTAGGTTTTAAAGATTGGGGGTAGTCTACATTTTTAAAATTGTAAAGATGCATTATAAAATATAACTTAGAAAAAAATTAAATAATGACATCCAAATAGAATTTGAAAACGTGATTGATAGATCATATCCATATGATAAAATCAATAGTTACAATCACCTATATTTTTCAATAAAAATTGAAAATTTCTTCCAAATGTAATTGTAGAATGAATATTTGTAATACTTAGAAGATTTGTTTTTCTAAGGTCAAAACTATGGAAATCTATATTGTATAATGAAAGAGAACTAACACAAAAATCTACAAACATTTTGATAAAAAATTAAATTATTGTGATTTTTTAAAGCTAAAATACAAAATAAAATTATATCCATGTTCTTTACAACTTATTGAAATTAACAATCAAATAGTGCCCCCCCCTACTTACACATGCCTAGACTCCCATTCACCCAAATGACACTCACTACAACAACTAATCCAAAATACCATTTCCAATCAAGCACTATCACACCCACAACACTCCTTCATTACATTAGAAGACTTTAACCATAGACCTTGTTATAAAGGCATTGCATGAACTTAATTATACATCCCCCAACACCTCAAGACTATCAATGATGCATATTCATAGACTCCTTGCACTTGAGGTATATTCCCACAAACTCACAATACTCATGGCACAGCGATGAAAACTGAGGTAAAACAACTTAATAGATAGATTGACTAATTTGCTCTACTTTCATTGTTGAATTCTTCTTTTAAAAAATTCCACATATATAAAGACAAATGTGAAAAATGGAGAGAACAATTAAGATTTTGTTTTTTGAAAAAAATATGAATTTATTGTAAATTTATGAAGTGTGTTGCCTAGTCCAATTGGCCCCTATGAATCTCCAGACTACCCCAAAATCAACAAAAAGTATTTCAATAAAGGTCATCTTGCTCAGATAGAGTAGTCACAATAATTTCTAATATGGCCACAACTTGAAGGCCTAAAAGAGTCACTTCATGTCATAAATTTACACTTGAAAGGTGGAAGTTCCTATTGTAGTCACTAATCACTCCATCACCATTATCCAAGACATTGACTGTAACCTATATAGCCCAAATCTCATTTATTGAAAAAATATGTCATGGGTTGATGCAAGACTTTGATGGGTCATTTCTAACTTGGGTTTGTGATGGGGTTTTTTGCTTGTTATAGGTTGGTTTACCTTACACACACTTCACCCTCATCAATGGTTTCTATTCAAATCAAACAATGCAACTTACATTACGTACAAACATAGACTCACAATATAACTTTGACTATTTTCTAATAATTTTATACACCCCTCCAAACAATCTATTCACACAATACTTCTTGCCCAATCCATCAAATGAACAACTTCATCTACTCAATCCTATATGTCAATCAACCTCAAAAAATTCAAAACCTATTATATGGAACAAAATACATTAACAATTTCAATCTTAGGAATACTACTACAACAACCAACTCTTAGGAGAGACCAATGGGATTTTGCTTGCAACACAATTAACATACTCACAACTAATATCACTAAAACCCTCCATGATACTTGCGCCCCCTTTCCAAATACTATTAGCTAGGGCTTCCCTCCAAGGGGGGTATTTACTAAAAATAATACAAAAACATTGGAAAAAAAACTAACCATTAATACAATCCATAGAAAAAGAAAAAAACACAATTGAGTAACTAGTAAAAGGTGAGAATGTAAATTAAATTTATCCATAAATAGGAAATAATTTATAAATTTTAAATGAAAATCTGTGCCTTAAATTTTTGAAATAAAAATCTAAAATCTAAAATTATATTAAATTATAAAAATTATAAAAAATAAGCAAAAGAAAATAGAATCTATTTGTCTATTTACTCTAAATTTTGTTCCTATGACTATGGATTTTGTTCCTATTATTGTTGATTTCCAAGGTAGTTATTGGTAGACTTGGATGTGTACTTCATTGTTTAGATTGTGTAGTATACTTAGGGCAAAATTGATCTTGATACTATAGTCTACAATAATTTATTAAGGGATTTCAGTCCACGACTTAGGATGAATCTTCCTTATACTTGGTCAAATTAGAGTTTTACTAAAGTTTTTATATTAGATAAGATGGCTTCAAATCCAAATCACATTACAATTTTGTCATCTTTTTGTAAAATGAGTTGTTATAAATGTTCAAATTGAATAATTGATGAATATACAAGTATGGAAAATCATGACTTATTTTATTAAATTATGTATTTTATTCCAATATATAGGAGCATCCAAAAATTGAATTGCCCACCACTTCATTGCTTCTACAAAGATAAGGTGTCTATATACAACCACAAATTCCACAAGAAGATAGAGACAATGTGGACCAATGATTGATACAAACATATATTTGATAATGACCACAATTTGCTCTGCTATTTGAAAAAAGGTCACCAATCTTGAACAATTTTGAGTTGTTCTTAGCAGCATTTGTAGAGACTTTTGGAGAGCATGATAAGATCCTTTTGGTGACAACTAAAATTTGTTTCCTACAACAAGGCTTGCATTCGGCATCAACATATACTTTAGAATTCTCGAAATTTACTTGTAAAATGAAGTGGATGAAGTAGCATTTACAAGACAATTTCAATGGGGCCTACAAGATGATGCAAATGACCTATTATTATCTTTGCCTAACCTTCAAACACTTAATGATGTGCTAAGTCAAGTAGTGTAGTACAATAATCAGTTGTTTCAATGACGACAAGGACAATAAACTTAGAATACTCCCAAATGATATATCACATTTGCACATGCAAATCTTTCTACAAATTTTAAGCAACCAATTGTGGAAGTAGAAGACATGCAAATCGATTTGCCCTTATTGCTCAAGAAAAGAAATGCCAATGTGATGTTCGAGGATTGTTGGCCCCCTCTACATCAAGACTATTCTCACTAGGCTACATGGAATTGCTTGGCTTAAATCCGCTTTAGTGTTCCTTAGAATTGAAGCAAAGGGTTGGGTTACTGCCTCCGGGGGATTCAAAATTTTCCTTGCTAGCCTTCACTACAGTGGAAGCCTTCTTCAATTCTTTGATCATGATCACTTTCCCATATAGTCTAAAGGATCTTTTACATACAACTACCTCCATCGTTGTAATTTCATCTTTGTCTTTTGAAATGTCTATAACAGGGTTGCATGTGGAGGCCAATAACTTCTTTTCAACTTCCTCTTTAGCAAAGTAAAATCTCTTTGGGCACTGCATGTACTATAGATTTGCCAAAAGTTTAGACAATTAGAACTTTGGCAATGCCTTATAATCAAAGTCACCCTATGAGACAAGTTTGCATTTAAAGTACCCAAGTAAATGATGTTGATATACATTAGATCAAAGCCAATATTATGGAATTTGAATGAATTACTCAATGAACCATAGAAATTTGGGAATTCACCAAATAAATGAAGTAACCTTTTCATCGTATCCCAATAGTCCTTGTGGACCAAGAATGGTGTTGATCTTTTGTACTTCCCATTTTTTTTAAAGAAAAAGAAAAAAGGCTTTGCTCTAAATATGGATCCTCCAATCAGACATGTCATTTAGCTCTAAATGAACATTCTAGTTCAACTCAATGTGCTTTGATTCAATATTGCTTTGAAATTTTGTCACTACACTATTGTAGTTTAAGAGGATGGTGGAATCAAAATCAAAGATGGAAATTTTGTTGTAGCTAAAGGATGGTGGATTCTTTCTTGAGGCAAAAGAAGGACAATTTCTCCTTAATATCTATTCTATTGTCCTACAAGTGTAGAAATTGACAACCATGTCAACATCCCTACACCAAATGCAAACATCTTTCCAACTATGAGGTATGGAAAAACATCCGATGCAACAACAAAGTTGTAATTGTTGACCACAAAAACAAGTATAAGACAACCCAAAACATGAATTAATAGACTTGTCTACAAGATTATCCCAATCTTTTATTTGAGATTTGGTAGAATTAACCTAAGAGGTTAGACTCTATCCAAAGCAAAAAAATCTCAAGTGACTCTAAGCAATCTACCAACAAAATCCATTGGTGATTCATTTGTTGGATAGCATTGAGATTGAAGGAAGGTAATAAGCTGGATTTGATTGAGAAATCCTTGAAACTTTGACCTCATACCATCGAACTTTTCTAAAAAGCCTATCCTTGGTTCTTTGAACTTTGAAGTATCTAGATATTGAGTAGATGAATTTTCCTTTGAATTGGGAACATCATGCATCTAATCTTTGGATGGAAAACCTTGAGGGGTGGTACTTAGTATAGATTGAGAAATCTAACCCTATGATTGTTGTTGAGTCTAGTAACAAAACCTTTTATAAGGTTGGTCTTCAATGATAAGGCCTCAATGACTTTAAGAATAGTGCCAAGCTTTTATTCAGGTGAATCAACCATACTAGTATCTACACCTCTCAACATCTTGAATTCACTATGGATATAGATTCAATTTAAAGGTAGATAATTTGCAACCTTTAAATACTAAAATTCTTAAAAAAAAGAAGGTAATCCATTTTCAATCAAAAAAAGATTTTTAATGTGATATAACATTAGTTTAGAGGAAGAGAATCTGCAACCTCTAAAATGTTTTAGTACTTTCAAAAAGGGAGTAGTCCACCCTCAATTAAAAAAGATCTAGCTCTAGTATTGTTAGTAGTAATCTTGCCAAACTATCAAGGACATGAGACTAGAGAACAAGAAATACAATAGTACACAAAGAATGTCTCTTGCAAAAGTAAATTGCACTAGATTAAAAGTTGAACAAGATACAAGATAAAATAACATTGAATGATTACTTGAACACTAGTGTTGACAAATTTGAGGAGTCCCTTATCTTGCCCCCTACTTATATTAGTGGTTGGAGTCCTCGAGGGAACTTCTAGAAGACTATGAAAGTTTTCTAAAAAACTATAGAAACTTTTGGCATACTATGGAAGGTTCTACAAGATACTAGAAGACTATCAAGGTCTTAAATGTCCGTGACAAGTGCGAGAGAATGAAAGAGGTGATTTATTCCCTTTTCTTATATTAGTTTCTTTTTGTATATGTTGTATTTAATTGTAATGTTGTTTACAAGTTGCCTTTATTGTACAATGTGGCTTGTATGAGTTTCTCTTGATATGGAAACATTAGGGTGTACTTTTTTGAGGGATCAACACTGTACAGAAGCATTGCCCAAGATTTCCCTCCAAAAAATGCTCTTAGAATTCCATTTGATAATTTAAGGTTAAAAAAGAAGTGAACAAATGAAATAGATAAGTAAGATGAGGAAAATTTTAGACACAAATTACTTCATTGACTAAGTAGATCATAAGTACCATCATCTAGAAGTAATTTTATTATATGTGACTTTTGTATGGTTGTAGAGTTATAAATAGTGATGTGATCACTAATACCATCTCTATGACATTAACTGCCTCTACACATTCCTACTCTCTTCCCTTGCATAAAAAAAAATCATTAGTAGGGAAAAACTTCATGTAGGACGTGAGCTAGGTCATTACAAGAAATCTGACCTTTGAAAAAGGTTGTGAATGTTTGATTTTCGGCAGCTACACAATGTGAGTATAGAAAAATAAAAATGTTTTTAGTCAGTCTAACGTGGCATTGATGTGGCCCAATAGTGCCACATCAAATCCGGAAAAAAATAAAAAAATAAAAAATCCCTAATTGCATCAAAATTATACAAGGGGGTGCAAAACTCGCAGCCTTTTGGAGGGGTCAGATTTCTTGTAATGTTGAGTCAATGCATGTGGAAATTGGGATGCTCGGGTGAGTAAGGTTCTTCTGTAATTCATTTTAGGGGCTCAATTTCACCCATTTTGGGCCCCTAATTGTGAATTTCAATGAGGTTTTGGCATAGGAGGTTGGTTGCTTGAAAGGATTGGATTAACAAATCAAGTTAGAACTATGGAATCTAAGAAAGAATGCAAATGGGTCAATGCATATATGCTTGAATGGGTGTATTTTGTGTGAATGACATGTGTTGTAATTTCTTTTAGGGACTCAATCTCACCCATTTTGGGTGCCCTAATTGAGAATTAGAGTAAGCTTTGGGGCATGATGTGAGTTTGTAATCATATGCATGTTGGAGGGGTGTATTTAGAGTTGCATTTCTAAAAGAGTAAATTGTCTAAGAGTTCATTGCTTGGAAGGCATTAAAACCCTATACATTCCCTGTCAGCCCAATTCTAGGTGGTTTTTTGCCATTTATACCTTAAATGAGGTGTTTGTTTTGTTTTGTTTGTTTGTTAAAATGAGATCTTTGGAACCATGCATCCTCTAGTTGCGTTTATGGTACCATTGAAAAGCTCTTTGCAAGGAGGGGTGGACAGACTTTGTTTTATGGTGTTTGAACCTATAGTCTGAGAGTTATTGAATTTCAAAGTTTTTATGAATTAAGAAATTAGAAAATTACTTTTATTTTTATTTTGGTAGTGGAAAAGGCACAGAACACACTAGTCTATACTTAAATGATTGAGATTATTTATTTGTTTGTTACAGTCTTGGGGGGGGGGGGCATTTAGAGTGTCCATTAGAAACCATGTGCAAATAAATTTGTGGACCCCTATTTACTTTTGGAATTTCAAATAAAATAAATATGAATATGAATAGATTTTCCTACTTTGAAAGTTTATGTTTTGAATTATTGATATTTTTATTTGTTATTAATAATTAGTTACAAATTTTTGAAGTAAAAAGATACATTGTAGAACTGAAAAATAACTTTTACACTCCTATATTATATAAGAAAAAATTGTATTAATAACGAACAAAAAGTTCGTAAAAAATAACTCTCTATTGAAAGCTCATTTTGAGTTGTATATTGATTTAATAGTCATCTGAATGTGTTCTCTATAATTATTTGAGTTGAAAAAGATGCTATTTTAGTTCATTTTCAACCACTTTTAAAAATCATTTCATATTTTATTTGGGTTGGAAATTTTGTCAATAGAAACCTATAGTCATTATTAAACAATGCTCAAAATTTTAGGTTGAAATTATAGTTTATTAGAAACCACTTGTTTGCATGTGGTTTGTTGTAGTAAAACTAAGTGCACCCTCAAGATTACAGTGAGATTTTCTGAATTGTGTATCCGCTAGTTGCATCCTTGGTACTATTAGAATATTCTTTATAAAGAGGGGTGCACAGGCATTGTTTCATGGCATTTAGACCTACAGTATGAAAGTTATTGAATTTCAAAGTTTTTGTGAATTAAAAAAATTAGAAAATTACTTTTTCACTTATTTTAATTGTAGCAATGACATATGGCACAATAGTCCTGGTGAAAACACCTTGTAGAGCACAAAACCAATGCTATAAGAGAAGAAAAGAGATGTATTGATTTGTTACATGACATGCTCAATGAATTCATATTCATTAAAAAAAATTGAAATCATCCATTGCCTAAAAAGCCTCATTCATTGTTCCAACAAGTAGATCCAAACACAACTAAAGTTGAGAGCAAATAAATGGTCATTTCAATCTAATGGCCTATATTTTTCTAGGTATTGAATATTGTATGCAAAAACTTGGTGGAACTTGGAGCTGGAATTGAATCTCTATAATTATTAAACCCAACTTGGCCTCCAAGTCGCACTTCTTTGGCACCAAAACTTCTAAAAAGTTTTCCCATTTAGGCATTTTCTAAATGCACTAAACCTTGACCCTTGGGTCAAAATGTGAAGCCTCAAGGCCCAATTTTCATCTCTTGACCAATTAGATTTTGAAAATTTGATAGGATTTGAAACGTAGGGCATAGTTTATTTTGTATCCTTTGGAAGACTTAAGAAAGGTATGTAGGATGGAAAAAAATAATTTAAAAATGTATTTTGGAAATTACTTAAACATGTTTTTAGTAAATAATGTTGGATATTCTGTCAATGTAGTATTTTTTTACTATCCTACTTAAGAAGATGATAAATCAGATGATAAATCCACAGATCACAACATAGTGTATTTTGGAAATTTCTAATTATTTACATTGAATCTAAATTTTAGCCATTAAAGTGATTTTTTAAGAATTTGAGCCTAAATAATGAAATTAAGCTTATCAAGTCTAGTTTCTACTATAATTTAAAATTTTCAAAAATTCAAAAATTGAAAAAATTTATTGTAATTTGAACTTTAGATTGTAAGCAAGGTATGTTGTTTTTCTAATTTTAGAATGAAATGGTAACTTGACTTTGACTGTAATGTTTAACACTACAATATAACCCCAATTACATACATATGAAAACTATCAAAAAAATTATAATTTGAAAAAATATAAACTATTCAAAAATATTTACTCACATTTAAAAACTATCAAAATTTTATCAATAAATTATATAAAGTCTAAATTTAGCTACATAGTGTTAAATTTGCCCTAATATTCATCACTGAGGGTATATTGAATGTAAAAATACATAATAATTATATGAAAACTTTCACACTATTTTTCATTTTTACTCAAGAAATTTCAAAATAATTAGATTTTTTTTGTCATATTTACTAATTAATTTATATTATTTTCTATAAAATTATAACAATGTTAATTTAACAAGAAATTAACAAAAGGTTTTTCTCATTCACAGACAACACATAGTGTTTTGTAATAAAAATATAAGATTAAAACTTTAATATTATTTAATAGGCTAAATTAAGATGTTTTACCAAATGACAATTGAACTGTTTTTTTGAAGATTAATTCAAATTAATTTTAGAAAATGATCAATGTTTTTTAGTCAAGCTAGAAGAAAGTGATCTTTCATTTGTCTATAGTAACGTGGGTGACATAGGTCATTTATCAATCAATAATGCAACATGTCCTTGAGATTTACAAAAAGAAATTTGGATCATGTCACAATTTATATTTTATAAGAAGTGGGCAACAATTAATGAACCATCATTATCATTTTGAGACCATCATCATTATTATTTTGAAATCAATGAAATTCTATTGCATATAGAAATACATATTAAGTAGCCCAATTGTTTATTTATGCACTTTTAATTTAACAATTTATAATTGGCAAGCTCTTCTAGATTTATTCATTGTTTTGAATTCAAAAAGTTGTGTTTTAATTGAAGGAAGTATTGGAGCCAAGTTGCTAAACCTAATTTTTTCATTATGTCACATGGAATATGTATTCAAAGTGTGTTTGTCAATTCTATTGTTGCTTATTGTCTTATTGATGCTAACAACAAAATTGAATTCATTCTAACAAGTTTCATTAGTAATCCCAAATTTTGGTGTGTTTTTAGAGTTTGTAGCTAAGTCAATAATTTCAGAGACGTGCATTTGTAAACCATGAACCAATAGTTGAACCTCAGTAATTTTGTCTTTGCTCCTATCAACCTCTATTCTTGTGTCAAACATTTGATCTTTAAAGGTTTTCCTTGTTTTGTTAGTCTCTTCCATATTGGCTATTGCTTTATCCAACTGGGATGCCAATTTGTCTTTCGCACATGATAAAGATGCAGATACCTCTGCAAGCTCTTCCAAGATTTTTGAAATGGTGCTTGACGCTCTTTTTGTCATTGTTTTAGAGTCAGAGTTGTCAAAATAATCACATTCAAGTCATTGCCTATAATGCAACATGCAATAATCTACAAAATATGTGATATTGCATATTAAACATTTTCTTTGCAAATCTTTATTGAAGAGGGGTTATAGAAAACTTGAAGGAAGAGAAAATAAGATTCATAGGAAGATATTGCTAAGGAGTGTTTCAAAAAAGAAGGTAAATCTAATCTATACTAGTACTCTTAAAATTCAATGGTATTAAAAAATTGAAAATTTTATTCAAAGAAAATTATTCCAGCTAATGAAATTTTTTTTAATAGCTTCAAACTTTGGTTGATATTGTTTAAAATACACAATAGAGATTGTCCACCTTGGTAAAAGAAAAAATAAATCTACCAATATTGTCCATCATAGAGACACCTCCTTACAAGGTAATGATATAATTACAAGAATAATTATTATATTACCAAGCATTTCTACAATCAAGACTACAATACAAAATTAGAATAAAATAGAATTATGAATTTGACCTAATAGATAGGTGATTAAAAAACAACCAATTTGAGTCTTTTCTAATTTAAATGATTAAATTCAAGTTGTCATATGAATTGACTTTTCTTAATCAATGTGGTCTACAAAATATGAAGTTTACACCACCCATTGATTAATTTACTTTCCTTTATAGTGCCAAATGAATTAACTTGAGTTGTACCTATTGATATCTCCTAAACATTGTTGGAAGCAAATAGGCAACCTAAAATAAGGTTGTCTTCTAGTGAAGCAATTAGCATAGTTGAATTTACCAAACAAGACGAACAATGAAAAAAATAGAAGATAAAAAAAACCCTTCTAAATTAAATTGATCTTTGAACTTATCCCTAAGCAAATTGTGCATGATAAGATGATTGCCAACCAATGATGCAAACAACACTTTTCTACTATGTTGGTTTGTATTTTTTCTTGCTCAGCTATCCATGGTGTGCTACTTGTGTGATGGGCAATGTTGTTGAAGATTTTGGGTGGCCTGTGGGCTTCATACCTATTGCAATAACAACTTACAAATTGTCCCTATGCAACCTAATTGACAAACTCTTCTACATCTTTTATAAAGATGAGAGTGTTGTGAAGCTTTCATCAAGAATTTTTTCTTTGAGTACATTTAAATTTTCAATGTAAACGTTAAATTTATCCCATTTCTAAGTGTTAATGTTTATCATATAGATCCAACATGAGTCCTTATGTTCATTTGTTCATATAGAATGCAAATATTTGTATGACCTTACAAGTTATAAGTTTAAGATGTGTTACTTTGGATTTTAGCATTTAGCTTATACTTATAACTTTATTTATTCATTAAATGTTTGAGTTTAAAAAAATTAAAATTAAAAATAGATTTGAAAGTCTATTGACATATTGAATTAGAACATTTAGTGAGAAAATTGAATCTTGTTAGTAGTAGCTAAATAGTCCTATGTATAAATTGTATAGAGAAATAATTTAGAAATAACCAAACAACCTCTAATGGATTGGAGGAGAAGGGTGAAGGTTCAACACTTGAAATTGTTAATTTTGATGCTTATGGTGGAACTTTTGAAATATGGCTAATATCTCAAACTTTGGTGTGATATTAGCCAAGGTGCTTGTGGAATGTCATATCTAATTCAATTTCAACTAGATTAGAGAAATTAGCTTGATATTATCAATAGATTAGAAGACAATAATATTTGAAATTTTAGGGTAGTTCAATTTTTTTACACTTTGTTTATAGAAAAGGGCTTCAATTGGATTAATTTTTAATATTCATAAAAGTACATTCTTTTACTGCTCTTCTTTTTTCATTCTCTAGACGCTTAGAAAAACTTACCTTTGTAGAAAAGAGAGGCTAAAGTTGAGGACCAATGTATTGAGTTTGTTTGTCTCTACTTGAGACCAAATTGTTTATTTTGTCTTCCAAAGCTACTTGATTCTATACCTTCATGTACAATACAACTCATTTACACTGCCACCATTTCTATGTGATTTTTTAGTTAAAAGTACAATATCAAAGATATAGTGAAGGATTTAAGGGCAATGATAATAAGAGTGTTACTCTTGTACAAGCTCAAAGGCCATGCAAACTTATCTTTTGTTTACTTAAGGTTGGAATATGAAGTATCACTTCTTGAAGCAAGTGTTGTGTGTATGAATTTTGAAGCAATGGTTTTTTTGTTGTAGGATTCAAATCCATAAGCACAAAATAGTTCCTATCATTATAATTAATTTCATTGGGTCCAAGGTCTATAACTGTGGATTTTGGATGTTTAGCATTCCATTTATAATTTAAAAAAATTTAATTTGTTGAACAAATCATGAGTGATGAGAATGTGAGCCACCACATTGGCTTACAATTTAGAATTAGGAAAATTAATACAATTTATTATAGGTGAAATTTTGAGTTAGGAGTTTTTAGTAGGAAGAATTAAGTCATAACTACAAATTAATGGGTTTCATGATAGATAGCAATGGAAATTCTATGACAATGGTGTGAATTTTAGGAAATGTGATTATATAAAAATGATATG
The DNA here is from genome assembly GCA_947034895.1 of Rhytidiadelphus loreus. Lineage (NCBI taxonomy): Eukaryota > Viridiplantae > Streptophyta > Bryopsida > Hypnales > Hylocomiaceae > Rhytidiadelphus > Rhytidiadelphus loreus. The sequence continues at coordinate 1,739,634 of OX344762.1, forward strand.
GAAATCCAAGGGAAAATCAAAATTTTTAATCAAAAAGACATTAAGTAAGAAATGAAAAATTAATTAAATTAGGCAAATGATTAAAATGAAGGAAATTGGAAACAAAATACTATGAGTAAGAAATTGCATTAGAAATAAATAGGAAATAAAAAATGCAAATAAAAAAAATAAAAAACTAATTAGTGGAGTTAGAATAATTACTAGGACATTATTTTTAGTAGTAGACATTCTAAAATAGGAGAAAAAACAGTAAAGTGGTGAGATCTACAATATATCAAGGAGGTTTACAATACAGTAGGTGTTTCACAATAAAGTAGTGCATTTTATAGTTAAGTAATCAATGCATTTTACAACAAAGTAGTCATAAACAGTTGAATAGGACAATATTCAATTTTTTTGTCACTTTTTTTTTCTCTATTTATAAGATTAAAAATATAAATATTAACTAAACCAACCTCTAGAACTTCTTAGATATTTTCATATTTGAATTTTTTTTAAATAGAGAATAAATCCAAAAGAAAATTGACCATTTTTGCCAACCTAAAGGATCTTCTAATCAACGCGTTAGTACATCTTGAGAAAAAAGAATTCTATAACCTATGAGTTGATATAAAGAAAACACATTTTGGACACATGTGCAAGAAAGAAAGTATACTATTTAAAAAAAAAATTCATTCTATTTATATAAACCAAATTGATGACTTCATATCCCAATTTATAGCTTCAAATTTGATTTTTTGGTCCACAAATAGTAATAAAAAACTCTCACATGGTAAATGTGACATTGAATTGGGGATTGTTGAAAAAAAAAAATTATTTTTTATAAACATGAAAAAAAAGAAAAAAGAAGTTCAAGGTGTAGAATGGTCTTATGTACTTAATTAAGAATCTCAAGTCTTTTGGAGGTATAATGCAAAAGTTATGGCCAAAAAACATTCTGACCTACAAAGCATGAGTGCGTGCACTAGAAGGAACCTACATCAAAGTTGATGGATTTTGTTAGACATCCAATGTAACAATTGTTGTTTTTATGTCAAGAATGATGTCCACTATAACATCTTCATGTTACAATGAATGTCATTGTTGACATAAAAACAACGGTTGTTACACAGGATGTCTAACAAAATCCATCAACTTCGGCACAAGAAAACAAAATAAACATGCGATCCTTCTAGTGGTGACAAAAAAATATTTCAAGTGTATCTTGCAATTGCTCCACAACATACCAATTAATTATATTAGCACAACTACACGTTATTTAGACAAGTATGATGCGGGCAATGAATGAACAAGATCACAAATATATTTACTAAATTGGAATTTCATTACCATTTCATTTGGGTTGATACCAAGTTTAGAGGGATGCATGCTCACAAATGCTAGTGGTACAGTTAAGCACAATGTTTGTTCACTTTGTTGAGCATTTGTGTCAATAAAATATCTTTTCATGTGCACCATGCCCTGATTTAGGGCTTTTGCAAATGGTGTCTTCATCAAATATTACATTTGTATTCATTGATATTTGATCATATCTCCTATATTGACCTTTACTACAAACAACAATTGGTCAACTCATTTGTGAGGAATGTTGCAGTATGAATGTGTAGTATAGAGTGTAGAATTTAAACTATTTTAAGAGAAGATTTCAAGTTTAAAAAGCAAAGAATCCTATAATCGGGTGCCAATGAGGACCTACATAATGAAATCCTATGTAGAAGTGAAGAATCCTTTGTAATGAAATTCTTTGGTGTAGGGTTGATGTGAACAAAACTAAATTTAATAATATGAATTAAATATCTGGTTTCAATTTTGTTCGTCTTTTTGATATAGCAATGGCAAGCTATATTTTTTTAGCTATTATTATTTTTAGAACAATCCATTTGTTTGTGTATTATATGCACATTAGTTGACAATGACATAAATTTCAATTTTTAAACCATTTAAAAAATTGTTTAGGGTATAATTGTTACAATATTAAGAAGACTAGTTCTTAAATTTATTCACATATAAATCAAAGGTAGAAATATGATTTAAATAAATTGAATTGTCTTTAAGATATAGACTTTTGAAATCTTTTCTTTGATAATGACCAAATAATCACAATACTTTGATGGCATACGAAGTAGAATTTTCATTTCATTTTGTATTTTTATTATTAAACCTACTTGCAAATTTCTAGCACAAATTTCTATTCAAAAATTGAAGTCATAAAAAATAATTAATTTTTTATAGATATAATTAATAAAATAATTACTTTTTTAAAGATATAATTAATAAAATAATAATTTTAATTATCCTATAATAAAATAATAAAACAATAATTTTAATTATCCTATAATAAAATTAATAAAATAATTACTTTTTTAAAGATATAATTAATAAAATAATAATTTTAATTATCCTATAATAAAATAATAAAATAATAATTTTAATTATCCTATAATAAAATAATAAAACAATAATTTTAATTATCCTATAATAAAATAATAAAATAATAATTTTAATTATCCTATAATAAAATAATAAAATAATAATTTTAATTATCCTATAATAAAATAATAAAATAATAATTTTAATTATCCTATAATAAAATAATAATTTTAATTATCCTATAATAAAATAATAATTTTAATTATCCTATAATAAAATAATAATTTTAATTATCCTATTATAAAATAATAATTTTAATTATCCTATAATAAAATAATAATTTTAATTATCCTATAATAAAACAATAATTTTAATTATCCTATAATAAAATAATAAATATTTATTTTGACCTCAAGATTTAAGCTCAAAATTGAAACACAATTTTTATTTTAAATTTAAAAAAAATTGAGTGCATTGAATGCATAGGAAGAGGGCATAATTTCCACATTGTAAAACCTAATAAAACCTTAAATACAAAATTGAGTGTTTGGTACTCTAACATAATATATTCACAATTTTTTGTACTTTAAATTTTTTAATCAATGATGAAATAGGATGTTTTAAAAGTAAAAAATTCACTGAAAGTAGTATTAGTGGATAACATTCTGAGCACAACATAAAGAACCATGACTTTGACAATACAAGTCATATAGTTGCTTCAAATGCAAAAAGTTCTATATAAATTTTAAAAAGTCGATGACCATTTTAGTCTCACTTTTGAAATTCAAGTATAAAAATGCATACTAAAAAGTCTCACAAAACAAACAATAGAACTACACTATTTGCAACCAATAATAAAGTGAGAATTGGCTACATCATCTTCACAATTTGTTGAATTGCCTACCAACTATAAAACTCTTGGATCTCTACAAAAACCAAGTGAGATCTAAGGTAGGAGGCTCGAATGTTGGAGGGTCATTTAGAACCGCTCATGTAGACTCACATGTAATGGACTTGAGGTGGTCTTCAAATGGACCTTCTACTGTCATTGAATGGATCAATAAAAAAAAATATTATTTATTGTAAGAGCGAATCATTCGCTTTGCTTTCCCCATTTCTCTTTAAAAGCTGTAAGTGAACGATTTATGGACGACCTATGGTTAGAAATAGGGACTTATGACTCATCTTGTTTGAAAATTCATAAGTAGTTCAAAAATGCTTCAAAAAATACAAAACGGCTTGGATTGTGCACAATAGTGTGAAGTTAAATAAAACCTAACCGAGCTGCTATTTTAGTAGTTCATTAATGTTTTTGGAAAATTCTTTTTGAAGTCTAGTTTTAGCAGCCCAAATCGATTTTGATTAAGATTTTTGTATTCAAGATTTTGTGGAAGGGTGTCCATTGTCCCCAATGCTGAGAGTTCTTGCAAATGAGCCCCAAATATATCACATGTTTGGGGAAGAAAACACTCATTAGAAATTCATTTTAAAATAATTGTAGAGTGAGAAGCCACAAATTGATTGGGGGTTTGCATGTTAGGTCCTTTAACCTCATTTTTTTTTCTTCCAGTGATCAACTTTTTAGATTTGACACAAAAAAAGAGGATTGAAAGATTTGAAATCACTTTTGCAATTTTAACACTTTCATGATCAAACATTACAATCTTTCAATCCATAAGTGATATCATTGTGTTTTCTTTTCCCATGTGATTTCTAACATGTCTAGTTTGAATTTGTACGGTTACAATTCAAAAATAATTGTTGCCATATTGGTCTAGATAGGGTTTTGATTAACCATGAACTCGTGAAAAATCAACTACTCACTGTGAGCCAAATTTTACATATATCATGCACTAGAATCCGTGGAGAACATTGGTTAATTACATTGCACGTCTGGGTCAAAACGACGAAAAACAATTTTAACAAAAGAAAATCCCACTCAATATTAAGGAATTAATTACGTACAATATTAATTAACCCCATCATGAATCTCCACCCGATGCAGAGAGAAATTGGTTGACGAGGGGAGGAAATTAAACAATCATGCACTAATTAAATTAAGCCTCAATCATTGTCGATCAATTCCGCTTGAATGGCGGCTGTCAAGAATCAATCAAACGTTCAGCGAGGAGCGGCAGCGCCATCGTGGAGATGAATGGCATGAAGTTGAGAGATCAGAGGTCGACGACAACTGGTGGCATGGAACTTATGGCAAGTGAAACAGGGTGAATTGCGAAGTGGAAATGAGAGAATTAATGAAGACTGAGGCAGTTTGAGGAGGCCGGCAAAGTTCTCACGGCAAGTTCTTCACCACAAGTTCTTCACGTACGCACTCGAAGCACTTGGAAGAAGGTGGAGTGGGAAGGGGATTCCAAAATAAGAGCATCCGCGCACTCGTTCAAGCTCATCAAACAAGATAAAAAAATCTCAAAAGATGCAGTCATTTGCAGGAGAGAGCAATTGAAGGAAATAATAGATCAGAAATCAGAGGTGTGGCAAGCTAGCACACCCTGAAATTTAATCAACCCTCAAATTAAATCCATTACAAATGGCTGCCAGCTAGTTCACAAGAACGCACCCACCCACCTTATCAATTACAAAAATCCTATTGCATCTCTAAGCGAGGGTGCGGATTGATTGACCCTGACTGGTTTTATTGATTCACAAAATATATTCAGCCCTTGAAAATTATTCAAGTGGCGTAGTGCACCCAATATCTGCGGCTGTCTAGATTACTGTCTAGACTTATACATATTAGCGCCGCGCGCGCGCCATGCATGGTTCTGCGATGGGTCTAGTATTCCTTGGCGCAGGTTCCGGCTGCGCAGTCGCAGTTGCCGCACTTGCCTCCATTCTCCTTTGCGCAAGTTCCTGCCACGTACCACAGTGTACTGTACATCAATCACCAATAGCACCTGCCATTCTTTTGAGAGCAAGGAACAATTTCATCAACATGCCGATGTTTTAGTAAATTATGCAGATTGAGAAACAGATAGACATTCTAGAAATCCCAGATTATGATATGCGTAGTTAACTAACTTAGATCGATGACTAACTTGTAAATTAAATACCTGCAGCGCAATCACAGTTGCCGCACTTGCCACCATTCTCCTTGGCGCAGGTTCCTGCGGCGCAGTCACAGTTGCCGCACTTTCCAGTGTCCTTGGCCATTGTTGCGAGGTTGTTAAGCTAGTATCTGAAACTGCACATACATGAACAGGGAAAACAAGTCTTGCTTAAGAACTTCTCGATCATAAAGATCGAATTCGTTCGCTTCTCCACCACTGGACGGCAATGAAGATAATAAAATCCTCAATTTTCGAAGAGTACCGGATACGGAAAATTGGACACCATCAGTATATCTACACTTTCCAACTTAGTTTACTCGAACAGAATTCTACGCACTATAATATGCAACACTGTAAGTTGTGTCAATTCTGGTACGTGTTGTATGATCGATTCAACATGTGCGGTGAAATGTCACGCTTCAACGCGCCGTCGTTATTAATAATTGTGACAGACAGAGCACAAAGCTTTAAAATTTAGGAGAGGACTCAGAAAGTGCCAATTTCTTGGAATTTCCACATTTTAAACAAACACAAGGATCATGACCATACCTCAAAATAAGTAGAATAGTGCCGATCAGATGATCTGCAAAAGATACAAGTGAGAGTCTACACGTCAGAACCCTTTACAAACGCGTGAATTATAGAACTGAGAAAAATATAATATAACATATCAGCAACAGCAACGATCTCGACATGCCCTCTCCAATGCATGTTACAAAACTGACATTTTTGTCAAATCAAAATGCACTTAAAAAAGCTAAGCACAATGCACATGAAGTCCAAGGGGTTTCACAAAAGTGGTACACGCTCGCGCGCTAGTCTGTATAAAAAAACTCTCATGTCCCTCAAGTGTCGTAAGCTGACGGGACCAAAACTGCAACCGGCTCCAATTAAGAGGAGTCAGCTAGCTATGGCGCTCTATCCTGTCCAAAAGAGACGAAGCATCATTGCAGACAAAATTAAGTGGGAGGAAGAGCTGGAGACGACGGAGCGACCAGAATTGAGCGCACCACGTACTGAAAGTAAGCTTGGCGAATGGAAGACAGTCCGAATGATGCTCCAGACTTCCACTTGCTCCCATTTTATACATGTGGCCAGGCTTGGACTGGGTCTCTTGCATCGATCTCCGTTTCTCACTTATTTGTCATCCAGCACAAGTTGCGCATTAATTTGTGTGGGGTAGGACAGACATCAGGATCTGTAACAAGCTAGCTAGGTGGCGTACTGTCTACACAACTATCTTAGATGATTCACCATGGGCACGTTAGGACTGTAGTTCTCCTTTGCCTGCACAACGACAGTGAGGTGAGCTTAATCAATATAACATATGCCTGTCTCTCTAGTAACCTACATAGCTATGGTCGGCCATGGTATCAGCTAAAACTTTTAGGATCCGGTACTGTCTCTTATTGAAACGGCTGAACCCTCACTACTGTTGGTAACAGGAACTCATATGCTGCAGCTCTGGCAATAACAGTTACACTTTGTTGACCTTCAATTAGTACTTAAGTTGGAGGAAGTACAATTCTTGGCAAAATTGGTTGATTGGGATCAAATGGCCAAATGGAATCAATCAATGAATCATGGGTGGATGGGGTTGTCTGTCTACTAAGTTACCTCTTCAGTAGGGTCAGTTTGCACAATGAGTCAATGACCTCCCGGAGGGCACTCATGGAGGGATTTCGTAAGAAATCGTCTTAAAATGTAATGCTAAACTTAACGTAATGCAATTCAATCTCAAGACAGTTTGGCTAGCTCTTGAGCTTATACGGAACTACCTATAGTCTGAAAGTGAACTCTCAATGAAAGCACACTCCAACATACAATTCAAAGTGTTGTAACTTTTGCATCCAATGTCCGAATTCAATAAAATTTGTTGGGAAATTTGAAATCTCTTTTCAAATTTCAAATATATGGTAAAATTTTCAGATCAATCCAAGATGTACTGATTTCTTGAAAGCCAATCGAAGTTCACAGGTTCAATTTGAGTTCACCAAATTGCATTCAAAGGCTGCAACTTTGAGGGCTTATATCTCCTTCATCCAATGTTCTTTCTCAATAAAATTTGTTGGGTTATGTTACCTTTGAAGTCTAGTTATTGTGGTAAAATTTTCATGTCAATACAAGTCGTTTTGAATTTTTGGGAGCAATTCAAAGTCCTTAATCCCGACATTTTTGGATTACAATGAACTTTGGCAGCTTGTTTCTTCTTCATACTTGGTCAGTGTCCAATATTTTTTTTTGGGAAAAGTTGTGCAAACCAATCAAGTTTATGTGGCTAAAATTTCATCTCAATCCAAGAAGTTTAGGAGTGACTGAGAATCATTTTAGTAGAAGGAGGTTCAGCCTTAGATGTGTTTTTTGCAGCTTCTCTTCATATGTTATTGACATTTGAAAGCCATTTTGCAGACACAATAAGTCAATTCCATGCTATTTTCTTTCACCAACATGTTGTACTCTGGTTTTGAATCACTTTATAGTTTAAAGTTTTTTCATTTGAGTTGGTTTAGAAAATCAAATTTCACCTCCAAATGTGTTGCTAGAAAAATTTTAGCGTCCTTTTTCAACACTAAAACATTATAATCTTGCAATCTATGCGGTCAAATGACTCAAAATTTGATTCACATCATCTACAACACATACACTACAAGATTTTATGGTTGAGATCCCTATAATTTAGTGAAATTTAGATCTATAACACTTCAAAAGCAATGATGTTCTTGAACTCAAACATGGCTTAGGCAATGAAGGGTTAAGTAATGCTAATTTCATGATTTCATGATATTGACATAGTTTCATGACATTGGCACTTTCAATATTGAGTGCCTTAAAACGTAAACCTTAAACCCTAACCCTAATCAAATCTAAAGTAGATTACTAGACCAAATTTTAAAACAACGTAACCTTGAGAATTGGAGTTTGGGACCTTGGTCTGAATTGTGTCAAATTTAACAAAATTGACATTGAATGTTCAAGTGACGTAAATATATACTTTCCTCTATTTATTTTTATTAATAATATAGTGACTATAGACCAAGTTGTAAGTCAATATGAGATGCTCTCTAGTTGTAGAGTAATGAGAGAGGTAGCAACTCAATTACAAATTGGATTGGCTTACAATATGGCTACAATTGTTTGTAATTCCCAATGGCACTAGCATGTGAGCTTAGAAATGTGTGCCTACAAGTTTTGAGCCTAGATGTAAGTAGATATTCTACAACTATTGAAGGTGTCTATAACATACATATTTATAATATAAGTATCCTATAACCATGGAAGGTATTTATAACATAGGTACCTATAACATAGACACCTATAATATAAATATCTATAACCATGGAAGTTGCCTATAATATAGGTACCTATAATATAATTAGGCACCTATAATATAAACATCCTAGAATCATGAAAGATGCTTATAACATAGGTACCTACAACATAGACACCTATAATATAAATATCCTATAACTGTAGAAGGTGTTTACAATATAGGCACATATAATATAAATATCCTATAACTATAGAAGGTGCCTACAATAAAGGCACATATAATATAAATATCCTATAACTATAGAAGGTGCTTATAATATAGGTACCTATAACATAGGAGCCTAGGTAAAGATCTTAGGCTCACATACTAGCAACTGTGGTAATTAGCCAATAATAGGGACTAAGACATGTAGCAATTAATCATGCCAAATCTAGACAAGAATTATATAGGTATCTTTGTGTTCTTTACCAACAAACCCATTATGTCGATGCATTTAACCCCTAAGTGCCCAAGCCATTCCAAGTGTGTGTTTTTCTATCAAAAAAGAGCATGGGCTTATAGTTATCCTCAACAAAGCAAATTGTTTGTTTTTTCAATATTTAATCATATAAATGTTTAAAGAGCTTACTTACTAGTATGCATACCAATTTGGAGTGCAAAATTGCATAGGAGTTGTGAGATAATATTAAGAAAATAGTATAAATTCCATATTTAATACATTGTCCCTCCCTACAATAACTAATATAAGAATTGGGGGAGATTGGAGGTAACATGAACAACTAAAAATTGTGTTAATACACTAAAATGCACTTTCAAAAATCTTAAGTTCAAATGAAGAGCTATCAGATTTACTACACAATCCACCTTGCAATTGTTGAAATGCAATTTTTTTTATAAGTAGAAATTGCAAATAATCCCAAATTAACAATTGAATGTCCAAATTTTCAATGGTGAAAATTATAAAAATACTTTATTCTTTTTGTTTGGACTATTTTCAAAGCAAATGGTTAAGTACAATTTTCTTTTTATCTCAATTCAAAGTGAAATTGGCAAGCTTTGCATAAAGCCAAAAAATCAAGTAAATTTTGTAAGCTTTATGAGGCTTTACTCTTCCACTAATGGTACATACATGCCTTTGAGGACCTTTTAGAAATCAAATGTTATCTTTTTCAATGAAAAATAAAAGCTTCCTTGAAAACTTCCAATAGTTAACCTTCAATATTGCTTGTAAAAAGTATTAGAACAATGAAAAGAATTTAATTGTTGCCACCAAAATGAGGCTTGAAATTTTCTGAGCCACCATATATGATTGTTCAAGTAGTTAGGAATTAGGGGTTGCCAAAATAAGGTCTAAAATAAGGTCTAAAAATAAGGTCCAAAATTCCACTTCAAACACAATTACTACTTATTTTACAATAAGCGGTCAAGCTTTCATCTTCAAATTATCCCGACATATCTTTTGAGGGTTTATGACGCACAATAGATTTCATTTTAAAAACAACCTCTTTGTCCTCTACTCTCATTGAATTTCAATGAAGAAAGTCCTCCTTGTTACCAACAAAAAAATTCTTGATGGTCTTTGGATTTTACATTGAACTTTCTAACTAACATTGGATATTTTCTTTTTCTACAAAAATTTGGTCTTTCAATTCTTGTTGAATTAGTCAGGATAACTAAAATTGATATATTTCTATTGATTTTGGCAATCGGTGTTGTCAATTTTCAAGATTTTCAACAATTATCATTATGATTTCCTAAAATCACAATATTCTTCAAAAACAATTAATTTCTAACAAAATTGAAAAGGGACTACGGTAGGTATTTTTTGCAATTGCCCCTTCTTATGCAAGAAAGTCAAAATATATCACAATGAAGGAATATCCAATTTTATTCATTTGAAATGCTTTCAAACAACTCCCCCTCTAATTTGAATAAAAAAAACTATTTTTTTTCCATCCAATAGGTCTTTTGATTTTGAAATCATCTACAAGATACCAAAGATCCTTTCATGCTCTTAGAGTTAAGGTCAACAACATTTATAAGAGAGCTTTAGAGTAGGAGCCCATGAGTCTAAGAGCTTGGGAGTTTGAAGTCTAGGGTCAAAATTTGAGAATTGAATGTCTTTTGTCATAAAATTGAATAAAAAATTAGAGTTGGAGATCAATTATCAAAATATTTCTATTTATAGTATAAATTTTCATCTATCCATTACCATATAGAGAAATAAAATATTTGTGTCCTACTTTGCATTTGCATCTAAATCCATAAATATATATGAAAAGGGACTATAAAGTTATTTTGAGAACTAAACTTCAAGGACACTAGAATTGATGCATTTAAAAAATAATAATAATAAATTGATTGACTATGGAATGACATTTGGCCCCAAATGTGTATGCCATCCAAAACAAACTTTGTTAACATTTTTTGCAACTCCTCCAAAATCCAACCCAAATTTTAAAAATAAATTATATATCATTCTAGTCCAGTCATTCCACTGAATTTGAGGAAGGTCCTCTTTAGTTTGTTGTCTGACAATGTCATGCTATTGTAGAGCCATTAGAGAAGATTTCATAAGAGGAGATTTTAGGCCTCTAAGAGAGTGTTTCGGGTTGTTTCCTATGTTGTAAACTACAGCAGGGCAACCAAATTATTAAAAAATTAATTTTTTTAATTATTAATGTTGTCTGACATGGAAGTCTCTCTGCTAAGTCAGACTAGAGTTGCAACCCCATTCTTGAACTGTAGAAACCAGGGTTGCTACCGTGCGAGCTTGAAAGCATGAGCTTGTGAGCGGGAAAAAAAATTGAAAAAAAGAGTGAGGTGCCCATGACCGTGGATGTACCTATGACCGTGCATGCATTGAATTTGCATTGAATCTGAATGGTTAGGCCCTTTTTCTTTCTCCAAGCTCGCATGCTAGCGTCGTTGCTGTAGAAACTACATGAAACTCACTGTCTCTTAGAGGCCTTAGAACTCCCTTTCTAATTGTATCTAGTAGTGAGACTACAAGTGTCACTATCATATTTTTTTTTCTATTTGTTATGAGCACTTTAGGTTTGGAGGAAATGCTCAAAAAACTAAATACTTAATTTAAATAAACCCTCTCAAAAGTCAAACCTTTAAACGTGATAATAGGATTTAATTCCACAATAATTAAATATGTTTGTAAAAAAAATGTGCTTGCAAGATCTCTTTCTAACAACCTTGGGGTTAACATGCATTCTTTCAAAGTAGAAGGGGGGGGGGGGGTAATATAAAATTTAGTATAATATTCCTAATTCCTTGATGTGATTTCCTTAACAAGTAGGATGCCCTCCTCCCTCCCAATTAGAATAATGCACACACACTATTTTAAATCCTTGTTGGACAAAAGCAAAGCAAAAAACAACTTCAATAAAACCTTCCACATTGGATCTTCGAAAGGAATAGTTACCTTTGGGGGGGAATTGAGGGGGTTGAAATTAAGCCTATTTAGAATATTGTGAAAAAGTCAAGATTTAAAACTTAGCCAAAAAGTTTGTGTAAACATAATGGTGGAAAATCTTCACCCTCATAATATTTTGAAGAGAGGGAAGCAAAAGTCCCTCAAAAACAATATTGAAGCACTCCAAAAAATAGGCTCAAGGGAAAGATCATCCATACAATAAGTCAAAGAAGTGTTATAGTTTATTTAAAGAAGTGTTATAGTTTATGACCATTGATTTCAAGCCTCAAAGTCCATTACTCAATTAATGAACCATTGCTGCCATTTTTCAATTACATATGAAGGAAAAATTTTGTATTTATTTTCAGAAATGAAGTCATGTGTCTACTACAAGTCATAAAATTTTCAAATTTTTTGGGAAATTTTTTAAATCACTATGAATTTTTTTTTAAATGTAGAAAATTCATATCAATTGCAAATATACTAAAAAAATGTCAAAATTCCACCCATAGATGTATATTATAGTGTATAATACCATGGTATAAGCCAAAGTTACTTTATCATTCTAAAATTAGAAAATCAACAAACCATGATTGTAGGCCCAAAGTTCATATTGCTATAAAATGTTGAAACCTAAGAATTTTTCAAAATTTTGAATTGGAATATAAACTTCACTTGATAAGTTTGATTTTGACAGTAGTTAGAATCAAATTCAAAAAAATATCATTTTTATGGCAAAATTTCACATGAAGTGTAAATAGCAAGAAAATAGTCAAAATACACTCCAAGAGTGATCCATAGATTAAGCATCTTCTTTTTCATAAAAGTCAACAATACTATAATGAGGGAAGTAGAAATATTATTCATTGAATATGTACTCAAGTAACTTTTAAAAAAATGTTTTTTTTTCCATCGTACAATCTTAGGTGAAGTCATCTATTGGACACTTAGTGTCCCAGCCAAGGCTTTTTTTTCTTTTCATTTTTTATGAAGTGCCAAAATGGCAATATAAAATGTTATGTGGTGCTCTAAATTTCAGCATTCATCCATAATTTGGATAGAAAATATCACATTTGTACATTTCACCTATCTCTAACTCTTTTTTCATCAACAATTTGGTGATTTCATTTACGATTTCTTTTTTTAATTTGAAGTTTTTTGGCAAAAACTTTACAATTCTTTTGTCATTTTTTAGCCAAATTATTTTTTTCTGGTGCAATCTGGCACTACAAAGCCAGAAAAAAAAAAGCCCTGGACTGTCCGAGTCAACCTTCTACTTAGAGTTAAAAGCAGAAGCTAGCTAGTCTAGCGGCACCAGAACATTAGACAGTTCAAAATTGAGGAAACTTAGTTCAAGATATGATGTCGATCAGGAAGCAATATATGATAAGTCTATTTCATGAATTTCACAACATTGAATCTGAACTGTGGAAACCATACTTGGTGGAAATTTTTCATCCATGGCACAACAAATGAGTAATGACGCCAAACTTGTGAGTCCGCGTTCCGATTCAATCCATAACTTCGAAACATTCTAATTCATGCACTCCACATAGAATTGAAGAAGATGCAAAATGTCTCTGACTCTGCAACTTACATTAATTCTTCAACCCATCTAGCTTGCCAGGTCCGATCCCCAGCCGTATCATCGGAGATGTATTCAAGGTCAGTTACAAGCAATTATTCGTTTTTGTAGTATTCTGGGAGTAGAAAGATCGCCAGAACATTTGAATTCAATGATCCACACGTATACAGAAGACATCCAAGTCATTTATATGTATATCACTACTGAAGGGACGGTTGCCGAAGGCTCCAAGTGAATGTGATGCAGTCTGTAAGCAATGACACAGAGAATTGAAATCAATGGAGAACGCAATCATTTTATGCACAGAGAGATGGATCAGAAACTGGGAGATGGGAGTGCTAAGGAAGCACAGTCACACCCTGCTATTGATCAAAATAGTAATTTTATCAACCCATGGCAATTCTGGCCAAGAGCCAGATTTCAAGCACGAACCCATATATTTCAGTATCGCTCCTATTCAGAAGGGTCCGGCTAACTGCTGGGTGTTATTTACTGAAAAACAAAGCACAGACTATGTATTCATCTCTGTCGTCCACCAACACTATCTCACATGATTCCAAGCACAAGCTTCTACATAGATGGTACACGCTGCGTCTATATATGTCGCACACTAGTAACCATATCATACGGAGCCATAGACCCGAGGTCTATTCCTTTGCACAAGTTCCAGCGGCGCAGTCACAGTTGGCACCGCACTTGCCATTCTCGTTGGCGCAAGTTCCTGCCAGAACCCACACATGATAAGTTACCGCCTCAAATAAGAACAAGAGGCACAAGAATAAAGGAAACTAACCAGGAAATTGCAATTGGTGAATCTCACTTAGACGGACACGCATCTATATTTTGTGCTCCCCCCCAAAAAATTCAAGAAATTGAAATTTTAGCCCCAAAATGATATCAAATCGCAGTTTGGACCATTGCAATTCTGTCGTACTAGGTCTACACGGAAAGGCAAGTGTTTAATTAGTATTCCAAATCTGGAGGCTATTACTGCATGCTTAAAAACAGGCTTGGATCTTGATTTATATTTGTGTGCCGTAGGATTACCAAACATACCTGCGGGGCAGTCACAGTTGGCACCACACTTGCCATTCTCATTGGCACAAGTTCCAGCTGGGCAGTCGCAGTTGGCACCGCACTTGCCGTTGTCCAAGGCCATGGTTCCTGCTGAGTAATGGAAGCTGCAAATGCAAAGCTCGTTAGAGTATATCCACTTCTCTGGGTTACCACCGACTCTACTGGCTATGGCGAGTGATTAAGTCGATTAAGCTTCAATCTCCAAACAGTCATCATACTTCCAAACTATGAAATTCAATACATATAACTTATCCAACATGTTTTAGGCCAAAATTTACAGTAAGGGGACAACAGTCAAAAAGCATATCATCAAAAAGGGAAGTATCATATACCGGGTTAGACGAGCACGATGGAGCGGAACAAATAATCTGTTGCATCAAACACACAAAACCCGTTAGCCACTCTTAGCCATAGTGAATTCAAGGCTACTTCAAGTGCATAGATATGTTAACAATTACGCAAAGGTAATTTGTTAATTCATGGAACCCTGTACAAGTTGATCTCAAAACACACAAAACCCGCCATGCCGACCGATGAGAGTTACAATAGTGAATGTAACGCTATATGTACAACTGCATAAACTGACAAAACAATCTCAGTATCTAGGAGGTAATGAATGGGATCCCCTGCTCTAGGCTACACCGAGGCGCTACATACAAGATGATCGATCTCAAGAGTCTGAAAGTCCGGCTATGGCCGTAAATCTAGTACATGACTATTCATACCAAACTGCTCGCAAGAAAGACGCAAAACTTATGCACAAACAGAGATGATGAGACTGAGGGCAAAAGCGCCAGTAACTATGAAGGAGATGAATCTCGAGGATCTCACCACCGGCTCTGGAATGCGCTGCAAACTTCACCGAAAGAGAAATAGACGAATGGTGGAGGTAGCCTATCTTGTGAGCTAATTTATACTTGATGGTCAACACTGTTCATGGCCCCCCACCCCTGTTTCCCTCCCACTTCACGCCAAACTGTTGAACTTCAACCACGTGTGCGTCCATAATATCAGTCCCTCTAATGGTGGTTATCCCAATTCAATCAATGATCGTGAACCTTCCTGCTGACGTCCACGCACGGTTGGCTAAGTTATATGATACCTTACTGTTGATTCCAAAGGCTTGATTTTGGGCCTTTGGGGTGTGTTTGGATATTCCTGCGACGTGTGATGTCACTCGCTCATAAGCTTTGCATTGGGCGGAACTGTGGAAGTCATGCAAGGAGTGAGGTAAACCAGGGATGGATTTTAATTTAATGTTTTTTGTTCTGAAACCACGACTAGCATAATTCTCTGCGGATGAGCTTGTGCCTCCACGACTCCCCGTTTCTCTGGATATATACTGCACACGGACAGGCAAGGAAAGAATCAAGGCCAGCAGAGACACAGTACGCTAGTTGGGAATTGGATCTGTCCCCTGAAAAGCCTCGGTATGATAATGTGTAGTAAAACTACCAGATACTGTACTCTAGTAAGTTAGAAGTACGATCCTTTATGAAAAAAATTCTGTGTTATGGATTATGGATAGGTTATTACTGTGCATGCAAACACCCAGTTGAATCATGCATTATTTTTTTTTGGGGGGGGGGAGGGAATCATGCATTTTTTGAGAGGTTGAAACAATATTCCAATTGATTTTTTCTGGGGGATATTACCTCAATTGTGAGATCCTTATCGATCACAGCAACCAAGAAATGCTCACAGCACTCACAGTTGTCATGTTTGGATTACACTCAACCTTCTCTAATGACGCGCTTTATAATTGCACATTTCCTGTATATATTTAACGCAGGATCTATCATGTTGTTTACAGATGCTTGCCCAGGCCACTTCAAGTTTCACAAGTCAGAAATCATGTGAAAGTGCATTAAAAAAAGCCCAAATACTTGTCCCGCAGGAAGTGATGTTGTTAGAGACCACTTAATTAATTGTACTGCTCGCCTGAGGCTTGATCCAGATTATGCGGACATGAATATGATCAGATTATGATCAGATCGTAAGCAAATTATTTATGAACAGATTGTGAGATTGGCTTGCACATCAACCCAATTTGAGATGATGTTGTTAACGTTTTTAACTTGGAGTTAGTCAATCAATTAGTCTGACGTGTGAAGAAACGGTTTCTCCACGTACTTATGGTATATTAGAATCTCTCTTGACTCTTCTGATTTGATTCATCCACTTCAGTTAGTACAAGTGGTGAACAGTAATTCGGAAAGAAACCATATTTAAACGTAAGCTGAGTTTTAAATGATTGTCAAGTCAATTCCAATGAATCATTCAAGGTTCTCAACCCGATTCCCCCCGTGAATCTTGCAATCCAACAGCGGTTGTTGGAAAATTAAACCTGGCCCTTGATTGAGATGCCTGGTCAGTTCTAATGACGTACCTGACCCTTCAGTGATCGAATCAAAAACCACCGTTACGTAATGAAATGTACTCCGAAATCGTGTGACATATTATGGATTAGGATATGCCAGGCTGAATTCAAGAGTGACCGACTGAATGTTCTTATTTAACATTAAGTTAATAACCAATGCAGCAGGGTGAATTATAGGGTACTGTAGCTTAAGCCGGGAGTACTATACGTTTAGCCAGATGCATCTTGTTGATATCTTTTTAACTGAAGGTTAATCCTTTCACAACTCCAGAATAGATTATTAGTCTAAGCGTAAGATAGAGCGGATAGAAAAATGCTTGAATCCATGGTCAGAATGATAGCACACAGCACAAGGAGATCACTTAGAAGGATCACGTCACGTAACTCAGTAGCACTCGTTCCAACAATTAAGGCGGTATTCGATTCAATTAATTAGAAGCAACTTCGTAAACTGAAACTAAATGAAAACTAAATGAAAACAGTTTCAGTTTAAACCAAATGAAAACTGGCCGGAGATCCCATCGGCATGATGAGCTAGCTTTGGGATCTGATCGAGGCAATTGAAAGTCTAGCTAGCACCGGTCCCCCAGACAGACTTTTTTATAATTTCTTCTTCGAGAACATTCCAGTTCACTTCTTCTCATCCATAACTTAGCTACAAATGGATGGATCTCTGCACAAGGTTCAAAGCGCAATTTGTGCAAATATCAGGGCTACTGGAGAGGCCAGATGTTGCCATCAAAGTTGGTGATCAGGGAAAGGCCACCGGTACCCAGTCAGTCTTGGCCGGGGCCAGTTGCTTGGATTGTAAGGTACACAGCAATCACAGCTATAGCGATTATGTTTACTTTACTTTGAAACGGTTGCCTGTTGCCGTCTCTGTTCCTTGCATTGTCCGGATCTGACTCTTCTTTTTCCCCTAGACTTTCAGTGGAGTGACGAACAGGCTATCTCATTCACGGCAAAGCTGTTAGGTGTCTCTGTTGGGAGAGCCCACACGCACAGGCAAGTTTTAGCTTCTATTTATTTATTGGCTCTGGACCAAAAGCTATGATACCTGACGATCGAAGTTTGTTGGCTCTCGACCAAAAGGGAGGGAGCAGGCTTTGCTACCTTGAACAAGTTTGACCAGCCAACCTTACTTGAAAAGTGAGTCAAGGTTACATGAAGAGAGCCTCTCTTAGGCGAAAATGCTTGCTCTTTATAGGGTTGAAAGCTAGCTAAGGTAATGTGCTCTAAAGGCAACCACTAACATAAAGATACATTTTGCTTTCTTCAATGTACCCAATAGTGTACATTTCAGAAAGTGATCGCTATTAGTAACCACTGCATTTCAACTTCAACTAAAGTAGACAAGCCTATTACTATCTTGATGTGCAATCTAAATATCTTGGGGCCAATTCCAAGAGGGGCGCATATTTTTAAGAGGTGTGTGCTTGTTTCACGAATCAAATCCAGGTGAAATTATAATTTTCCAATTAAAACTGTAATTTATGTGAATTTTTGAAGTAATCAGCCTGAAATAACAGAACCGCCCATAGACTAGCTCCTAAAATACCAAGGTATTTTTTGGCTCTGAAACCACTGAAAACTGTCATTTCTGCTGCGATCACCCAAGAAACCAAAAAAAACATTTTTTTTAGGATCTAACCGTAGGATCTTTTAATTAACTTGTCTTATATCATGTGGTAAAATTTTCATGAAGTTTGACCGTATAGATTAGAAGAAATTAGCATTTGAAGTTGGAAAAAGAAGTTTTTTTGAATGCTGGCCTGCAATTTCAGATGACTTTGACCGCCATTTGTGGATTTTTTTTGCACTACACACCATAAAGTTAAAAAAATTTATGTTGAGTATTTGAGTTGAGAGTTGGGGATAAAAATTTCAGAATGTCAAAACTTGATTTTCACATATAAAGAAATTGTTAAGTAGAAGTAGGTCCAAAATTGAACAAAACTCTAAATTGTTAATAGCTCTAAGATGGAATTGAAACATCATAATTCCAATGGTGAGACTCTTCTTGCAAGCAAACTTTATCCAACCAAAAAAAAAGATTGAAAAAAAATAAAAATTGCATTCAGAAATGAATTCTAAAAGTTTTTTTCTTCTGAAGATGAGTAGATTGCCCGAAAAATGAGATTGTCCATAACTTTCTCATTATTAGTCCAAATAGTATGAATCAAAGCTTCAAATGTAGACAAAAATATTATCTTTCAGAAAAAAATTAAAAATTAAGAAAAATATTTTTTTGGTGTTTTTTATTTCTGCCCAGCAAATTGCTTTTAAAACTTTGGGCGGCATAACTTTTGCTCCCGGGCACCAATTGGAAAAAAAATTGTGTTTTTAGAAAGCTGATCTGATTTAATATCTTCAATAAAAGTTTTAAAAAATTAGGTCAAAATTTGAGGTCACATGAGCCTGCCCGAAATCCCAAGTGTCCCCTGAGGGGACTTTGGTACTTTAGGGGCTAGAGTCATAAACACCCTATCAACAACCCATAACTGCCTTTCTATGTATCTATTAGCACTTAAGTATCCACCAATCAAGGATTGACACATTATCCCATGTTCACATTAAAGCCAAAATTTTGTCAAATTTTGTTAGAATCTTAAATGGTTTAGGATATTTCCTAGATAGATTTGGATGGGGCAATGAACGCAATTGGGGCCAAATAATACGTCATAAAATTGGGAAGCAAATAGTGATGGACTAGTCTATCTTAATTCCTAAAGGATCAAGGCCTTTTTTCTGCCAAAAAACATTCAAAACTCCCATTTCTATAGCCAAAAGTAAAAAAATTTCAAAATTGTTTTTCTTCCCACATTTAACTGTATGATCTTACACCTAACTAGTATGAGAATGTGTAGAAAAAATTTCAAAATTTTTGACCGCATAGATTGCAAGATATCTGCGTTTAAAGTGAAAAAAACAAGTTTTTCAGCACATTGCGCGACTAGATTTTTCGACTTTGAACATTTTTAACTTAAATTTTTTGCACTATAGAGTTTTGAGATTTAAATATTTATAGTGAGAAATTGAGTTGAGAGTCTAGGAAAAATAAATAAATCCAAAAGAACTTAATTTTCATTCTTAAAAAAATTGATAAGTAGAAGTAGGTATGAGATAGAAGGAAAATCTAAAATATTAATATCTTTTAGATGGAATTAAAACACACTAATTCCAATGGTAAGATTGTTCTTCCAAAAAAACTAAACCATGTGGAATTTTTTTTTGAAAAATAGCAAAAATAGCATTAAAAAATGAATCCTACAAGTTATTTTTTTCAAGAAGATGCTCTAAGTGCCCGAAAAACAAGATTGTCCAGAACTTCCTCATAACTAATCCAAATGGAATGAATAAATCTTTCCATGTAGACAAAAATATAGTCTATAAGGCAAAAAAATTCAAATTCTTTTTTTTGAAATTTTGAATTTTTTTTTGCTACCCCTTGTCCCTTGTTTTGAGCTTATTTGGACATAACTTTTGTTCCTGGGCACCAATTGAAAAAAAAAATTATATTCCCACAAAGCTTATCAACTTTTCTATCTTCAAAAAAAGTTTCAAAAAATTAGGGAAAAATTTCAACCTATAGGTACCTACCCGAAATCCTATTTGTCCCCCGAGGGGACAATGGTCCTTTAGGGGTTAATTCCAGGAAGGTTCAAAAAATATGAAATAACTTGGGTTAGATGCCAAATGAATTCCATTTTTCTTCCTACATAAAATTATGGAAACTGTGTCAAAGAGTTTAGCTTCCCCAAAATGCAATCAGTTCGTAAAAAGTCGCTTTCAGAGGAGACTACTTTAGCATCAAAATTCTGGTCATTCTCATCCCAATCCCAACTAAAACAATATCACACTCAACCCTAAAGTTGTAGCAATGAGAAGCAATCAAAGAAAAAATTGGCCAATCTGTGTTGAGATATGATCCAACTTACATTATCCTTTGCACATGGGAATGATTACTTGAATGTACATTGATACAAATTGATTTCTCATCACTCTGTTAGTTTTAATGAACATGTTGTTATTACTATGGCTAGTGACGTGATGCTGATGGAGCTTTGGTACGGTATTGAAAGAATATGGCTTGCTAATTATTACATAGAATCGGGGACAAAAAGATCCATTCCTCATTGAGATGCTTCTCTACATAGTCAAAGCTTTTCCAAATTTTAGAATCAACTACATATACTAAAAGCTTTGAAAGAGAGATAGAAAGGTATTAAATTTTGAGGTATAGCAAACAAGGAGAAGCGATAATAAAATAAAATTGAAATTAATAAATTACTATCACAATTGGATGTTTATAGAAGTTCGTTTTAAATTCACCACCAATCTACCACCAATTTAATACAAATCCTTTTCAATATGTAAGGTTCTCGCTTGATTTGAGGCACTTTCAAATTCTAAAGAGAAAACTAAAGCCAAAACAATGTTGTTGGATATTGATGAGCATGGCACATTCCTTGGGAA
The DNA here is from genome assembly GCA_947034895.1 of Rhytidiadelphus loreus. NCBI lineage: Eukaryota > Viridiplantae > Streptophyta > Bryopsida > Hypnales > Hylocomiaceae > Rhytidiadelphus > Rhytidiadelphus loreus. The sequence continues at coordinate 1,761,288 of OX344762.1, forward strand.
TTATAGATGCAAAATTGTGCTCTACTAGGGGTAAAAGGACGGTAGGACACTATTGCCTAAACCTCAAATTTAACCCTTTAAGTTCCTTGACTATGTTTTCATTAAAAATGCTCTAAAACATTTTCTTTTACAGATGTAATTGTAGGATCTTGCAGTATGCTAACTTGAGAACATGTGAAAAAAAATTCAGAAATTTCCACCGCATGGATTGCAAGATATAAGCATTCAAATTCATTGAAATTATTTTTTGGCCTTGCAAAAAATAGGGCAATTGTACTTCAAAAGCTCACACTTGTATGAAAAAATCTCCAAAATGGTAGTGCTTCTTTGGATTCATTCTTCGAGGCAAGTTGGCTTCATGCTTGAAAATTTTCAAATCATTTGGAATTTTACAATATAATAAATACATGTTTTTCTTCTTTCTTAGCTTTCAAAATATGTACTTAGTTTCCAATTTGATGGAAAATTGACTCTATAAGAAAGATCCAAGTAAAAAATGGGATTTTTATCCACATTTCTATTCTAGTATCTAATAGGTGAAAAACATCATGATTAATAATTTGAATTACTTCTATGATTAAATGTAAAATAATTTAATTTAATTTAAATTAAAAATTACATACAATGGCTTTCAAAAGTGTTGAATCAAATTTATTAGTAAATTTGTTTTTATACAAGTAAATTTTTTTCAAGATTCTTTAGTAAGTGGAATGATAATTTCTTTTGAAATTTTGTGGTAACAATTTCATGAATTTTAAAGTTTTATGGAGTGAAATATTGCTATCCAAAATACAACTCCCCAAAGCACCTTAATTAGCTTGGTAGACTATTTAGCTAGAGCTTTATATTTCACTCTAAACTAGTCAAGTTCATCATAAAATGACAAGTCCACAATTAAATTTGACTCAAGATAGGTCTTGTAATCTAAGTTTTGCTACTTTGCAAATATCCAGAGAACTAGTATAGGGGTCCAAAATCTAAGGAATAGTCACATAAGTCTAACGTTTTGTGACTAGGGTTACTTGTATTGGAATGAGATTTACTATAATATTTCACAAACATCCAGAAAATATTCACACACTCTTACAACCCACAAGTATAATTTGATTGTCAATCCTTTAAATAATGCTATGGATGCGTGAAATGCAGTCCCAGTCTTGTCTAGTGGTCTAGGGGAGTTTTTTTAACAATTTGTCACATTTGACCACAATTTGTCATGCTCATGATCTACTACTAGATAAATGCAAAGATAATAATTATATAAATATATTTATATAATTGTACACATATTCCTTAATTATTGGTGATTCACGTTACCAAGATAATTTGTCTTATCCCTAGCTTGATTACTAGTTAGATGAGTGGAAACCAGTCCTAGTTCTACAACAATTTGTCTCTATCTAATGTAGGGGGGGTGTAATGCAATCACTAAGCTTAGTGTTATCTGCACATTCATAAACAATTTGTCAAAGTACAAAATTCCCCCAACCGAGGTAACATTTCAAAGGCTCCAGATCTAACTGCCAACCTTTCCAATTCAAGCTAATTCCCAAACCAATTGTCATCACTTTCCTTGTATTTGTAAACCAGTTCAAAGCTCCGAGTCTCTAAAAACAATTTATAACTGCCTTGAAGCTACCCCTGGTATCACCTAGGAAGGACAATTAGTTAGTCAAGGTTCTTACTATGGTAGAATACTATTCTATCATTCAAAATTTACACATTCACTATGATATTTGAATTAATTAATTACTAATTCACTACACCACTTCAAACTAGAACCTTTGACAATTTGTCTATCTTTCCAATCATATCTATTCAAGTCTATACTTCAATTTGTTAATCTCATTCAAACCACAACATGTTTGATAACATTTTCTTGTACACAATCATATGATTCAATTCACACACACAACAAGTGAGTTCAATGATCACCTTTTGACCAAGTATTGGAAACAAATGTTGTATTGTCTTTCAAAACTCCTTACAACTGGACACTTTTAACCAATTGATTTACTATCAGTTTCCACATAATTCCCCAACTATATATTCTAGTTCAAGTGCATTGACAACTAGTTCCACAATTATATAATCAATTTTGCAATCAAAGACAATTAATTATGAATCAACTTACCAGGTTTAGACTGATCTCTACTAATACTTCATGTTCTTGACTTCTTGCACCCACTTGATTTCTGCTTGCGATCCACATATACTTCATTCTTCCGCTTCCACCAACTCTTCGATTGACAAATTATTGAGTATGAAACCATGTTCCAGACTCACACAACTAATAGTTACAAACGAACGCTATCCCCTCATTCACTATCAAGTCTTAATGGCAGATTTATTGTTCAATGGACTAAAATTATTCAACTCAACGCACATGACAATTAGTCACACAACACAATTAAAATATCTAATTAAATCATCCAAACACAATTACGCGCGCAAAGACATTAGATGTGATTTACCTACTGGGAAGGGTTGTGAGTTCCCAAGTAGGGAACCCCCGAAATTGGCCAAAACTAGCCGTTCGCGAGCTCTGCTAACCTGGCCCAGAGACTACTACGTCGTTTTTTTTCAAAAATAAAATAAAATAAAAAATAAAAAATAAACTTTGTTTTTCATTTTAAGAACTTTAAATTTTTATTTTTATTCTTTTTTGGAAAAAAAAAATCTAGCATCCACGTTCAATGGGCCTCAGGGGAACGGAGCTAGGAACAACCCTGAAATGGCCCTTTAGCCCCTTGGATCCCATCTAATGTACACTTCACTACTTGTAACATCCACACACACAATGAAAGATTCCAAAATCAACTCGTCAATTTGTTACAATCATGCAATCAAATGATCCAATCACTAGATCAATTTTACAAATTCAAGGACAATTTGCTACACACCACAGATTCAATAAATTCCAGGCAAAAATATCCAATCATTGGATCACAACAATGTACAATAGCACTAATGGGCTAGACAATTAGTTTAAAAGATGATTTTTATTATAGAATTGAAGGAGTTCACAATTTATAGAACAGCTTAACAACTTAAGACACGAGAAAATTGACCAAGAGAGTGAAAGAAAATTGACAATTTGTCTCTCTTAAGCTATTGAAAAAATACAGATCTTTAATATCAACTGATGCTAAGACAATTTGTCACCCTTCCTATCTAGCCTATTCAAAGCTTTCAAGATCCTTCGTCTATTTGTACATTATCATCCATTTCCCTTTTTCTTTCTGAATACAAGTAGTAAGTAACTACTTTATATACTACCGATGACAATTGGTCAAAAAAACAAAATTTCTCAACGCTCACAAGTCTTAATATCAATTCTATTAGGACCATGTTTTTACTAGTGGTGAATTCAACAAGCTCGATGAATTTTTATCTCCATCATTTTGAATGGAGACAAAATTATAAGAAGTTTGTCGAACTCACTATAATTCCCCATATTGAATGATTGAATAAGAAATTGTCTTACATTGAGTGTAAATGCAATTCAATCTCAAGACAAGTCTAGCTAGCTCTTGTGGTGCCCAATGTGATCTTTCTAGTAGGCACCCCCTAAAACGCTACAATTGGCTATTGATGTGCCTAAAACGCACCAAAGAATGTAATATTTTTTTGTAACAAACATGTTTAGGAAACTCATTGCAAGTTTTTTTTTGTTAGGAAGGGAGACTAATTTTACATAAGGTAAAGAACTTATTGCTACAAGGTATTGAACCTACAACCACACCATTTTGTGTGGATACCTCACCACCATCACTAAGTAGTTTAGAGTCATCTTGAATTGAAAGAACACAACATTTGGATACTATATGCAAAAGTCATAAAAGGTCAAAGTTTTTTTGGTAGAATTTCTAAAATATTTTCTTCCACATAGGCATATATTAATTTTGGAAATGTACACACAAGATGATGGCAGATTTGAATCAATGTTGCATTTTTGGATGCCCACCTTAGAGCTATTAACTTAATGAGCAAGTGAATTCAAGGACACTCCAACATAATGGAGTTAAATAATATTAAATTCATTATATTGAACATAATTTCATGACATCCACACTTTCAATATCAAGGGCCTTGAAACCTTAATTCGTAAAGGACCAAGCCCAAAATCCCTCAAAACTGCCATTTCTATAGCAAAGAGTAAAAAGTGTTGATAATTGTTTATTTTGCCCATCTAACTGTGGGATCTTACACCTAACTAGTATAAAAATGTGTGGAAAAAATTTCAGAAATTTTGACCATACAGATTGCAAGATATCTGCGTTTAAAGTGAAAAAAATAAGTTTTTTAGCACATTGCGGGTCTAGATTATTTGACTTTGAACCTTCTTAAATTAATTTTTTTGCATTTTAGAGTTCTAAGCTTTAAATATTTTTATGGGGAATTGAGTTGAGAGTCTAGGAAAAAAACTTCAAAATAACTTAATTTTTATTCCTCAAAAAAATTATTAAGTTACAAATAGGTATGTGATAGAGGAAAAATCTAAATTATTAATATCTCTAAAACTCAGGGGGGGGGTCATTTAGAGTGTCCATTAGAAACCACGTGCGAACAAAACTTTGGACCCCCTATATACTTTTTGAATTTTAAATAAAACAAAATTAAAAATATATGAATAGATTTTCCTACTTTGAAAGTTTATGTTTTGAATTATTGATATTTTTATTTGTTAATAATAATTAGTTACAAATTTTTGAAGTAAAAAAAAATACACCGTAGAACTGAAAAATAACTTTCACACCCCTATATTATATAAGAAAAAATTGTCTAAAAAATGAACAAAAAATTCCTAAAAATAACTCATAATTGAAAGCTCATTTTGAGTTGAATATTGACTCAATGGTCATCTAAATGTGTCCTCTATAATTATTTGAGTTGAAAAACATGCCATTTTAGTTCATTTTCAACTTCTTCTAGAAATCATTTCATATTTTATTTGAGTTGGAAATTTTGGCAATAGAAAGCTATAGTCATTATTAAACAATGTTCAAAATTTTAGGTTGAAATTATAGTTTATTAGAAACCACTTGTTCACATGTGGTTTGTTATATTAGAACTAAGTGCACCCTCCGAGCTCTAAAATGGAATTTAAATGCAATAATTTCAACGGTGGGATTGTTTTAGGAAGCAAACTAAACCACGTAGAACTTTTTTTTTGAAAAATTGTAAAAATTGCATTTGGAAATGAATCCTGTAAGTTATTTTCTTAAGAAGATGCTCTAATTGTCTAAAAAATAAGATTGTCTATAACTTTCTCATAACAAATCCAAACTAAATGAATGAAAACTTTCAATTTAGACAAAAATATATTCTATGAGAAAAAAAATTCAAAAAAAAAATTCAAATTTTGAAATGTTTTTGCTACCCCCTTTCCCCCATTTTGAGCTTATTTGGGCATAACTTTTTTTCCTAGTCACCAATTAAAAAAGAATTTATATTTCCATGAAGCTAATCAGTTTTTCTATCTTCAAAAAAAGCTTCAAAAAATCATGACAAAAATCCAGCTTGTAGATACTTGACCAAAATCCCGTTTGTCCCCCTAAGTTACAACAATTAGTCTACAATGAGCTTCTTACTTGGGTTGAATAATTTCAAAACATTCTTGAATGGTAAGGCAAGTACCTTAAGTTCTACAACTCTACAATGAGCTACAATTTCACTATAGCTAAAATGTATTATTTGTGTTAGTGGTCCACAATATATGGACAAGCTTCTATTCAATTTGTTCTATAGTGAAAAGAACCTTGATTTATGGAAAGAAAAGGGGTCGGGCCTTGAAGTTCAAGAATGTTATGTGTTAATACAATATAATGTAAGTATAGGATACTTAGATACAATTTTGTTATATTGACACTATTCAGAGGTCTAAAACTCTAACTTTCTAGATTTTATGAAAATTTGGATTATTGTTGTAGCTTTTCCTTTATGTAGAAGCTCCATGGTGATGCTCATTGAGTTCATAAAATGGTGATTTTTCTACCCAATTCCAATCATTGAAACCCAATTCTTCATTGTGTGCAATTTATACTACCATATGTCAAGATGCAAGAGAGAAAAATTATAACCTGAACTTGAATTGGACTTTAGTCTTTAATGGCTTTGCTTACTTTAAGTACCTTCAATGGTTGACTCTAGTTGAAAGAAGAAGAGACTTTAGATTGATGAAAGCTACCTCTAGAGACTATATTATATATGAAGAAGTTTGAATAGGTCCATATTTGAAAATCTAGGCAATGGTGTACATTGTACTTTGTCTAGGTCAATTTCAAAAATAATTAAGCAAACTTACAAGCATGTCCAAATTTTGTTAAATTTATAGAGCAACTTCAATATAAAAAATAAATAAAAATTTATTTGGAACTTCTGGTTGTTTGTAAAATTGGAACTCCTAAATTAGAATTTTTTTCATTAATTTAAAAAATGATATTCAATACAATTTGAATTCCAAAATTATACCATAGTTCAACACTTAAGTGTTGGATTTGACCTAGCTAGGTGTACAAATATCCAATACAAGATGACCCTTGATACTCTTTATAGAAATACCCAAAGGTGAGACATTGGATAAAGAAAAGAAATAATTTTATTACCATGTCTACCATTAACTTCATTTTCCCTCAAATTTTCTCCATAATGAATTAACTAGAATATATTGAAGCCTAAAGGGGTCACCCATTTCCAACTGTCATCCCATTCTCATAGCTCAGGTTCCTCCATTTCTGATAAGCAATATTGTAGGTGATAGCTCACGTACAACATGGCCAATAGGAGCAACACAGAAATATCTAGTGGGTGTACATTGAAAGCTACAATGATCACCTACATCGATTTTGCAAGCACCCTATGGTTGGAAATTGGTTTGCCTATTGTTCGAAAATGGGACAAACAGAATCTTTATGAAAAAAAATTCATGATAATTTTATTTTTCAGGAAAAAAATGTCAAAAATTATAAAATTCTTCTTAAATCTGTTTTTCTACAGGGAAATCTTTTTCCTCACCCTCCTCCCCATGCCACAAATAGGCTGAATTGCTTAAGTGGTTGGAAATAGGTCGTCATCCTAATACCGGATGTAATATGGTTGCAATATTTTAATTCCTAAAATTCAGAGGTTCCATGACTCTCTCTCTCGCTGCCTTCAGTTAACTTAACTTAGGGCGGGTATATACACGGCCTGGGGCCGGATGGAAGGCCGGCCCGATTTGCCTCCAATCCGGTCCACAATCCGGCCCCAAATCACCACTCCGGCCCTAGACAATGTAAAGGGTTGAGGCCCAATTCTAAGGCTGAATTCTTGATTACTATGCTCTTGGATTTTTGAAATGCTCAATTAAAAAAATCTAAGACATGCATCTTTTCCTTTCTCTTATTATTTTTTATACTTTAGAAAAAAAAAAGTTTTTCTTTTCTATTTATTCTATTTCAAATATAAGAAAAAAAAATTTAGAATTCTTTAGACTTTTCCTTTTTATTCCTACTTTACCTATTTCAAAATGGAAGAGAGAATTTTTTTATTTTTTTTAACCTTTTCCACTCTCTTCCTATTTTTTCTATTTGGAAAAAGGAAGTTCTTTGACTTCTTTTAAACATACAATTCAAGAAAACATGTAATTTTTTTTAATCTCTTTTTCAAATCTATATTCTTAGTTTATTTTAAAGAAAAGCATGAAATTTTTTATTATGAAAACTTGAATGAATTCAATGATAAATGTAAATCAGATTTTACCATACATGTTATTTCTAGTAGCATAATTTTTCCTTACCATATTCTTTTTTCAAGTATTTGTCATCAAAATTGATAAAAACACACATTATCTTGTAGATGTCAAAGTTTTTGGCATAACTTCAACAATGACTTTCATTTACAGATTTGTGTCTGTATAAAAAATTTACTTATTAAGCATGTAATTTATCAAAATTAGTGTCTATAAAATAGTATGTAATTTGTGTCTACACCAAAAAAATTAATTATTAATACCTCATGCAAAAACAATTGCAAAGACATTATTGTTACAATTGCAATGGTTAATAACAATAAAATTCATTATTAATAATAAAATTCATCATTAACAATAAAATTCATCATTAACAATAAAATTCAGTATTAACAATAAAATTCAGTATTAACAATAAAATTCAGTATTAACAATAAAATTCAGTATCAACAATAAAATTCAGTATTAACAATAAAATTCAGTATTAACAATAAAATTCATTATTAACATCTTGTAACACAGCATCTGTATCACAACATGACTCAACTAGATGGGATTGAGCTCACAGTTAATAAAAAATGTAATAAAAAAGAAAAGAAAAGCTCTTGCATGGTAGACGGTGGAGATTTGTCCGATCCAACGGAGGAGACGAATGTGACACCAATCCGACCCTAGATGGGAAATCAGGCCACCAAAACCCGCGGCCTGATTGCTCCCTTGAGGCTGGATGGTTTGGTGCCAAAACCATGCCACCTAAGCTGACACATAGGATGAGTGGTGGTATCAATTTGGCCCTAGTATAAAGCCCTTGGGCCGGATTTGGAGAAATTGAGCAATCCCATTGGTTCAAACTTGGAGAGTTCCGGCTGGCCTTCAATCCGGCCCCAAGTGTATACCGGCCCTTAATTGTGTCCTTTGTCTTTTTCCCGGGGAATCTTTGCTGCTGCACATGCTCTGGAGCTGGAGAAGGGCGCTGCATCAGTCAGTTTCTTTGCCACACGCCACCTCATGCCAGATTCGCAAAGCAGTGTTTCCAACACACGCCACTTCGTTGTCATGACTGACTGAGGAGAAAAAAAAATCTGTAACCTTTTTAAATTTCCACATAATTATATGAGTAATCAAAATATTCAATAATTCAAATAATGAATGATTGATAAGCATCGAACAAGGGTAATGGGATGTTCAACATGCTGCCAAACTGAAAGCTTGGGAATATTTCTGAAATTAGGGTTTTAAACTAGGGTTCCAGGACTGATGAAATTTTCTGTGTACTACGATCTTATTACAGAAGGTGAGACCACAATGCTCAGTTGCAGAAGCATTTGCTTATTGTAGGGTTTTGCAATCCAGGCATCGGGGATGCTCATTTGTAGAAGCATCACATCATGTTACAGAGGTTTCATGTCTTTCGAAGCTTGGAATGATCAGTTGCAGAAGTGGTTTTTTTTTATCCTCTGTAATGTAAGGTTTTGCATACTGATGTTCCTTGTCTTTCGAAGCTTGGATTGATAATCTACTGCTTCTCCATATTTCCACTCTCATATGTTCTCAATTGCAAATAAAAAAATTCCGTTCAGTCACTTGACCTGTGACTCCGTTGAATATTTTCAGTTTCCCCAAATTAGGGTTTTGATTTGGTGGAGGATTTATTTGCGAAGAACGGAGGAACTGGTGAAGTGGGACGGTGACCAAGCACACTGCCTTCATGTCGGTGAGTATTGCGAGCGTTTTATTTACCCTTTTCTAAGCATGAATGCCACGTTTTTTAGATTGGCTTATTTACTGCTTATTGAATATTTTGGGGTGATGTGGAGGTTCTGCAGATCACAAATTATAATAGAAGTGCACTGATTTCCACGGTGGGCAAGAATTGCTTCGCCATAGCTTAGTGATCGTCGTCTCGATGTAAATTTTCAGACGATTGCGGCCAACTTTCAGCGCATCTTCAAGATTCATGAGCAGCTGTACATTGGCCTCTCAGGTCTTGCCATAGACATGCAGACGATGTTTTCTGCCTTTGGTGAAGGTGCCAGGAGTGGATGCAAGCTTGTTTTCTGACACTTATCTGTTGGTTCCTGTACACAAGCAGCAACGATTGAACTTTCAGTTGCGAGAAGAGCGGAACATGTGCCTGGAAACCTTTGCAAGTGGTTTCAGCGATCGTTTACGAAAAGAGGTAAAATTAGGGTTCTCAACGGTGTTTGCGGAGAAATGGTTATCAATCTGGCTAAATTCAGCCACGTTTGTTCTTGAGGTTTCCCAAAGCTATAGAAATTGTGAATTCAGATTTTAGTTTTAGCACACTTTTAGCCTTTAGGAGCTAATTTCCAACTCCAAGTGTGAAGTGATGGTGCGAAGTTGTTCAATATTGCATGCTAATTTTTATCTGGCGCTATGATTGGTGCAGATTTGGACCTTGCTTCTATGAGTCTGTCATTGCTGGACTGAACGATGACGGGACACCTTTCATCTGCACAACTGATTTGATCGGTGTCAAGTAAGGTAATGCACTTCTCCCTGCCTTCTTCAATCACTTTGGTGAGGTCATTCGCTGTGTTTCACTCGGCAGCGGATCATACTTGTAAGGAGACAACAAGGCTTTCGAGGTAGTTAATAAAGAGTCGTTAAACGAACGAAGTGCAGCGATTGCAGCATGCGAATCTGAAGCATTGCTCAACCCCTAAGTGCCCAAGTTAACAAAAGAAAGGCTTCTGTTTGGAACCCAGGTTTCTAATAGCCGATTGCATTAAGATTACATTTTTGGCGCAACTTTCTAACTTCCTTTGCTTTTGACGGAGAATACTTGAGAGCAAGCTCGCTCATTTTGAACTGCTGTGCAGGCAGCTAGCAAAGGACTTCGTGGTGCCCGGAACTGCTTCGGAGTCGTTGTAGGGTGCTTGCGATTCTATGTACAAGCCTGATTTGGTATGGCAGACGATTCAAGCCCTTAATTCTACTACATGCTCGGCTGTCAATGAATTGAGTTTTAAACATGAACATTCTTTTGTCTCTTTAAAGCGTGCTATACGAGTGAATTAAGAATTGGTTATGGATTGAAGGGTCCGGAGGAGCAGTTCGAGGTGCAATCGCAAGCACTTCTGTGGTCAGTGGATCGGGACTGCATGAGTGGATGGGGTGGCATTGTTCACGTCGTGTAAGCATCATACCCCTGCGTGCATGCTTGCTACACCATATATTTTATTTCGTATCACTACCTAAATCAAGTTTCTTTAGGTTATAACGTTTTTACTGGACTCTTTTCGTTTGGCCTATTTGGCATAACGTAGCTCTAGCACGACTCATTTTAAAGGGCTTCTTCAAACTCAGTCAGTGAACATACGTGTAATAATAAGTTATTGCCTGAAGTAACCTGGTTTAAAATAAAGGGTGTACTTGTTCCAGATTATTTCTCCTCCGCTTGGGTGTTTTCAAATTATTAATCTCAAGATGTTGGCAATGATGTTGTTTGTGCAGAATACCAGACCAAGTGATCACCAAGACCTTGAAGGGCCATATGAACTGATCGAAGAGCATTGCACGTATCCTTGATCCTGTTTTAGATTATCGTCATGGATCTCTTTCAACTCAAAAAGAGTTGTTGAACGCGAAGCAAGATAACTGTCAGTTATCTGGACAACTTTAGTCGTAATATGATAGGTCATCATGGCAATGGAGTATTGTTCATCTTAGTCATCACTTCGGAGCCATAGGTGTTTGCATTTCATGTGAATTATGGGCACGACCATGAAACAATTGGAGTCAATGAGTCTGAGTAGGATTGCAAGGTCCACTTTCTCCTGAATTGTGCAGTTCTGGCCGATACCTTGTGCTTGTATTAGGTGAGATCCATCATTTGTGGGGCAGGATATGCTTAGTGCAGGGTGGGCTTCTATAGAGTATGTAGGTGACGATATCCTGTATGAAGTGTGATCAGTTTGGTGCTGACTCTTCTGCCGAGCTTGAGCGTGGGAATCTTAGTAGTGGAAAGTGAATAAGGGAAGACAGCGGGTTTTCTTTTGCACAATCTTGACCTCATGTCAATTGGGAGGTGTCCATTGCAAAACTTGATTTTCTAGTGTTGGAGATCTTGGAGATAACACTCAAATAAACTAGAACTTGGGGAAAAAAATCTCTTTTTTAATCTCTTTTAAAAAATTTATAGAATTTTTTTGAGATCCCCGTGACCAACCAATTCCTTGAACTAGGTATATTCCAACCAATTTTAAATTGTTTAAGGACAAAGGTAGACCACTTTTTTGCCTCATGTTGTATGTTAAAAGTAGGGTGCTTACAATAATAATGTTCAAATGATATTTATTTATGTACTATGGAATGTTGTTGTGCATTCTTTGGAGGGTGTTTCTTGTTTGAGGGCAATGCATCAAAGACAAATGTATCAAACTTGTAGGGCATGTTTGACATAGATCATGATACACTTGAAATTTTGGAATTCTTTTAAAAAATTAGTTCAAAGGAAAATTCAAATTTTGCATAAAAATTCTAAAATGATTAACATGAGTTTTGAGTTTCATTGCCTATAGAATATAAAATGTAATGTGCAATACTTGCATTGCTATTCTCATTTGAAATTCAATTCCAAAGGATGTCTTTACAAATAATTCACAAGGAGAAAATACACTTTGTCTTTGCTATAATGTAACTACATTTCAAATCAACTAAATGAGCACTTGACCTTACTTCCATTACTAAATTGTTGAAATTATTGTAAGATCTTATTAAAAGTCAAACGAGAATTTCAAATTCTCTTTACATGTATTTGCTAAAAATAATATGAAAATATCATGAACTTTTAAAGTACTGAAAATAGGTGTACTCCAAAATTGACCTTAAACTCTCATGCCTAAGATATACATTTGCTTTCTGTAGCTTTAAAGCTCCAAATGTGTTATCCCTACGGAGTCTGTTAATCACTTGTAGGAGCATACAATGTGTAGCCTTTCAAAATTAAGTCACATAATCTCCATTCCAAATGTGTTCCTTCTTGCAAAGCCTATTGAAGAAGCATTCAATGTATCAAAATCATTGAACACATTTCTTTGAGCAACAAATAATTGACTCCTATGCGTTTCATTGTCTTTTTCGTTTCATTAGCTATTACATCCCCCACCACCAACTCCATTAACTTCAATCTCAGGTATTTGGCTATGTACATGTTTTTAATCTGTTCGAGCATCCCCACTAGTGTCTTCCCTATTCCTATCTCCGTCGGGATGAAGGGGAGCACAGATAGGGAAGACAAGCTCCCACTAGTAGTTCTCTAAATTTTCAACTTATTGCTAAATAGAGGTAGCGAGAAATCAAAAGGGAACTATAGAAATAGTAACAAGGTCAAATGAATAGTATTCCCTCAAATAAATGAAGGTAAAAAGTGGTTTAGCACTTGAGTTCCCTATCCATCATCCCATTTGGGGAATTCGGACCTTTCCTCCCTAAATTTTTAGGGATAGGGAATGTAGATGGGGAAGTTTTATTTCTTATCCGGATGAAAATCATTTGGATAGGGAAGCCGTTGGTGTAGATGCTTAGAGCATCTCCACCAGTCTGTTCTATATCCCTAAAAATTTAGGGAGAGGACCTCAGATGCAGATACAGAAGCTTGCGCGCGCTAGTCTCGAAACAAGATCTCTACCCCAAATTTATAGAGAACTCCGAAAAAGTGGGGCCCAATTCTCTATATTCAAGCTCATATAGATAACACGCGAGGTGCCATACCTATAAAGTCAAGGCAGACTGAATTGAGGTCCCGAGTTTAGGGAAAGAGAACTCCCTGCTGGGGATGCTCGTCAACCCCAGACAAGTTGCATTCATAAAAATCCAGTTTCAAGATTAGATTGGGAGGGGCCGCGCGGACGCGAGCCCCCGCTGCCACAAATTATGACGTGTATGCCTCCCGTAGGAAGATACTAGAGTCACCCGGCCCGAAGTGCAATGAGGCAGGCTCCCCTAGGCCATCCACCTTCCGGCTCATGGATCGACCCCGCCCAGGTAAGTGAGTTCAACGTCTTCCTCTAGAGTATTTGTATGCGTAGGTCAACCTCGGAGACGCCAAACGTTATGGGACATATCCCTCCCTACCAAAACTCTCACAGCCATGGACCTTTGGGGCTGGGCTTCCATCATTTGTGTCTGGTATTCAGGGGGTGCGGTCTCCGACCTGGGACGAAAACTGTCCAATTCATGAAGGTAATTGGATTGTTCCACAAGGAAATGCTCACGCAGGTGCTCCTTGTGTCACTAACTACAACAGGTATCAGTGAAAGTTTTGTTCAAGTGCATCACAAGACTTTGCCATTTTCAATCACTATTGCCGATATCGTTGAGATGCCCTTCAATAGAATTTGAGCAACTGCGTTATTGACATTGAAAGTGAAATTGTGGAGGACAATTAAATTTTAATGGCATCAGAAATTTTGTCTCTTGGCCGTGAACCTTTCATGTCATTGGGAGTTTGCTTGAGCTGATATCGAATAGAATGCAGATGCTTCAGCATGACAACCATGCGTTTCACCACGTAAACAGTGGCTCGAACTGCACTTGGAGATGAAAAAGTACGTCTTAAGAAAATTTCCTTCTTTGTGGGTTGAGATCGTAAGGAGGCCTCTCTTTTTTTTTTTCTTTTTTGTCATATCTCATTATTTGCAGCACCCAATATTCAAGACCTAGAGAAAAATATATTCGGTTTCTTTTAAATGATACTCTAGAAAAATGGTCATTCGGAAGAAACAAAGCTTCGTAGACGCACTCAATTAATGATCTTCCTTCTCTTAAGTTCCTAAATTCACTTCAAGTGCCAAGTGAAATCATATTCTCCTTTCAAAACAGACCGACCATAACATAATCACCCAATCAGTGACATCTCCCACATTTCGTCACCACAGCAACATTTCTTTATTTCAAAAAATATTTCACGTAGACGAATCTACTCACTACACTCAAGGGTAACGTACTCGACCTTCAGGAATATACAACGCAAATCAACACAAATCCCTACCGACAAAAATAAAAAAACAGCCCATCTCAGCACCACAGACTGGGCCATAGATTCAAATCAAAAAGAGAAACAGAAGTGTCCAGGTCAACACACAAGTAACGCGCCAATCCTCGGCCATTGCCCTGTTCCAATCGACCCTCGATCAAACAATCGATGGAGTGAGGACGCAGAATTAGCGGCGCGCACACACACAACGAGGATTTGAATTTTACAAACCGAAGAGATGATGGTGCTTCTTCTTCTCCGGCGCTTCAGTTAAGGTTTCCTGCGTGGGATCCTTAGCAGGGAGTCCCAGATCGGCGCCCGAGTAGTTCGTTCCGCCCGTGGGATGACCGCCCTCCACCGACGCGCCGGAGTAATCCGTCCCGCCCGTTGGGTGGCCGCCTTCCAGCGTCGCGGCGGAGTAGTCGGTTCCGCCCGTGGGGTGGCCACCTTCGATGGAATCCAAGGTGTAATTCGTACCGCCCTCTCCTGTTGTGGTTTCGGTCGTGGCCGCTGGTGGCCGCTTACGAGCAGCTCTCGCCTCACGCCGACGCTTCTGCCGATCCTTGCCCTCCTCCGACTCGGACTCCGAGCTGCTGCTGGAGGTGCCCGACGACTTTCCCTGTTGGCGCCATGAAAAGCATCAGGAACGTGAAAGGAGTAAAATCCTCTGTTTCGTAACGTGCTGAGGAATATTAGTTCCATAAGCAGGCTGTAAACATAAACTCACAACTGTTCAATCGTGTTCAAACGTGTTTAGTATATTGTTCAATTTGTTCGATCTTGATCAATCTTGTTCAATCCTGTTCAATCCTGTCCAATCCTGTCCAATCCTGATCATGCACAGTCTCACTAGAACGCTTGAGACGGACAGGATTATGAGATCTATATAAGCATACTCACAATTGTTCAACCGTGTTCAATCGTGTTCATTCTTGCCCAATCTTCCCCAATCTAGTTCGATCTAGCTAGTTCAACCATACCAAACGTCAACGAAGGACAAGCTTATGAGATAAAAGCATGCTCTCTCCGCATGCTATGCTTGGTTGCGACTTCTACAGAGGTGAGCTTCATTGAGATTCTCGCAGTGATGATCATCTGGGCAAAGAGATTTATTCTAGAGTGTATGGAACTTACCCCAAATCCGAACAAACCCTTGGAAGCCGTCTTGGTCTCGGCCTGCTCCTCCGGAGCACCAGTATCTGATTTCGTGACTTCATATTTGTTGAATTCTCCTTGGGGATCCATGGCGATCGAGCGAGCTTCTAATGGCGTCGGTGGAATAAATCTGTGTCTGAAACTGCTCAGTAGTAATGAGCACACTACTCGCTCTTGTTGCAAAATTGGAATCTGTGAAAAGGTAGGATAGTGTAATAGGGGATATGTTTGGAGATGCCAGATCGCTGGAATCTGACAGACCGGAAGCTGAAAATATATGCATGTTCCGTCCACGTTGGGGAGCCAGCTAGCGCTTGTTACAAGTGGCTCATGCCATGTTGGCAATGGCTTGGGCTGGCGCCACGTCGTTGGAGGTACTGTACTCGTATGTCCATGCTGGCGATGAAAATGAGGAGCTTTGTTGGCTCTGAGTTTGGACAGAGACTATGGTAGAATCACCTATTTCCGATCACTTAAGCAATTCAGCCTATCTGCAGCTTGCGGGAAGTTCAAGGAAAATTTTTCCCGTGTAGAGAAATGCATTTCAGTAGGATTTTATAATTTTCTAAACTTTTTTTCTCAAAAACAAAATTACCATGATTCTTTTTTGGCAAGATTCTATTTGTCCCATTCTCAATATGTAGGCAAACCTATTTCCAACCATAAGATGGTTACAAAATTGATGTAAGGCTATCAATGTACATGTTGTGATCATTGTATGCTCTCAATGTACACCTCCTAGACATTTTTGTTTCTCCCATGGGTCCTATGGTACGTGAGTTGTCACCTATAATTTTGTTGATCAGAAATGAAGCAGTCTAAGCTGCAAGAATGGGAGGCTAATCGGAAAAGGGTGATCTCCTTTACCTATTTCCAATAACTTAAGCATTTCAGCTTGTAGAATATGGGAATTTGTTAAAAAATTGGTCTCAATGTGTACAAACATACGGTAGCCGACCTCTTTTCTATTGGTTACTCATTTTCACTAGTTAGGTTGTCATGTTTCGGATCAGTTGTGGTTTAGATGACAATTCACGTGGTTAGGTGATAGCTCGCCTAGCACAAATGTTGGGGAAGTGTACATTGAAAGCATACAATGATCATAAGATGTACATTGGAAGACACAATTATCACCTACATTGAAGCACGTTCACATTTGTAATCAACCTATGGCTGGAAATAGAGTGACCTATATAATATTCATTCTTGGGAATAAAATATTCATTCAATATAAATGTCAATTTTTCATTTGGTTATATTCTAATCTCATAGACTCACCTATCAATATAGTCAGCTTTGGCGCTCCTCCCTAAGCAAAGAAAGAAAGAGATGATTAGACGAGAAGGTACAAACAAAGAACCTTTTTCAATGAAGAGGTACAAACAAAAAACCTTTTTCAATGAACAGTGCATCCAACTATTTTCCACAATAGTCACCCTATACAACCATCATAGGGGGTTGTCTGAAATAGATACTTCTACCTCAAGGCATCAACTTCAGTTTCTAAATCCTATCCACAACTGCATTCACACTATACAACACAATTAGAGTTTGATTGGAGTAGGGATGTGGGGTTTGAGTTATCAATAAACTAATATTTTTATTCACCTAAGACAAAGCCTCATGGTTACAATGTTCTTGTTAGATGCCAAGGTTATAGATCCAGATGTTACCTTGGACATTATTATTGACATTAAAATATACTTGCTAGTAGGATATTAATTGCCGATCAAGTTTTACTAGCATTGATATGATACCTTGCTCCTTGTTGGGGCCTTCATATAGACATTATATCAAAAATCAAGATAGTCCTCATTCCAAACTACATATGGTCAGGAGGAAATGGTGAAAGACGTTGTAGAGCTAAAGTAGACTATGGGACTTTCTCATCCAACCTTCAAAATGCAAGGCCTTATGGTAAAACTAATGGTTAGAATTATGATGTCTGACAATGCACCCTAGAAAATCCTAATCCAATATTGAATGAAATCAATCAAATCCAAACAAAGAAGTAAGTAACCTCCCAACATCCATTTTAGCTTTTATACAACTAAAGTTAGTGGAAATGGCTTTGACATTTGGTGGGTAATGTGGAAATCATGGTGTCACATCAAATGGTGTTAAAGCCATAAGGTGCCAAAACATTTTTTTGGTACATTGAACTCTATGGCAACTACATTGATATGATAGGCGACTCACCAAGTCACCATACTCTTTTGGGAAGTACCTAGATGAAGAAAAAAGTTTACAAAATTCAAGACCTCTTGGAACTTCAACAACTATAGATGGAAGTGAAAAGAAGCTCTTATTGACACCCTTGGTTGTAGCTACTTGTAGTCAATAATTGAAGAAATTGTTAGTGCCATCCCTAGTACATGATCCTTGACACAATCCCCGCCCTTCAAAGAATCTGATTCGGTTATTGAATATTCCTTCCACCCTAATCTGATTTTGTACTAGATACGAGGGATACACAAAAGTATTATCTTTCACCACAATCATTTTAATTTTATAAAAATCGAGAGGAAGAAGCCCCACATGACCAACTCTATAAGAAACCCGCGTTTTTTGTGATGGCAACAAAAAACACGGCATGTTTTTGCGGATAGGACGGCGTCACAAAGTTTGAACCAATGGGTGGCAAATTCCGATGAACATTGCAAAAAACGTGTACATGTCCATGAAAAAACATGGGCATTATACAAAAAACAAGTATGTTTTGCAAGACATCCAAAAAGATGTTGTCATATTTTTTGTGATATGCAAAACAATATGACAATGCCATGTTGGCAAAGTCAATCAATTTCACTACAAGAAAATTTCCAGGTGTTATTGGACATCCATGTAAAATGTTAACCCAATCTGAAAATCATAGGAGAAGGGTAGCTGCTTGGGAGTCTTCCAAAAAACCCTTTCATGAATGGATGATGAAGCTACTATTCACTATTTTTTAGTTAGGATTTCATGAAGCACAAAATCTGTTGGCATCTCTTCTATAAGCATGTGTGTATATAAACATAATTATTGGAAATATGTCTAAATCCTTTAGAATTTCATATGCCAAGTACGATGTACTACGCTTCACTTCCGATCTTACGATTCATGTGTATATGTTGTACTGGAAGCTTCAAAGCATTCAAAGCATGTGCGGACTTTTCAAATTATGTTCATATACATCAACAACTTATAGGAATAAATGAACTCTTATTTTCATTGTATTCAAATTGTTTACAATAATTCCTCTATCCCTAATACAATACTACAATATTGATAGTTCATAAATGTATCATAGAAGTAATTTTTGTAAGAAAATGTGATGCTCATCCAAACAAAAAGTCAACCCTCACCTTCCACAAAAGACATCCATCTACAAAGATGAAAGATTCCACTATATTTTTAATTAGAAAGTGCAAAAAAATAATTCCTAGCATTTGTTTTTATTTCTATTCAATGGGGGGATTTTATTGCACTGCATTTACAAGAAGGGCTTCCATTGTCATCACTTCTAGTGTTGGTCATTGATTGAATAAAGAACTTTGTTTTGAAAAAGCGACTATGTCATTTTTTCTTTAGAAAAACTATCCACAAATCAAGTTGAATATTAAGTGTGTTTGAGCATAATCAATATCCATTTCATACCACAAGGGGACTATACAATCCATTTCACACCTAGATAAGCAACTCTCATATTATATACCATTCATTATAATTACTTATAATGATTTTTTCTTCAATCTCAATGAATGTAATTTGCTATAATGTAAAAATTGCTTGTAGCCCTTCCAACAAAAAGTCCAAAATCGTATTCATATACATGACAGGTATATTCTTCAAAGACAATAGTAGTATTGAAAAACTTATTACATGAATTTTTTTAATGCATGTATCATACCAAAATCTACCCAACTATTTGGTGTTTCTTGGTAATTTAAAAAAGAAATAGAACATTACAAACAAATGTTAATTTCAATTGGAGGGAACTCCTTCTATGGATTCTTAAAAACTCCACATACATCTTTTTATTCTTCATATATATATTATTTTTATTTTATTTTATTTTATTTTTATTTTTAATATATAAGTCAATTTTTTCTACATTTCATCTTTTTCTAATTGGTCCTCATGTACCTTCTTGATCAATCTAATTTCATATACTTTTCTATAGAAGTTGTCTTGTAATCCGTTCTAATGCCATTGACCCTTGCATATCATACAAGAGTTGCATCTCTAGAACTTTACATTCTTTTGTAAGACAAATTAGAAGTTTTTTCATACATTAAGTGTCACAATTTCATTACATTTTAGGTTCAATTACTTTTGTATAATACTTGCACTATCAATTGACATTGATGACTTCCATTTCATGTGCTCTTGCTATCTTATAAAAAATTTCAAAGTATACAAAATCTCTTAAAAGAAATACATTTTCTCTCATTTGCTTTGTACACATAGATGAAGTTTGATACATACTATGAACAAAGGTACAGACAAACTTTGGGGTCATTGCAAAAAAAAAAACTTATTTTTGTAGCATTTGCACAGTCCTCATAATTTTTGGCTGAAATACTTCTTTATTAGAAAAACAATTTCATAGAAACATGAGAAATATGTCCAATGTATACACCTTTACAAAAAAAGATACCCTAGGAAGGAATAGCATAAAAAAAAATTGTGAGTGGAAAAACTAGAAAAGTGCAAAATCTCATGAAGATAGGTACTTTGACATTTTAATTTGTAAAAAGTAGGAAAAAGAATTTTCAAGAATACTAAAAATAGGACATTTGAAAATAATTCATGTTTTAGGGATTTCACAATTCAAATTGTATTAGAATATTTTAAAATCTTCCAAAATCTATCAAAATCATTTGGAGTTTTCTATAGAGTATAAATTCAAAGTTTGAAATTTATTAAATTGAAATTTTTAATAGGTATAATTTGATTTTGAATGTGATTTAAATTCCAATGAAATTCAATAACTATGATGAAAACTTAATATTTCATCAAAATTTTAATAAAATTCAACTCTAATTCAAAGTTAGGTTGAAATAACTTAACCCCTAAAGTTCCTTGACTATGTTATCACCAAAAATGCTCAAAAACTGCCAT
Organism: Rhytidiadelphus loreus; assembly: GCA_947034895.1. Lineage (NCBI taxonomy): Eukaryota > Viridiplantae > Streptophyta > Bryopsida > Hypnales > Hylocomiaceae > Rhytidiadelphus > Rhytidiadelphus loreus. Next base: position 1,782,281 of record OX344762.1, read on the forward strand.
TTTTTATATAAGTACCAAATTTCTGGAAAAAAAACTTTTTTTGACACATGCAACCATACGATCTTGTAGTATGCTAGTTTGAAAAGATGTGCGAAAAATTTCAAAAATTTCTACCTTGTAGATTGTAAGATATTAGAGTTTGAAGTGAAGAAATTCTTTTTTTTGCCCCTGCAAAAATCTGGGCAGATGCACTTCACAAGGTCACATCATTATGAAAAAATGTCCAAATTGGTTGCAACTCTGTGGAATCATTCTTCAAGTTGAGTTGGCTACATGCTTTAAAAAATTCAGATTTTCTGGAATTGTAAAACATATAGAAAAAAAATAGTAAGTAGAAAGATGTAGGGAATGATTCAAAATACTAAATTGTTAACAATTTATTTATGGAATTGAAAAATGAAAATCCAATGGTTGTAATGTTGTAATTAAAAATCTACAACATTTGAGAATTTATGAAAAAGTTTATATATACTTCTACAACATTTGAGAATTTTTATTCTATTTTTTGAGACATTGACTAAGATGTCTACATGTTTTTTGAGTTGTTTTCTAGGGACATCAAATCAAATGTCTCTAGAGACATTTTTGCAATGTCTATTGAGACATTCAAATGTTTTCATAGACATCAAATGAGGCATTGCCGTGTTCATCTCATGTTCATCTTTGAAATTTTACTTTTAATACAAACTACACGTTCTACATATCCCATATGGTTTGCCATACTTCCTACCACCCCACTTCTATATAAGCTTGTGTTTTCATTTCAATATACTCACAATAAATTCCCAAATGCAGTGTATTTTGTATGGTGTATTGTACTTGTTGTATAATGTATGTTGTGTAAATGATGTATGTTGTATAATGTATGTTGTGTAAATGATGTATGTTGTATAATGTATGTTATATTTTAATGTATTTTGTATTGTGCAAGAAATATGGTTTATTGTGTATGAATGTAGTTGGTTATCTCAATTGATGTCTTAGAAAACATGTGGATGTTGTAGTTGATGTCCCAGAAAACATGTGGATGTCTTGGTGGACATCCATTTTGCAAAGGACATGCCATAGCATAAGGGACAATGTAAATGATTTAATTGTAAACATCAAAGGAAACATGTGCATGTCACAGAAGATGTCTTTTTAGACTTCAGATTGGACACAATACAATGAACATGTCAAAATTCTGAACTACTACAAAGTTGACATGTGGTAGTGATGTCATGGCTAACGTCATCCAAAGAATGGATGAAAAAATAGCTTATGTGGCATTCACTGCCCCGTCATCGCTGAGGTGGCGCACATGTGGCAGCCACATGGCAACTTTTTAACATTTTAAAAGACCATGTTTTCTAAGACACCCTCCTAAATCTTCTTCAAATCTTATCATGTTTTTTGTAATTTTGCATGTTTTTTGCCTTGTCAATCCTGAAGCATTTTTTTGATATCAAAGTTGACGTAGCTGATGTCCACGCAAACATGACTACCATGTTATAGTCATGTCACAAAAATCACGGGTTTCTTCTAGTGCAAACAAGTAGAGAACTCAAAAGAGCTAGAGTTATTACTTGCGGTGGAGACCTTTACAATACCCAAATTAACCCAAACAAAAGTTTCTCAAGCTCTATCTAATTCCAATGCAAGGTGCTATCCAAGACCTTGACTTCAACCCAAGAGAATGGAATTAGAAGTCAAATTTGTTTGCCAAAATCTATTTTTTCTTCAATTATTCTACTTGCTTAGATTAACAAATTGATCTCCAATTGAAACCCTCTCCTCCTAGACTTCTAACCAAACTTATAGAATCGAAATTGATTGAAAACAAATCTAGAGCTACAATCCAAACAATTAGAATAAAAGTAGACCGAGAAATAGACCTACAAAGATTCAATTTTTTTTCTAGCTTGCAAATTCAAGGGGCTATCCAAAGCCAACTAGAACTCAATCATGGTTTTTCTCTAGAGTGTGGTAGCTACTAGGGCACTATCAGGGAGACTACGGAGCACATGTTACAATCTTGTTCTCACACCTGCAAAGTGCGGGACAAGCTTAAAGACATCTGGTAGACATTGAAGCAATAAGAGTTTTAGTTATAGAGAAAAATCATCACTGGTATCATCCCTAGCTCTTTTGACCAAGATGGCCAATACTCGTCTTCCAACAACATTTTCAACATCGCCAACAACATCCTTTGTTCTACCATCCTTTGGAGGACATTACAAAAAATTTGAGGCCTCCAAAGGGCTGTCAATTTTTTATTTTCGGCACCCCCACAGTGCAAGTACAAAAAAAAATTATAATTATAATTTTTTATTTTTAATATTAAAAAAATAAAATATATATTAAAAAAGTCATCAGTTTGACGTGGTACTGACACGGCACCAATAGTGCCACATCAAATCTAGAAGAAAAAAAAATCTCTAATTGCACATGGGGGACAAAGCTAGTAGCCCTTTGGAGGCTTCAAAATTTTTGTATTGTTTAGAGTGGATGGAATCCTTTCATCTTTGAGGATGATAATATTAGTTCTACTCAAATTTGCAGTCGATCCTGGTAGGATACCATTCTTGTTGGCATGACTCATAGGGACCACATCCTCTCCTACTTTAGTAGACGTCAAAAAATCATTTGCCAAGAGATTCTTGACACTTACGAGTGCAAAAATGAGTTTTTCTATTCCAGTAGTTTTCACCAACCTAAGTAGAATTTGACCTCTAGTTCCACTCCCTGGTTGACTTGTCCACATATAACATTGCTAACCGGTTCCTTGGCCTCTTTCCACGTGGAGATATCATTCCTCCCTATATGCCTGGGGGAGATTTAAGTTATAATTACCAAGTGGTGATTGGCTCTTACAGGTACTGCTACAACAAATTTGTCAAAGTTGCAATCTGATTGGTGGCAGAGGCACTTTTTCTTTGCGGGGCTCCTGATTTTGGGGGAGCAAAAGGGACCCCCGATGTCCAGTGTTAACAATTTTATGCATGAGCCAGATTGATTGTTTGTTCTCTCTTTGTTTTTATGAAAGCACCGTCACTTTCCAAAGAAAGGAAAAAGGATGATACCACCGTCACTTTTATTTTATTTTAAATGAATTGTTCAATTTTAGCTGAGCTCCAATCTTCAACTGAAGGGTTGACGTAACGTACTTTTTCCGTCTTTTTTTTTTTTCCAATGCCACAGCACTCACCGACCATACAGTTCTGGGCTCATTAATTTAGTATTCGGTCAGTACGAGAACATCAGTTCTGCAAAGTGATTGGCGACTGTGGATTGCAGCTTCAGTTGACAGCTAGCCAGCCAACTCTGGAATCAAAGGAAGGGACGCATTCAGTTCAGTCAGTTTTGCAGTGGGTAAGCTCAACCCTTAAACGTCAAGGACAACGTTTTGGCATCCGATGGATTACCATGGAATCTTTTAGTGTAGGACAGAAGGGCAACTATTCATCATCGGAATTTTATTGTGAAAAGGGGAGGTCTTCTATAGTAATTTGACTTCCAATGAGTACTTTTGCTATTTCTAAAGCCCATGATTCATGGTTCGGGTGAACTAACCCCCCCATTCGTCCCCAAAGTAAAATCCTGAATTTTTTTTAATTTCCCACGCATGATAAAATTTGCAATTTTTGAATTCATATTTGCAATCAGAGGCCCCAATTTAGCTAGGGGAGATGTAGAACATAAATTTTCAGGGCACAAAATAGGGGGTCTTTTTTTTACTTGCACCCCCTGGATTGACTTGTGGGGGACGAGCAAGGGGTCAGTTCACCTCGACCATGATTCACACGGTAATAGAAAGGGATGATTTCCAAAGTCACCCCTTTGTCCTTTAAGGGTTAATTACAATAGGTCCCCAATAGGTAGAAAACAGTGGCAGATGGGCAAAATATATTACTAATTTTGATTGGTATGGTTTAGAACTTGATGGAGATTGTAGGGAAGTGCAACATCCCAAATCATCTTTAACCCTTAAAGAGAAAATGGGTGACCGTGGAAACCATCCATTTGGGTATTGTGTGAATCATTGGTCATAAAAATCCAAGAGTACTCATTGAAAGTCAAACTATTGTAAAAACCTCCCCTTTTCACATAAAATTGGGAGGATGAAAAGTTGCACTTTTGTCCTACATAGAGAAGGATTCTTTGTCATTCATCAACCCAAAAACGTCCTCTGCGTTGTTTATGGATTAACCTTAGAAAGATGCGCCTTCCTATAACCAAGGTAGTCATCAAAATGCTTTGATTCATTAGATGAAATTTGAAGGATCAACAAGACCACGAGTTTTCAAGCCGTTGGGAACATAGGAACTACACCACATTAGCAATTTGACGTGGACGAGACACTTGCACATCAAAAAATACTATTTAATGATTTTTTTTAAATTCAAATATTCTAATAGTAGTGTTTGGTTCACAAACCTGAAATGGCCCTCCCATGCTCTCAAATCCCCTCTAATGGTTGAACCAATGGGTGCATTCTTTGTTTCAACATGTAGCAATGAAGTCGTCCCTTAGACACTTTGGGTCCTCAACATCCTTCAATGGTTAATATATAGATTTAAGAAAAGTGACAATCCATATAAACTCTGTTAGAATTTTTTTTTTAAATAAATATTATATAGGTCACAACAAATCATACTTAAGAAAGGATAATCATGCGCATGATAGAACAAATTAGGGGTGCTAGAATTCATTTATATATATTTTTAAATCCAACCATATTAAATGACAAGTCCCAATTTTCCACAACAATCTTTTTTTATAGCTCATCAAGTGAATAAAATTGTATAAGTCATATAATTTGTTTGTTAGTTTTGGTCAAAATGCTTGGGGTTTTGGAATATGACACAAGTCTTCCTTCCAATAAATAATATATATAAATTAATTGTAATCTATTAGAAGTTATAGATGACTATAACTAGAATATCACATGCATGTTGTATCAAACATTTAATGTCAAATTAATTAAGGAATGTCCACTTACAAGATTCTAATAAAAAAATTGAAATGATTTTTATTATTACACCTTAATATTGTTCAATCAAGTTGACCATCAGAAGTTCATGTCAACACTTCAATAAAATAGTAAAACACTCTCATTTGGATAGTGTTGATCATAGTTACATTAAAAATCAATCTCAAATTCTTTTGTTTAAGCTTTGTACATTTTTAGACAATAATCTATAGGATTGTTTTTAGGTAAGGGTCACAATTAGATGTACTATAGTCAATGTTGGAGGGCAATACAACCTACATGAGAACCACTCATTTCCTTCTATATTGGAAGAAGTGACACATTGTGGTTCTTCTATAGGTGATATTACCTAGAACAAAAATATTGATTATAGTTACCTTAGAGTCAGGGGTGTACCATCTTGTAGGATCTTGCATCAAAGTTTTTAAAATTTTAGATAGTCCCAAAAGTAATCCTCATTAAAGGGATGAAGATGTTTTTATCTATGCACATGGATGAAAAATAACATAACATTTAGTAGACTTCATGACCATTGCCTTTCCTTCATGCACCGTGCTCATCACATTGACATTAAGCCTCCACTCGTCCACTTGTCCACTAATGAAGTATTGTTGAGTGTAGAATATTCCACACCATGTCATTGTAGAGCAAAAATAGTGATAATACATGCTAGTGAATTTTTTGAAAAATTGAGGATGAACAATCATTTTCTTATTAAAAAAAGATATTATGTGAACTACATTTTATGATATAGTATATTGATATCAAACAAAGCAATTTTATTAATCAATTTTGTAGCAATTTATAAATTTCATCCCTTTAGAAAGGGAGAATATGTCATGAAATATTGTTTTAATTTTTTTTCTATTATATTTTAATTATTTCTTTTAAGTGATATTTTTGGCCAAGAAAGGGAACCCTACATAAACCATCCAAAGTCCAACTTCATTGACCATGTTACTTTATTTCTATATTCTTTAGTTGAGTTATCATGTATGACACAATCTTCTTAAAGAATCATATAAAGTTCCATGACTCTTGATTTCTTAAGCCTCATGTTTTCTTCTACTATGTTCTCACAAAATATACTCCAATACTTAACTCTACTAAACCCTCTCCAATGACATATTTTATGGTAGGATATTTCTATAAATTATTGTATTGTCCAAATTAGTTGTGTAAGCTTTAATTGTCGATGGTTGCAAGAAAGACTTGTCATTTTTTGTAGCATATTCACTAAAATAGGAATTTTGATGGTCAATACTATGAATACTTTGTAGGAGAACAATCTCAACCGTTAAGTGGAAAAATCAAACCCTATTGTTGCAAGCACTATGAACTACTTGTGAGTACTACAACAATACACTACAAAAGAAAGGGGTGTTTTAAGTGTGTCTTTAAGCATAGTCCTAGAGATAAGATATTAAGTAAGGACCATAAAGGTCATTACTTAATATCTTATCTCTAGGACTATACTTAAAGACACTTAAAACACCCCTTTTTCTTGTAGTGATACTATGTGAAAAAAGGATAATTTGTCATATAAAATAGATACAACAAGGGCTAATTAATAATAAATAATAAATCTTGAAAAAAACTAAAAATTGTCAATTTGTGAAGACTTGATGGTGATCATAAATCACCAAAAGAATGAAGTTGAAACCATATTCTATATTCAAAAGTGCATGCGTAAGAAAACCTTATTTGCACAAAGTCAACGGGGAAGGCATAAAAAATGTATTTTTAAATGACCTTTGTTAGGCACATGCTTGCCTATCATGGGAAGAGATCACAAAAATTTCAGCTTGAGATCATTAAATTTGGATACTCCCTAGTACCCCCTCCCCCTTTAAAACCTCAAAGTGTGACATATTAGCAAAAATGACTTTTAAATATAAAATGATTTTTTTTTTATTTCTAAAAAATAAGGGATATTATTAAAATAAAGACAAATGTCTCCATTTAAAATTTCAATTTTATCAAGTTCATTCTTTAAAAGTTATAGTAGGTGACAACTCCATCACTCTAAATGTGATAGGAAATAGGACCCATACATTGTTCTTGCAATCACCCTAGTTAGTTAGTTTTTTATACATATGAATTTCTATTTAGTAGGCTACATTTCTCTCTATAGCAATGTCGTTAGAGAGGGTTGAATGTAGTGAACTTCACACTTCATGGAATGAAACATATTCACAATGAAGTCATTCATTATTAATTGGGGATGTTCAATTGGCATTCAAAAATATCTACTTTAAGCCAAATTCATTATTGTCTCCTTGGTTTAGATGATTGCACTATTGTTGTTGAATTAATTATTGCATATTTCATTATCTTGGCCTATTGTTGTTCGTTGGCAAACAAAATAGTCCTTATTTAAGGTTGGCAAAGGTTCTTTGTTAGTGAATGTTGTCATTGACCACTTATTAAAGTTCATTTCTTACTCTCTTTTAATAGCCATTCTTCTAGATATGAAACCCACTTCTTCAAATGACATGTTGTATAATCATTGCATTACTCTACATGATAAGTTTAAGATACATCTATACTTTTGTGTATATACTTGATTGTATAACATTCTTAAACATATTACTATCCATCTTGCAAAATAGCTCTCTCCATAAAAATACATTTGGATATCCTACAATCTCAATCCCATCCATTCTTTCGTATCCACTTGATTCTCTTACCATCTTTTCTACTATGCTCTCCATCATCCTCCACATATGCATATCAATGTATGTAAGATATGCTTTCCAAAATATCCACTTCTATATGTTGAGTTATGAGCACGTATCAACCTTAGTGTATGTCGATTTCTTCCTCTAATAAAAGTCAATGCCATTACTTAAAGTAGAATGTAATCTTCCAAGTCAACCATTTACCCTTAGAAGGTTACATGGAACCTTAAATATGGTATTATATTTGACTACAAGAATACAAATTATGTACTAAAATATGCCAAGGCATATACCATTAGATTGATAATCCAACAATTAACATCAATTTTTCATTTGGATTTTGTTTTAACATATAAGCCTTATTATGCTAAAATAGGCATTGTAGAAGTAGAATATGTGACAATTTTGTAGTTTCTCAAATATGTAGGAGGGACTATTAATAGTGATTCAAATTGGAAGTATCATGGGTCAATGGATCTAGTTCAACATGAGGACAAAATTTTGTTACAGACTTTCGTATACCACAATTCATGCACCTTCTACTTGGTCAAAAAATCCACCTTGTTGCTATTACAATTTAGCTTCGTTTTAGACCTTGAAGGATTAATTCTTTGGAATAAGATATGTACATTTATAATAATAACTATCCAAAATGAGACACCTCCATTTGAACTAAAAAGCATCACAAAAAAATAAATATTGGTTACACAAGATGTACGCAATTAAAATATGAGAGTTTATGAGAACCTACTATTGAATTCTGGTACACTTGCAAACAATACTTTGAAAATTCATAACTTTTTTGTATGATGTCTATATAATGCATTCTAGAATCCCCTTTCAGTTGGTTTAACCCCTAAAACACCAAGGCATTTTCTGGCTCCGAAACCACTGAAAACTGCCACTTCTGCTGCGTTCATTGCAGAATTTTTCAAAATGTAACCATAAGATCTTGAACTCAACTTGTATGAGATCATGTGGTGAAATTTTCATAAGGTCTCACCGTACGGATTAGAAGATATTTGCATTGAAAGTCAAAGTTTTTTTTTTCCTCACTGTGCCCCAATATTTCAGATGCCTTTGACCGCCTTTAGCTCAAATTTTTTTCACTACACACCATAAGTTAAAAAAAATTCTCATGGGTAATGAAGTTAGGCATACGTATACCAAGTTTCATGGCAATCCAAGACACAAAACACATCCCAAAAAATCTTGTAATGCCACAATGTTTCAAGAATTGGCATAACACTAGGCCATTTTCGAATCAATTTTACCACCACATACTTAGAGATATTGAAAATCCGAATGGTGGATACAAAGATGTACTCAAACGTGACAAGTAGGGAAAAAAAAGTGAAAATCTCATATTTCTATGAGCTTCTGAAGTTTGCAGTGGCCTCCAAACAAGCTTACAGAGTAGGCAGCCTTGTATAAAGGGACCCTAGATGTTAGCAATGAGTTCTTGACGAGTTCCCATGTTGTTCTACTGCCAAAGAGCTTGTTCCCACGATTTCTAACCAAGTAGTTTCGTATTGGAGGCAGATGACACTAGAAGAAACCCGCGATTTTTGTGACATGACTATAACGTGGTAGTCATGTTTGTGTGGACATCAGCTACGTCAACTTTGATATCAAAAAAAATGCGTCAGGATTGACAAGGCAAAAAACATGCAAAATTACAGAAAACATGATAAGATTTGAAGAAGATTTAGGAGGATGTCTTAGAAAACATGGTCTTTTAAAATGTTAAAAAGTTGCCATGTGGCTACCACATGTGCACCACCTCAGCGATGACGGGGCAGTGAATGCCACATAAGCTATTTTTTCATCCATTCTTTGAATGACGTCAGCCATGACATCACTACCACATGTCAACTTTGTAGTAGTTCAGAATTTTGACATGTTCATTGTATTGTGTCCAATCTGAAGTCCAAAAAGACATCTTCTGTGACATGCACATGTTTCCTTTGATGTTTACAATTAAATCATTTACATTGTCCGTTATGCTATGGCATGTCCTTTGCAAAATGGATGTCCACCAAGACATCCACATGTTTTCTGGGACATCAACTACAACATCCACATGTTTACTAAGATATCAATTGAGATAACCAACTACATTCATACACAATAAACCATATTTCTTGCACAATACAAAATATATTAAAAATATAACATACATTATACAACATACATCATTTACACAACATACATTATACAACAAGTACAATACACCATACAAAATACACTGCATTTGGGAATTTATTGTGAGTATATTGAAATGAAAACACAAGCTTATATAGAAGTGGGGTGGTAGGAAGTATGGCAAACCATATGGGATATGTAGAACGTGTAGTTTGTATTAAAAGTAAAATTTCAAAGATGAACATGAGATGAACACGGCAATGCCTCATTTGATGTCTATGAAAACATTTGGATGTCTCAATAGACATTGCAAAAATGTCTCTAGAAACATTTGATTTATGGCCCTAGAAAACAACTCAAAAAACATGTAGACATCTTAGTCAATGTCTCAAAAAATAGAATAAAAATTCTCAAATGTTGTAGAAGTATATATAAACTTTTTCATAAATTCTCAAATGTTGTAGATTTTTAATTACAACATTACAACCATTGGATTTTCATTTTTCAATTCCATAAATAAATTGTTAACAATTTAGTATTTTGAATCATTCCCTACATCTTTCTACTTACTATTTTTTTCCTATATGTCTTACAATTCCAAAAAATCTGAATTTTTTAAAGCATGTAGCAAACTTAACTTGAAGAATGATTCCATAGAGTTGCAACCATTTTGGACAATTTTTCATAATGATCTGACCTTGTGAAGTGCATCTGCCCAGATTTTCGCAGGGGCAAAAAAAAGAATTTCTTCACTTCAAACTCTAATATCTTACAATCTACAAGGTAGAAATTTTTGAAATTTTTTGCACATCTTCTCAAACTAGCGTACTACAAGATCATATAGTTACATGTGTCAAAAAAAGTTTTTCTTCAAAAATTTGGTACTTATATAAAGAAAATGGCAGTTTTTCAGCATTTTTGGTGATAAAATAGTGAAGGAACTTTAGGAGTTAAGTTATTTCAACCTCACTTTGAATTAGAGTTGAATTTTATTAAAATTTTGATGAAATTTTAGGTTTTCATCATAGTTATTGAATTTCATCATAGTTATTTTAAAAGAAATACCTAAAACATGAACTATTTTCAAATGTCCTATTTTTAATATTCTTGAAAATTGTTTTTTCTGCTTTTTACAAATTAAAATGTCAAAGTACCTATCTTCATGAGATTTTGCACTTTTCCAGTTTTTCCACTCACAATTTTTTTTTATGCTATTCCTTCCTAGGGTATCTTTTTTTGTAAAGGTGTATACATTGGACATATTTCTCATGTTTCTATGAAATTGTTTTTCTAATAAAGAAGTATTTCAGCCAAAAATTATGAGGACTGTGCAAATGCTACAAAAATAAGTTTTTTTTTCTTGCAATGACCCCAAAGTCTATCTACACCTTTGTTCGTAGTATGTATCAAACTGCATCTATGTGTACAAAGCAAATGAGAGAAAATGTATTTCTTTTAAGAGATTTTGTATACTTTGAAATTTTTTAAAAGATAGCAAGAGCACATGAAATGGAAGTCATCAATGTCAATTGATAGTGCAAGTATTATACAAAAGTAATTGAATCTAAAATGTACTGAAATTGTGACATTTAATGTATGAAAAAACTTCTAATTTGTCTTACAGAAGAATGTAAAGTTCTAGAGATGCAACTCTTGTATGATATGCAAGGGTCAATGGCATTAGAATGGATTACAAGACAACTTCTATAGAAAAGTATATGAAATTAGATTGATCAAGAAGGTACATGAGGACCAATTAGAAAAAGATGAAATGTAGAAAAAATTAACTTATATATTTAAAATAAAAAATAAATATAAAAAATAAAAAATAAAAAATATATATATATGAAGAATAAAAAGATGTATGTGGAATTTTTAAAAATCCATAGAAGGAGTTCCCTCCAATTAAAATTAACATTTGTTTGTAATGTTCTATTTCTTTTTTAAATTACCGAGAACACCAAATAGTTGGGTAGATTTTGGTATGATGCATGCATTAAAAAAATTCATGTAATAAGAGTTTTAATACTACTATTGTCTTTGAAGAATATACATGTCATGTATATGAATACGATTTTGGATTTTTTGTTGGAAGGGCTACGAGCAATTTTTACATTATAGCAAATTACATTCATTGAGATTGAAGAAAAATGCATTATAAGTAATTATAATGAATGTTATATAATACAGGACTTCCTTATTTAGGTGTGAAATGGATTGTATAGTCCCCTTGTGGTATGAAATGGATATTGATTATGCTCAAACACACTTAATATTCAACTTGATTTGTGGATAGTTTTTCTAAAGAAAAAATGACATAGTCGCTTTTTCAAAACAAAGTTCTTTATTCAATCAATGACCAACACTAGAAGTGACGACAATGGAAGCCCTTCTTGTAGATGCAGTGCAATAAAATCCCCCTATTGAATAGAAATAAAAACAAATGCTAGGAATTATTTTCTTGCACTTTCTAATTAAAAATATAGTGGAATCTTTCATCTTTGTAAATGGATGTCTTTTGTGGAAGGTGGGGGTTGACTTTTTGTTTGGATGAGCATCACATTTTCTTACAAAAATTACTTCTATGATACATTTATAAACTATCAATATTGTAGTATTATATTAGGGATAGAGGAATTATTGTAAAAAATTTGAATACAATGAAAATAAGAGTTCATTTATTCCTATAAGTTGTTGATGTATATGAACATAATTTGAAAAATCCGCACATGCTTTGAAGCTTCCAGTACGACATATACACATGAATCGTAAGATCAGAAGTGAAGCGTAGTACATCGTACTTGGCATATGAAATTCTAAAGGATTTAGACATATTTCCAATAATTATGTTTATGTACACACATGCTTATAGAAGAGATGCCAACAGATTTTGTGCTTTATGAAATCCTAACTAAAAAATAGTGAATAGTAGCTTCATCATCCATTCATGAAAGGGTTTTTTGGAAGACTCCCAAGCAACTACCCTTCTCCTATGATTTTCAGATTGGGTTAACATTTTACATGGATGTCCAATAACTCCTGGAAATTTACTAGTAGTGAAATTGATTGACTTTGCCAACATGGCATTGTCATATTGTTTTGCATATCACAAAAAATATGACAACATTTTTTTGGATGTCTTGCAAAACATACTTGTTTTTTGTATAATGCCCATGTTTTTTCATGGACATGTACACGTTTTTTGCAATGTCCATCGGAATTTGCCACCCATTGGTTCAAACTTTGTGACACCGTCCTGTCCGCAAAAACATGCCGTGTTTTTTGTTGCCATCACAAAAAATGCAGGTTTCTTATAGTGTGATGACCCAGGCTTTCTAGCAGAAACCGCTGCCCTCCCCTCTGTGTCCTTCCTTGCCCACCTGCGTTGCCCTTGCACAGTCAACCACATATTGCCTTACCCCAGCTGCCCACCGAATTGCTTTTTCAAAAAAATGCTTGTAACTTCTACAAAACAACTCCGATTTCTATGAAAATTATATGTACGCGAAACTTGTGAGAAATTGCATGCTCACCAAAAGTTTTTAAAAATCACGTCAAAAAATGAGATTGAACAAGCTTACCCAAAATCCCAACTGTCCCCTGAGGGGACTTTGGTACTTTAGGGGTTAAGTTCAATTAGAAATCATTTATGTTTTATGACAATAACTTTGTTCAATACTTGTAATTAGTGACAATCAATATAGGTGTGCATGCCTTAAATCCTAAACGATGTTAGAATTGGCCTACGATTTATAATATGAAAAAATCTACATACTCAGCATTAAAGGGTTAAGTACTTAAGTTAAAACCTTTAATTTGTACTATTCTAACAAAGTTCACATGAAACACAAAACTACATTACAATAATTTGTTTTTTTAGAAACAAAGAATTCTCACTAAACAAATCATGATGTGGCAACTTTTGAGCTACTACATCACCATAAATGACTGCACCTTGTAATAAATGGGACTCTTCTTGTTGGTCAAAAACTTTGAATTCAATTTTTTTTTGAATTCCTGTTGACTGTTTGCTGCACAATCAACAAGGAGACAAATTGGTGGCCTTCCCAAATGTGTGCCAGCATTTAAGTTACCCCTCAATCCTTTGACGCCTAGGCAACTGAGTATGTAGATTTTTTCATATTGTAAACCATAGACCAATTCTAACTTCTAACATCATTTAGAGGTCAAGATAGTCTTCTCTGAAAGCGATCGTTGAAGAGTATAATTGCATTTGGGGGAAAGCCAAACTCCTTGAAATAATTTTCAATAAATTTTTACAGTAAGAAAAATGGAGGTGGCATCAAGATAACCCAAAAGGAGTTTCATATGTTTTGGACCTTTGACAAATTAGTTACAAATTTATGAAGTTGTAACACAATGGTCACTAATAGCAACCCCCTCTTGAAATGTACGGACTACTCATACATTGAAGAAAGCAAAATGTCCCTCTATGTGAGTGATCCCTTTCAGAACAAAGTTGCTTTTAGAACACCCTACCTTTACAACTCAAATCAGAACACAAATCAAATCGAGCCATCACCTTTCATGATACATTAGGGGTAGTCACACCTTCTTCACTTTGCACTTGGAGAATGGAGAATGGAAAGGTGGCGGCTTGGGGTTGGCTTCATGTTGGTAGAATATACTTAAGTGCTTATATCTTCCACACTCCTAGTCTTCACCTCTTGAGGTGAAGGTTGGGAGTGCGGAAGGTATATCCACATAAGAAGATTCTTTTGTGCTCTACACTTTTACCTTTCATTTCCGCTTTACCTTTGTTGTTGCTGATTTCCCTCCAACCTTACGTCTAATCTTAGGTTTAGGTAAGTTGCTTCTCCACTTTTTTCATTCTCCACTCTCAAACACATCTTTTAGGGGGTGTCACACCTTCTTCACTCACCACAACTTCCCATTGGCTCCTCCAAACCTTCACCAACTTCTCATTCTCCATTCTCCAAGTGCAAAGTGAAGAAGGTGTGACTATCCCTATTATAAGTAAGAGCAACCCCACAACAACAACACGTTGAAGTAACACTGTAAAGTTTTGCACCATTAGGGATAGTCACACCTTCTTCACTTTGCACTTGGAGAATGGAGAATGGAAAGGTGGCGGCTTGGGGTTGGCTTCATGTTGGTAGAATATACTTAAGTGCTTATATCTTCCGCACTCCTAGTCTTCACCTCTTGAGGTGAAGGTTGGGAGTGCGGAAGATATATCCACATAAGAAGATTCCTTTGTGCTCTACACTTTTACCTTTCATTGCCGCTTTACCTTTGGTGTTGCCGATTTCCCTCCAACCTTACATCTAATTTTAGGTTTAGGTAAGTTGCTTCTCCACTTTTTTCATTCTCCACTCTCAAACACATCTTTTAGGGGTGTCACACCTTCTTCACTCACCCCACGACTTCCCATTGGCTCCTCCAAACCCTCCCCAACTTCTCATTCTCCATTCTCCAAGTGCAAAATGAAGAAGGTGTGACTACCCCTATTATAAGTAAGAGCAGGCCCACAACAACAACACGCTGAAGTAACACTGTAAAGTTTTGCACCATTGATCTTCTAATAATGAGGAAGTGTCCTCCATTGATTTGCTTTCACAGTGTTGCTTTAGCGTGCTTCTGTGGGGCTGCTCTTAACTTAGTGTGACCTGGGACGACGGAGTGAAGCACAGAGTCAATCCCGTGGCATATGCTGTTGAGCGTGGTTAGTAATACTTTCCAATTCCTTTGGAGAATTATTAGAGTATATTTTGTTAGATGTGGGTGGAGAAGAAGCTTGCAAACCCGATCTGTCCTCGTACCTTTTGGCTGCGCACTTGTCGTCTGAACATCGCACTCGGTGCTGCCACTTGTTGCCTTGTCCACCCTTCCAGGCCAGGTGGATGCTCTCCCAGGCTCTCGGCCTAGATAGAGTCCAGGTCAGCCATTCCAGGACTCAGTTTCCGATGCTTTCTTCTAAAAAAACATTGGATGCTTTTCTCTCACATCTCGTAAGCTTACTATTGGGTCGATCTCAGACGCGTCTGTACGTGTGAGAATAGGTCCAACGGAGATACACGCGGGGATTGATAGGATTTGGGACATGGGACCTCGGGTATTATTGCAGTAGTAGGCACGTCAGTTTACCCGAGTCTCTGCCAATCCACCACCTGTCCCCTAGCTTCGTCTCTTTACTCTCCACATAAATGCTTCGCACTCAAACCATTGTTCACACCTTGTGTTTTTGTCCCCGCATCGATCCGATCTCTTTCCATCCAACATTGTTTCGATCTAGTAGTGTTTCACGTTTTCAGAGTGCCGTGCTTGAGATCAGTTCAGATCGATTTGAAATCTTGCAGCTTGAGTATATTAGATTGCAGATATGGCGTACAACCAGGGATTGGGAGGAGCCGGCTACCCGAACACTCAAACCAACACCCCAGGTAACCAATTCCTTCACAGAGTACACAGAGATTGAAGGTTAGGTGGTAATCTAGCTATTCAGAAGTGGATATACTGTTACTGGCATCGAGAGAGGGAGAGAGATCGCTATTCATGCAATCACATCATGTCTGCTTTGCAGACAAGGGTACGATTCTGCAATGGCACAAATTACACATTTTAGACTGAATGGTAGCTATCAATCTCCCTGGCTATGGCACATGTAAGAGAGGGGTCACTGTTTCTGATAACTATCGAGGGAGATCGATGTGGTTGCAATCAAACCATGTCTGATTAGTAGACAGGGTAACGATGTCGTTCTGCAATGGCGCAAATCACACTCAGATTGAATGCTAGTTATGGCACATGGAAAGAGAGGGTTCACTGTTAGTAGTTCGTACTGGCATCGAGAGAGATTACTGTCGATGCAATCAAACCATGTCTGCTTTGTGGGCAAGTTTGTAAGGAAAGTGCTACCCATTGCTTGTTGGCTGCCATTGCTTAAGAATGTGGTGAAACTCTGTGTGTGTGCAGGCATGAACACCACGGGCATGAACACCACAGGCATGCACTCCACGGGCATGAACACCGCAGGCATGCACTCCACGGGCATGAACACCGCGGGCATGGGCGGGGGAAGCTACGTCCAGCCGCCTCAGAACATCGGGCAAGCCACGGGTCTAACGCCCGGCGCCGGTATGGGGGCCGGGATCGGCCAGCAGCACGTTCCGGTAGTGGGGCAGCAGTACGTGGCGCAGACGGTGCGCAGCTACGCCGTGACGAAGAAGAAGCTGTCCGTGAGCAAGGGCGACTGGACCATCACCGACCAAGTCGGACACAACCACTACAAAGTGGACGGACGCATAGCCAGCATGAAAGACAAGCGCTTCTTGCGGGACGCCGCGGGCAACAAAATCCTCACCATGAAGAAGAAGGTACTTATTCAACATCCATCCATCCATCCATCCATGCGGGATTAATTCTTCACCCTCACATCCGTCCATCCTTCTCATCTTTGACTGCACCTCATTCCATGCAGGAGATTTACCTTGTCATCCTCTGAAGTTTCTCACATGATATTGAATTAGGAATGGGGGAAAACAGGGAGTAAACGGCTTGCAGAGAAAATCAGTGGTACTAAAAATAATTTTCTCCGTTGGGGAACAATGTTAACCGTATGGCAATGCGGGAACCTGAGATAATCGCCCTGTGATGCTGGAGATGATATGTGCTCTTGCCAAGATATGGGCACCCGGAATCGCTACTTCAATGCATGAAATCTGAACATTTGAGGTGGCGATTTTGCGTGAACATACCTCAAGAGTTGCCGTGATGTCACTCTTTGGTAAGGGTATCGTTTTTCGTGTCCCAATTAGGACCAGGCTAGTCCAGCGAATGTGAATAATCTCCTTTGGTATATGAATGCTACTCCTAGACAGTGTTTAGTCAAAAAAGATTTGCACAGGCCAACACGCAAGTGTCGAATCATTAATTGGAAATGTTATGCTAAATTGGTTCATGGCTGATGATTCCGCTGATGATGGTTATCTAAGATACGTATATAATGAATTCGGAACCGCATTCTTAACGACTTAGTCAGGAACGCCGCATATAACTTAGGATCATAGTTGCTGCCTGGGGCTCGGAAGTGATCCTGTGGTTACGAATATTGTTGAAGTTGATTTGTGTCCTTCCTGTGCTGCAGTTGATCACGTTGCACGACACTTGGGAGATTCTGGCGGGCGATGGCAACCACGCCTTGGCGACGTGTAAGAAATCCTCGTTGGTGCAGTTCAAAACCGCCATGGACGTCATGCTGGCCTCCAGCACCACGGGCAAGCACAACCCCGATTACCAAGTGAAGGGCGACTTCTTCGACCGCAACATCACCGTCTTCCGCGGCGCTGAACAAGCGGCCTTGGTAACACCCTTGAAACACTTCCCCTTCCTTCACTGCTACAAATTGATCCGCTCTGATTACCCTCTGTAAATTCCACATTCTTAGTATATATAACTCGATAATCTGTCATGCTGTGGATCAATCTCATTGCATGTTGTGAACACTTATGACGGGAGCGTAGTTGTCCCCATGAGGCAATGCAATTAGAGAAGGTTGAGTGCACTGTGTCATGTGGCGAAAATGCGTGTGACTATAAGACGTTTTGTATCATTGTGATAGTTTACTGTTGCATATGAAGATGTCCTTGGGATTGGAGTTAAGAAAAATGGTGTAGATCCTTTTCATCGAACGCTTTATCACCACATTTGTAACTTCTGATCTAGTGAGTATGTAGTGTAAATTTCGAATAGGGTACATTTGTTCCGTACGGTCTGGTAACAGAACAAAACATACGGAGTATGCAATTAGAGGAGGTGATGTAAACGAGGTTTCTTCTGTGCTAAATTGTCTGGGTTTTTGTTGTGTGGTTTTGTTTTCAGGTAACACGGCAGATCACCTTCACAACGGCGATCTTGGATAAGGACACATTTGGGGTGACGATTTTTCCTGGTGTGGACGAAGCTCTAGTGTTTGCTCTCATTATCATCATGGACGAAGTGTTTTTGCATGACAACTCTGACTCCGACTAAACTAGTCGACTGTACATAAAATAGGCCTGGGATCATGTTTTGCAGTTAATTTGTATATGGCATACGTGCTGTAGATTGAAGCTCCGATATAGTAGCTTCCGGCCACGGACAAACTCAGGCTATCAATGTTGCCAACTTTGAAAGTTTTTCTAACATTTTTGAAACTTATGAACGGATGATTGCGTTACTACATTTCTCGGACAATATCATTTGTGTGTATTGCTGAATGATGTTTGGTTATTCGATTGCTCCAGTTTTTAAGGTTCAGGCCAAAAATTTCATATAATGATCAACGGACTAGAAGTTGCCAAAACACAATGCTTAGTGATCAGGGATTGTCTTCTGTTGATAAGTGTAAAAATAACATAATAAGGAATCATTCACTGAAACTGTGTTCATTGAAAATTGGATTAACCCCTAAAGGACCATTGTCCCTTCGGGGGACAAATGCGTTTTCGGGCAAGTACCTACGGGCTGAAATTTTTTCCTAATTTTTTGAAACTTTTTCTGGAGGTAGAAATTCTGATTAGCTTCGTGAGAATATAATTTTTTTCACAATCGGTGCCCGGAAACAATAGTTATGACCAAATAAGCTCAAACAAGGGGACGGCGGGCAGTCCGGGCAACCCAAAAAAAATGGATAAAAAAATTTTAAATATTTTTTTTCTCATATAATATATTTTTTTCTATCTGAAAAGCTTTGATTCATTTCATTTGGATATGTTATGAGAAAGTTATGGACATTCTTGTTTTTCGGGTAGTTATAGCATCTTCTTGAAAAAAATAACTTGTAAGATTCATTTTTGAATCAAATTTTTCAAATTTTTCAAATTTTTTTTTTTGCTTGGTCTGATTTACTTGCTAGAACAATCTCACCATTGGGATTAGTGCATTTTAATTCCATCTAAAATATATGAATATTTTAGATTTTCCTTCTATCTCATACCTACTTCTACTTACCAATTATTTTAAGAATGATAATTAGTTTTTTTTTAATTTTCTTTTTTTACCTAGATCCTCAACTTAATTCTCCACTATAAAGATTTAAAGCTCAAAACTCTGTAGTGCAAAAATTTTAAGTTAAAAATGTTCAAAGTCAAAAAATCTAGTCCCGCAATGTGCTGAAAAACTTATTATTTCCACTTTAAACGCAGATATCTTGCAATCTGAGCGGTCAAAAATTCTGAAATTTTTTCCACACACTCGCATACTATTTAGGTGTAAGATCTTATGGTTAGATATGGAAAAGAAACAATTTTCAATTTTTTTTCACTCCTTGCTATAGATATGGCAGTTTTGAGTGTTTTTTGGCAGAAAAAAGGCCTTAATCCTTTAGGGGTTAAAAGTTGCTGTTTTCCAATCCAGCAAGTCTGAAGTCTTCAGTTCCGGAGTTCACAAAACGTTCATTTTCTTACACATTTCAAGGTTAAAACCTTATATAATGAGCAAATGACTAAAGGCCCATTCCCACCTGGCGTTTGCAAACAGCGTGTGCTTAAAATTAAAACTTCAGCATTAAAAGGAAATCATTTTTTATTCCGGCAGTTCAGGATCGGAAGTATACCAATTGTTTCCTAAACAGGTGCTGTTCCCACATGGCTGGTATTTTATTTAGCAGTTACGAAACCTCACGGACCCCGGCACATCCGCTTACCGATATTGATCTGATGAACAGAAATGACCAAAATTCAAATTTTTGAAAGACTTCGAAAATTAAGAAGACACTCTCCCAAATCCAAGGAATTGTAAAGAAATTCACGTATTGGAAATGCGGATGTTATAATTCAATTCCAAATCATGTTCTCCTTAATTGGGTGGAGAAATTGTTTTTATAGTGAAATTCATTGTACATCATGAATCTTCAAAGGATATGGGACAATTTGAAGATGAGAGCTTGACCACTCATTGTGAAAACGTAGGAACTATGTGCAATGTAGAACTTCAAAACTCATGTAGGCATAGTAGAATAACTTTTTTCAAGAAACTACAAACTAAGAAAAGTTGTTAAATGAAATCTTTTTTCATTTCCAAAAATCCGTTTGAAATTTCGAGCCTCCAATCAAAAGTTTGGGGCAAAATTTAATTTCAAATCATGAGCTCTTCATAATGGGTGGAGAAATTAAAATGTCAACATGAATACCAATCACCAACTACAAAATGAGAATTCACTGATGTGGTAAATAACTTTGTAGGTAACACTGGAGGTAACATAATACTAAATATCATTCTCAATGCAATTTTCCTTCATGTGGCTCCTTGTCTTTTGTCAAAATACAAAAGTGCAATAAGAAAGTGCATTTTAAAAGGTCCTAAATCCAAAACTTCTAGCTTGAGAGTTTAGAAACATAAGAGGTAGATGTTTTGGCAAGATGTTACGTTACCTTTGAAACAACCAATCCAATGTCTTATGTGGCATGTATATCAAATTCATGCATGAATTTATTAAAATTTAAATTGGAAAAAAGATACATGCATGAGAGTTAAACTTATCTCTTTTTCATTGTCACTAAGCTATGTGTACATGTAATCACCATGTATTACCTATTTAGCCAAAACTAGTTGGAATTTGGATGAAAAGACTACATTCTGTGATTTTCTAATTGATTTTAGCGGTTGGAAGGAAAACCATGTTGAAGTGGACATAGAGAATTTTGACCCCATAATAGAGAGGTATTCACTTCTAAAGTTCATTATGATAAAACACCAATAATTAGTAATAGTGTCTCTTTCAAAAAAGATAATAAATAGATAAATAGTAGAAACATGGGCTACATAGATTTGGGAAACATGTTCCTGAAGACCTGAATCTAGTTTAGTTGGCCATGTGGATCTTCTCATGGGGCTTTTCACTAATCTATGTGGCCCATATTTCTACTAGTTGATAGAAGGCTATCCATAAATTAAGATTACATAGATTGCATATTAACCCCTAAATATTTTTTTATGTTCAAAAATTGAGTTCAAAATTTTAGAATTTAAAAAACAAACAAACTTTGATTTTCATCCTTCAAAAGTTTATTTAAGTAGAAGTACATACAAGATTGAAATAAAAACTAACTTACTAATGATTCTTAGAAGGAATTAAAAAGATACTAATCCCAATGATGAGTTTGTTCTTAGAAAATAACTAAACCACTTGGAACATTTTTCTAATTTAATTGAAAATTGAGTTCAAAAATAAATTTTGTTAGTATTTTTTGGGAAAAGATGCTCAAATTTCTCCTGAAATACAAATCTCTTCATCACTTTTTCATCACTACTCCAACTAAAATGAACCCCATCTTTCCGTATACACAAAAGTTTTTTTTTTGAGGATCAAATGTTTTCTAAATATTTGTAAATTTTGTAGATTTTTTTGTTCTACCTTAATGAACTCTATTTAAAGCAAAGTGTCACATAATTTTTGCTTCCAATCACCAATTGAAATAAAAATCATGTCCATATAAAACTAATGTATTTTTCTATCTTCAAAAAATCTAATTAAAAATTGAGATCACATAACCCTACCAAAATACTCATTTATCTTCCAAGGGGACAATAGGTTTTTCAACGATTAAATCATTATTCAATAGGGATTGTTAAATTTGTCTTCTAGGTATTGTAATTTATTCTTTTGGTCCCTCCCTTTGCTTATAGGTTTCAACTATAAAATTCTCTTGCTTCAATCTTCCTTGTATTGTCCTTTTTTTAATAGAATCATTTTCTCATCACTTGCACCTAAAATACAAAATAAGTAAATCTTATTGCAAATCATAATTTCCATTAATCCTACAACACTAAACACTCCAAAGTGACCAATCAATGAATTTTTAGATCATTGCAAAAATGAAGAATGTACTTTTTGATTCATCAATTAGATCATTTTTGATAGAGTACCTTTGTGATAAGTTTCTTCTTTCTAGGATTAAAGATACCAAATAAGTGCACTTTGTGGATGAAATGATGAATTGAATTGCACTTCTTGTTGCACAAAGTCTAAAAACATGTTCTTCCGAATTCCTCTTTGAATTTTGTTCCTAACTGTTTATTGGAGACTCCAAATCTCAAATGGATTTTTGGAAATCCAAGTTAGCTTAATTTACCAACTTTTCCTCGTTCAAAGTTTTCTGAAAAAAGTTATTTTACTATGCCTACATGAGGTCTAAAGTTCTACATTGAACACAATTCTTGCGTTTGACTTCACTAGGTATGAGTGGTTGAGCTTCTACTAATCTTCATTCAAATATCCCTCATGGATTGCTTAACCTCCCATCACCCCACTTGTATAAATAGATTGCCTATACCCCGCAATAAACTCACATTGATAGTGACATCCAAAATCATGTGAAGTGATATTTGGAAAAATCCAAGGTTTTGGATTTTTTCGAGTTGGATGGCTTGGATCCCCCTAGTTTCTGCTGTGGGCAGCCACCATTCCTATGTAAT
The DNA here is from genome assembly GCA_947034895.1 of Rhytidiadelphus loreus. NCBI lineage: Eukaryota > Viridiplantae > Streptophyta > Bryopsida > Hypnales > Hylocomiaceae > Rhytidiadelphus > Rhytidiadelphus loreus. The sequence continues at coordinate 1,805,516 of OX344762.1, forward strand.
GGGCAGTCGACCAGGCATGTTGATAAGAACGTCGACCAGCTGCTGAAATCTTTATTTCCTGAAGATCTCCAAGTTATTATTACGGACTACTTCCTCAGTGGTGGGACAGTGATACTTGGGTGATTAACGGCTTAATGAGCGCTCTTACGACGATGCCACCTCGGCTGCCAAGTAGGTTCGGCAAATAAGTAAGCACTCAGGTGGGAATGGTCGACAATTCACAACTGATTTAATGCCACCTTAAGTCCAAGTGGGAACGGGCCTTAAGAAAGCTGAAAATTAATTCAAATTCATAGATGTACTATTGTCAAAACTATTCACAGTGGATGAAAATCATCTAGTAACCAGAAAAAAAATGATTAGTCACTTCTTTCAGTGTTTTAGTGTTCAAACCTCCTCTTTTAGGGAAACGAGAATGACATCTATAACCTCTTTCAGAAGAACTTGCTTTATTACATAATTTTGTATAGCTAGAAATTTACCATCTGTAACAATATTTAACTATTACGAACAATAAGTGCCCTAGCATCTCAAATCTAGCTTCTTCGAATTGAAATATTTCCTCATTTGACTATTATAATCTTGTCAACAATTATAATCTTTTCAATAGTATAGTCAAAAAGACATGTCCCTTTCCCTGGAGTTGTAGGCTTGTTTCCACTACTAATTGGTATGGTCAGTTTGTATGGATTTCTTTTTAAGCAATAGTTTAATGGCAATGAGTTTAGAAAGGTTTGGATTTTAGTAAACACACATTAGGCACTCAAGGATTAAACCTATGCTAGAAAAAAATGAACAATAGTACTTTGATACAAGTTCAAATACAATTGCACATATTTTTGGTCTTTTTTTCATTCTTGGCCATCTAGTTGAAGTTTTATCTATTGAGATGAAGAATGAATACAAAATAATTATGATAATTTAATATATTTGACAATAAATCAAAGAAAAAATTGTCAATGAATTGGATCATATTTAAATTTATGATGAAATATGAGTCAATTTCAATATTGTTTTGCGTAGCCTCAAATGACAACTAGGAATACTACTCAATCTGAAATTTTTATAATAGAAGTAGATTATAGTATAAACATTGTGGTTTGAAGAATATTTCCGTTAGACTCCATATGTAGAAACCTCAATATAGATTCTCAACTTCAAACTTCAATGAAATCCTAGTTTAAAGGAATCATTCAATTAGAATATAAACTATACTTTAAAGACTTCATCTTTTTAAGTTTTTCTCAAAAGCAAAAATATCATTTTAAATGTAAAAATCAAGTTTTAAGGAAAAAAAGCCCGAAGTATTGAAATACAATATACATAGTGTACCATTTTTTTGATATATTATCCCACTTAAAATTTTAAAAACAAGTAAATTTTCTTGAATTTAACTGAATGATGTCCTAGGGAGATTGCCACAGATTTTTAGAAGATTAAATTAGTTAAAAGATAGAAGTTAATTTAATTCAAAGGAAATTTTTGATATAATATGTAGGGCTACTATAGGATCCATGAAATGCTATATATTTTAATATATATAAACTAGGCTATGTAAAACATCATGTAGTAGGAATTTTTATTAATAAGTTAGCCTTCATAGATAGGGGCCATGTAAAATTTTCATAGTATGGTGAGTATAGATGTGGACAAACAATATAGATGGAAAAAAATTGTAATAAAAAAAATCTATAAAAAAGGGTGGTTGATTGAAATTGTACCGTAGTGCTAGTAGTGAGTATATCAAAAATTGTTAGACATTGCCCACAAGTAGTATAAATTATTATATTGCATGAATAGGAAGATTTATCTTGGTAGGTTCAACAAATTGAAAACTTTACAACACGGAAATAGAATTTATAGTCCATTTAACATCAATCTTTGAAGCCATATGTATTAATCACACTCATATTGAATGAAATGTTTATAAGATAGTTTGACTAGGGATTCTAATGTGTTCAATGATAAACTTATTATTAAAAACCACCACTTGCTCAATGGCGCTTGAATTGAATTGATTGTTGTTGCTTTCATGGTGTATACCCTATACATGTATATAGTAGAGGAAAGGGAAAATTTATGAAGAAGGGTAGGAGCAAAAACAAATTGGACACTTAAATTTTATATGTAAGATAACCCTACTTTAAAAAAAAACATGAATGAATTTACAAAAAATATAGGGCATTGGTACTACATGCCTTGTAGCTTTTATGTAAAAATACATTTATCCTAAATTCAATAATTAAGGTAAATAGCCCTACATGAAATACCTTATTAACTCAAGAGTATACCTTAAATTACAAGGAGATGAGAATGATGTGAACATAACATCAATAAAAACACACCCAAAAAATTGGATGAAAATCATCCATTTATCAACATACACAAAGCATATTAGACCATCTAAAGGACACTTTAATCCTCGGTGTCCGCATGAGAGGAGAATAGAACACCTTAATATTATAAAATTTTCTTCATGTTAATTTAAAAATATCCATGAATTACTTTGAATGAAAGAGATGTTCTTTGGATGAATGTTACTATAAAGCTTTTTTTGTTTATCATTCAAAATAATTATAGACTCAAGTGCACATGAGTTAACTTTTGAAAAAAATTGAAAAAAAAAAAGTCCTCCAAATATTTAGAACTTCACATTTGACAAGATAAATGATCTTATTGAGTATAGGCACAAATATTGAAAGGTGTATAAGTATAATAATTTTAGAAAAAATAACATAACTTTGGAATGTACATTATAGCCCATTATATGGTTGTATGTCAATATTTTGGATGACATTTAATACTATCCAAGGAAGCATTTGGAGTTGGGTTGAAAGATATTCAATTATGATAATAAGCTACATATTTGAACCATGCACTACATCCAAAGGGGCACTAGTATAGCTAATAGATATCATATATTTTGTTACCTACATAACACTCTTTTCCTTAAATCCACTCATTATTATCATATTGTACACTAATTAAATGTTTTTAAAAGAATAGAGTTCAAGTGCAATGAAATGAAGGTCATCTCCAAATGTTGCTAGGTCATCATTTCATAAGCAATGAATATCAAATTATAAATATTCCTTTGATCCTATATTACAAGTTCTCTTGGGTTTTTGATTTTTGTCCCAAATTACCATACTTGTCTCCCCATGTCAAACTCAATTTTAAGATTCAAATATTATTGTTGGTTTCAAATCTAAACCAATGATATTAATCTTATAATTCTTTAAAAATTGGTTTTCAAATTTATATATGTGTGGAATGCTTTGAATCATTCCATTTTGATCAATGAAAGTTATGAGAAGTTTTAGTTTATGGGTAGTTATAGATTCTCTACTCTAAAATAAACTTTGAAGTTCTTTATTTAACTCAATTTTCAATATTTTTTGAAAAGAAATAAAACCATAGGATGTAGATTGTTTATTACAAGATTGCAACCATTGGGATTGACATTTTTCAATTCCATAACTTCTTTCTACTTAGTACTTTTGAAAAATTTCAAGCGAATTATCATCTAACAGCTAGGGAACGGATGTAAATTTTCAAGCATGTTTACTATTTCCTATAAGTACAACTACTTTTGAATGCATTGTAACACTCCAATCACAATGCACTTAGAATTTTAATTAATTAACTAAAAAAAATTTAAACTCTCCCCTAAACCTTGGGTTAAAAAAAAATTATTGATTGAAATTAATTTCTTAATTCTTCATCCCACTCCCCCTCCTTGTAATTTTTAGAACGAGGTTAATATAACAAACAATATGAGACAATGAAAATCCCATATCCTGTATCTATATATCATATTTGTATTTGCACCTGTATTGTACCATATTCCAATATCAAGTATCTGCATTTAAAAAAAAATCAACAGCCTTTAAGTTTTTTGAGAGAGGGGGGGCAACTAATACAAATCAGGGTGGGCAACCTCTTTTCATTGAATTGTACGATTCCAAATGATTTGAAAATTTTCAAACATGTAGCTGACTTTCCTTGAAGAATGAATCCAAAGAAACACCACCATTTTGGAAACGTAGCTAACTTGCCTTGAAGAATGAATTGAAGAATGAATCCAAAAAAACACCACCATTTTGGAAATTTCTTCATACAATGTAATTTTTCCGAAGTGCAATTGGGCCAGAAAAAGGATTTTTGTCACTTTAAACGCTAGTATCTTGCAATATACATGGTAGAAATTTCTACAAGATCCTATAGTTACATGTGTCCCCAAATGATATTTTTTCTAAAATTTGGTACTTGTATTAGAAATGGCAATTTTGGAGCCTTTTTGGTGAAAACATAGTCAAAAATTACCATAGAAAGTTGGAAAGGAAGGTGTATAGTGTGAAACCCCAAGTCTCTATTTGCACCTTGACTTGAAACATAGTCAAACCCTTTAAATCTTAACTTGAAACATAGTGTGAAACCCCAAGTTTCCTTTTGCACCTTGACTTGAACCAAGTCCTGATTTTTTGCTCTCCACCAATCAGATTTTGAGGATTTGGTGGGACTTGAAACACACTCAAGGTAAAAGCGGCCCTCAAGGTTCTCTCCTCCCAAATGGATGAAAAACATCCGTTTATAACAGAAAGTAAGAGCAGCTGTGTTTGACCATTCATCCGCCACTTTGGGGGGCACTGATCCCGGGTGTTTCCTGGTTGAGTGCGTTGTGACTGCCGTGCTCCCCACCCGCCCCGCCCCACCCCACCCCACCCCGAAGCATTCGAGAACTACCTTGCCAAGTTACCGTACCTCCACTTTTTCTTTTTCTTTTTCCTTTAGAATCCATTCTTTGCGCCTGCGACTGGCGCAGTAATTTCTCGCCCCACAATACTTGCACTATCTCGTGGCGTGACGTACAGCCGCTTCGTAAAATAATCGAAGTCCACGACTTTAGGCCAGGGGTAGGCATGGGGTCTCGGATAAACAGGGAAGTCCAAGCACAACGCGTGGCGCACGCGCTGCGCGAGAGCGTCCTTTCGGGGGCCTACCCTTTCTAAGTTAATAAGCTTCTGTACGGGTCCAAGTTTAGCGGGCGGACCCGCACACGAGGTTCGTCCGCAAAGTCGTTTTTACCGCTACGTTAATTCGAACCCATCGATTCCCGGCCTTCATCCCTGGCGCTCATCCCAGGCTGGCAGAGGCGGCACGGCACCCTGGCAGGCAGGCCGAGCCGTCATCGATGCCAATGGATTATGAGTCACTCAGTCGCACTCACTGTTGCAGACTTTGGCAGCAAATTCTGCAACCCACGCTGGCTGGGTCCATCTATACACTCGCCATAGCCAGCCAGGGTCGTGCGGGAGGAGCTCCAAGGGTTCGATTGCACCCTAACTTAATCTGCAAAAGGAATTCGTAGCATATCCGTGGTTAGCGAAAAATCAGTTGGGTTTTAGTGAGAGCTGATCTGGCTACTAATTATTCTCATGAGGTGCATGATAAAAGCCGCGACGAGGATTTTTCCACTTTTTGAATCCCTACCACGTTGCTCACGAATTCTCACTGTTTCAATGGCCGCTAAAATAGCCATTCAAGTGCGCTATCGTGGGAGGGGTCATGATGCCGACATCCAGTACGCATTAAACTACTGATGCTGGCCGCCCTCGTCGTGCCGGATTTGATACATTATCCGTCGCTGGAAGCTCGTCAGTGGTGACGCTCTTGTGCACTCGCGCTTCACTTACCTACGAACTCTTCCCCGTTTGCGGGGTCTGTATCAATTCCTTTCTAAAGTCGCAACATGCGTTGTCCCGGATCATCACGAGGCAGTCCACGGGGACTGTTACTTGGGAAACCTGAAATTCTGCGTGGTCTTGTAGCATGAGCGTCTCCGGGCGGAGAAATGGGTGAGTAGGCTATTGTGTGAATCTTTTCGAATCTTGCGAGGGAGAGGCGGGGGGAGGAGGGATTTTCAGGGGCAAGAAGGCTCCGGGCACATGTGTTCTCATGCCATGGGTGGTGACTGGTGGTGACTGCAGGAGAGATGGGCACATTGGATGAAGCCTTGAGTGCGATGCTGTCGAGTGACCATGGCTACTCGTCGTCTCTGGCCAGTGTATTGCCGTCGTCGAATGCGGCCACCGTAGAAGGACTCTCGGGGGAGTTTTTTGCATCGCAATATTCCTCATTGCAGTCTGGGAGCTTGCAGGAGAGCTTGCAGGGAAGTTTGCAGGGGAGTTTTCCAGGGACGGCAAGAACAGCAGGTGGTGTGAAGCCGAAGTCAAGCTCTAATTTTCACAGAGCGGGAGGGTTGCAGGGCAACAGACCGAGTGCGCCCTCGTACCGCAACGCGGCCGAAGTGTCGCAATGGCCGTTCGGGCGCGACCAGAAGTTTGTGTTGGATGGCAAGAACGAGGCTTTGGAAGTGACGAGTGCGAACAATTTCAGGCCCACGAATCTGAACCCATCTCCTCCTGGCGGGCTGCAACGCAACCACTCCGCGCCCAGCAGCTTCCTCCAGTCCTTGGCCGATTTCACAGAGGACGCATTCTCGCATGTCGCCGAAGACAGCGACTTACTGGATTCCTTCTTCGCGGACAACAACCTGGCGCCCATCAATGAACGCGGCGCTCAGCAGATGGACACCACGGAACCCACGGTCGTCGACGCCGCGAGCTCCACCAGCTTGAAAGATTATGAGCAATTTCTGGCGAGTGTGGACTTCCACTCGCCCTCCACGCATTTACCGAACAAATTTGCGGAGCCCCGGGCTCTCCCCGGCCATGGCGGATACTCCACGCCCGGTACGCCTTCGTCCCTTCCCTGCCGATCTATGCTTGCGTCCATGGATTCGAATGTCGTCATCACATTCAAAAGCTTATGGGGGTTTAGTATCATGTTGGATTGTGTGAATGGCTTTTGGGTCACAAGGTTTTGGGTCAGGTATGTGGAGACCTAATAGGAGACCTAAGAGAGGGAGGAGATTTGGGAACAGTTTGGCAGTTTGTGGGCTTACTTTTAGAGATGATTCGTAATCTCAAAGAGTCTTCCTGTTCGGGTGCATGTGTATGTTCTTGTGATCTTTTGACCAGTCCAAGCGGTCACTCTGCCCGGCAACGTAACGTTCTCCTGTCACTTTCGTTGGCACATGGCACATTGTGGTTGAAAATGAGGAAGGGTTAGAGTCACAGTCCCATCCATTCGACGTTCTTTGAGAGACCTGTAGAGCTTCAAGGTTTACAAGTTTGACACCTTCAGTACCAAACTGGATGATGGTATTGGTCTAGTTTGGAAGCGAGGGTTACGCCTTGAGTCTCTTGGTCTCCGGCTGGTTATCTAGTGTTGATTGTGCTGCTTCAATTTGGAATAAGGGTAAGTTCTCTTGTGTCTGAAACTTGAAGTAAATTCGGACATGGTTTTTGCGCTTGGCAGATGCGTTGGGAGTGCGGTCACGGTCCAGCAGGATTAACCTTCTCCGCCAGAGCAGCACTCCGGCGGACTTTCTGGCCGCCGTTCAGGACACCCTAGAGCCGGACTGCAGCAGTCCCATCTTCAAGATGCCAAGTTTCTTGCAGTCCCCCGACGGATCGAATTCGAACATGTCAGGCGTCACGTCCGAGGCAGAGAATGGTAACCCCTCACTTTCTGCACGTCCCTTTGCTCTGTAAGGTAGAGGATACTATTTTTGCGTCACTTGTAACCAATTTATGTAGAAGGTTGCTTTGCATTGGGACATCACTCACTATTGCCACCTGGGACGATCACTTGAGAAAGTCTGCAAGAGTCAAACTCTCTCCAGATCAAAATATTTCTCACACAATGGAAGATGATTTTCTTATTAGTGGAGATGATCATGTAGACCACAGTTACTGAAGGGACAGTAGACAACCCTTGAATTTCTATGCAAAGATGAGTGACCATCAATCATGCAAAGATGAGTGTCCTATTTGGCCAAGTAATGCTTACACCGAACTTGCGAATTAGACTCCAACTTAGTGTTGATTGTTGGAGTCGAGTTGCTGGGGTCAGTCATAAGGCAACAGGATCAATGTCCTAACAGTTTTAGTATCCTCTACCTGACTTGTGGACATGCGGGATCAGTCTCCTAATGGTTTATTAGTATCCTCTTCCTTAATAGTGGACTTGATTTATAGATGATGTTACTGATATTTGCAGCAGGATTATCAGGGAACAGGCTTCAAGTCTCCTCAGAGATGGTGACGGATCCGCCGGGGTGGCTGGGGAACAGCTCCCTGCGTGTTCGCGTGTCTGACCCGAGTTCTCCCCAATCCAAGCTTGGCTTGATACGTCACTCGAGCCTGCCTGCCCGAAGCCGTCCCTTCAGTCCCACCCTGGAAGTCGATGACCTGGCAGAATTCTCCGGCACTGTGCCGTGCAAGACACGCGCCAACCGCGGCTTCGCCACGCACCCGCGCAGCATCGCGGAGCGCGTGCGGCGCACCAAAATCAGCGAGCGCATGAAGAAACTCCAAGACTTGGTGCCCAACATGGACCGGCAAACCAACACCGCCGACATGCTGGACGAAGCCGTGGAGTACGTGAAGCACCTGCAGACGCAAGTGCAGGAGCTGTCGAACACTGTGGTCCAGTTGAAGGAACGCTTAGGCCATGGCAACTGATCTCTCTTCACTTGCCGTCTTCTCCCCCAAATCGCCACACCCGCAAGCTCTCGCACTACAAGCTTTCCTCGATCCCCCATTGCTATACTTGGGAGCGCAGACTCAGGATGTTGATGTTGAAGACTTCCTCTCCGCAGCGTACATTCAACAATTGTTGTCAGTGTGATTGCTTGAGCTTCGATGACAGGCATTGCAAAAGGAGAATCTGACGCTCCCAAACCTATACAGCGTTCTCGAAGTGCGGTGTAAACAACCCCCTTGCATATAATTTTTCCTTGAGATTTCTGCAAATTTGGCAGGATTTAGTGGACCTGGGCCTGAATGTTGTGAAGAAGTAACGCTGCCCCCCGCCGTATCTTGGTGATCCATAGTTAGTTAGTTTAGTTGTACCATACCAGTTGAATTAGCATTTGCGCAAGGAACGCAGGCATCCTGACATTAATTATTTGTTGTGTTTTCGAGGCTAACTAGAGCTCTCTTGTTCTGGTTTCCCTTTTTTCCAATCAGGTGATGATTGTTGAAACTCCGGCTTACTCCGCTTGGTTGGGTGACTGGACGCTTGGTTACGTTATTACACTGATTCAAATTGGTGTCTGTCTAAAGTGTTTTTGGTGTAGAACTGATGTTCCTTGTTGCCTGCACTGGGTTCAGGGTAACACCAATCATAGTGCTTCACTTTTCATTGAAGACTGGTGAGATGGTTTGATTCTGTGCTGCAGCTTTTGGAAAGCGACTTGTCGTAAGAGACGATAGTGGGCGTCGCGACAGGAGACTTGATCTGGTTTTCTGAATTCTAGGCACATGCACTTTTGAGGAGGGTCAATATTCTTTGAGAGACAAGCTTTCACAAAAAATCACCTACAGAGTCAAGATTTACAGGATTTTGTTTTGTTTTGGCATCTTTTCTTTCTCTCTTTATCTCATTTTCACTACTTGTGCTTCTTCTCGAGCAACTCTAGGATTGAGTCTTTTGGGTTGTGAAAGCTTGACCTTTGCCTTTGCCTCATGAAACAAATCATGGCAATATTAGAATTTGAAGACCCATTGCTGCATTTAATTTGTCCAAATTTTATTGCCCAGTGATTGTGACAATTTGGATTAGATTATATGCTAAAGAAGGTTATTAAACATAATGGTAAATGTTGGATTGAATGTTGATGTAACAATTTGGACTAGATCACAAGGTTGCATAAGGTTATTGGACATAATGGTAAACATTGGATTGAATTAATTTTGATTGAGAGATGAGCTTACATTATGTAGAATGGTTAGGGGTTGTAATCTTTTTTAGAAATGTAGGTTGTAACCTCCTAAAGGGCAACCAACAATGACACAATGGTCTAATCTTGGAATACCTTAGTGAATGTTTGGTGAATGTTTTGTGTTCTTTTGATGATTCAAGAAGGCCTCATGGATGGATATAAACGATTCTTCATCCAATTCTTTTGATAGGATTTGTTTGAATCCATTTTCATGCCATGTGACATTTTTGACTTTCCTAAAGAAAAAATGACACACCCATAGATCATTGTGTAGTGTATTTTTGCAAATTTTCCTCTTTTTCAAATCTAAATTTTAGCCTTGGAAATGATATTTTTTGAATTTGAGACTAGCTTGTGTATTGAAGTTTATCAAGTCTAGTTCTTACTCCAATTTGAAAGTTTGAAAAATTCCTAAATTCAAATTTTTATTGCAATTTGAACTTTGGGCCTACCATAGGTGATGGTTTTCCAATTTTTTAATTACAAAGTAAATTAATTTGCATCACAATGTTCTACATTGGTAGAATGCACCTTTGGAAAAAAAAAATTCAGATTTTTTTAGCATATTTTGTATTTGATATAAATTTTTCACTTTTTATTCAAGCATTCACAATAATTTGAAATTTTCATAATTTTCTTGAAATTTTCTTGACTTATAGAAGACATGTAATTGCATTGTTGAAAATAAATATTAAGAAGATACATTAATGTATGGTTGTAGAATGGGAGCATATAGAGAGAAACATTCAAGTTTGAGAAGCTAGCATTGAAATTGCTATTACCTATTTCTTTAAATGATGGTCTATTTGAATCAATGGTTAAAAAAATCCAAGAGTACTAATTGGAAGTCAAAATACTATGCAAGGCCTCCCTTTTTCATACAAAATTCTAAGAATGAACATGTATGCTTTTATCCTACATAGAAATTTTTTGTCATTCATCGGCCAAAAAACAACCATGGCGTTGTTTAAGGGTCAATGAAGAAATGAACAAAAAGAGTAATATTATTGGAGTGTTAAGAATTTCACTATGAAGGGAAAGTAATGATGTTTACATTGATCATCCTAAATTGAAGTTTTAGCTAGTTATAACAAAAAACATATGCTATAAATATAAATTTGATCATCCTAAATTGAAGTTTTAGCTAGTTATAACAAAAAACATATGCTATAAATATAAATTTGATCATCCTAAATTGAAGTTTTAGCTAGTTATAACAAAAAACATATGCTATAAATATAAATTTGATCATCCTAAATTGAAGTTTTAGCTAGTTATAACAAAAAACATATGCTATAAATATAAATTTGATCATCCTAAATTGAAGTTTTAGCTAGTTATAACAAAAACCATATGCTATAAATATAAATTTTATCTTTGGTGCATTGTCAAAGCAAAGTGCTTTGGAATTGATTTGAAAATGTTTGTACATATTTTCTCAATTTGAAGGTATGGATAGTTTCTATAAATAATACATTGCATAGTCTTTTCTATAACATGTCAAAGTCTTGGTTGGATAATTATGGTAATTCACCCTTTATGAACTCAATTTTGGATACGACCATTATTGCATTCACAATTCTTCCTTTGAAGTACATTTCACAAAACACGTGAATGTATAATCAAGTCCAATAATCTTACAAACTACCTATTCTGCCTTTCAAAGAATTTTGCATAATATAATACAATTGGCATTTTTTGTCTTACATAATTAACATTATATTCTTATGCAATCCCAATCAAGTACACCAAATTTTAAATTTAGAAAAGCGAAACTTTATTTTTGGTGAATTGTTTCATTTAATATTCATGGTTTTATATTCCTTAGGATTATAGATAATTTATTAAATATTTCAAAACTAATATGTTGCACTCATCTGTCATCAAATTCAAAAGTGATGTCACTTGTCCCTAATTGTGCACTTTGACATTCAAAATCCTTAATATATTCCTTTTCTGTATAGGGCAGACACAACCTAAAATTGAGGGGTCTGAAACTGAAATGTGGGCAATAATGTCAATTGCAAGCTTCACAAAATCACATGGCTTCTATACTTACAAGTTGAACACTCCACATGCTAAGATCATGAGTCCTCACATTCTTCCCGAATTTTTCGGTACTCACAACGCATGCTTCAAGCGAGAGTAGTGGCAACAATGCATCTAAGGTAGCAGCACCCATAAGCACATTTTTAAGCAATTGGGAGCATGAAAAGCAGTGGACTGAGCTTGAAAAAAATATAGTGAAGTAAAAAAGAGATAAGGAAAATTATTGGCATGATTTTCAGAGTTCCAATCGCAAGTATGTGATCGTGCGGATTTTTCAAAGCCATAAATAACTGAAAATGTAAAGTAGTGTGTAGGGGACACTAAAATAGATCATTCTTGAAGTCTTAGCTGGGACCATGTGCTCCAAATACTATCTAGAATTGCTACCAAAATAGTAACATGCGGCAGTCATGGCCGTCAGAAAACATGCCAAAGTACCACGCTTAGGATACTGACAGGTCGTCAATGGTGGCGCACAGTCCGTTGCAACAAGTTGTCTCTGCGTTGGGAGTGGGTCTTTGGCCGAAATATTTGCACCCACCTGCAACATTAAGCAACCCCACCACCGAAGCTTGACTTCCCGGCATCCAATGCCCACATACCCTGTAGACATCCAGTTGGGACCCCAGCATCGAGAACCACAAGCCCAACGTCGAGGACCACGAGCCCAGCATCCCCATTCACGACCCCAACACCGAAGACCAGGGACCCACCCTCCACCATGTCAAGCTTGCATCTTGTCGCTACTGCGACCCCGCCTGTCAAGGGAGAGCCGTTGCACCCGCCGTTGGAAGCGCCGATGGAGCTCGGGGGGGTGCTGCGCTTCCCAAAAGCCCGGTGGTAATCTGACTTCCGCTCCCTCCATTGTTATTTTGTCGTTGCCTGACCTACGGCTCCAAATTCTTCCGCGCTCGTTCTGCTGCTTTCCGAGCGCGCTCTCGTTCTCGATCTGCTTTTTTTTGTTCGGCTTGAATTCGGCGCATGATCTTCTCGGCTTCCTTCCGTGTCTTCTCTTGTTCTCGTTCGGCCTTCCTCTGCTCAGCTTGCGTCTTGCGTTCTTCTCGTTCCTTGGCTACTGCTTCTTTTTTGGCAGCTTTTGCCGTCATGGCCTCAATGTAGTCGTCCGACGTCATCAAGATTGATTTTGAATAATCGATGAGAGGCTCTTGCATTGGAGTTCTGCGCCTGTTAGTTTCGACTCGCGGCAAGGGGAAGAGATTTCGATGGGCAGAGTTGCCTCCTCCCTCTCCGTCGCTTTCGGTGCTACTGTCGCCGCGGGAGACCTCCGACCCTGGCTCTGACTCCACGAAAAACTGTGGTGCAACTTCCTGCGTTTCGGGAATACAATCTTGTTGTTGCGGCTGTGGACTACCCGGTGATGCATCCTCCTGCTCCTCTTCGTCTACGTCGTCTTGTGCACAAGCTTCAACATAACATTCACTTGGAGCCATGTGCAAATCCATCGCTGTTGGTCGGAGGGGCCAAATCCCTGTGGCCGAAAATCCCTTAGTGATTTTTGATGCTGTGAGTGCCCTGCTGAACGCCATGGACACCCATTCCGCAAGTTCTTCTTTTCTCGCCCCTCTTCCTTTGTTTTGAATGCTCCACTTATCTCTGAAATTTCTGAATGCTACTTTAAAAGGCTTGAAAACACTGACGTCAAGTGGTTGCAACCTGTGGCTAGTGTGGCTAGGAAGCGTGATTATATCAAGGCCTGCTGATTTGGCCTTTTGCACCACTTCAAGTGTTACATGCGAGCCGTGGCCATCTAGAACCAGCAGGTGTCTATTTTCTTCTGAGATACCATACCTCTCTTGCACTATGGTAATGAAATGAGTGATCCATGCAGAAAATAGGAAACCCGTCATCCAACCGTTTGGCTGCATTGCCATGCAAGCCTTGGGTTCGCAGTTCACAATGTAGTTCCTTACCTTTCGTTTACCTTTAAAAATATAAAAATTTGGAATGTGTTGTCCTGCTGCATTCACACATGAGAGGACTGTGAGGTGCTCTTTGCTATTTGGAATTATTGTGTGCACAGATCTACTCCCACGTCTTGCAAAAACGAGAGTCCCTCCTCCATTCCTCCCTGCTTGGGCTCCTGTTTCATCAGCATTCCAGATGTGAGAGGGTAAGTAGCCATTGTGGTCATATGCTCTTTGCAGGTTGTCATAAAAGGATGCAACACTACTGGGATTTAAACCCCTTGCACGGCCTTCCTCCAACCCTTGTGGAGATCTCAAGGTGAGTTCTGGGTGACGGTTTCTAAACCATCTCAACCATCCGCGTCCAGGGATGCCGTCCTTGAATGGCGTCCATCGTTCTTGTGTAATTTCAGCCACCTTCCTCCTCAGCTCTAGAATAGAAATTGAATGTGCATGGTCTTGCATTTCCAACATCCATTTCACAAGTGCTGATTCTTCTTCCACTAAGAGGACGCCTTGACGCCCCTTCTTTCGCTTCATTACCCTCCCGTAAAGGTGGTCTCTAAGGGAGGACTGAGGAATCTCGAAATTCCTTGCCGCAGCAGCAACTGTGCAGCCAGCATCAACTGCGGCCACTGCAGCAGCGAGTTGGGAGTCGGACCCCCCCCTGTTCGACACCTCTTCAGACTGCGGATCGGAGTTGGGCTTCGAGGCTCACCTTCCGCAACTGAAGCCATGCAAGTGGTCGGCGGTGCTAAAGCCCTCCGTCGCACTCCTCTTCTCGCGCTTGCAGGAACGTCACCCGGGTCGGAGTCGACCCCACAGCTCTCCATTTCGATCCTTGCAGCAGTTCCGTGCCCACCATCTGGACTGCATCCTCCGCCTTGTCCAGTTCCCCGCCAGTCGTAGAAGCCTGAAGATCTAGGTAGCGTTGCCACGGGTCTGTTGATTTGACGATGCAAGTTCATTTCTTGAATGTTGTGGTGTTGTTGAAAGGGAGACCATGCCGCTACACTTCTCCCAAGTCCATATTGCAGTTCCGTAACCCATGTTTCAGGTACCACGTCGTCTTGAGTATCTTCACTGTAATGTTCAGTTGGTCGACTAGCAGAAGACATCGGTAACTAAATGGTCACTCCTTACTACAGACACTGATCAATGAATTCACAAACGAATGTTTTGAAATCGCAGAGTAATCCCAAACTGATTTTCCCAAATCTCACTGTATAGAGCTGAAGCTTACACCCAAGTCCACATGAACTTGTCTCTCAGAAAGTTAATTGCTCTTCCATGCACTGAAAATTCAAGAAAATTCATTCTAAGTCTCCCATGCACTGGAGTTGCCGCTCAAACTCTGAGGCTTCAGGGACTGCCTGTAACTTAATGAACGAGCTGCTGATGCCGTTAATCAATAACCGATGCTTTTAATCAACCAACCGCTACACCTGTTAGTTTAAACCACAGGCTTTAATTTCCTAAACCACCACTTGTGGATGCTTACTTCGATGCTTGTTAATATCCATTCGCCACTTTGCCATGCAAATAATGACGGGAATGGCATGTAATACTGACAGGGTGCGTCCCATATCTGCCTCCATTTGGCCCCTGATCATTACAGATTGTTCATTTAAATGTTATTAAGAGACCCCATGGCCACTAGCAAATTGAATTTAACCGCCTCCCCATTCACCTTCCTATTTTTTTCATTGATTTAGTGCAGTACTAAGATCCGTCATTCAACTACCTTATCTCCGAATCCCCTGACACCATAACCCGATGCACAATGCACCCATCACCATAATTTTTCCTGTGCTGCCAGTCATGGGATCTTGAACCACGGATATGGATACATAAATAGGTCACGCCCATAGAGACAGTCATGCTTATGGGTGCTGCTACCTTACCTGTTAAAATCAACACATCATTTTCAAAGGTCAAACATCGTAATCTTGCAATCCAAGTCAACTATTCCAAATTTGAGAGCACAATCGATGGCATTTGTCTTTGCTCTTTGAGATCAAATGGTTACATCATGTAGTTCCAAGAATTTGTTTTTCTTATGTTGCCTATTATCCCCTAAATGCCCAAGGCCTTTTTTGAGCTTCTTGGAATTAGCTCTAAATTGAACAAAAGACAACATTTTGATAAGTTTTATCAAAATAATTTGAATTGTGTCTAGACGTTATATAAATTCATACTAGACATGTTAGAGATCCCATGGGAAAAGAAAACTCAACAATATCACTTATGGATTGAAAGATTATAATATTTCATCATGAAGGTGTTAAAATTATGAAAGTGAGTTGAAGTCTTTCAATCCTTTTTTCACATGTTAAATTTTAAAAAATGGTCACCAAAAAATACGAAGTTCAAGGAAAATAAGTTGCATAACCCCAATCAATTTATAGCTTCTCAAAATCTACTCTACAATTTATTTTTAATGAATTTCTAATGTGATTTTTTCTCCAAGGTCTAGTGTATTGGAGGCTCATTTCCAAGAGCCCTCAACACTAAAAAAAAATCAAAATTTACAATGGACACCCTTGCACAAAATCTTGAATAGAAAAATCATAATCATTCATTTTCATAATCAATTTTGTGCTAAAAATAGACATCAAAAAGAAAATTTCAAAAATATAAACTACTAAAAACAGTAAATTGTTAAGGTTTTATTTAACTTCAAAGTATTATCGACACCAAAATTTGGTGCTTTGGACATTTAGCAATTAACCACTTTCAAATGCTGCAATGTCTCCAGTAATGAATCGATGCCCTAAAGGACGAAACCACTTATATGAAAGCACATAGCTCCTGAAACTGACCTAAAACTGACCTCATGAGGAGGCAGGGAGCCAAAGATTTCAGTCTCACTTGACTTGTAACATGCTATTCAAATATAACTCACTGTTTATCCGAATCTTGTAATTCCACATTAGCAATTATATTTGCAAGCAGAATCATTGTGGAAGCACCTTTGTGTAATAAAATCCAAGTATGTTACTAGGACTTGGGGGAGAGATGTTACACTAAATAGTGAAATTAGGTTGCCTTAACAATTAGGTTGCCTTACTTCAAGAAAATCACTTTACAAGCCAACCAATCAACAAATATGTCTACTGTTTTTTCTATTTGTACACATAGAGGTTCATAAGTCCCACATGCATAAATTTTTAATTCAAAAAAGTAGTAAATTCTTGTAAAGAAACAATACATATTTATATAGTGTAGAATGTCGAGAAATTAGTGTGGGGCAACCTAATTTCACTATTTAGTGTAGCTCCAACAGCGGGGTATTGGCTTCCGTTAATAATCTGGAACAAGTACACATTCTATTTTAAACCAGGTTACTTCAGGCAATAACTTCTTAATACACGTATGTTCACTGACTAAGTTTGAAGAAGCCTTTCGTACTAGAGCTACGTTATGTCAATAGGCCAAACCAAAAGAGTCCAATAAAAACGCTATAACCTAAAGAAACTCGGTTTAGGTAGTGATACGAAGTAGAATACATGGTGTAGCAAGTATGCACGCAGGGGTATGATGCTTACACGACGTGGATAATCCCGATCCATTGACCACAGGAGTGCTTTGCGATATCACCTCGAACTGCTCCTCCGGACCCTTCAATCCATAACCAATTCTTAATTCACTCGTAGCACCACGCTCTAAAGAGACAAAAGAATGTTCATGTTTAAAACTCAATTCATTGATAGCTGAGCATGTAGTAGAATTAAGGGCTTGAATCGTCTGCCATACCAAATCAGGTTTGTGCATAGACTCGCAAGCACCCTAGCTACAACGACTCCGAAGCAGTTCCGGGCACCATGAAGTCCTTTTGCTAGCTGCCTACAAGGCAGTTCAAGATGAGCGAGCTTGCTCTCAAGTATTCTCCGTCAAAAGCAAAGGAAGTTAGAAAGTTGCGCCAAAAATGTAGTCTTAATGCAATCGGCTATTAGCAACCTGGGTTCCAAATAGAAGCCTTTCTTTTGTTAACTTGGGCACTTAGGGGTTGAGCAATGCTTCAGATTCGCATGCTGCAATCGCTGCACTTCGTTCGTTTAACGACTCTTTATTAACTACCTCGAAAGCCTTGTTGTCTCCTTACAAGTATGATCCGCTGCCGAGTGAAACACAGCGAATGACGTCACCAAAGTGATTGAAGAAGGCAGGGAGAAGTGCATTATCTTACTTGGCACCGATCAAATCAGTTGTGCAGATGAAAGGTGTCCCGTCATCGTTCAGTCCAGCAATGACATACAGGCTCACAGAAGTAAGATCCAAATCTGCACCAATAATAGCGCCAGATAAAAATCAGCATGCAATATTAAACAACTTTGTACCATGACTTTAAATTTGGAGTTGGAAATTAGCTCATAATGCTAAAAGTGAGCCAAAACAAAAATCTAACACAGCAGAATTCACAATTTTTATAACTTTGGGAAAAACTTCAGCGTCTGAATTTAGCCTTATTGATAATCATTTCTTCGCAAACACCCTAATTTTACCTCTTCTCGTAAAGGACCTCTACAACATAACCTGATAATACAGAGAGAGCCTATACAATGCTTCTACAATTGAGCACGATACATGTCCCCGATGCATAGATTGCAAAATCCTACAGTAAGCAAATGCTTCTGCAATTGCGCACGATTTACGAACCCGATGCACAGATTGCAAATCCCTACGGTAAGCAAATTCTTCTACAATTGAGCACAATATGTGCCCCCGCTGCACAGATTGCACAATCCTCCAATAAGCAAATGCTTCTGCAATTGAGCACGATTTATGAACAGATTGCAAAACCCTACATGCAATAAGCAAACCAAACTGCGAGAACCAGATGAAGAGCAAGAAAGGCAGGGTTGGCATGGCTAGGGGCCACCGCTTGCTCAACTTGTGTTGGAAGTGGTGAGTAGTCTCTCTTATCGATTTTGTATGTTTCAGTTCAGTCTTTCTGTGAAGGAACTCCATTACTAACCCTTCAGTCTCTGGGCAGGTCAGGGTTGGCAGTCTCTGCGGAATTATGGAATCACCTTCCACAGTAAATTCGGAGCTCATGCACAGTTTCGACATCCTCGGAACCACTCATGGAGAGAGATGTTAACCCGTTATTGAATTTTTTCATATTTTTGATAATATGTTTACAAATATACATATGATATACCTCAAATTCATCAAATTCATCACACACAAAGTGTGTTTAAAAAAAATTCTAGTATTGGTTTAGATGAATCAAAAGTTCTTGAGTTTAAAAAACCCAAGGAGGTTCTTTGCTCATCGTCCAAATTTTAAGCATCGGAGTGCGAAGGGGATAATGAGGCTAGCTTTAGCAACAACTTCTCCAAATTCTTGCACCACAAGGTCAATCCAAGAGAGTTTCGTTGTCATGGCATGTTTCGATTGTTTAAAGAGAGGCAGATTAAGACTCATAATGCTCACTGCTTGCCTTGTGTAAATTTTCAACAAGGTGGGTATAAAGCAAAAATTTCATTGGTTTGGCAATGAGAAAAATTTGAGAGAAATCTCTACTGCGACGAGCCGGTATTAACTTAGTGAGTGCGGAACCACTTAACATAATCTAAATGGAAGAGAGTTTTGTGGTTGTGGCATATTTTGATTGGTTAAGGGAGGTAGATTAAGATTGATAATGCTCATTGCTTGCTGTGTACAAATTTTCAGCATGGTGGGTATGAACTAGAAATTTCTTTGGTCTGGCAATGAGAGAAATCAGAGAGAAATCTCTACGACTACCAACCGATATTAATTTAGTGAGTGTAGATTCATGTAACATAATCTAAATGCACAAGATTTTTGCCCTTGTGGCATATTGTGATTGGTTAAACAATCAACAAAGTCAAACGGCTCAACTCTCCTACGTTGACATTATGTTCGGTAATTGCAAAGCAAGCCAAGTCATGAAGAATAATCACAAGTTAGTACCAACCTCACCGCCCACGGCTCGGTAGGTCCTAACTGGCGATTATTCTTATAACTTGACCTGCTTTGCAATTACCTAATCCATGATTATTGTTATCAATGGCATTCTAGCTTAACTATAATTAGTTGACTGTTGATATTATCAAACTTCGGTTTTAGAGTCAGCTATATGATGGTTTTAGTAGTCTAGGGAGCTTCTACTTCAAAAATTCATAAAAATTACATGCCATATCCAAAAATTATAATTTTTTTAAATTCAAGATTTTCAATTGCTAATAGAACAAAAATAAATAAATATATTCTATTTTTATTTTATTTTACTATAAAAAGGCGCCTCCAACTAATGTAAACCAACTTATGACAGACAAACTCCCTAATGTAGTCACCAAGAAAACCATGCATTATAATCTCACACCAACCCATGACAAATTTTTTCTAATAAATGGAACTAGGACTGCATTAGGCTAATTTGTGGCCATAATCAATGCTTTGAAAGATGGTCATGGAGTTATTAGTGACTGTCATCAGACACATCTTTCTAGTGTAAACTTGTTGACAAAGCAACCGCGATGAAAGGCCTCCAGCCTTCTTAGAAGTTTCATCTTTGAACCCCCTTGAATGTTGCCTCCGGTGAGGTAGCAAGGGATTCACCTTCACAATTGACCGCACATGGCTTGACGGACTCACTTTGTGTTTGGTCTTTAGTTTGGCCCTTGCTTGTATGTCCTCCGTCTGCCAGTTTGTGTTGTCCTTGTCGTCCCCTTTAGGCCACCTATGGCTTGGTGATTTTGTTCCTTTCCCTTGCAATGAAATTTTGTTTCATTTGTGTCAAAAAAAAATTTTAAACTCATCATAAAAAGTTATTTTTTTATTTCATCATGTCATGGTCACATTAGGAAATGTTGTAGCCATGTTAGAAAATGTTGTGATAGCTTTAGGTGGCAAGATGACCATTATGGAAATACTTCTTGCTGATTTGGGGTAGTCTAGAGACTGTTTTGGGCCAATCAGGCAATATACTTCAAAAATTCATAACAAATTCAGATTTTGTCCAAAAAATAAAATTTTCAATTGTTCTCTTTATTTCTCACATTTGTCTTCGTATGAATTTGTTTTACAATTTTTCAGAAATGTCAACAAGGCAAACCAACCATTCTGCCTGTCATAGGCTGTTTACCTTATGCTGAATACGATTTTAGGCGTTTCCATCATAATATGTAAGTTACCATAAAGGATGACCAAGGTGCTTCCACTTTTTCGATGCGCAAACTTTAGGGGATAATAATGTTACGAATGCACTCCACAGAACCTGCCGGCCAGAATGTTCTATGGAATCCTGAAATCAGATGCCACGTGTACTCAGCGAGAACGTGCTTGGAACTTGACTGCAGCAGCGCAGCACTAATCCAAAGGCTTCGAGTCTTTGAAATCAAACAGAAGAAGGAAGGATCAGAGGAAACAACCGCCGGTTGCCTTGGAATCCACTGCAGTTGAATTGAAATTTCAAGTACAACATCACGCTGTAGAACCGTCGCCAAGTCCGGATAAACCCATCTCCTTCATTCACTCGCTCCCACTATATATCTCACCAATTGCCCAAACAGAACTTGTGAGATTAATCGACAATCTGTGGATTGTTGAACTCACATCGATCTTTCCCAGTACGTACGTACTGCGGCAAGTGCTGATTGCGGTGATTTGCACTGATTGCTAATTAAGCAAAGCTCGGCGATGGCGAAGGTGCCGATTGTGAAGCTGGGGTCGCAGGGT
This sequence comes from Rhytidiadelphus loreus, assembly GCA_947034895.1. Lineage (NCBI taxonomy): Eukaryota > Viridiplantae > Streptophyta > Bryopsida > Hypnales > Hylocomiaceae > Rhytidiadelphus > Rhytidiadelphus loreus. Next base: position 1,827,050 of record OX344762.1, read on the forward strand.
CTGGAGGTTTCTGCTCTAGGCTTGGGGTGCATGGGCATGAGCCGATCGTACGGAACCGAACTGACGCAGGAGGAAGTGACGAAGCTCATTCACCATGCGGTGGAGCAGGGCGTCACGTTCTTCGACACCGCAGACATGTATGGGCCTCATGTGAACGAGATTCTCGTGGGAACGGTGAGATCTCTGGAAACTCGGATTTGTTTCCATGGCAGCTGTAATGTGGCCATGGCCAGTCGGTAGCAAGTTGAATTGCGATGGAGCTCATTGAGTGCTAATCATGCATGATTCTTCTCGATCGTTTTACTTTCCAGGCTTTGAAGGGGATTCGAGAGAAGGTACAGATCGCCACAAAGTTCGCGAATTACTGGGAAGGGCAGTCATTGAAGACTCGAGGGGATCCGGAGTATGTGCGCTCGTGTTGCGAGGGCAGTTTGAAGAGGCTGGATGTGGACTGCATCGACCTTTACTATCAGCATCGGGTGGATGCCAAAGTCCCCATCGAAATCACGGTAAGCAATTGCAAGCGTGCGTTAATTCCTCCATCCTTGCTTGGAAAATTCTTTTGAATGCATGGGTAGTAGGTACATTCAATGTATTGCGCTACAGAGCGTCAGGGACTCGGGGGGCCAACCGTTCAATGTGTATGCATTGTCATCGGAATCTTTCTAACCATGTTCGCAAAGGAGTTCCTGAAGAGTACTTAGGTACCTGTTGATAGTGAATGTGAACCTGCTGTGCCTTAGCACATTGCATGCGCTCCAGTGAGATCGTGACCATGTCAATTGCGAGTTAGGGTTCCGGGCATGCGCGATCTGGTTGCATCTGATTGCGAATATGGCTGATACATGAGCAAATTGAATGGCAGGTCGGCGCTATGAAGGAATTGGTGGATGAAGGGAAAGTGAAGTATCTGGGACTGTCGGAAGCTTCTGCTGCGGACATTAGGCGCGCACACGCCGTGCATCCTATTTCAGCGGTGCAGTACGAATACTCCCTCTGGACCCGCGACATCGAGGAGGATATCATTCCCACTTGCAGGTAAGCGACGCCGGGTTCAACTAAATTAGCTTCACTTGCCGCTTGCATGACTGCACAACCACTTTCTATTTCCGAAGTATATAATCTGTCCTCATCTCGGAATCAAGTTTGAATCTGAAGTGGAGCCGGGGCAATTGGTTGCAGGGAATTGGGGATTGGAATCGTACCTTACAGTCCTCTTGGACGAGGATTTCTGGCAGGGTATAAGGTGGGGACGACCTCAGACAGAGATCGGCGCGCAACTATGAACCCGAGGTTCCAGGCTGAGAATCTGGCGAAGAATGAGCAGTTCCGTGCTCGAGTGGAAGCCATTGCGAAAGCCAAGAAGTGTACGCTGAACCAGCTCGCATTAGCGTGGGTGCATCACAAAGGCGCCGACATGGTTCCCATTCCAGGTAACCAACAATGCAGCCGCTGGACTGGTCTCTGTAGCAAGATGAATTCGTTTCCAAGTCGTGCATTCAATCTAAGAAGTTTCCTTATCAGCAATCATAACATTAGTAAGGAAATTATCCATCATATATATATTCTGTAAATGACCTGCATTGCTTAATGATTTCATGAGTTTGAAAAATTTCAGGGACGACGAAGATCGCCAATTTGGACTCGAACATCGGTGCGCTGGGAGTTTCGTTGTCAAAAGAAGAGATGGAAGAGCTGGAAGCGGCCGTGCCAGTTCATGAGATTGCTGGGGATCGATACAACGAAGCCAATATGGGGGCAACCTTCCAGTTTACCAACAGTCCTCCTCTGGAATCTTGGAAGCCAACCTCCGAGTAGAGCAAGCTAGAGTTGCTGGAGATAATTCTCTTCGTTTTCGCCTGTAGCACCATCTTTTATGGTCATCTGGAACTGTTCATCACCGATTGATGCAGGTCTGAAATTTTCTCTGCAGTACTGAAAGCAAGATGTAATTTTGGGGTAGTATTGAATGGACATGAGGTGGTCCTAAAATGGATATGTGACATACATTGAATGGGTTGAGGATGAAGTGGGAGTACATGAAAGTGTCTCAAATATTGCTTTAATGTTTAAATATGGATGGTTAGAGCATGTGGTTGAGTTCACTTTTGAATGTAGTGATAGATGAGCATTTATGTATTTAACCCCCGAGTGCCTAAGCCTTTCCAAGTGTGTTTTTCCCATGAAAAAAGAACACGGGCTTATAGTTATTCCCATTGAAGCAAATTGATTTTTTTTCAAAATCCAACTGTATGGATGTTTAAAGAGATTGCTTATTAGTATGCACACCAATTTTGAGTGCAAAATTGCATAAGAGTTGTAAGATTATAACAAGAGAAATGTACGTTTTCTATTTTTAATATGTTTGTCTCCACAATGTTTTAGAAATTTGCTCATAAAAGTTTTTGGGGATTGGAGGTGACTTGAACAACTACAAATTGTCTTAGCACACTAAAATACCCTTTCAAAAAACTTAATATCACTTGAAAAGCTATTAAACTCATTTCACAATCCACCTTGCAATTGTTGAGATGCAATTTTCTTTTATAAGTATAAATAAAAAATAACTCCAAATCAACACTTTCTTGTTTAAATTTTCAATGGTGAAAACCATGAAAACACTTTACTCTTTCCATTGGGACCATTTTCAAAGCAAATGGATAAATACAAGTTTTTAGATCTCAAATCAAGTGAAACTGCTCAAAGTTGGAAAATGAAGTAAAATTAGCAAGCTTTATTCTTCCACTAATGGACATATATGGCTTTGGAGACCTCTCAACAATCAAATATGTGCCTTTTCCAATGAAAAATGAAAGTTTTCAATAGTGAACCTGAAAATTGCCTGAAAAACATTTTAAACCGATCAAACGAATTTAATTGCCCACTGCAAAATGAGCCTGAAATTTCAGATCGACCATATTTGGTCGCCCAGGCTTTTAGGGGCTAAAGAAGAAGTTGGCAAGCTTACTACTTTATTTTGGAGAATGCAAAATGTACGAATTGATTTGACACAAGTATGGTTGCATGAAGTATGGTTGCATTAAAGACCCTTGCTTGTTATTTATTGCAAGTCCCCATGCTTTTTCTTGGTTTCCCCATCTCTCTTTACAAGCGACACATGTGCGCATTTTGCTAGACCCTCAAGAAGAGGTTCCTAGGATTAAAAACTTTAAAAAATCATAAGTAATTCAATAAGGTAGTATGCTCTAAAAACCATTTAAGGGCTGGTCCACCTTTTTCATGGTCTTCTGTGGACAAAAAAATTTTTAGATCATTTTTCAAAGAAAGAAAAATAGACATGGAAACCCAAAAAAGTGGTTTTGTATTTTTCCAATCATTTTTGAGTTACTTATAAATTTTCAAAGATTCACAACATAGGCACCTATTTGTGACCATAGGTCTCCCAAAATGCAACTTGTAACTTGTAATGAGATGTGCAAAAATCAAAGATAATGATTGGTTCTTGCAATAGAAAAACAATTTTTCCTCAATGCATTCAATTGCTAAAGTGATTCATTTAAGGATCATCCCATCTCCATTTTCTACTTAAAAATAGGGGTGGTTTGAAGAAGATGGAGCATACTACCTTACTACTTAGAAATTATGAAACCACTCATGTTACATGCCTCATCCATTTATCTTTCTCTAAAAAAATAAGTTAAAAATTGTCTTATTCACAGAAAACCTTGAAAAAGGTGGACCAACTCTTAAATGGTCACTTTTAAAGCACAAGTTAACCTCTCTTCATTGTGTGTTCAAAAAACAGGTACTAACTTATTTTTGAACCTAGTCATCTGTTTGCTATTGTGGAGTTAATATACCCATTCTCATGCACATTCTCATTTTCAGTCTAGCTTGACTTGTAACATGCTACTTAAATATAACTCATTGTTTATCCCAATCCCTTATCTCCGCATCTACAATATATGCAAGTAAGGTAGTACCCAATTTAAATATTTTATTCATTTTCTGCCCCCCAAACCCATTCGGTCATTCCAAACCCTAACCCTAATCATCACACAACACCAAACCCAAACCGACCAACCTCCTATTTGTAATTTTAGATTTGTAATCCCATATGCAATTGATATGGAATATTGCCGTATTGTCATATCTGTCTTCTATATATGTACCCATATCTATGTCCGTATCCATCTTTTGTATATGTACCTATATTCATATCCATATCCTTGATTGACCTCTTCGATCTTCATCCATGGGGTCCCCTTCCTAGATCCAACAACCTTCCTTCAACAACGTCATAATTTTGCAAAAAGAAAAATAGACGGCATCGGGGGAACTTTTATTGTTTTGAATGCACAACAGATGGCCAGGGATTTTTGCAGGGAGGGTTATTGGCAGGAGTACATTGCATCTTTTCAGTGGATAGTAAGAGGGGCAAATAAGTGTAAACTTGCAAACTTCAGAATGTTCCATATAGTGTCAACAAATAAATTGGATTGCCCAATTGCTGCTCAGCAGTAATAAGACTCACGGCATTGTCCAGAGGAAGACCCTCTATAGATGTTCCACCGATGGACAACAAAATTGAATTGATAGAACATCATCTGGAGAACACTAGTCTTCACTTCTGGGGCAACGTCCAACTTGTTAAATTTGATGAACTGCACAAGACAAATGCTTACAGTGAGAGTCTATGAGTCTGGAGCACAGTTCTCATCATGAACATTGGAAAAGCTCACATGAAAAAGAAAAAGGAATCCTTGGAAGTTGGATTAAGGTGGGTACACCCAAAACCGTCACTTTTTACTATTGAGCCTAGTTGCTATTATGAAACTGGTCAAATTTTCACATATTCATGTTGGCAAGTGAAAGGAGGTTCCAATGCACCACAGAATGCCACATTTGGATATTGTATGCAAAAGTTATTAAGGATCAAAGTTCGTTTTTGAAAGCGCTCCATCCAAATAGGTACATAACTGAAATTCGAAATGTACAAACCTTCTAGATGGTGCTTTAAGGTCAGGTGCCATTTTAACAGCATACTACCTTAGCACTACACAAAACCAACTCCAAAAAGTACAAGCAAGACTTGTTATCTATAATAATTCCAAAAGAACACCGACACTGTGTTCACACACAACTTTTGTTCCGACCACTGGTGCATGTCCATTGTGACACTGTGTCGATAGTGAGGATAGCGAGGAGAGGTTACAAAAACCTATTTTAAATCCAATTTGAATATTTTTTTTTATTCCCAACCCCAACCCTATTCAACCCCACCCCCCTTTTGTAATTTTAGATTGATAATGGTTTCACAATTGATATGAGATAATGGATTTTGTATGGACGGCTAAGATCGGTTGCCTTTGATGAATCAATGGCCGACAATTTTTCTTCCAACATTTGATCTAACAACAAAGGAAGGGCTAGTTTTTTTTCCAAATTTGATCTGACAGCGAAGGATTTCCCAATGGAGGACAAGGGGAACCTGAGGGCTCGACGCCTCTTTTTAGTACATTGTTATGTCTTGTTTGTACTAGAATCTCCCTAGTACATGCATTCCCCTTGTTGACCAAAATCACTAAGCAATCATGAATAAGTGCGTGATTGTTAACTAGATTGATAGGCTATGTGAGTCTATTTCAATCTATGGTGTGCACTAGAGTCCCATTTTCATCTAACCATATCCAAACTTCCTTTCCCTAAGCCACCTTGTACTATTCCACCACCACTATATTTGTATTAGCTCCAAACTTGTGACTTTGCATGTGGAAAAGGAAGAAAAAACACATTGTCTCTACTAAAGGTTGGAATGTCCAAAATGAAGACAATGGACAAAGAGAATAATTTTAACCACTCAAGGTTTGTTATTTAATTTCATTCATTCAATTTTATCCTTTAAAAGTATGCTAGTGTGAGCCATTATATTGGCTCACATATTAGTCTTAGGATATTTTATGTAAAATAGAGGGATTTGGGATTTTGATATAGCAATTGAGAATTTATTTCATAAGATGGAAACAATAAACTTTGTGCAAGAAAGCAATAGGGGATTTGAGCCTATTGGTGTGAAAATCATGGAATTCAATGATGTCATAATGGTTAGGAAAATGGTGGAATTGGTAGAATTAGGGAACAAAATATTAAGACTAGGAATTGACATTGGGAAGTGAAAACAAGAATAAAAAATGAAAATAAAATGGAATTAGGGTTTGGAGGATCTTTCTCTATCTAGCTCTCTCTCCCTTGTTTTTTGAAGACATTTTTTCCTTTTGGTCAAAGCTTTTGGCCACATAATAGTAGGTTGAATTCTCTTCTATGTAGATTATAGGAGAAAGACATTTTGGTTCTAAAAATTGGAGGAATTGTAGATCAAGTTGTAAGCTTTTAAAAAAGCTAAGGCTTGCCCTAAATGGAGCAAGAACAAAGAATTGGCAGTCATTTTAGTGTGAGGGTGATGGTTACCAAGTGCAATTAAGACTTCCAACTTCAAAGAATAAGATATAAAGAACCATGAAGATGATGGAGCTAAAAAATTGGTAGGTGGGAGATCTTAAAGTTAGCTTTCCAAAAAAACTAGGCTCACTTGTAGGTAAGCAATAACAGAGATGGGGTGGTCATTTTACTACGAGGGTGTTGCCTATCAAGTGCAATCAAGACTTCCAACTTTGAAAGACAAGATTTAAAGAATTGTGAAGAAGATAGGACTAAATTTTGGGGAGGTGGTAGAAATTGAAGTTAACTTTCCAAAAAGCCTAGGCACATTAGAAGACAAGCACGAACAAAAGCATAGCAATCATTTTATTACAAGGTGATCAACTACCCTCTTGGTTATGAGTTGAATGTGTTGCCCAACTTAAAAAAAAAAAAATTGGTAATATATTGAAGGCTTAAGGCAAATTGCCCATGGTCCTTAAGTGTACATAGATACTATTTTGAATTGTATACTTGGATTATGTAATGTATGTTTGTAAGTTCACTTGTTTAATATATATATTGATTGTGAAATTATGTACTTTATAGTCTTGTTTGCATAGTTTGTAGAACAACATCTAAAAATAATAGTTTGTGGTGCTTAGAGGAGTCCATTTTTTGTAGGCTTAGTCAAGTTACTCTCTCTACTGACCCTTTTCTTGGGAGTTTTTGGCCATTACGGTTGAAAATACTCATAGTTTGTCTTCCTACAATTGTAACTTACAAACTTAAAAAAAAATTATACACAAATATTCTAAAATTGAAGGACTTAAATATTCTATAATTTTTGGCTTTAAAGTAATAAGAGAGAGAATTTTTACAATGTAAAAGAAAATCATACTTGAAATTCTTTGTGAGATTTTCAAAAAATCAAGGTCTTTACAGAAATTCTCAAAAGACAAGTAAAAATTTAAATCATAGTAAATTTTATTTTTATTATAATAAATTATTGTTGATTATATTGGATCTTCTAATTTTATGGATGTCATGTGTAGTAATAAATTATCAACTTTTCTTCAAATGTTGTTACTAAATTTACTCTTTTAAGGAATATTTTATGACAAATCTTTAGAAAACCATGAAATCAAGGAGAACCATAGTGACCTTTACAAGTTAAATTATTTCAAAAAATATCCAATGAAAAAAATTCAAACTTTTATAAAATAAATGATATGATATTCTGTCTATGTAAATGTTTTTAAGGACAAAATAGTAGATTTTGATTTTATAGGATTTGCTTTCAAAATTTGGAAATCTTTGGAAAATAAAAAAAATTAAAGAATTGCAACACAAAAATCAATGCACTATACAAATGACATGTCTCAATTTTTTATTATAATCTTTTTTTACAATCATCCTTGGATTTGGTTTAAATGCTATAGATTTTTAGCATTCAAAAGTTAATGCTATAGATTTTTGGCAAGATTTTTAGAATTGGTTGTAAAACTAGTACTTTTAACAAAATGCACTAATCTAAGTTGTATAATCTTTGTCTAAGACTTGGATGACCCAACTATGCATGTATTGTCATAATCAACAATGGATGAATTGCTTACATATGGCATTTTGAGTAGAAGCTTATTTGTACCTACCTCCTTTACTTTATAAGTGTGACATATTTATATATCATCTTCTCTCTTTTCTCAAGGATTGAAAATTAAATACAGTCTTCTTTACATAATAAAAGTTTATAGAATTTACTTTGTAATCTAATCAATAATATCCTCATTTTGTTTGCACATGTTTTACAATATTTTACAATTGACTCCATAGGATTTGAATACATTTGGATGTCACTATGTGGTTGCTGATTTTGTTTTTTCAATATAAAATATGTCACAATGATAGCCATTTGGGATCTGCCACTTTATTGTGTATTTTTTCATTTTCATTGCAATAGGTTCATATGCCTTTGAAATTCATTGCCTTGTAGAAGTTGCTAAAGGTCATAATCATTGATTTTCCTCCCATTAGTATTCATCCTCCTCTTTTGTAGTATATGGAGTTTGTTTTTCTTACATTTATTTAAATTAAGAAATTATTTTAAAATATATATATTTTTCATAAACTCATTATCTTATTTAGAGAGAATTTATGTCTTATAGAAGTTATTTGACATTATCATTGAAAAATAAATACAAAACATACTACATTCTCATATTTTGTTTTTCCTTTTGTTTTTCCTTTTGTTAGTACCTTGGCTTTGCATTTGGGATGGGGGTCAGTTATTTATTTTAAAGACTTGAAGTTTAGGGTCAAAGGAGATTTTGTTTTTCTTATCTCTTTAGAGGCCATTACTACAAGTGTGATGCATGTTTGGTACGGTGGACATCAAAAGTTTGGCATATATTGCTTCAATTACCAAAGTAGTCCAAAAGGATCAATAAGAAGGCTTTGGAGTTGAGTGGATGACTCAATGATCAATATGGCACTTAGGGTTCATCAAAATGGAAAAGAAATGACGATCTTTGGACATAGATGGGTTGACATCTTCATTATATGTGTTTTGGCTCTCGGGGAGGGCTGCGAGTTCCCAACTCGACCCCCCCCCAAGAACCGCCGAAATCCGCCGTTCCTGGCCTGTGCTGACCTGGCCGAGAGACAGCCAAGTCAGATTTAACTTTGTTTCTCATTTTAAGGACTTAAATTTTTTTTTTTTTTTTCAAAAAAAATAAAATCTATCAGTGGTGTTCTTTGACTGCCGGGGGAACAACGCCGGGAACGGCCCCGAAACAGCCCTTAAAATCCTGAAATCTCTTCTAATGCATATAAACAAATAGTTATATAGGTCGGATAAAAACTCCACTTAGTTGATTATATTGTGATGTACGTGGAAGACATGTACGACAAATGTCTACAAAATGACTTGAAATGTAGTAAAATAGATTGAACAACCATAGATATTGTAGAGTAGAAGTTGAATCCTCAAAAATTGTCAAAAATTAATACTACATGACGTTTGTAGAATAGGAAATGTACAACCTTCTTCCAAAAATGTATATCATACATGAAAGACTTAGTTTTATCTTGTAACATTTCAAAGTTCATCCTATAGTTCAAAGTCACAATGGAAGGCTTGCTTGAAAGAAAAAAGTCATTTTATTTTTGGGGTCTTATATACATATACCTTGTGGATTTAATGCTGACAAAAAATATTGCCCTCCTTATTCTTCAAAGTGTCATCTTTGGATGGTGTATATGCAATGTCACACCCCTCCAATGCAAAATTGTCTAAATTGATGTTAATTATTATTTATTCCCATTGTTGATACTTAGCACTTGTACTAGGCCATTAAGGATTGACTGATGAAGTCAAATCTCAATTTCTCTACGTCAAACCTCATAATCTATAAATCCGTTGCAATTCTCAAATTTTTCACCATATATTCCTTCAACAACACCTTTGGTCTTTGAAATCATATAGTTATTACCCTTAAGTTTTCAATTGTGTCTCTCAGCTTCACTATTTGAGTACTTCAACACTTTTTGAGATATATGGTCAATACCCAATGATTCACTACACTAAGGGATTAAACACAAACAAACATTTGTATTGATCCCTTCTTTGCTAGGAAGGGACCTAAATCTCCATTTAAGAAAAAGTCAACTAGATGTGATTAGATTGCATGCTACCATGCCTTGTCATTCTAAAAAGATTCAAATAGAAAAAGTCTATGTCTAGTTGTCATTCCAATAGAATTCAAATTGGAATAGAATTCAAATGATTTTTAGAATAGATATTGAAAAAAAGCTCTACACAAATAGGTGCTTTGGATGACTTTACAATTATCCTTGAAATGCATGGGAAGCCAAAAAAATTGACCTTCCTTTTTCTGTCGTAAGGAGCTCAATGAAGCCATCCATCGAACACCAATTGGCGTCATTCAGGGTTAACCAATAAGTAAAATCACAGGTTCTTCCGCTATCAATGTTCATTCTAACTATTCTTCAAAGCCAATATTCTCTGAGACCTCGTATTGACCTGCGATTTCACTCATACATTCATCCAACGAAACCTTTTGCGGTTGTGAAATGTGAAATATAGTGCAAGTCTACGGACTCAAGTCCATATGCGTACACTGCATACGTATTAAATCAAATCCGTACGTCAACCATAGTCCAATGTGAACTATCGTACACAACATCAATCTTGATGTTCATTATCAGGAACTGATCAAATTCTTCAGTTCAAACTGAGTCCTATAGTGCTGACTGAAACAACACCCAATGGAATGTAGAGGCCTCTTACTTTAGACCATGAAGGTCAGTCCACTCTTCAATAGTCTGGTTAACATCCAAGTGTTTGTAGAGGGCTTCCAGAATTTTAGCTTTGTCCCGAGTTGGGAAGGATTCTACAAGCTCTCCATTCTTGTAGAAATGAAACAATGGCACAACCTACATGCATCGCGGTTGTCAGGTCATCGGGATCCTTGTGGTAGGGAGCCCACCTCATGCATCTCCAGGTCCTCACAATGATACATATACGCTACTAGAGAAATCAACCACACGCAATGTAAAATTGATTGACAACAGAAGATATGGCCACAAGGCTAATTGTCACTCAGTGTAAGCTCATCTTTTGCACACAGAACTGATTGAGGAACCATACCTTGACCCTGAATTTCTCTGCTATGTCAGACTGCTCGTCATACTCATCCATAACCTGCACACAACCATAAAAAAACAGTTTCCCAACACTGCAAACTTAGCCCTGATCTATCATAAGAAAATAAAACCAGAGCAACCTTCGATATATAGAAAGAGCTACTGAGAAAGGCACTTGCTACGAGAGGCACACGGTAAAATAGAATCTGGGTTATAGTTTCCAACAACATAGAGAAATTCGAGAGCTTGGATCCCCTTCAGACTTCAAACCAAGCACATTACATAACATCTTTGAGTAGTTTTGGCATAGCACATTTTGAGAACAATGCCTCCTAAGAGTTATTTAGAGCAGAGTCATGCCCAAATCAAATAGGAGAAATCAAGCAGATTTAAGGCCGACATACTTTCACATGAGAAGACAATAGTAATTGGTTTGAGAAGCTCCCACTTGTTCACATTTTGAGCTCAACTTTAAAATAAAAGGTGTCAGCAATTTCTTTTCATGTGTCAGATTATATTTCATGGCAATTCAGAGGGTGCCCAACAAGAATGTTATGTAATGGAGCCTATTCTAAATACAGTCGAAATGAAAGTCACAGGATAGGTCACATACATTATGTTTCAGAAAAACCACAGAAGCTTCGCCATTGCCAGCTCCTTTGCAAAGCTTCTGGAATCCTTTTTCGACGTACCGGCAGCTCCCACACGAAGTCCGGAAGAAATCCACCACAACCAAAGCACCACTGGTCTTGGAATCCTCAATCACATGGTCCAACTCACTCAGTTTATTGATCTCGCGGACACATTCAATAGGGCACAAATCTTCGTCGTTGTCACCATTTTCAATATCGGATCCCATTTCCTTGAGGAGCACCTTCTCCAGTTTCTGTTTCCTGTACTCATGTGCGTTCAACAAAGCGGACGGTGCCCTAATTCCACCTCGCCCTTCTCGTCGTTGCAAAGAAGAGAATCGTTTCGGCGAACATGGAAATCCAAGAAAGGAAGAAGAGCTTCGAGTTATAATAGCTTGGCAAGTAGGCGAATTCACAAAAGGACTAACCAATTTTTCACTTGAAGAAGCTGAAGCCACAAAAGTTCGGGACACAAATAGCACCTCCATCGGACCCGTTCCAAAGCAGTGCTCAGATCCTCCCCAGAAAATTAAAAAGACAAGGTCTAAATTCTAAATTGTTCAGGCTACCAAGCAAGCGAACGCGTCCAGGGTAGACTCACACAGACCAAAGAATTCTAACTGTTTCTCGTATTCTACCAAATGATAACGAGAGCGCATCGTCTTTCGCGCATTCGCCAACAGAACACTTGCATAAAATTGCCAATCTCTTCAAGCACGAATCCACTCCAAATTCCAAAATTCGCCAACAGAAAAAACTACAAAGCTTAAATCCCCTCCTACGAGACTGCTACAAATAGAAGAACTAATAGTGTGTCTGAAACCCTAATGAGGTCGTATATTCTCAGCTTTCGCAAGAAACCTCTCAAGGAACTGAACTTGGAATTGTCCAAAGCCGCAAACCAGGTTTCTGTTTGTGTGAGCCAGGTTTCGCCACCCTGAAGCCGTGTCTGTCCACGTGAAGGGACGAGGACAACGGTAGCAAAAATATCTAAGGCGCTCAAAGACACCCAACAATGAAGATTCCTAACATCAACTGTTTGATTCATGCCTTAATTCATTTGGACATATTTGCTTAGATTGCTGCACAAATTTATTCCTTTGTTAAATTCCATCAAATTGGTCAAAAGGGAAGGGTATCTTTTTTATATTAAGTATTACTTGGAATGAATGAGAAGAGAAGAGATTTTAGCAAAACATTGCTCAAAGGCTCAAATATGGACTTCAAAGAGCTTAAACATTATGGTAAATGCACCTATAATCAACATTTGAGCACACTTGTTATTGCCTATATTTTGCCTCTTAAGGTTTTATTTTGAAGGGCCATACCTTCTTCCAATATGAAGGTCAAGAATGGTCCTCCTTGTAGGTGTATTGCTTAAACACAAAATTTTATTTATCCACCTAACTCTCTTCAAATTCAAATATACCAATAGTTAGATGACAACACCTAAAATCAATCAAATAAGCAATTGAGCATGGTTCCTATTATTAAATTATCTAATGTCTAGTTGAATCTTGTTGGGATTCAAAAAGTGCTTTTGACTCTCTTAGCATGCTTTTTTGAACGTTGTATGAATGAAAAAATGAATTTTTTCAACTCTTAGACTCTCATAAGTAGTGCCTATAAATTTTTAGGCAAGAATTTTTAGGGGTCATTGATTTTACAAATGAGTTACAATTAATTGCCTTATAGGAAGCCAAAAGGGTATTGTTTAATGCTATTTTGAGTTCAAAAAATAATTTTTAATCTTAATATCTAAGTAGGTAGTGATTGTCATCCATTTATAGTCAAAAAATAGTTTCTTTATACAAAGGCATTAGAAACATCATCTAATTCAACAAAATAATTACATATCTTGAAGAATATTTAATTTTTACCACCCTACAAAGTTTCATCAAGATTCAACGACACAAATCTCAAGATTATAACAATCAAAGTTGTTAAAAATTTATAAATGAGTCATCCAAAAGAGAATCAATTAGGGTCTTTAAATCTTAAATTCTCCACAATATAGTGTAAATTCCCCACAATAAAGTGTTAAAAATTCTAAATTTTATTGGGTAGAAAAAATGTAAAGTATGAACAAATACAAAAACTTTTACAAAATTTGGAGTCACGAAAGGCCTAAGATATTGAGTGAGAAGGCGTTTAGGCCCAAGTTTCTCAATGACTAAGATAAAAGATCTTCAATTTTTTATGAAATGTGCCTACTTAATCTTTGTGTATGAATTTTGTAGTGGTCTAGACTACATAGCAATCTTTGATTATATTTGGAACATGCTCAAGGACAAATTTGCACCTACTTCTCTTTGGGATTTAAAAAAGAAAGAAATTAAAGCTCCTTTTGGAAACAATCAAAGCCCTACTTTGAGGTAGAAATGGTCATCTACTTTCAAAGAGTTTTTATATCATCTTTGACATTGAACCTCTAGGTTACTTTGCTTTTATTTGGATAATAAAATACGGAAGCAGACACCAAATAGCTATATAATAGGATTATTGGTAGGATTAATAAGTGCACAAATGGTTAGAAGCAATTGATTGTATATGTATTCAAGTGTTGAAATGATATAGGAAATTTCAAAGAAGTAATGCATGTACCAATAAAAGATAGAAACCATAATATATCATGTGATAATAGATATATGACTTGAAAGTTATTTTAATTACTTTTAAACTTTTGAAGTAAATTTTTTTATTGTGCCTACTTAAACTTAATTGTACCTTTTAAAATATCCACACTACAAGAGAAAGGGGTGTTTTAAGTGTGTTTTTAAGTATAGTCCTAGAGATAAGATATTAAGTAATGACTTTTATGTAGATTTTTAGTAAAAATTTACTGAAAGTACACATATTTTCAGTAAATTTTTACTAAAAATCTACATAAAAGTCATTACTTAATATCTTATCTCTAGGACTATACTTAAAACACCCCTTTCTCTTGTAGTGCCATCAATACAAAAAATAGAGGAAGTGTATCCAAGTGTGTTCATATAATGATTCATGATTTTTCTCCAAAGTTTTAAATCAATTCATGTAAATATTATGTATTTGTACAGTTGTTGATTGAGGCATTACCAAAGCCTAGTAATGGGGTGGTAGATTTTTATGCATCTATAGATACCCCCTACTAGTTATCATTATTTAAAGCATTTTTTTGTGTTGTCTGTATGATATGAACTTCAACTAATGATATTGCATTCATTGAAAAGGGGCCTCCATCCATACGTGCCCCCATGCGTGCCACAACATTGAACCTCATTAGGTGGCCTTTGAGAGCAATAGTGAGATTTTCAAAGTTCTTCAACCTTTGAACACCCCTCCTACTTCTAGTAACCACCATCCAAACCAAGTGCTTTCTACTTATAGTGATTGACAATTATGATGATGAAGACTTCTTGAAGACTTCATAAGGCCTTATGCAAGGTGCCAAAAGAAATGTTGTATGTAAGTTGGTTGTTGCTTTTATACATGTCTTCGTTTTCTTTTATCTTTTATTGTGTAATATCTCAAAATTTACTCAAAGTTTCTAATTGTCATAGTCTTCTTTTGCCTTCAAATCTCTTCTGATGGAGACTAGTAGAAGAGAAGGAAAACTTTGAAAACAAATAAAATGTCACACACAAAGTTAAAAGCTTTACCATTAGTGACATAAAATACGTAAAATATGTAAAAATATCACAAGGCTCTAGGGGGAATTTCCAAAAAATTGGGATTCCTACACAAGAGCTCATGCAAAAATAACAAAACATGAGACAATGTGAGACTCTAAAGAATTTCAACTAATAGCATCATTGAGATTTGGCCGGAATTCTATAGGATTAGATTAGATTTGAATAAAAAGTGCTCTCAAAATCACTAAAATATACTTGAAAAACACCAAGTTGACTACATTTGGGCCAAATTGGCCACAACTACTAAATAAACCAAAAGACAAGATACAACATTAGAAATGGGGGGAGTAGAGAGAGAAAGTGGTAGCCTTTTAGAATTTGCCTTAAAGCCTCACCTTCTCATATAAACCCCTTGTCTAATAGTGTTTAATCTTTAATTACCCCCCAAAAAACAAAAGTCAAATTTATGTTGGACATCTATCCTCCTTTCCAAGGTCATTCAAACTTGTAAAATTAGTAAACCGTCAAAATAAAATATTGTAAAATTCCATGAAAGAATTTAAAAGAGATTAGAAGACGTGAGTGAATGAGATGGAAACAATATAATGTCTTGAAAGCGAATGTGTCTTGAGAATGTTGTGCTAAGTGTTGCATACATTTGGCTTATAAGTCATTGTTGACTTTTTTTTACAATCAAACACTTAATACTCAAATATATAATGACTTCTATTTACACCCATATTTCCCCTTAAGATGTTTTAAAATGACAAAAAACATGTAATTGAACCATAAACACTAATAAAAAAATCTAGTGCATACACTTGTTCATCACATTGAGCCTCCACTTATTCACTAACCTATTGATGGGTGTGAAACATTTCACACCATCTATTATAGAGCCAAGGTAAGGTAAACTACTCCATTACAGACAAAATGGGAACAAGCCTATTGTGGACAAAATTGTAATGGTAGTGTACATTCAAGTTTTTGAAATGTACACCACTAACATAATTCAGCCCACAATAGGCTTGTTCCCATTTTATCCATAATGGGGTAGTTTACCTTAGTGATCAAGTGCATGCCTCTAATTGTTATGTAGGAGCTTGTAATTTTCCTTCTAATTCTCTTTTGCTAAATTTTTTTCTTCTAAAATTGTTATTTGCCTAGAGCTAGAGGCACTAGTAAATGATTTTTGAGGTAGCATGAAACCTAAGAAAATGGATTCAGTGTCACATGTGCTTCATGTATAATGAGTTGTTTCAAAATAACACCGCACTTGAAATTATTACCCGCAACTCAAGCACTTGAAGCAGGCTTGAAGCAGGGCTGCGTGAGATTCTTGTTGTCATCGTATTTGAAGGGCACATTGTCAGCCACGCCGCGACAATGGCGCTCTCACAGCAAGCCCTTCACTTTTGGGGTCCTCGTTCCGCTTCTTGGCATAGCCCGACCAGCCCTGCGAATGGTCATGGCAGCTCAAAATGAGGAGTTTTGATTTTGCAATTGCCGCATTGGTACCGCGGTTGGGTCCTCTTTCCATTCTCATGATATTTGAATATGTTCTCAACGGATTCAAAATCGCAGTGGTAGCACCGCGTGCAGTGCTGCGCCATCCCAGGGAATATATGCTAGTTAACGAAAAACGGAGGAAGCAAAATCCGGAGGGATGCAGGATGTAGTGGACTAAACTGAGGGGGAAGAAGAGCTGATAAGCAAAAGAGGTGAAGAGTTGCCTGGAGTTTTGAAGGCCTCGCATTTACATCTGGATTCTGTTGGAAACACTGAACAGGCAGTTACCTGCCACTTCATTTAATTTTTATTGGCAACCAATGCCCTCCTCGGCGATGTCTGCTCCGATTGGCTGCGTGACGGAGGGGAGTCTGTTGCTCAGCCAAACCCGAGTGGGGATTTTAGCGCGGCTAGGCACCGATCGAACCTGACCAAATGCTCATGGTTTTGATGATGTCGCAAGGTGTACGTGAAGGAGTTCGAGAAACTTATTGCTCATTCTGATGTTGATTACGTCGTCAAAACGACTCCAGTAATTCATTTGCTGCACGATTTGTCCTCAAGTGTTCGACACGTAACCCCCTGGCTTCAGCTGAACTTTTCTATAGAATTTTCTATGGTTATTAGCTAGTGGTACAACCTGTATTCGGGCTGAATGAAGACGGGCCTGGCCCTAGGATTACAGGTGTAGTAAGAGAACCAGGGTCTGACCAGCAGCAGCAAGGAGCTGCTAGGAAACTTCATAAGCGGGACCGATCGACGAACTCGATCACGCTATATCGTAGAACCGAAGAACAGTACAACAAGCGAAAGAGATCGAGAACTCCGTGAGATCATTACAGTACAACAAATGGCAAAGACTCAGTATTGATAAATTCAAAAACTGTCACCTACAAACCAGCATCATCGCCGCCTCTCTAATATTACCCCAGTATTACATCTTGCTTTTAAGTAAAGAGAAAATCTCAGACCTGCGTCATTCAGTGATGAATGCATGCGTACAGTTCCAGATGACCATTAAAGATGGTGCTACAGGCGAAAACGAAGAGAATTATCTCCAGCTACTCTAGCCTGCCCTACTCGGAGGTTGGTTTCCAAGATTCCAGAGGAGGACTGTTAATATACTGGAAGGTTGCCTTCATATGAGCTTCTAAGTATCGATCCCCAGCAATCTCATGCACTGGCACGGCTGCTTCCAGCTCTTCCATCTCTTCTTTTGACAACGAAACTCCCAGCGCACCGATGTTCGAGTCCAAATTGGCGATCTTCGTCGTCCCTGAAATTTTTCAAACCCATGAAATCATTAAGCAATGCAGGTCATTTACAGAATATATGATGGTTAATTTCCTTATTAATGTTATCATTGCTGATAAGGAAACTTCTTAGATTGAATGCACGACTTGGAAACGAATTCATCTAGCTACAGAGACCAGTCCAGCGGCTGCATTGTTGGTTACCTGGAATGGGAACCATGTCGGTGCCTTTGTGATGCACCCACGCTAATGCAAGCTGGTTCAGCGTACACTTCTTGGCTTTCGCAATGGCTTCCACTCGAGCACGGAACTGCTCATTCTTCGCCAGATTCTCAGCCTGGAACCTCGGGTTTATAATTGCGCGAAAATCTTGTCCCCCTGATCCGTCCGAGGTCGTCCCCGCCTTATACCCTGCCAGAAATCCTCGTCCCAGAGGACTGTAAGGTACGATTCCAATCCCCAATTCCCTGCAACCAATCGCCCCGGCTCCACTTCAGATTCAAACTTGATTTCGAGATGAGGACAAGTGATATACTTCGGAAATTGAAGTGGTTGTGCAATCATGCAAGCAGAAAGTGAAGCTAATTTAGTTGAACCCGGCGTCGCTTACCTGCAAGTGGGAATGATATCCTCCTCGATGTCGCGGGTCCAGAGGGAGTATTCGTACTGCACCGCCGAAATGGGATGCACGGCGTGTGCGCGCCTAATGTCCGCAGCAGAAGCTTCCGACAGTCCCAGATACTTCACTTTCCCTTCATCCACCAATTCCTTCATAGCGCCGACCTGACATTCAATTTGCTCATGTATCAGCCATATTCGCAATCAGATGCAACCAGATCGCGCATGCCCGGAACCCTAACTCGCAATTGACATGGTCACGATCTCACTGGAGCGCATGCAATGTGCTAAGGCACAGCAGGTTCACATTCACTATCAACAGGTACCTAAGTACTCTTCAGGAACTCCTTTGCGAACATGGTTAGAAAGATTCCGATGACAATGCATACACATTGAACGGTTGGCCCCCCGAGTCCCTGACGCTCTGTAGCGCAATACATTGAATGTACCTACTACCCATGCATTCAAAAGAATTTTCCAAGCAAGGATGGAGGAATTAACGCACGCTTGCAATTGCTTACCGTGATTTCGATGGGGACTTTGGCATCCACCCGATGCTGATAGTAAAGGTCGATGCAGTCCACATCCAGCCTCTTCAAACTGCCCTCGCAACACGAGCGCACATACTCCGGATCCCCTCGAGTCTTCAATGACTGCCCTTCCCAGTAATTCGCGAACTTTGTGGCGATCTGTACCTTCTCTCGAATCCCCTTCAAAGCCTGGAAAGCAAAACGATCGAGAGGAATCATGCATGATTAGCACTCCATGAGCTCCGATCCATCGCAACTACACTCCATTCAACTTGCTACCGATTGGCCATGGCCACATTACAGCTTCCATACTTCGCCATGGAAACAGATCCGAGGTTCCAGAGATCTCACCGTTCCCACGAGAATCTCGTTCACATGAGGCCCATACATGTCTGCGGTGTCGAAGAACGTGACGCCCTGCTCCACCGCATGGTGAATGAGCTTCGTCACTTCCTCCTGCGTCAGTTCGGTTCCGTACGATCGGCTCATGCCCATACACCCCAAGCCTAGAGCAGAAACCTCCAGACCCTGCGACCCCAGCTTCACAATCGGCACCTTCGCCATCGCCGAATTTTGCTTAGCAATCAGTGCAAATCACCGCAATCAGCACTTGCCGCAGTACGTACTGGGAAAGATGTGAACAATCCACAGATTGTCGATCAGTCTCACAAGTTCTGTTTTGGGCAATTGGTGAGATATATAGTGGGAGTGAGTGAAATGTACGAGATTGAGTTTCCACTGGCTTGACGACGATTCTGTACTGTAGCATGAAATTGTACTTGAAATTAAACTGCAGTGGGTTCCAAGGCAACCGGCGGTTGTTTCCACTGGTCCTTCCTTCTTCTGTTTGGTGCCAAAGACACGGCCTTTGGATTGGTGCCGCACTGCTGCAGTCAAGTTCCAAGCAAGTTCTCGCTGATCTGTGAGTTCATAAGAGTACTTGTTACCTTAATAGTAAGAGCGCGTCTCCATTGCCCTCCTGGACCTCCAGGATCGGAGGGGTTCAGGGGCTCCATTACCGATGGTGTACGGGCTGGAGGTCCAGGCTCCAGCCCGTGCAGGGCCGGAGGGGTCGGACCCTCCCTTGGACCCCCTAATTTTAGAATTGATCCGCTTGGTCCCCGTTGTCTCTTGCGCAGCGCCCTCACCTCTGCCTCCACGTCCACTTGAGTGAAAAAAAATTGTTTTTTATGGTCTTCCAGGTCCCAGCCTCCAGGTGCAATGGAGACTGGCCAGAGGCTACTTGGCCTCCGATCTAGAGGTCCAGGGGCCTCAAACTCCTGGAGGTCCAGAAGCGCAATGGAGACCAGCCCTAATATTGGTAGCCAACCCATTCTTGATCACACACCTCATTTCCAACCTAAAGATTGCTCTGTTTATGTGAAGTTGTAGCTCAGTTCGAGGAGCAGTTCTAGCGCATGATGATTGGCTACAAGGATGTAAGTTTTGCAACCAGCCCTTGGTGAATTTGGCATTAGCCTATGGTAAGAAATAGAAAGATCTATATCACCATTATTGTAGGTTGAAGAGAATCTTCTACTAAAACATTCATAGTAATTACTTTTTGTGTAATGAAGTTCTAAATTTTTTTTTCAATCCTTCCAAATTCTATAATTTCTATACTTGAAAAAAATTCATCACCCAAAAAACCTTTGCTCTAAATATCCAGGATTGCTTAAGAGGTTGGAAATGGGTCATTTGCCCTAATCCCTAAGAAAGGTTTGTGCATCCAAAATGTTGAGTTGGTAAAAATTGGTGGTACTTTTCCTCTATCAATAGAATTTGTCCGTGTGTCTCAAAAAAAAAAGGGGGCAGTGGAAGTGCCTTGGTCACCTTTTCTTGTAACTTGCAATATATCCATTTTCGGTATATATTAGAGATAGTCACACCTTCACTCATTCTCAATCTGCAAAAAATAGGGACATGGTATTCTTTTATTGGCTCTTCATGGCTTAAGGAAGTTCCATTCTTTCAAGATTAAAAATGGCCAATCTTTTCCTCCAGATGTGAAAAATGGATATGAAGAAGATTTCATTGAAGAATTTTTCTCCTAGCTTTCATTCTCCATGTGCCCCTTTCACCCTAGTCACATTGCTACATAACTTTGTTAACTAGGGGGGATTCCTTCCCTACTAGAAGAAGGATAATTCCCTTCTAATTGTCTAGAAGGGCATTAAGTTATAATCCAATGCATCTAATTGGCTTGGTCGAGGGAACTTGAGTTTGCCTTCATTGTCATCAATTGGACAAATCATTCCCTTTTCTTATTCAATTTTATTATAATATTACTTTCTCTTCACGTAATAAATTCTTTCATTAGGGAGCTTCTACTTTTGGGAGGAACAAAAAGACCCTTTAGGGAAGGTTAATAATGTTATGTAGCATCTATGCTCACCTGAGATTCTTCTCACTTGCAATGAGTTAAACCCTTCTCATTCGCACCAGATGCTCACACAATCATCATCATTCTCTTGAGAGTTGAAATTGACATTGCATCAATGCACTAAGAAATTGATGCATCAATCCTCCTCATCTAGAAATTTGTTCTTAATTTCATTCCTCTAAAATCGACAATGCATTGTAAGGCAAATATTGTAAGGCAGATATTGCCTCTTTTGAGCACATTGTGACAAATTGTATCAAAACTAGAAAAAAACAAAATCAAATACAAACAAGTACATGTGTCATTTTTTCATGAACTTTAAACACAATTCTTAAAGGGGTACACTAGTTTGTTTTTCATAAAGAACTTCAAAATTTTCATTCAAGCAAAGTACATGCAAAGCCTACCACCAACATGATGCAAATGACACATATTGATTGCAACAAATCGATGCTCAAATTTGAGGTTATATTACATGCTTCTATACATCACAATTGAGAGCCTCACACAATGTACATATTCTACAGGCATGCTTCAAATCATTTCATTGCACCACAAAAGAAGATGACCTAAGTTGTTCAAATTAAATGGTACAGAATTGGCTCCGACAAGATTCATGTGCGGCTCAATCTATACACAACACCAATTTCAGTCAAAGTCTACTACTTCAGTAAGTGCATCCAAACCCTAATTCAACCTCAAAATTCTTATTATGCACCCTAATGATGAAATATGTGCATCAAGATCAATGCAATTTGATCCTAACATAAGCGGGAACATAAGATCACATTGGCTTGTAATAATTTACGTAATTGTTGCTCTTACCCAAGACCAGATTACGCCATTGCACGCTTGTTGACTACTATGACCCCTCTCTTCTTTGTGACCCCCCCAATGAATCAAGCAGACCATTATCTGAAATGTCTATTGGAAGTTGTTGCTGTGGAGAAGGAAGTGAGTCGGCTTCGTTAGATCTTTGTAATTTGAGCCTCCGTAGATGTTGTTGTTAGTGATCTACTCATGCAACTGTGTTCTACAGGGAAGAGCTGGAGTAAAATGGTCATTTGTAAGGCACAAATATCACCAACAATATTGTGCACCTACAACTTTTTCCACATTTGAACCCCCACTATCCAATTTTGTCTAACAGCGGATCAAATCAAAACTAGATAGGCAACAGATTAATTACACCCATAATGTAACAATTATGCATATCTAATGAAGAAAATCTCCAGCAAGCTATTGAAAAAGGAAGTGGACAATTGTCTACCCCCTCCATCTTGCCATGTTAGAATTTAGTTTTCAAACAAATCATTAGATAAGAATTGAGGCCTGTGAGAGACCTTCTAGCGAGCCTTCTAGCTATGGTTCCCCATGCTGCGAACCATGGCCGGACAGTCTGATTAATTAATTATTAAAAAATAAAAAAAATTAAAATTTTTAAATAATAATAATAATAATAATTTTTTTATAAAAATATTTTTAAATTAATTCATTAATGCAGTCCGACTTGGCAGTCTCTGTGCCACGCCAAACTACTGGTTCTGCAACGTTCCCACAGTCCAGGAACGTCGGAGAACTCAAGGTCTTTCAATGGCCTAAAAACTCTTCTAATGTATATATTCAGAATTGATAATTCAAAATTAGATGCATTGGATTCACCAAATAATCCAAGATTTTTCCAAAACCCTTTGAAACCCCATGCTGACCTTCCAATTCAAGTAAAACTAGTATCTAGAACCCAAAAACTGGCCCTTTGATTCCACGCCCTTGGAAAAACTCCAACATGTCAGCAATAGCTCTTGTGGTTGTTGCTGCTCTTCTCCAGCTCTTTCAACCCCTTCATTGCATATCTATGGCTTCCTCCAAGTTGCATCTATTTGCTCAAATTTTGGTTCTTGCATCCCCAATCAAACGAAAAATCCATCAACATGAGGATGAGCAAACAAATGAATTGGTGACTCGAACGAAACAAAATCAATCAGGCATCACAAATTGGTGAATCTTACCTGCAAGACACTCCAGAACCGCACATGAAATTGCCCAACAAACCACATGTAGATTTGAAAAAACTTAAAATCCATGGAGACACACATAGACGCTCAAGCACCAAACCCTATCCACGGAAACTCATTAGTGGTTCCTGTTTTTTCTGTTATGGTGTTATATCAATGACTTTGAGAAGCCTCAATTTTTTTCAAACAAGATCTACAGCCCACATTCGTGGCATTTTCCACATTCATATCGACAGTGTTGAAGGTGGTTTTATTTTTTTCCAATAACATCCAATGGTGGAAGGTGGGGGGTGTACATGGGGCACAAATAAGATTAGAATACCACTTTTGGCCACATTGTTGCTTACAGAAATCAGCTGTAAAATCGACGCTCAAAAATTTGTGAAAAATTACTACATCGATCCTCCTTTGCATGTAAACACTTCTCTCTAGTTTCCATTCTTTGTGCTCCACACACCAAAAAGGGGGTCACCCCTTCTTCATGGATAATAGCTCCCTATTGGCTCTTCTTTTCAATCCACAACTTTTCATTTTTCATAGAAGTTTCATTCTCGGAGAAGGTGTAACTACCCCTATTGTACACCAAGAAAATGAAGATTGACAAGTTTTGGCTCTACTCAATCTTAAAATTAAAAAAAATTGAAAAATTAAAAGAATTATTGCAATTGCAAACTCCAAGTGTCATAATCCAAATTACATAATATTGTGTGTTTTTCATTTGAATTTTTTTCATTGAAAATGTTTTTTTTTATTAAAATTTAAAAAAAAAAAATTCTTAACTTCATTTATGATGAGAATGAAAGATTATTCTAATATATATTCTAATTGATATAACATTACATTTTCACCTTATATTTTTTAAATTATAATTGTTTTGATGATTTCATTAAAATTTATGAAAAAATATTGAACTTATTGAAAATATGTTTGTTCACAAGTGAAAAATATTAAGGTTTTATATATCAATTATATAATATAGTAGGATATATTTTGCTCGATAGTGAAATTTGACTTGAAGGCTCGTTCAAGGTCATTGCCAAGTATGTTTTGGGTGTAAAAAATAAAATAACTAATGGAAAAAAATTTACACCAATTTTTCATTTCTACTTGTACCTCTTGAAATAATTTCAAATTAATTGAATTGTTTTTGCTATATTTATTCTTTTATTTTCATTTTTGGCCACAAAAATTATAATATTGACAATTTTTCATGAAACAAAGTAAAAATTTTCATAAGGATTGATAGTTCATAGTGTCAATGTAATAAAAATATAATATTCATATTTGAATACAATATAATAAGCTAAATTTAACCAAACATGATATTTAACTACTTTACAATTATGGATCTAGTCTATTAGGAGTTAACCAATGTTGAGGGTTCCCTTTTGCTCCGTGTAGTCTTGTGAAATTTTTATTTTTGAGAACTTGTAGAAAATAGTGTAAATAGAGTAAACTTGGCAATTGGTTCCCACAATAGAGTAATAATATAGGCAAATTGATGGGTTAAAATGGATTTGTAAAGTCGCCAAGGAATTAGATTGCATGAGAGACAATATGACTTGGTACCTATGATTTGAAAGGTTGTCTTCAGTAGTAGAATATAGTCGGACAATTTGTCATTTCTTCTCCCCCTTTTGGGCTCTCTTTTTGGCAATCAACTTGTTTTGTATCGGTGTATTTCTTCAATGGAATTTTGAGCAATTTGCCTTGTGTAATTCTTATTTGTTTACATCTTTGGATCTAGTGATTGGACCAGTAGATTGTATTAGTCGATTTGACTTGTGTGTGCTGAGTACCAGTGATTGGGCCAGCCACCTATTGATCCAGTGATTGGATTTATTTGGTTTTGGATATTTGAATAAGTGAGTGAAGTTAAGCAAATTGTCTATTGTGTTGTCGTGTACCAGTGATTGGGCCGGCCAACTAAACAATTCGTCTTTGAATTATTGAAAGTTCTTATTGTATAATTTTGTCGATCTTGTGATAGGATTGTTGTGATAAAACAAATTGTCTTTGATTGGTTTGTGAGTTCATAATTGTGTGTTTATTAATCCAGTGATTGGATTAATTTATTGTGGCAATTTGATTGAGTGTGTGAAGTTGAAAAATTTGTATGTTGCTGTGTACCAATGATTGGACCAGCCATTCTTTCAAAGTGTTTTCAAATATTGGAGAATCTTTCCGTGTAATTGTGCCAGCCTTGTGGTTGATTAGTTGTGATAAATCAATTTGTCTTGTATCAATTTTGTGAGCATATGATTGTGAGAGTATTGACTTAGTGATCGAAACTTTGTGAGATACAACAATTTGTCTTTTACCAAAATCAAAAGATTGCGATTGTGCATTTACTTATCCATTAATTGGGAATTGGAGTTGACTTATCAAATTATCAATTTGAGATGGTGATTGAATATCTTTGGGATGAATCTTATCACATAAGTAAGTGTGATGAATTGGCATTGTGTTCTTGACAAATTGACAAGGTACTGGAGGACCAGCGGATGTTGATTCAAATTCTTTCATCATGCAAATTGCCAATCAATTAGTGGATCAGGGAGTTGTTCAATTTCATTTATAAGGTATATATGATCAATTGACCATGAAGCAATTTCTAGTTTGGAATTGTATATAGAGAATCGATAAGATATTGATAAATTGCCAATAGATTATATAAGTATATTTTTCATTTTTTCTATAAGATACAAGTGACTTTAGCTACTAATACGTTAGACTATTTGACTATTCCCAAGTTTGGACCCCCTATACTTAGTCTTGGGGTTTTTGTGAGATGAACAAAAACTTAGACTACACTCCGATCCCCTAGAAAGTGTTACAAACCTTCCAGCTATCCAATGACTCTCTATAGATTTTACTTAGTTAGGTATGCAAGATAAACAATTTTTAAAAGTTTTTGCCCATTGCAATAAAAATGACAATTTTGAATGGTTTTTGGTGGAAAAAAACCCTTGGGACATTAGATGGTAAACCAAATTCACTCCCAAAGATCCGAAGAGGGATTATTCATGCAAGGGAGGATGGTTTAGACTAATTAACAATGTTAGGTTTGTAACAAGTTCACCAAATAAATAAGACAAGGACTCCCAAATGCATCATTGATCCAAAAGTGCCTTCCTCATCAAATGTACATCTAGTTAATTAACCCCTTTAGGATGTTTTGAAATGGCATACATTAGCAAATTTCAACATATTTTGAGAGAAATGATGTACAACGACAATTTAGTAACTCTAGACTACGTCTTTTTGACGTGGAATTTTTATTCAGCAATTGCTTGTATGTATACTACACAATTCTACAATCAAAAGTGGTTTGAGGAAAGCAAGCTCTAGTAGGAAATTTATGACTATGAAAGGGTGTTGGGTGCTCTATATACAAAGATTGTATAGTACCAAGCTAGAAAAGAAGGAGAAATCAATATTAGATCATCCATTGCCCATCATAAATTTCCATGAAATCCATTGTCCATCATAAATCCTCAAAAAATATGTGATATTGTGAAGATGAGAGCTTCACCACTCATCGTCAAGTGAAAGGAACTATGTTCAATTTTGAACTTCATACCTCATTTTAACATAGTAGAATAATTTTTTCTAAGAAACTTTGAACTAAGAAAAGTTGAAAAATAAAGCTAAATTTCATTTCCAAAAATCTCTTTGTAAGTTTAAGCCTCCAATCAAAAGTTATGGACGAAATTCAAAGAGGTTGTTTGAAATGTCAAAGAAAATGTCCCTTCCCTTCCCTCTTAATTTTGTTCATAACTATTTATTTGAGTCTCAAACTTACAAATGGGTTTTTGGAGATGAAAGTTAGAATGATTTCCCTACCTTTCGTAGTTCAAATTTTTTGGAAAAAAGTTATTATACTATGCCAAAATGAGGTTTGAAGTTATACATTGAACACAATTCCTACTTTTTGCCCGGGGAGGACACTCCCTATGTTTTAGCAAACTACGTGCGGCGGAAAAAGTAAAACAAGTAATACACCTTAAAATTTAATTTCTTTTTCAAAAAAAAAATTATGGATAGATTTTACTACTTTATAAGTTTATGTTTTGAATTATTGGTATTTTTTTGTGCTAATAGTAATTAGTTATAAATTTTTGAAGAAAAAAGATACACTGTAAAGCTGAAAATAACTTTCACACCTCTATATTATATAAGAAAAAAAATTTGAAAAATGAAAAAAAAATAATATAGAATAGCTTTCTATTGAAAGTTTATTTTGGTTGAATATTGATGCAATAGTCATCTTCATGTGAGCTCTATAAATATTTTAGTTGGAGAACATGCCATTTTAGTTCATTTTTCAACCCTTTCTAGACAATATATCTTATGTTATTTGGAATTGAATTTTTTGTCAATAGAAACCTTTAGTCATTGTTAAACAAAGCTCAAAATTTTAGAATGAAATTATAGTTTATTCAAGGTGAATTACATGAATTACTTTTTCCACCGCCGCACGTAGGTACCCCAAATGTAGTGAGAGTGTCCTCCCCTAGACTTTTTGACTTAACTATGAGCAGTTTAACTCTTACTAATCCTAATTTACATATTCCACGTGGGTTGTTTTACCTCCTATCACCACACTTGTATAAACAACTTGTTTCCTCACTATGATACACTCACAATAAGTGGCTTTCAAGTCTATTTGTAGTGATTGTCAAATATGTTTTAATTTTTATGATTTCAATGCCAATTTTTTTGAAAAATGATATTTTTAAGTTGCAAGTGGATTGAAGAATTCAAGCCAAACCCGCCTACCAGCACATAACTTATATTCTACAACTCAGTGGAGCAGAGAAAACAATTTTTTTTAAACTACTCTTGTCGGTAGCCAAAGATGTATGTGTACTTTCTAAGCAAAATATGCCTGACACGAAGCCTACTATAGGATAGAGTTTGTATTCACTATGAATACATAGAACATGTTCTTTACTTGGGCATAGTTTCTAACCTTTTATTTTATTTTATATTATTTTAATCTCATAATTTTCTCTACAACTTTGCCAAGGTGTTTATAATTTCATATTTTGTCCAATACATAAGGAAACCATCATGAAAATGTTAAATACTAGAAATTGAGGCGTAAGCATGGTCTCCACATCCTAAAGGGGTTATATCTACTTCCATTGAAAAAATGATTTTAGAACCTCTACCAAAAAAATTTGGCCCTTAATAATTTTTGCATAAAATATCCAAATGAAACATTTCATAGCTAGTGTGTTGAAATCCTCTTTCAATTTCTAACATGAAAATATAAAAATCTAATGAATTTAATAATAGTAATTATGATCTAACAAAAAAGTGGCACTTTTGAAAATCCTATGTTACCAGGTTTTGAGTTTGATAATTGAACTCAGATTTACAATTTTCCTTCTAAACATAAAAACCTTGATGGCAATTTACGTGCATCATCTATACTGGTTTGAATTCATTAACTACCATATTTATATGGTTCCAAAAGTACAATCATACTAAAGGAACTATGAATATTTTTTCAATTACCAATTTGACTCAACAAGATTTTAGATAACTAAATAATAGGAATATACAAAAATGTATATTGAGAAGTTTTTAGGTGAAGTTATCTTATCAATGATTTAATGAAGTGTAAGGTTGAAACTAACAATTTAAATGACAACCACATATAGGTTCTATCACTACCATCAACCTAGTAGAGCAACAACAAAATTGCAACATTGATACTTCAAGTGCCTCATGATATATAGATAGACATATAATTCTTATATTTGTGATGCGTACCACATTAAGCATAATATATACTAGCCAAACCTATATATATGGATAGGGCACGAGATATGGAGAAACGTATGCATGATGAATTACAAGAATGCTCATTGTGCTCTAAGTTTTCATCATGAATGTTGGATGAAATAATTGGATGATATTTCTCCTAGATGAAAACATAATGGATTTTGTGACAAGAGCCATGATAGGGGTGGTGACATTGTGTACTTAATATAATAGATACACACAAGGCCCGTAATCTCATACACATGTTACATACATGTAGCAACACTCAACTTCACTACACTTTTCTCTAACTTTTCTAAAGTAACCATTTTGTGTGAAAAATAATTGAGAATTGTTTGCCATTTGCTAAAACTTTAATTTGATTCAAAAGGTAGTTTGGATTTTTAACCCCTAAATACCCAAGGCACCATTTGGGTGTGTTGACGAAACTTTAAAGTAATATAAAATTTTACTCTTCTATTCCAAAATAATTATGTGGTTTAAAAACATTGGTTAAAATAAGCTCAGTTAGGAATTAGACTAGAAAAAATAAATATGTAGAAAACAACTTCACACATTATAGTACTATAATAGTACACATATTGCAAGCATACAATATTGTGCACATAATACCATTTTTTGGGCAAAATCTAAGACTTATTTGAACTAATGTTTTCAAACCACATAATTATTTTGGAGCAGAGGAGTACCAAAGTATTATTTTTGATATTTTCTTTTTAAGTTAAATATCCTTTAAAAGTCTATTTTAAGCATCAAACATTTGATTCTAAAAAAATTGTTTAGGATTTTTCTATTGAAGATTGTATGCAACGGTGTCCATTGCAAATCTTGATTTTTAAGGGTTAGAGGCTCTTAGAAATGAGCCTAGAGTACACTGAAAATTGGGGAAAAAATCACATTTGAAATTCATTTAAAAAAATTGTATAGTAGATTTTGAGAAGCGTATAAAATGATTATGATTGTGCATATTATGTAATTCAACCTCAATTTTTTCTATGACTTCAATTTTCAATTTGACATGTTAAAAAAAGACTGAAAGACTTTAAATCACTTTTATAGTTTTAACACCCACTTAATCAAACATTATAATCTTTCAAACCATAAGAGATATTGTTATGTTTTTTTTTCTATGTAATCTAGTAGATGTCTAATTTGAATTTGTATTTTTAAATTTTTTTAAATTGATAAATAATTTTCAAAACTTAGTCTTTTTCTTTAGTTTTGAACAAACTCCAAGAAGCTCAGAAAAAGCCTTGGGGCATTTAGGGGTTGAATCTATACTCTAGATATTGCAACCAAAGTAGGAGGATCATAAAGCGCCTATTTAAGAGCTAAAAATTAATTTGTAGAGGTTTGACTTTTTGATATATTTATCAATAAATTCCCCTTGAAAGACAAATGAAATTTGTATCTAACCCAATCATTTCATATTTTTGGAGCTTTGTCGAATTAGTTATGAATTTTTGAAGTTGAAACATAGTAGTCACTAAAAGTGTCCACCTCCTGAAATATACATTGTTTGTAAATTGTTGGTGCAATGAGAAAGAAAAATGTACCTCTATGTTAGTGGATGCTTTTAAATCCTATTTTTAAGAGAGTTCTTTATGGACCTTTCCTTACACACAAAATAAAATAGCACTGCAGTGAATATATAATGAACTCATTTCATCCTCGATTGATCAAAACTTCAAATATTTACAGATTTCTCACCACTTTGTCAATCCTTCTTTCAAATGATATCTGCAGAATACAGGTCTTCCTTGCTTGCAATCCTTATTCACAACAAAACTCACAAAATGCCACTGCAATGGAAACAAGTCATGTGGTATGTACACATATAATCAACACTAATTATAGATAAACATATTTACTATTATTAACCCCTAAAGTCCGTTGTCCCTACAAGGGACAAAATGGATTTTGGGCAGGCTCCTATGATCTCAATTTTTACTGAATTTTTTTGAAATTTTCTCATAAGATAGATAAACTAATGAGCTTTCTAGGAATATAATTTTTATTCTAATTGGTGCCGAGAGCAAAAGTTATACCACAATAACCTGAAAATGGGGGAGACCGGGCAGCAAAAAAAAATCCACAAAAAATTGAAATAAAAAATTTAATATTTTTTTTCTTGTAGATTATATTCTCTTCTAAATGAGAATCTTTGATTCATTCCATTTGAATTAGTGATGTGAAAGTTATGGAGTTTCTTGTTTTGTAGGCAATCATAGCAACTTCTTGAAAGAATTTTTTTTCTTCCACTTTGAATGCTAATATCTTTCAATCTATACAGTCAAACATCACAAAAAAATTATCACGTGATCTGAGACAAGTGTAGAACAAGATCCTACATTTAGATTCCAAAAAATATTTAAAAAATTTATCTCATAGGTGAACATAGCAAAAGTGGTAGTTTTGAGTGGTTTTGGCAAAAAAATGGCTTTGAGACTTTAGGAGTTAAACAGAATATATTATTACTAGATCTTATTGGCAACTAAAAGAGGATTCCAACACAATTTAGCATGCATTATTTTGACACAATCACTACAGGGGGTGATTGCAAGAAAGGCCGGTCCTATGAGGTGTCACAAACTCACAATTAAAGAGACTGAGTTGCCATCAATTATAACTTTCGGAAAATGAAGTTGATGGACTTGAAATTTTTATTGAAGATGGCTAATTGAGAAATCATGAGATTCATTATTTTTCATAA
Source organism: Rhytidiadelphus loreus (assembly GCA_947034895.1). Classification (NCBI taxonomy): domain Eukaryota; kingdom Viridiplantae; phylum Streptophyta; class Bryopsida; order Hypnales; family Hylocomiaceae; genus Rhytidiadelphus; species Rhytidiadelphus loreus. The sequence continues at coordinate 1,859,159 of OX344762.1, forward strand.
ATTTTGAAAAATAATTTTATAAGTAAATGTCAATTTAGCTAATTTGTCACACTTTGTGGTTTAGGGTTTTTTAGTATTGTGGAGTATCCAAAAATTATGATGTTCACTTGAATTTTTTGTGGGCTATTTCCACACTAGATGAGCATGTGCCCACCAAAGGGCATTAAAAAAAACACAATTCTTTGTCCTCAACATCCATGCGAATAGGGGTCCCTTGTGCATAGTGCTCTAAACATTCATGATGGTTAACTTTCAACTTTTAGTTTTGGTGAAATGTAATCACTATCAAGTCTTTACAAATGGCCAATTTTTAGTTTTTTTTATTCAAGATTTTCTAATTATTATTAATTTATACTTAATTTTATCTACCTTCTATGACAAACTGTCATTTTTTTGAAGTAGTATTGTTTCAGTATTATTAAGTACTCAAAAGTATTATTGGCCATTGATTTTTCAGATCAACGGCTGAGATTACTCCGTTTTGTAATACTCATAGTACTCGTAGTACTGGGTAGAAAAAACGCAGTTTTTGACCAAAAGCTACCAAAATCGTTCGATCTTTCTATCAATCACCCTACAAGAAAATGGGGATATAAATGACTTGTCCACAATGACTGCACCGACAACAATGACTTCAAAGTGACTGCAAAATGACTAATTTGCAGTCATTGTTTTCGGTGCAGTCATCGTGGACAAGTCATTTATATCTCCATTTTCTTATAGTGAATATGAATAAATTACAACTTTTGTAAGTTCTATTTTTAGGTGTAACAATTTCAAAAATCAACATTCAACACTCGTAGAGTCTCATGTTTGATTGTGTACATCTAATGTAATCAATATCTAGGAAAAAGTGGTGCTTTTGGGTTCAAATTATGTGAATGTCACATTTTGTACAATGTTAATTATAGATGTATACACTTTAAACACAATCATTACACAAACTTGACACGAGTTGAGTTACCTCCTAAGCCTCTTTGACTATTTTCCACAAAAAGTGTCACTTTCTACTGCATTGAGAATAACTAAAATAAAAAAATATTTTCAAACTTTCAACTCTATAAATTTGTACAAGACAACTACAAGAATTTGTAGAAATTTTTCTAGACCTTTGACTGCATAGATTGTAAGATTATAACATTTGAAGTTACAAGAAAAGAAATTTTGGGCCTTGCCCAACTTAGTTAGCATGATTTGACTCATTTTTGTAGAAAAGGAAGCAATATCCTGCCTTAGAAACTTAGACCATTGGGTAGGTTGTTATGTTAGTTACTTTGCATGCCAATTTTTGAAGATAATGGAGTTGTTTAGCATCTTTGAAAACATCTTGCACAAAGAGAATGTTAAAAAAATAGCAATTATATGGGCAAGATTTCAATTTTTTTGAAGAACTCATTTAGTTTTGGAAGAATCAAAATCCCAATGGTCAATACAAACCTTTAATTCTCTTAATAAATTAAAATTAAAATTAAAATCTCATGAATTTACATTATAATTTGTACTAATGGTTCTAAAATTGTTCTAATATTGCAATTCCTAGTTTATTGAGTGAAAATTAGAAAAAAAATTTACTTTCAACCACGCATTATTTCTCTATACTACTATGAGAATGTGTGGAAAAAATTCCAACCCATTTGGCTTCATAGATGACGAGATATAAACATTCAAAGCTCATGAAAAAAAACTTCACAGCAGTTGCTTGATTGCTTATCCTTTCTATCAGCACACATGATTTTTCCTCACATCATGGAGACAGTTGGAAACAAATCAACAAATAAATGGAAAGTTGGTTTGTGAAAAATCCAAAGAATCCACTAAGTCAAATATCAATGTCATTTGGTTGTTTGCCATCTAAACGTTCAAACAACGTTTTTTTGGCAATATAGCGATTTTGGGCCAATCACTACAAACGGAGTTTTTCTTATTTTTCTTTGAAAATTTCACACAATATGGGGGCAAGGAGTAGCTTTGAAGCCCAATAATTTTCATAACTTTTGACAGATGGTTCAAAAGTTATTGCATGATATGTAATTTGCATGATATGCTGACTAGGCAAACGGGCTGGAAAACAAAACTTCTTTGAAAATCACTTTTAAAAAAAATAAAAATTTGAAATTGATTCTTTAGATTTTTATATATGTAGTAAGTTTTGAATCATTCCACTTTGATTAATGACATGAAAGTTATAAGGAATTTTAGTTTAGGTTAGTTTGTGGGTAGCTATGGAATCTCTACTCTAAAATAAACTTTGAAGTCCTTTATTTAACTTAGTTTTAAATATTTTTGGAAAAAAATAAAAACATTAGGTTTACATTGTTTATTAAAACATTAAAACCATTGGAATTGGCATTTTTCAATTCTATATATAAATTGTTAACAATTTTGTATTTTCAATCATTCTCTACTTCTTTCTACTTACTATTTTTTTCCTATATGTTGTACAATTTCAAATGATCTAAAATTTTTCAAACATGTAGCCAACTTGACTTGAGGAATGAATCCAAAGAGTAACCACCATTTTGGACATTTTTTCATACAAATGTGACCTTGTGAAGTGCATCTGCCCGTATTTTCACAGGGCCCCCAAAAGGATTTTTGTCACTTCAAACGTTAATATCTTGCAAACTACACGGTGAAAAATTCTGAAATTTTTTCCACATCTTCTCTAACTATTTTACTACAAGATCCTACAATTACATTTGTCCATAAATTTTTTTTCATATACAATTTGGTGCTTGTAAATGCAAGGGCAATTTTGGAGCAGTTTTGGTGAAAACATAGTCTCTAACGTTTAGGGGTTAACTTTTGGTGGCAAAATGAAGGGATGGCTTCATTGACATCTATGGGAATGAAGGTGGAGACATCATTTTTACAATGAAATCTATTGTCTATCATGAATCCTCAAAAGGTATCTGATAGTATGAAGATGAGAGTTAGACGTTCATTGTGAAAATGTAGAAATTATGTGTGAAGTAGGATTCTAGACCTCATTTAGGCATATTAGAATTATTTTTTTCAAAAAACTTTGAACTAAGAGAAGTTGTAAAATCAAGTTAAATTTAAGATTTAAAAATATTTTTGTGATTTTGAGACTCCAATCAAAAGTTATGGACCAAAATTTAGAGATGATGTTTGAAAATGTTAAAAGAAAATGTCCCTTCCAACCCCTCTCTGAAATTTGTCCATTAGTTTTGATTGGAGGCTTTAAATCTCAAAAGGATTTTTGGAAATGAAATTTAACTTGATTTCCTAACTTTTCGTAGTTCAAAGTGTTGTGTAAAAAGTTATTCTACTATGTCTAAATGAGGTCTGAAATTCTACTTCAAACTTAATTCCTAATCATGAGTAGTTGAGCTCCTACTAGTTCTAATTTACATATCCCACACGTGTTGTTTCACTTCCTACCACCCCATATGTATATAAAGAGTTTGTCTTCTAAACCTTCAAATGCAAGTAAATATATTGCTTGTAATCCTTTCCAACTTCATTTGTGGCCTTGTAGGTTTGGTGGTTTCAAGTGAACCATGATTTGAACACCAACTTGAAAAGTCATGTACTCATTACAAAAAATCAAACCTTGAAAAAGGTTGTTAGAAAGTTGTTTGGTTTTCGGCTATGGTGCAAATATAGGGAAATTAAAATTAAAAATTAAAAATTCTTTTTAATTTAATTTAATTTGAAATCGGCACTAATAATGGCATGTCAGATTAAAGAAAAAAATTAATAACTTTTTTGTTGTAATTGCACTGCACTGCTACCCAAAAAAATCTCGTGGCCCTCTGCAAGCTTGTAATTTTTCCTAATGATTGCAAGAAAGAATGCTTGCTAAGTTTGCATGTGATTGTACATTTAGAAGCATTTTCGGTACATAGGAAGTGTCAATAAAGAGGTCAGTTGTAGTATAAGTCACTTGAACTAGCTCTCTTGGAGAATCTCCACTTTATCCGATCAACATTAGGGGTAGTCACACCTTCTTCAGTTGGCACTTGGAGAATGAGAAATTGATGAGGGTTTGGAGGAGCCAATGGGAAACTACAGTAGGTGAAGAAGGTGTGACACCCCTAAAAGATGTGTTGAGAGTGGAGAATGAAAAAGGTGGAGAATCCACTTACCTAAACCTAAGATTAGACGTAAAGTTGGAGGGAAATCGGCAACAACAAAGGCAAAAGCGACATGGAAAGGTAAAAGTGTAGAGCACAAAAGAATATACTTAGTTGGATATATCTTCCGCACTCCTGATCTTCACCTCCAGTCTAAGTATATATCCAACTAAGTATATTCTACCAACATGAAGCCAACCAACCCCAAGCTGCCACGTTTCCATTCTCCATTCTCCAAGTGCCAAGTGAAGAAGGTATGGCTACCCCTATTATGAAACTAATAAGTTATTTCGTTCCGTCAGTGCGTCAATTCCAACTGAAATTGTCTGTGTCAATTTCAGCTTCAGTTCGGATCATCCTGTGCCGGAGATTTTTTCATTTAAAGTAGTAATAAGTAAAGTAGTTTTTTTAATTTTTTAAAAAATGCACTGAAGTGTGAACACATCTAAGTGGAATCTAACTTGTAGATTAGCCTTTTCAAGAGAACAGCAGTGCCTCACTCTCACCGTCAGTTTCTGGGCGAGAGAATTCATGCACGCCACTTGCAGCCCACTTGGCTGAAAGAAAACGAAAATCAAATGACACCTCACTGGGCCTTTCAAACGAACACGTGGGGGTCAGAGTTCAAGTAGCAAGTGGGGGTTTGAAAACCTGAATATAATTCATTTGTTTAAAAAAAATTAAAAACAAACAAACAACCTGAATATAAGTTATATTGTATACTATTCCCCGAAAAGAGAGGAACACTTCCTGCTCAATTAATTAGCCACCCTCCTCAAAAAAATTAGTAGCCATTGATCGTTTTTGAAAAAAAATAAAAACACCCCCTTCCCTGCCGTTGATCTTGATACGAATATTATGATACCGTATGTATATTGTATGTATATGTACACGGAAAATAGGTATGGAAAATAGATATGGAAAACGGATACAGATTATCTCATATCGATTGTCAAACAACTTCGTTTTCAAAAATACAAGACTAAGGGGGATACTAGGATTTCGAGATTTTTCGATCAAATTATTTTTCAACCCCCCCCCCCCCCCCAAAAAAAATAAAATGAGGGGTTTTGAAAAATAATTTGATCTGGAACTTGTTTCTCACTATCCACTCAGAAGACAGAATATGTTACATTGCTTGAGTTTTAGCGGCCTTTCCAGGAGAGGAGGATTCTCCAAAGTTCTTGCTATTCCCCAAATAAGAGACCTTGAGGTTGGTTTTGGGGAATAATTGGAACATTGAGAAATTTACTTTTTCAAGTGGCCTCCAACCCTTTTTTTCTGGCACCCATGGTGTCAGATTTCAAAATAAATCTCTATTTTTTTTGCTAGATAAAAGTAATATTTTTTCATCAAAAAAATTTCATTTCTATTTTAAATGTAGATGAAGTTGCCAAATTTGGATGAAAAAGTGCATGAATATGACTGAAAAGTGGTTTTGGGTTCAAAAGATGGATGAATGTAGAAATGCAATGCTTCACCAAATTTTAAGTCATGGCCATCCTAGCACTTTCTTAGAAAGTAAAAAAAGAAAGAGGTTGGTGGCCTCCAATCCTTGAAAGGAGAGTAACTTCAAGTTTTCAAAATCCCAGCCCAATTTCCAACCTTGATGCCCCTTAAACATGCTTTCTAGTTGTGAAGCAAGTACACCTAAAATCATCATTGATAAAAAAAAGTGTCACATATAAAATTTTCTTTGGAATGCCAATATTATTATTCAGGACTATAAAGTCTACACATTAGAACCTAAAAATGCCAATTTGTATATACACCTTTAGTATAAAACTTGAAAGTTCATAACTTATTTACGTAGTGTCCAAATTATGCATGGTAATTGTATTGAAGCCCCTTTCCCTTGCCAATACAACCCAATCAAAACAAATATTATCATACAATAGTATCTATGCTTAGTTGGCAACTATAGGTGATTGTGCATATTCTTTGCAAGTTCATCACATTAGGGTTGTGGCAACTTCTTGATGGTCCTAATGCTCATGAGTTGCTTCTCTTTTTGCTCTACTCCATTTTCTTTTGTCTACCTCAATGTTTGTGTAGATTGCATATATGGGAATTGAAGTTTCTTTGAAAATGTAATCCCAAATTTTAACCATGTTCATAAAACAAAGTGGTTATTTGGTAGTTTTGAGGGTAATTTTTAGAGGGTAACAAATTGGTATTGAAGAAGAATACAATCAAAATGCCTTTTCTTTTCATCTATGTACAATGTGATCCCAATTTTGTTCTTGTTTGATGACATTTTAATTTTAAATATATCAATAAACACCATACACCAAACAAATAATAAAGCATTTCAAATGAAAAATTTCTAGCAAAACCCCTTGTATTGTATCCAATGTCACTAGTAGAAAATCTGAAATTTCTGTCATTTTGGACGCGTTGTTTTGGACAAAATCTAACATAAATCTATCCAAAACAATAGATTTCTGTTAGATTTTGTCCAAAACAATGTGTCCAAAATGACATAAATTTCAGATTTTCTACTAGTGTGTCTTGTTATAAACTTGTATGGTTATGAAAACACTATTTTTAAAAACATGCTTTCAAAATTCCATGACTTACTATATCTTTTCTATAACCATTGCTACAAACAACAACAAACAACTTCTTGAAAATAAGTCTCACTATCTTCATGTATAAGAAACAAGCCCTTGCATACCTCACTAATTATAAACCATTCACCCTAGCTAATACAATGTACAAATTATTTACTAGCTAGCACACTTCAAATGCTATTTGCCACCCCGGGGAGATCACTGTCCAATTTTTAGAAAACTACGTGAGTTAAAAGATAGGGCCATTTAATTTGAAGTAGGAAAATTTTATATAATATGTAGGGCTATTATAGGGTCCATGAAATGCTACATACTCGAATATATAAATTAGGTTGTGTAAAAACATTATATAGCACGATTTTTTTTAATAAGTTAGCATTAATAGATAGAGGCCATGCAAAATTTTCATATTACGATGAGTATAGATGTGGAATAGGATTTTCAATGTCATGTCATATCTAGACGTATGTCAGACCGACAAAATGTTAGGATTCAACCCCAACATCTATATGTGTGTATACATATATTTGAGACGACATGTCTGTCCAAGTCAACGGATAAGTTGTTCAATTCATCAAAAAAGAAAAACAAAGAATTTGACAACTGCTTGGACATTGACAACTTGTTTGTTTAAATCGATGGACATTGAATTTTTGTGAAAAAGGGTGGGGGTGGGAAAAAATTGAACCCTTCAATTTTATATGCAAGATAGCCCTACTTACAAAACCGCATGAATGAATTTATAAAAACCATAGGGTATTGAAAATATGCCCTTTGTAGCTTTCTATGTAAAAATATGATCTTTTTAAATGCAACAATTAAGGTAAATAGCCCCACATCAAATACCTTCTTAACTCAAGTGTATACCTTAAATTACAAAAATGATCTCCTTGAGTTTGCCACATACAAAGAAAATAATTTATCACAAAAGATGAATCCACAATATTTAAGGCAATAAAGCTACATATGCACTAGTAGTAGCCAACGACTAAAAAAAACACCTACTTCCAACAAAAGATCAAGAGCATGCACTCCCCATACCATTCACTTTATACAAAGATGATTGATTTTCACAATAATGTATTCCATATAAAAAAACCATAAGATTTCTAAAATTGTGTCTCAAACAAAAAGAAGATTATGACAACATCAAACTAGTACCCAACTTTTCAACATAAACAAATGGGCAAAAAATCCCTATATTGACTACAAACAATCCTATAAAATTCTTATCAAACCCACAAATTACAAATGCACAAATCACACATCTTCTAAAATTATTCAAATATAGCCACTACAATGACTTTGTCCACAAATATCTATTTTGGCCAATACAACACTCTAACACGATATGTCCATTCTATAACTAAACCAAATTGATAAATAGATCTATGTCCTTTGGTGTACAAACCTCCACATCAATTGAAAGCCCTTTGTAACCAAAGACACAACAAAATAGTACAAGAAATTAGAAAAGTCTTCTTGACACATACAAACTTTAGAAATCTAACTCATATGATTGCCAAAATGTTTAAAAGTTGTGGACACAACAAACTATACCAACATGGCTATTTCCCTTGTATATGCCCTAGTAATAGAAATTGCAATTGTAAGGCCTCGGGGGGGTTATTTAGAGTGTCCATTAGAAACCACGTGCAAACAAAACTTTGGACCCCCTATATACTTTTTGAATTTTAAATAAAACAAAATTAAAAAAATATGAATAGATTTTCCTACTTTGAAAGTTTATGTTTTGAATTATTGATATTTTTATTTTTTAATAATAATTAGTTACAAATTTTTGAAGTAAAAAGATACACTGTAGAACTGAAAAATAACTTTCACACCCCTATATTATATAAGAAAAAATTGTCTAAAAAATGAACAAAAAGTTCCAAAAAATAACTCATTATTGAAAGCTCATTTTGAGTTGAATATTGACTCAATGGTCATCTAAATGTATCCTCTATAATTATTTGAGTTGAAAAACATGCCATTTTAGTTCATTTTCAACTTCTTTTAGAAATCATTTCATATTTTATTTGAATTGAAAATTTTGGCAATAGAAAGTTGTAGTCATTATTAAACAATGTTCAAAATTTTAGGTTGAAATTATAGTTTATTAGAAACCACTTGTTCACACGTGGTTTGTTATAGTAGAACTAAGTGCACCCCCCGAGTGTAAGGCAAAGCCATCCCTCTACATACTTTGTGTTTGCATCTTTTTATTCTAGAATCCCCTTGCAACCAATCCATCAAGACAACACAAAATTCAATTTATTGAATTCACTTATTGCAATGACCACTTCTCACTTGAATCCATAACATTCAAGTACAATAAATATCAACCACTTATATAGAACCTAATCCACTTTAACTCGATCATTGAACCACTCATTGTCATCATAGTAAGGGCACATGGCAACAAATGTAAACCATCAATCTCAATTCTTCAAGACAAATTTAAACTACCACAAATTGTGATTATAAACACTTTCAATAATATTAACCCTTAAAGGTCCCAAAACATTGTTTTTTTTTGGCAACATCAAGTGATTTGGGAAGCTTGCTAGAAACAAAATTTTATTTTTTTTCTTTGAAAATTTCACACAACATGTGCCCGAGGAGTAACTTTAAAGTGCATCAATTTTCATAACTTTTGACTATAAGGTTAAAAAGTTATTGCATGATGTGCGATTTTCAAGGTTTGGCGGGCAACTTGGGCAGCTCAAGAAATTTCTTTAAAAGTCACTTTCTTAAAAAATAAAAAATTGAAATTGGTTCTCTAGATTTATATATATGTGGAAAGCTTTGAATCATTTCATTTTGATTAATGAGATGAAAGTTATGAGGACTTCATACAACAAACTAAAACTTCTCATAACTTTCATCTCATTAATCAAAATGAAATGATTCAAAGCTTTCCACATATATATAAATCTAGAGAATCAATTTCAATTTTCCACATACTTAAAATCAACATTCAAACTAGTCTAAAGGCCACCAAATAATCCCATGTAATATATATCACATAGGCATTCAATGCCAAGCACCTAAAAATACCAATAAAAAAAACCACCATCCACATTTATCATAAAAATTACTTGACTATTAGCTCAATAAGATAATAATCATATATATATGTTACAATTGCTATGGCTCCATCTAATGTTACATCTTCTAACATTTCTACCTCAATACTCTCATTAATGTTAAAACCTACATTCAATGTGGAGATTAGAATCCCATACTATTGGACTACTAAATCCTAAATCACAAGTAGTCACATTTGGTGATGATCCCCATGCTACTACTCAACAAAATCCCAATAAATACAAATTCATCAGAAATATCCCCTACACTAATTTTCACAACCTCTTCTCTATAACACTACACATTTTATTAGTTTACTTTGTTTGTTAAAAATGTCACTATAGAGTCTCCCTCATACCTAACAAATGTATGTGGTCTTGATGTAAGATAACTCAGCCTATAATAGGCCAACTTTGGACCAACCTAATGCAAGTCTAAAAATTCTTTAGATATACATGTGTCTTGTGAAATGTACTTCATAAGAATTTTTTAGCCAACATTAGGCTACTCCAAAGTTGGCCTATCATAGGTTTAGTTACCTTAATTCAAGTTAGATCGGGGTGGATTGACCCCCTCGTTCAGCCTTACCAGGGGTGCATGTAAAAGAAAATCCCCCTATTTTGGGCCATTTTAGGGGATACTCTTGACCTCTCTTAACTAATTTGGAGTCTCTAATCGCAAAAATGAATTAAAAATTTGCAAAAAAATTCATGTGCAGAAAATAAATAATTCCAAGGTTTGCCCGCATGGCCAAGCGAGGGGGTCAATCCACCCGGCCCCTAAAGTTACCTCTAGAAGTAATGTTTGGGACCCAAGATGAACAAACTCTTAATTCATAACAATCTCAATCTCACAAGGGAATTTTTTTTTCCTTTTTTTTCCCGGTACCTTGAAAAATAGAAAATTAAATCCCCGGCTATGATTGCTTACAGTTGTCTTGTGTCTCGTGTTCGCAATCGCAGGAGCTTTCCTTTGTGTGGTCAACTAAACATTAATACACACAAATAAAATAAATAAAAGTAAACTAAAGTGTGTTCCACATCCCCATTCGAATTAGTGACTGTGACCCCACTTTCTAATTGGTTCTCCGGAGACGTGGGAGCTGGATTCCCTTTTTTGGCCCGGCGCTGCATCTTTGGATTCTTTGCCCTTCTGCTTTCGTTAGTGCCCCCGTCTCATAAGTTCGTCAAGTTTCCCAAAATGCATAATGGGAGTTAGCTATGGCGGTGTATCTCCTTGATAATTTTTTGTCGGCGAGGAGCTCTGCCTGCGGCTTGAAGCGTGCTGGCGATCAAGCTTACTCACTGAAGTACGTAAGTCGTAAGATGGAGAAGGATGCAAGATCAGTGCAGCACGTACTGTAGTTAATTACGGCTGAGACGACGACGACTTTTGTGCACACCCCACAAGCCAGAACAGGAGCAGTTTCCATGGCGCTTGCATCACATGACGGGAAGAAGGATGCAGGATTCTTGCAGCAGCAGGCCGGGTACGGTGAGCACGCTGCTGCTGTAGGCAATAATTCTTCTGCGACGACGCCCGGGAAGACGACGTTGGTGGACACCCCAGAAGCCAAAGCGGGAGGAGGTTCCATGGCGAATCACGACCTGCAGAATACGAGGACGACGGCGTTGGTGGGCACACGAGAAGCTCAAGGAATTTCCATGGCCACGCGAGAGAAGGAGCTGCTGGGTGGCGAGGTCGTCAACCTCGGAGATGACGTCGCCGCAGAAGCTCCGTCCCAACCCAAGTGCCCCAACCTGCGAGGTATTCTGCGCGTGGCGGACAATCGACGCGTGCTGATGAGCGTGATTCCGACCCTCACTCTGGCCATCATGGGCGGGTAACTGGTTCATCTAGTGATCCCTTCAATTTCCCTCTCGCCATGCATGAATCCTGCAGAAAATACAATATACTCGCCCCATGCCAAGTTTGAGCCTCGCTCCCTTACCTACAGGTCTTGCGTAATCTTGTCTTGGGTTTGATGACTTTCTGCTGTTTAGTGCTAAGAGAGATTAATTAGAGATAATGCAATCAACCCGAACCGACGGGTAATGAGCTCCTCTCTTGCTCTCTCGCCGTGAAACATGCTGGATGCACTGTGGCTACTTCTTTAGCTCTTGTACACATCATGTGTTTGCTCTGTGTCTGCTGTTTAGTGCTAAGAGGGGTTAGTCGACGGAGAGAGAATGCAGTGAGTCTTCATACGGGATGGACAAAGCCGTGAAACCTGCTGCATTTGCCGTGACATCTTCTCTTGTACAAATCAAGCGTCGCTTTGTTTCTGTTGTTTAGTGCTAAGAGGGGTTAGTCGACGGAGAGAGAATGCAGTGAGTTACGGACGGGATGGTCAAAGCTTGGATGTACGTGGAGGAGCTAGTTAGTACGTCCTGGAGGTTGAAGAAGGGAGTGGGGGAATGGATGGTGCAGGGCGGTGTTGCCGGTTGCGTGGGCATTCAGCGTCACGGGGATCACGGCCGGGTTCCTCATTATGCTGGTGGTGGCGTCCGCCAATGCCTTCACGTGCGACTTGCTGCTACGTCAGGCGCTCGTCACCGGCACCCTGGATTACGAGTCTCTCGGGCTGGCCGTTGCTGGCCCCGCCTGGCGCGTAAGCCTCATCCTTCCATTTGGTTGGAACTCAATTTCCAGTGCGTGAAAGTTGAACTCTGATTTTCTTCTCGTGACTCAAGATTAATTATCCGTACTTGAGACTGGATCTTCTTGTGCATGCAGCTTACGACAGAGATCAGCATTGTGGTGCTCTTGCTGGGGTATGTTGGGTCTTCTTCCTCTTCGCTCGCTACTTCCGTCCATGATTCTTCTTCTGATTACTTGGTTTCGCTTTGCATGAGATTGAATTGGAGCAGAAGTAACTGAAGTCCCAAATTGGGTTTCATGTTCCTGTAGCAGATTAGAGTTGATCATCTGGAGACTTTCTTTTGTCCAATTTTGGAGAGATAATTTGACCAACACATACAACGTTCTTCACTGAAGCTGATGAAAGTCGACTTCTGAATTATTACTCCATCCAAATTTGCCCCCATCCGAATTATGTGTTTCCCAACATGAGCAATCAAATTCATAATTTAAAATTATGAATCCATGGTCCTGTGGATGAATTTTTAATCCTGAGAGTGGGATTGATTTGGTAGGTCCATTACAGGGGGCATAGCGCAAATCGGAGAAGCCGGCTCAAGTGGATTACTTAGCATTTGGCCCAACGACGCCCCTGACGTGCTCATCAATGGAGGAGGGCGCCTGCTCATGGTGTTCGTGACGGCGCTCGTCATCTGGCCCCTGTGCTGCGTCACCCGCCTTCGTCAGGTCTAGATCGAAGTCCAACCTCTCCTCTCGCGCAATCACCTCCACAGCCAGATTTGTGTGGAGGATATCCTCAGTATCTTCAAAGCAAAAAAGAATGGATTTACTACAAATTCCCTAAAGTACTAAACTAAATACGACACATGTGCTTTGTGAGCGCATGTAGTTGGAGTACGCGGCCATGGCGGGCACAGTGATCGTGTTATGGTTGATGGGCGTCACGGTCGTCGAGGGTTGCATTAACGGACTGCCAGCCGTAGCCGACGGGGAGCTGGCTCCCGTGGGCTTCAGTTCCATTGGTAAGCGAGATTTCGTTGAATCTTGTCAAGTTCACGGTTGATCGACGTGTTTGCATTATCACTGAGAGCGACTCCCCGGCCAAATTTGGTGTCTTAGGGTTGGTGTCGCAGGCGGTTTCGGTGTTTGGTTTTGCCTTCTACATTCAGCCCGTGATCATGCCCCTGTTGGGGGAGATGCCCGAAGGTCCACTCGGCGTCAAGCTCACTTCCTATTCCACGCGCGTGGTGGTGCTCGGTAATGCCTTCCTGCCCTTCTCCCTCTCTTTCTTCCGAATATCCAGTGCCCAGAATTATTTAGTGTTTGAAAAAATCACAATTTCGATTGATCGCATTGGGAATATTGATCATTTTAGATTGTGCGAAACTTCATATCACCAGAATCAGTGAGGGACACATCTTGTGTTGATCAGAAAATAACTAAAATTGCGTGAAAGAATTCGAATGTCGCCATATGACCTACTCAAACACTGCTAAGCAAAACATGAGTCTCAAATTGGGATTCGATCTTGGTCCAGTACATCTGAAATCCGCCGTATGTTCAAACCCTAGCTTGTTTTTTCCAGATGCGATCACAACGCTTGACTGCGGAGTGAGTGCTGTGCAGTGAATTCATTCGTGATATATGGCGCAACGGGATTCTTTGGAGCGGCGAATAACGGCGCCAACACGCAGGACAACATTCTGCTGAACAAGTGGCTGGGCGGGGGGGTGGCCCAAGGCATACTCAACCTCTCCATGACTCGTATGATTTTCAATCCTGCTATGGCCTAATATTTCCTCTTTCGTTGTTGTTGCTGCTGATCAAGTTCTAGATCGATCTCCACAGTCGCTTGGGTTATCCTCCCCACTCTGCTCAACCTCGATATATCATACTGTTTGCAAATCGTCTGGAGTCTAAACTTTGCAGTGGTTCCATATTAAGGCAGAAGTTAGATACTAAACAGTATTAATAAGAGACCTGATCCCTCTCCTAGACTGACCCCTGGCCTGCAGTTAACGAAACTCATCTCTTCCAATTATCATTCAACACCAGGTTCCAGGCCTTCAATTAGCAAGTTATGTATTAGCATGACCAGGCTAAACTGATCGATGGCCACTCCTCTTAGCATGGAAATCAGGACTTCTCTATCTCCATTCAATAGTGGTTTACTGTACATAACCCCCCACTCATAAGAAATTATCATACATACATTCAGTGAGACACGATGGGATCTCAAGTGAGAGTTCGATCGGCTCTTGTAGAATCCAAAACGATCGAGATCTTCTATGAGCTCTATTGAGTGATCTCGCAACGAAAGCTCACGTCTTCTAATTGGTTTAAAATTCTGAAAACTGGACGCATATGGTTAGCATCCTGTAACATAGCACATGTAATCCTGGTTATCAATCACTTGGCAGTGTACTTGGCGTTCTCGACGCCCATGCTGGAGTATCCCACGAGGCACACCATCAATGGCTGGATTCCGGAGAGCTTGATCACGGACAAGCGTCGTCGCCATCTGGTGGTGATGACCGCCATCCTCACCTTTTGTTTGGCGATTGCCGTCCTCTGGCCGGCCAAGTCGGGCAACATGCTTGTGGTCACGGGCGCCACGGGCGTCTGCATGGTGTCGTACATCATTCCGGTGGTCAATCACCTGCTTCTCTATTACTCCAGGTATTCCTGTTACTCAATACTATCTCTTTCTCTAGCTCACGTTTTCATGATCTATCTGGGCAAATGTAAGGCACTTCGGTATGTTGATTGAATGAGGGACTGCTACGTTGTTTGTGATGCTCAGTTTTTGATCAATTCATCACATCATCTTGTAGAATTCGGTGGGTACTTATGGTAGAGAAGAATCGATTTAAAGACTGTTTTATAACGTTCGTGAGGTGTAGAACACTCCACATAGCTCCACGAAAGACACACTGCACATAAGGCACAATGTTATAGCAATAATGCTATCTTATAGCTTCAATGAAACAATGATACTCAGTTGACTTATAACTTGTTCAATATAAGTTATATTATGAAGTTATTACATGTTAATTATAAGTTAACTAAAAACTTATAACTACAGAACATTCTAGTCAGATCAATAACTGAGTTTCATAACTTTCTTGTGTTAGTTGTAGTGGAGTGCCTCCATTTGAGAACAGCACCCCACGAAGGTCACCTGAATAAGGTTTTAAGGTTTTTAGCGTGGAAAAAAATTTGGATCACGTGGGTAGTAAAGGGGATTCTAGACTCTCTTATATAGCATTTCTTGGACACTATGAGAATGGACTATGAATTTTTGAAGGGGTGAAAATAGTTGTATCCAAAATCAGTTCTAGTCTCTCATGAATAGTGGTTGTACATTTTAGGTGAGAATATCTAGGGGTTGGTTTTTAAAATAGGTCATAATTAGATGTTATGTGAGGTTAATAAACCTTTTGAAGTCTAAATGGCCAAAACTAGACACTTCCAACTATTTAGGAGTTGAAATGAATCATTTAGGAAACCTCAAAGAATGCACCAAATCATGTTATCAGGAAGAAGAAATCATATCACATTTTTGAAACATAGATGTGTGCTTTGGAGGTTACAATAAGTGGCTATAAACTTCTAAAGTAGAATTTCAATTTTCAGTTAAGGCAATTTGGGGTTAGCTAGAGCAAAGGTATGCCAAGTCAAAGAAATCAAGCAAAATTAGAACTTTGGCATGTGAAGAGAATGGCTTCTTGGCTTGAAAAGTTCTCACTTATTTGAATTAAAGACAACTTAAGTTTGCAAACCAAGGTGTTAGGGAGTCCTTTTTCATGCCAATTTAGTAGGTGGTCAACTAGAATTATCTAGAATGTTATGGTTGAGGTGTACAAACTTAAGTTCCAATTTGAACGATTTGTGCGTTGGATTTGTAGGAGCAAAATACAAAGGCTCCAGAAGAAGGAACAAGAAAAGGATCCTGAAAGCAAGCAATGGAATTTACTGGTGTATAGAAGAGAAAGAAAACCGGGTAGGAAGTGGCTTCTCCTTGAGGTTTTACAAGAGGTCTTTGTACCAATACTTGTTGTGGTGGTAGGAGTATTTTGTAGTGCAGTTTCTCTAACTACTATTTGAGGAACTATACTATAGTGTAGAGATTTGACTAGTGGTTGGGATTGATTCTCAATTGGTAGAAAATGTGAATTTGGAAATTTGAGTAGATTGTAATAGTCGCAATTTTATGCAACTTTCATAATGAGATTTGAAGTATTTACATACAAAGGTACACCAATTTCTTTTTTGTCATGTTGCAATACTTTGAAGATTTTAAAAACTTGAAAAAGTCCCATCAAATTATGCAAATTGAATTTGAGGTTAAAGAAAGTTCTTAGCAAAGTTAGTACATCCATTGAAAATATCTGCAAAAGAATCACCACGTGATCTAGATGAGAATATTAAAACTCTAAAAGAATATATCTTGGTTTCATGGTGTATTATGCATAGCTAAAATTTTAAAATCCAATTGGTAATAAATGAGATAATTTTTTGTTATTGTAATGTGGGTCAATAGAATCATATGGATTGAATATTTTTATATTTTTATTTTTATAGTCTCATGTTAGTTTTATGGGTGAATTTGTAATATGGTTAACTAACTTTTGTACCTTAGAGTATAAAATGGGCAAAAAATCTTGGACAAATATAAAAAATTAACTTAGGTGTAAATATATTGTTCACTTTTTTCTTAGTTGTGAATTTTATACAAATTATGAGGTAGGATTTATCTTGAGTTTTTTCACAAAGATCATGGATAAAGTGTGTTAAAAGGGGTGGATTTTTGTAAGGAGGTATTAGGGAAAAAATGGATATTTTTGTACAATTTTAGTGTAAATTAAGCATTTCTTACACATTAGGTGCATGAAGGAAATTTATTTACAAGAGTATGCAATTGTAATTAAGTTTTTTGCATATCATGAGACTCATCTCTTTGTAAATGTCATTCATGTATAACTAGATCACCATAACACTAAGAAGGAAGTTATAGAGTTGCTAAATTTAGTCTTTTGGATACCATGCTATGGCCTAAATATCATAGTATGACTTGACCTTTGGTTTTTATTGATTAATTAATTAATGTCAAAATCAAAATTTTATAAAATTTTATAGAACAAATAGTGAAATATGTGGAAAATGAATTAGAGCTATGTCACTACTATAAAGGATCAATGTTGGAAGGGTTTTGAATTGGTGGCCTACATGACTAGTAATTAGAAAGAGAGAATTTACAAGACCTTGAGCATTGAGTTACTATAGCTTGGTGAATCTCTCTTTATTCAAATGAGTTTGGCAAGTCATCAAAAGTAAATAAATGAAACACTATCTTGAACCATTAACAATACAATTAAAACATATAATACAATGCCCACTTCCATACATGCATATTATACAAAATTATAATAATTAAACCATTTGCACTTCCATGATCCTCTTAAATTTGAAAGGATATGATGTGAATATATAAATAATCACATGATTATAAAATTGAAAGCATCTTTTATCCATATAAATGTAAACAAACTACTTTGGATGAAAATAATAATTTTTTTGTCATTGCAAAGACTAAGGCTAGATCACACTATGGTATGAGATTTTGACGTTGGCAAAAGTTATTTGTAGAAATTTCAATAGATTGTCTCTATTCAATTTTTTTATTATATGTAGGACAATGGTAGATTTGTGTTAACAAGGGAACCCCAAAAACATGCTCTTCTCCAAAACTTTGCAACTAGTAAAACCTTACAACAAACATACAAAGACATAATTCAACACATATCTGGAACTTTTAAGGCTAATCTAGAAGATATGAGTAGAACTTACTTGTGATTCCAATTTGAAAGTTTTTTTTTCTCCAATTGAAAGTCACAAAATACACAAACTTTAGACTGGGAATACTTTTGAGATTATGGAGTAGCGCAAGTATACCTACCACACACTATCCAACTCTATTTCCATATTTTTTTCTTGGCATAAGACCCAAAATCTATTAAAAATTCTACTTATAGAAATTGGAATCCCCAATTTGATCCACAAAATTAAGAACAAACTTGGGCTTTAATCCTGTAATGACATAGTGGCCTAAAAGTGTTGCACTTTAACCTTTAAAGGACATTCGATGTTCTTATTTGGTCAAACTTCATTAATTTCCTATATTAAAAATGTAACTTTCAAAATTTTTATATATTTTTATATATTATTATATAACCAAAAATTAGCTTCATTTTTTCATAATAAAAAATTAAAATGATTTTTATAAGATTTTTCAAAGTAATTTCTTTATAAAGTCCATAGTCATTACATATTAATTTTTTCAAATAGTATGATTTCTTTTAGCAAAATTGGAGATGATAGTGATAAACATCATGGTGTAATCAGTCTACTCTATAATACCAAAAGAAGTTCAATAAAGATGTTCAAATTAGTATATTTTAAACTTTCAAGATGCTACTTTGAAAGTGTCTCCAAAAGTATAACTTTAACAATTTTGGAAAAAAATTTAAAAAAATTAAAAATAGATTATTGGAACTACATTTCCTTAGGCCAGATTTATATTAGCTTTGAGGCTGGATGGAATGTTGGATTGATTTGCCTTCAATCTGGCCTTCAATATGGCCTCAATTCACTACTCCGGATCTAGATAATGTAAAGTGTTGAAGCCCAATTCTAGGGCCAAGTTTTTGATTAATGTACTCTTGTATTTTCTTAATACTCAGGTAAAAAAATATGTCACATACATCTTTCTTTTTCCTTCCTGTTTTTCCTATTTCAAAAATAAAAGAAAGAGTATTTTTTATTTTTTATTCCTATTTTTTCTATTTCAAAAATAGAAGAGAGATTTTTTAAACTTTTTTGAACCTTTTCCTTTCTCTTTTTTTTTTTCTATTTGAAAAAAAAAAGATGGAGTTCTTTCACTTCTTTTGAACCTTTTCCTTTCTCTTCACATTGAAAGTAAAGTTGATGTTGAAACTAGAGTTGTAACCCGATATAATTGTCATTTATTTTCATGGGAATTTAAAGAGTTTCAAGCAATAAATAATTTTGGTCTTGTCACTATAGGGATTAGAAAATAATCACACAACCACACAATTTGAAAAAACATCTCTTTTTTTTTATCTCTTTTTTAAATCTATATTTTTAGTTTTATTTTAAAGACAAGAGTGGACTTGTTTATTATGAGAACTTGAATGAATTCAATGATAAATGTAAATTAGGTTTTACGGTATATGTTATTTTTAGTACTGTAATATTTTCTTATTATATTCTTTTTTCAAGTATCTGCTATCAAAATTAGTATAAATACACATCATCTCACAATTGATATAACTTCAACAATGACTTCCATTTGTACAAAAAATTTAATTATTGAGCATGTAATTTACCAAAATTTATGTTTATACCATAGCATGTAATTTGTGTTTGCACCAAAAAATTAACACCTCATATTCAATCAAGAACAATTCTACCAAATAAACATGTACCAAAACCAAATAAAAATAAACATTTCATGTTCATTCAAGTAAGAGCAATTCTACCAAATAAGCTTAATCCCTAAGCACTTGAGCAACCATTTTGGAGTTGCTACCCAACTTCGGGTAGAATTTTTGGGTAGAAAAAAACTTTTTTTCAATTTTTTTTTTCAATTTAAAAAAAGATAGGATTGTCATTCAATATTTTTTTCCAAAACTAAGATTGTTATGGTGAAAAAAAACTAGTGTTGAATTGGCCTAGTATTGAAAAACTTACTACTTTGAAAAAGTGTTGATGTGCTCAGTACTAGGTCTTATGCATTATTTCACAAATAAAAAACCCCACAATTTTCACCAATCAAAAAAAATTTAAATGCTAAAGATAAAAAATGGAATTTTTGGTGAGTTTTTGAAATTATATCTTCAAAATTTATTTGAAGAAAATTGTAAATTTAGTCTATTTGAATATTTGATTTTGTGGCAATATAATTCCAATTCTGAAACAATTCATAACAAAACAATAAAATATTTGAAATTCAAATTACAACAATACAATTTTTAGTTGAATTCAAATCAAAATAATAATGATGAATATGCAATATTTGTAAGTAAATCTTTATTCTAAACAATTCTACAACAATATAAGGATGTGCAACAATAAAAAAACCAGCAATAGCATTGCAACATACTTGAATCATTCAACAATTGTTGTAATCTTTGAAACCATGATGTGTATACATTGTTTCAATTCCAATTCACAATTGAAAATAAAGAAAAAGCAATATTTAGTGAAAAATAAAACAATAATGAAAAAGTCATTACTTGTTACAATATTGCAACAAGTTGTTGCAAGAATTCTATAAAAGCAACCGCATGCATAGTTGCAATTTTTTAAATTGGCCTCAGAGGTTGGTCGATTGGCTTGCACTAAATCTGGAAGTAAAAACACATGTAGGAAATCTAGTGGCGTTGTACTTACTATGGATATTCAAAGTGGAAGCTCTCTAAACCACTAAAACCGTCAAATACCTAGATCTAAAATCAAAATTTGACAATGTCGATGTTCAATTAATCACAATTAAGTAAGGGGATAATGCAATGACACTATTGACGGACGCTTTAATAGACACTACAATTTGGCAAGCCATGTACAAACATCAAACTCTTTTCAACCATAACAAATTAGACAATTTTCAATTGGAAGTGCATATGAATTAAAATGAGTCTTTGAAGATGAAACTTTCAATATTTGTATAAAAGCAACCGCATAGTTGCAATTTTTTTTACTTTCCTAATGAAGTGGGGATTGTGTTGAGCCTTAGAGGTTAGTCAGTCATGTAGATCATTGTTATAGCTCATAGTAAGAGGATTATAACTCTCATCATCAGCAGTGGCACTCTCATCATCGGCAGTGGTAAGGTAAGCAATCGACTGTGGTAAGGTAAACGTCGAGTGTGGTAAGGTAAACATCGACTATGGTGGTGGGGTGGGGGTTCAATTCCACGACCACCTACACCCCACTGTAATGCCCTTCTCCTTCACACCTCCCTTCCCTTTGCTATCTTTCCTTTTTCTACCTTCCCCTTTGATGCCTTCCCTTTCGCCTCCTTTCCCTTCCTCATGGCTTGTACAAATCTAGAAGTAAAAGCACCTGTATGAGATCTAGTGGCATTTGAAGCAACTAGGCGTACTAAAACAGGCAGTTAGTCAATTTCCAACCATGTTTTTGCTGAGTACATGTGGCATATGATTTCTAGATTCTATTGAACATTCTTGATGACCATCAATTATAGGCACGCTACCAAATCTACTGTAAGGCATCAAGCGAGACCTGCATTGATCCTAATTATGTGCCTTGTGCACATTAAGTTAATAAGGTATTGCAAATCGTACTTGATAAGAGGTTGAATTGTCACATAATCCAAACTGCAAGTAGTTCACAACCATCATCTTATTCTTTTTGAATGGGTATACAACGTCCAAAATAGTAGGGCAGCATAAAGATGGCGGTGACTGAAATGAAAGTTATAAGACACGCCTCAAGCACCCTGAAGCCCTCAAACCCAAACAACACGATTCCAAACACCTGTGAGTACAAGTTACAATGATTTGAATTGGATCTTGAACCTACAGAAGACGTTACTAATTTTAAGGTCCCTTAATAAGGAACTGTACATGATCACAACAACTATCTGCAAGTATTGATCTAAGTGACTTGAATAGGAACTTAACTCCTAAACTTCTTGAGAGGTGAGTACTGTTCTCTTAGATAGCGATCCTAAATTTTTTGTTATATAGGAGTCATTGTCAAACAGTTCATGTTGCTAATATGTTACACAGAATATAGGAGTAAACCGAACCTAAGAGCTCTATGCTTTGAGGATGGTCAAAATTGAGCAAGCCAATCATGGACTATGTTCAAAGAAGTTCCAATCACTCCAACGAAGATGCTTGTGACCACAAATAATGGGAAGTCAATGAGATCAAACTCAGGTTGGCACACAATGCAAAGATGTAGAATTTCGGAACTGTTAGAATGCACCCGCAATTTTTCCTCGAGCAAAAAATGTTACTACCAATCTCTTCCTTATCAAATACAAGTCACAACTATTACAAATGCCATCAAGCATACAAAATTCTAGAGCAATACATATTGGATACCACCCTGATAAAATCAATTATCTGATGAATATGAAGATTACATATTCTCATTTGTGCAAAGACGTGAAGTAGACAAGACCAACACCACAGCTATAAATTCAGGGTAATACAAAATGATCTCAAAAAACTAGACTACTGAGAAAATATTACAAATATATGCTATGGATCCTCGTCATCAGCAAGACAAGGCAAGTACAAGACAAGTAAGTGGTAATCGAATGCGATAATTACCCTCAGACCATGAAAGGAGATGGTTCCTGGTAATGCAAAAGAAAATTTCCTGCCACATCATACAAGAACTTATCAATTTGAAAGGAGAAAAATCATCCACACAACATATTTACATGAACTCATATCCAGGCAGGCAATGATTGTCAAGCTTGAACATCCATTAAGCAAATATACTTCTTTAGTCGGAGTCTTGAGACAAATGATAACGTGGTATACTGTAGAGTGAGCCACGATAAAACCATGGTGGCACATGTTGTACACAAAAGTGATCACTACATGACCTGCTCACATTGCAATGATATAAAAACATTATAAACTTGCAACTTGGTAGCACTACAAGAGAAAGGGGTGTTTTAAGTGTGTTTTGAAGTATAGTCCTAGAGATAAGATATCAAGTAATGACCTTTATGTAGATTTTTAGTAAAAATTTACTGAAAGTACATGTCTTTTTAGTAAAATTTTACTAAAAATCTACATAAAGGTCAACATAAAGGTCATTACTTAATATCTTATCTCTAGGACTATACTTAAAACACCCCTTTCTCTTGTAGTGTAGGGTCCTGGGTAACTTCACAATGACTACCTTGCAACAAGCGAGGCAACATGAAATGTCAATGTCCACGTCGAATGTTTGTAGGATCAAGCATAAATCCAAAGTGACTCGTAAATGACTCTCCCCAATGGATGTCCACACCAAATTTAAGATGGGTCCGTCGTGACTCGTAAATGACTTTCCCCAATGGATGTCCACACCAAATTTAAGATGGGTCCGTCGTGACTCGTAAATGACTTTCCCCAATGGATGTCCACACCAAATTTAAGATGGGTCCGTCGTGACTTTAAAATGACTTTAAAATGACTAGAGACGTGGATGTCCACGTCAAATTTAAGATGGGTTTGTCATGACTTTAAAATGACTTGAGACATGGATGTCCACTTTAGATTTAAGATGGGTGCGTCATGACTTTAAAATGACTTTAAAATGACTAGAGACGTCGATGTCCATGTCAAATTTAAGATGGGTCCGTTGAAACTTTAGAATGACTTCAAAATGACTAGAGACATAGATGCCATGTACACAATGTGCTCATCCTTTTCTTTCATGTCATAGTGCTTCACAAACTCCCCTGCAAAAAAATACTCAAATCAATTGTTGACCACATTGTGTAACCTTCACGTCGGAAAAAAAGTCCAAACCAATAGCATTTACCGATGTAATACAAAGAAAAGAGAAAGACAACCCACCTATGCTTTCCAATACATACATCCGGCTTTTGTTGTTAGGCCACCACTTATACTGCAACATCCAATTCTTATTAGAGTTGTAGTCCTCCATGCTCAGCAATTGTCCCTCCTTGCTATCTAGGTGTGGAAGTTCACATTCCGCATCCCTCCGCATCCCTCTGCAAACACCAAAAACACGATTCAAATTATCTCCACGTCAGATTTAAGATGGGTCCGTCGTGACTTTAAAATGACTTTAAAATGACTAGGGACGTCAATGTCCATGTCAAATTTAAGATGGGTCTGTCGAAACTTTAAAATGACTTCAAAATGACTAGAGACGTAGATGTCCACGCCAAATTTAAGATGGGTCCAACATGACTTTAAAATGAGTTCAAAATGACTAGAGACGTGGATGTCCACGTCAAATTTAAGATGGGTTAATCGAAACTTTAAAATGACTTCAAAATGACTAGAGACGTAGATGTCTATGTCAAATTTAAGATGGGTCCATCATGACTTTAAAATGACAAATGACTAGAGACATGGAAGTCTACCTCAGATTAATCCCTAATCACCTTTCACATGGCAACTCTACACCCATTTCCTTACGCCCACATTTCTTTATCCCCCTAAGGTGACCAATTTCTCATCCATATCTACATCCAAGTCCTAAACGGATGGTGATAATATAGTCGCAGTCATTCCTAAATGTGATTTATCCACAATGACTGCAGGACCCTAAAGTCATTTCTAAGTCAAACATGTCCAAAATGATTGTTGTACAAACATTGTTTGAAGTCATATATGTCTGTATTTTTTTGTAGTGTAATTATGGTGCCTTAGTGGAAGTTGTGTTTTTTCATAGCCGAAGCTCATATATATTTGTAAGAAAGATTTCACATCATTGGCAAACCCGTACATGGTAATCCATAGTGGGGATGGGGGTTCGAACCTATGACCTCCTTCCCCCCACCCTACCTAATGCCCTCCGTACACGCATTTGTTGGCCTCCGTCAGCCATCCTTCTCCTTTGCCCATCATGGGTATCCAGTACTGTAGAAGCAACATATGTATTTAATAAGGTTAGAGTATAGCTAGCTTTTGATCAGCCCTGGGACTGGGAAGAGAGATGTTACCTGCGTAGGGGTGACGGGATCATACTACAAAAAATGTGAATAATAGCAATGTGTTAAATTAAAAAATGTAGTCACGTTAAACAGTGTTCTTAGCTTACTTAGGCTAACTGTGATAATCTCATTTGGGACCAAATGAATGGGTTGGATACATTGCTCATCATCCTTGCAATTTGCTTCTTTGATTAAAATCGCCAAGGATTTTTGCTTCTAGCTCAAATGCAAGGTTGACAGGGTGTCCAAACGTCCTACGTTCCGCGTCTGCACCCCCCGGACGTCCTATGACATTCGTTGTATGATTGTATCAAAATTTAAAGGGGAACGATATATTGCACGCATCTTCAACATCCACCCGACTCGATAGTTTCGTCTGTTCGTAGCGTCCGATTCCGACGAACTATCTGATCGGATAGGGTGTCTGATTTCAACAGCCCGTCTGATCCGATGGCCGGACAATCCTGCTCATCCATAGTGTTTGATCCGACAGCCTGTCCACATTGTCGTCCACTGCCATCTGACGCCCCTGTCCACTTTTCTATGCCTCATAATATATCATTGGATAGATAATCTTGAAAGCTTTCCAACAATATATAAAGCATTTGATTTGGACAAAAACTCCAACTATGGGACTTCTCTAAAGATTGAAGTCCGCCTAGTCAATTGATCAGACAGGCCTTTGGAATTGAACACCCCGTCTCATCATTTTTGTGTGCCTTATAATATATCATTGAAAAGATATTGTCAAGAGCTTTCTAATGGTATATTATGCGTCCAATTTGAACAAAAACTCCAACAGTGGGACTTTTCCAAAGATTAAAGTCCATCTTGCCAACTGATCATACGCCCAATCCGATCGGACGGGGCGTCGGATTTGGACGCCCTGTCCGATAATTTTCAGGTGCCTCACAATATATTTTTGGAAAAGTATTGTTGAGACCTTTCCAACGGTATATTATGCGTCCGATTTGGACAAAAACTCCAACTGTAGGACTTCTCTAAATTTACCAATATCAAAATTTTGATAGTTCATCTTAATTCTATTTTTATTAAGTGTATTTGTCAATTATTTTATTATATATTTTATTATTATTCTATAACATACTATTTATACATATTTAATGCATCAATAAATCATTAAATTTTTATTAAATATACTTATTCAAAATAAATTTTTTTTTTTGGTATTGGTAAATTGTTTGCATATTATATTAAATTACCTACAATCTAAACAAATATATTATATACTACCCTTTTAAACTAATATGTTAGAATCAAAAAGATTGTGGTGAAAGTAATTGTTTTGGTTGCTTCATACAAATTATAATGATTTGTGTTAATTGTATATTATGACAAATATCTTCAAATCTACTTAAAGTAGATGTAACAACAATTCAAATTGCAACCATGTATAATTGTAAATGACACCTCAAGTCTTTGGTTCATCAAAAATCTTCAAATTCCATTCACATTAAAATTATCAACATTTTTCTCTATATATAATTCTTTTGAAGCATACGTATGTCAACTTTTTACAATACCAATGGAGGTGGATCTTAAATGGTGTACAACAACTTGTAGTAAAATATTCAAGTCATCAAGGCTCGAAAAAGAAGCATAGGCGATTTTTAGAGTGATTGTGAAACCTGTCTCAATAACCGAGTCTATGGGATGGTAAACTTTGGAATTCATTTACTTTCAAACCGTAATTGATTTTTGCTTCAAGTTTTTTTAGGATTGTAGTGCAAAAAATACACTACAATATTTGCGTTTGCTCATTTGGATTTTGTCCACTCTTTTTCAACATACGGCACACGGACTGAAATTGAACACAACATAGACTCGATTTTTGTATTCACTGTATACCTCATCGCATATAGAGCTCTGCAAGTTCACAAGAAATGATTCAAATCCTTCTTGAATAAAATAAGTTAGTTGAGTTGTCGTGAGAGCAACCGCAAGCCTCCCACATGCGCATTCCATAGTGAGTCTCTATTCCTGTAGATTGAAATCATACCCAAACAACCCAGGTTGCTTCGCAATCCGCCAAGCAAGGCACGTAGTAAACGAGCTACAATCTTTGGAAAAGCTCAGGTGTGGGGAAAATCGTATAGAAGGAACAACCAAAATCGTGGTTGTCGTTGCCATTGCAAGGAATTGAAAAAGTTCCAAAAATCTGCCTAGGATGCATTTGGAGGCAAACAACCCCTATTGCTTCACAATCTACCAATATTGTCACATGAAACAAGAGAAGTTCGCTCTCGGAATAAAACTGCAATCCACTAATTTTGTAGCATCCCCAGGATCTAAGTGAAGGATGTTGCCTTTGCAAGAGGACAATGGTTACCTTGGTTGGGCTCATCACACTATAGTCGCCGTTGTTTCAATTATCGAGGTCTCAGATTTGAGTTCGTCCTCCTCCAAATGTAAGTAAGATTTTTTGGTTCCTTTTTTATTCGATGCTCTCCCCAATTACAAAAATTGTTTTCCTTCTCTTTGAGGTTGAATTGGAGCCATGGCAAAGCACAATTGAATCAATTGCTTCAATTCAAATTCATTTTCATTGTTAAATGTGTGCATGAGGGAGATTTAAAATGTTAAATGAATTTGATTCTCTTCGGACAATGAAGTTGTGTGTATCATGAATGAATCTAATTTGAAGTGGAGTGTGGCAAAGAAAATGATGCAACACCCTCAATGCTCTTCTCCAGCATTAGCATGTGCAACAACAAAGATTTCTTTGAATAAAGACAAATACAACAACAAAGTGAGACAATTAACCTCTCATGACACAAGTCGAACCATTTTCTAGTTGTTATTCTACTATTTTGAGCTCCACGTTTTCAAATTTTACATTCTACTTTTATTAAAAAGTATTTTAAGAAAATAGACTTCATTATGAATCCAATGGTGGTAGTTTCATCAAATTTTGAGTTAAAAGCCGCCTTTTGGAATTTCTTAAAGTTGAATGGTGTAGTGAAGTTCAAAACTCATGTTTTTTTGGCTCAATTTGGGCATAGATTGAAAAGGTAGCCAACCAATGCGTATGTTGCCCACCTCAAAAAGGACAATCCAAGGAGCTCAAAGAGAAAACAAGTGTGCCCAATCTTCTATTTTTTCCAAACACTACTTTCATTTCAATGCCACTATGCAATGCAAGCTGCATCCAAAATTGCAAAATGTCATGAATGTTGTGAAATTTTGCATGAGCATTTGCAACTCTCATATCTTTCATTGAGCATCAAAAGGTCATCATTACAAAATATTCTCACTAAGATATTCTCCTTCAATGTGCGTTGCCCTATTTTCCATTGATCCAAATAAAACTTCAAAGTTAATTATCTACTAAACTCTAAAATAATCTAAAAAATTTCAAGGTGCTCATTTTCAATGTGAATTACAAGATCCTATGGTTACATTTGATCAAATCTCAAGGAAAAATGAGCAAACAAATTGCTCAAGTTTATAGTCAATTTGGCCCATTTTCAAAGTACAAAACCCTTGGGTCATTAGGGATTAATTGACGTTAGCAAGAGAGAGTCTTGGAACCCCTAAAATTAGGAATAAAAATGTTTTAACCTACAATAGATTTCACGCACCTCACGAATACTGTAATTGGTTCATTATGGAGATGATTTGAAGGAGATTGAAGTTAATGGTGGGTAGGATAAGATAGTTTTCTTGCCTTTGTATCTCTATGGAGAATGCCCAAGTTCATAGTTTGTAGTCTAACTGTGGACATTCGTACCCCTAGTTAGGTTAGTTCTAACATTATGAGTTACAAAATGGTATAATTTGGAATTCGAATTGCATTGAATGTCATTCTTTTATTTTCAGATTATTCGACAAATTTGTAATTCAAAACTTTAATTTTCATCAAGAACTTAAACCTTCAAGTGAAATTTCTTGGTTTTTTTGGATATTGAAAATTAGATTGAAAATGCAACAATTTTTTAGGACATGCTTAAATAAATTTGATTCATTATTTATGAAACCAACCCAAACATAGTGGGATGTATAATGTACATCATTGCCTAGATTTTCAAGTATAGGCCTATTCAAACTTGTTCATATGTAATTATAGTCTCTAGAGGTAAACTTTCTTCGATCCAAAGTCTCTTTTCCTTTAAACTAGAGCCAACCATTGAAAATTGTACACAAGATAAGCAAATCCGTAATAGACTAATTAAAGGTTCAAATCCTAATTTTTCTCTCTTGCATCCTAATGTTCTCTAGTCACTAGAAATTGCACACAATGAGGAAGAAGGGTTCAAATGGCTTCTACACATGGCACTACAACAACGGTAGTGTTTTATGACTGCAAAAATATGACTGAGGATGACTGGCGACTACTCGCAGTCATATTCTTGGAGGTCAATACCTTGGGGAGAAATATGAAGTCAAAATATGACTGCTAGTCGTTTTTGGGTCTTGTACTTCAGAGGCGTATATTATACGTCCGTTGGGAATACCAAAGTGTTTCATAGGGAACGGTAGGGAACTCGTTTGAGAACATTGAGTTATATTATTAGTTATATTTTCCTGGTAGTAACATTTTTTTGTTTTGGGGCAACCTAAAAAAAACATGGGCAATCAAAAAAAATATAGACAAGCCATTGTTTAAAATTTTGAAACCTAATCACCACTTTTTAAGGGTTTTGAAATCCTAGCCACCACTTTTTAGGATTTTGAAACCCTAGCCACTACTTCTTTTGACTCTTCTTCCTTACCTTTTGTTGTCTCTTGTCTCTTGTCTCTTTGAGTTCACTCTTGTTTCTTAGATGTTGTGTTTTGTTGCATTTTGAATTCACTTTTGTTTCTTAATTGTTGTGTTTTGTTGCATCTTGAATTCACTCTTGTTTCTTAGTTGTTGTCTTTTGTTGCATCTTCACTCTTGCTTTTTTTTTTTTCTTGCATCTTAATTCTTTCTTCTTCTTATTTCTTCTTTCTTACTTTTTGTTCTCTCTTTTTGTTTCTTGTTTCTTTTTGTTGCATCTTAACTCTTTTTTGTTGTTTCTTGTTACCTCTTAGTAGTTGCTCCTTATTGTTTCTTGTGCATTTTAACTTGTATTTGTTGTTATCTTTTAGCACTTGTTGCCTTTTTTCTTCTTGTTCCTTGCATCACCATTGTTTATCTTCTTATCCTAAATTTGTATTACATATTTTCTATTGTTGTAAACTGTTGAAGATTGAGCTTTGTTGTATGTTCATTAAAAATTAACCTCCTATTTCTTTAATTGTATATGCAGGCAACAAAATTGGAACAAAGTCGTTGGAGGCTACTTGCAACTCACTTCATATTATTGTAAGAAATATAGTCTCTATTGAATTGTGTAAATAATTCATTGTGATATACATATTTTGTATTTGTGACTAATAAATTATAAATGTCATTGAAAGGAGTCACATTCCTTCTTATATATTCCCTCTCCAATATAATTGTTTCTTGTATATCTTTAAAATCATATGTATTTGTTTTTAACTACATGAAATTTTTTATTCAATTGTTAAATCATTTTAATGTATGATTGCAAATATGCTTAGGTATCCTACAACTGTTGTATGATTTGTTCAATTCATAGTTCAAAATACATATCAATAAAAAAATGACTACTTGGAGTCACAAAATGATTATAATAATTTCCAAAAAATGACTAGATGCTCTCAATATGACTGAAAAATATGACTGAGAAGAGTCGTTTTACAAATCATCACAAAATATGACTCACCGTAGTCATATTCCACAAAATATGATTCAACACAATCATATTCCACAAAATATGACTGATCACAGTCATATTCCATATCATCAAAAAATATGACTCAACGTAGTCATATTCCACAAAATATGACTGAGTAGTCATATTCCACGTCATCAAAAAATATGACTCAACGCAGTCATATTCCACGTAGGATTTTTTCATTTACCCGGGCAGCTCAAAAAAAAATCACAGAAAGTCAAAATATACGCCTTGTTGGCATACTATGGCTAATTATGGGTATTTATACCCCTCAACTTATATGACTGCCAATATGACTGATGTCTGAAGCGACTGCTTTTAAACGACTGCTGCAGTCATATTCCGAGTCAACTACAATGATTTCTGCGCCAGTCATATTTTTTGATTTTACGACTGACTGCAGTTGTTTTTTGCAGTCATAAAACACTGCTTTTGTTGTAGTGTGGTGAAAGGTTCATTCATTATTGCACAATCTAAATTAAAGCCACACCTTTTAATTGCCAATAGAACCATGTAGGAAATTCAAAAAGACTCTATTCTACCCCCCCCAAAGTGGCAGGGAGTCCTATTGTTGCTTCCCTCTCAGCCTCTCCCTCTCATAAACTTGATTATCGTCAATTTCACTAGGAATTAATTGAGTCCCCCCTCAAACCGATGATTTGCATTATGAAGGAAAGAACAATTGTTGTTGCATTCCTACCATTGATTTCTATTTCAAAAAATTGTCCCCCTCCAAATGCCATTGATGCTCTTTTTAAAAGTGAAGCAATTGTCGTTGATCTGTTCCTAGAAGAGGGACAATCTTAGCCTTTTGTAAAATAGGATTCAACGCTCATCTTGCACAATTAAGGATTTCTTGTGTTTGTGAATAATTTTGTCTATAGAGTTTTTGGAATGGAATACAAAAAGCGCCGTCTTGGAGGTCCTATCTTGTTTAAGCTAGTTGCGTGAGATCTATTCTCGGGTGGTTTGCAAGTGAATCTATCATTTGAAAGCTTTTAGAAATTTTTGGATTGCTCATTGTGTAAACCTAGAAGGAAAAAGTGCTCTATTGAGTGCGAGCTTGTGGAAGCTGTAGATTCATTCCAAGGTGCATTTGCACGTGAGAGCGACAAAGATTGCAATCTCTGAGTGTAAGATTTCTTAGGTTCCTCCCTTGTGGTTTTCATGATGCTTATAGGTGCTTGTGCCTTATGCATTGTACACTTTGTTATGACATTATGTCTTTAGAAGGAGATGTTTGAGGCCTAGATGGCAAGCTTAGGAGTTTGGTCCATAGTATTTTAGTTTTTTGAGTTCAATCGTGATTGCATTGCCATTGGAAGACTTGTGAGGTTAGGAATATGAAGTGTTTGATGTAGTATTTTGGCCATTTCTCCTAAACCTCAAAGTCCTACTGCTTCCTAGACATTGGCCATTTCCCACCTCTCTAGGGTTGCATCAACACATCGAAGACGAGGGGAGAAAATTTGACACTTTGTGACTTTTGAGGAGAAAGACGGGGATCATATGAGTTTTTTAGGTTTTGGGAATACCCCCATGTTTTGTTTGTATTGTTCATCAATTCGTTTCCAATTTACTCATACTTGATATTATTCTCTTGCCTTCAAAGGATCTACTAATCAATTAAGGTTGGAAGGATATGTTGTTGTAGTGGAATTTGACATGATATATATAACATACTTTAGAAGTATTTTGCTCCTACTTGTGTCCTATTATATTTCTTTGACCTCTTAGAAGGAACCTACTAGAACAGACAAGACAACAAGTATTCTTGTGCTAGTTCATGAGCTTTCTAGGAGATCAATGCCTTTGATTGATGACAAGTGAGTTTGAGAATCTTGTAGTGCATTTCTTTGAACTAAATCTAGAAAGATAGTTTTGGGAATTTTTTTTACATACTCATGCTCTAGTAATGTCTTACTTTCATAATCACACCGAAATGCAATTGTTTAAGTACTATGAGCAGTTTTGGATTTAGAAGTACTTGAATGTAATGGAGAAATCCTTAAGAAATTGATGAAGAAATCTTTGAAATCGAAATTAGCTCATACTGATTCAATTTCACTAAATTAATCCATGTCTTATATCACAAAGTAGCATTGTATGAGCAAAGTGGTTTATTGAATGAAATCAAGTCATACCAAAAATGACTAAGGTCTCACAAAATTCCACATTGTAAAAGATTAAGTATATTCAATGTCAATTAATCATTTTCCTACCTCTCTGGTTAACAAGTGCTGTGTGGATTTTTGTTTTTCAACAAATGGAAATATGGAGAAAGTCAAATAGACTTCTAAAAGAAGTATGGTTTATCTATAAACCAATTTGTGGGCAATATTGTCTCAATAAAAAATTTGAATTGTTTTCTGAAAAAAGGACTATTGTGCCCCTTTGGTAATTTATTAAAAATGTTTTTCTTCAAATGAAAAAATGACACATGTACTTATTTTAAATTGACTTTGGATTTTCATTGTTTTCACATGGTTTGTCACTATCTCTTCAAAAGAAGCAATAGTCGCCTACAATTGATGTAGGAAATTGAAAGAGCCTTATTAGCATCAAAAAAATAAAAAATATTCTCCTTCTAGGATCTACAATTTTGACAAATTTTTGTTGAAATCAACAAAATAGAAATTGAAACAACACGACCAAATCAACAAAATTATGTCAAAATTCCTGCGTTTTCTATGAGTGAAAATATATGTACAATGTACGTTCAATTGGTAATATTTTGCAAAAAACTTACCAAAGATCTAGAAGTTATTGTATGTTATGTGCTGTGATCAAATGGTCAATCTACAATGAGCTTTCTACCTTGATTACATAGTTTCAAAACATTCACAAATGTTAACCCTTAAAGTTCCATTGTCCTTTTCAAGAACAAATAGATTTTGGGTAGGCTAGCTCCTATGGTCCTGATCAATTTTGATTTTGATTTTTTGAAACTTTTTCTTAAGATAGAAAAACACGTAAGCTTTTTGGAAATTCTATTTTTGATTTCAATTAGTGCTCAAAAGCAAAAGTTATCCCCCCTAAATCCAAATGGTGTTTGTTATGTAGCACCAAAAAACCACTTATAGTAAAACTTGTTTTTCTCATGAGAAAATACTCTTGTGTATATGAAGGTATTTGATTTGTTCTTTTTCATTGGACTAGTAATGAAATCAATGAAGTTTAGGGGAGGGGAGGGGAGGTTGTTCCCTTACTTGTGTAGCAAGTTCCTAGGTATGTGTGGAATTAGCCCTTGTTTTGCCCTAATTAAGGCTAAACATCTCGGAGCTTCTAGTGGTTTCATTGTAGAAATAGCCTTGATTCATGGAAAGTGAAGGGTCCTTGCTTTGAAGTTCAAGAATGTTATGTACTATTATATTGTAAGAGATAAATACTTAGCCACTATTATAGAGAGAGTGTTGATCCATTTTGTAGTATTAGAACACAATTCATATTACAAACAATGTAGAAGCTCACATGAAAAAAATCCTTGGAACATCATTGTGCAAAACCATTTTCAAAACTTACAAATAAGATTACTTAACTACAATACTTCAAAAAACATCAATATTGTATCCATTCTACTTCAATCCAATTAGTACATGCAAAGAATCACACCGGTATTGATTGTTTCCCTTATATATTTGCTTTGACAAGCAACACATCTCTATTGTCTTGTCTTGCTCTTGCTAGAATCTCACTAGCCTGTGCACTCTCTACATTGATCAAAACGACAAAGCCATCACAAGTAAGTGCGCGGTTGTTAACTAGTTGGATAGGTTATATGAACGTGTTTCAATCTATGTTGTGCATCAAAGTCTCATTTCCAACTAGCCAAATGTGGGTGCTTTATTTCCACCCTTGGAGTAATGCAAACACACCTGGGTTCTAAGTAACTTTGTTGTATAAAAATCCTAATGGGTCTCTAAATCATGCAATGCACTTGTGTCTTGCAATCAATGGATCTTTGTTGTTGGTTTCTACTTTGAAATGTTCTAATTGTAAGTGCTAAGTAAACCATATTGAAAGAGGCTTTGTAATTATGGTTGTTTGGCTATGACAACCAAGACTTACAGCTGAAAAAGGCTAGTCAACTAGAAAAATCTAATTAGCCTAAGTTGTAAGGATTTTTATACCCTTTCCAAAATAGTAAAATTCACTAGATTTGGACTATTTTTTCTTAAAGTTATCTAGGGATGAAGTTTAGCTTGTAAACTAAATTCTAAAACTTCATCCATCATTTTCTACTCTTCTACCTATTGAAAATAACTTTGGATTTTTGTATTATTTTTTTGTTTTAGTTATGACTTTGACCTGATTTGGTCAACTCTAGTTGACTTTCATCCAAAGTCACCATAATTCTAATCAAAACTTCATCCTACTCTAACTTCTTCAATTTAAATCTAATTTTTGAGGTTAAACTTGTTTTGGAACTCTAATGATATTTTCTAGATGATTCTAATTCTAATACTTTCAAAAGATTTCGTTTACATTCCTATTGTTTTACCTTTATCTTTTAATTTTTAATCTTAATTGCTATTTTTAGATCTAAGTAATTTTTAAGGTATAGTACTTTAAATTATCTTTCTAAGAAAGTTAAACACTTAGACTTTTGACTTTTCTAGCAAAAGAAATTAGTGGTTGAAGTTTGATTGTTAAAATTGGGTTATCAAACTTCATCCACTAAGTTTTTTTGCTTTCACTTTTAAAATTAACTTTTCCTTTCACTTTTGACTTCTAGTTTCAGTCTAGATTCTAATATTCCTTTTTGGATTCCTTTGGATGTATTTCTAACTTTTATCCAAACTTAAGACTATTTTTCATCTACTTGTAACTTGATTTGGGAGTTTAATAACTTTTTAGAAAGCTATTGGAAATCCCTATTGGATTTTAAAGTCAAAGTTTTGATTTTGAATTTCCCTAAAGGTCTGACATTAACTTCTAACTCTACTTGTATTGTTTTAACTTTAATCTATTTGGTAAATGGTTTTAAAAGTCAAACCAACTCAAAACAAGCCTACTAAAATTTTTCTCACTAATAACTAAAATCTAGAACTTCTCAAAGTCAAACTATTCTTCTATTTTTTTCCCTTCAAGTCTCGAGATGATGATTTATCCAAAAATCTGCATTCAATTTCATATAGTTAGAACCTTAGAAATCAACGGATGAAGTTTGAAACATTAGACTTAGTACCAAACTTCATCCGCCATTAACCGCTAGAGATTTGAGTTAAAATCAAAGTTCTTTATCATTTTGGAAAAGGCAAATTAGGCCCTACAACTTCGTCTATTCTACTTTTCCGCTTGATTGACTATTTAGCCTATAGTTTTGGTTGTCATAGCCAAAACTGGATCTTAAGTATCAATTTGCACTTGATCTGTTAGTCAATTGCCATTAGGGAATTTTAGAGTAAACAATACAACAAAGATCCATTGCTTGGAGGGCTCAATTGGATTGCACGTAGGTTAGACACCCATTAGAATTTCATCTACAAAATAGTTAGAACCCGGTTGTGTACACTTTATTCCAAGGGTGGGAATAAAGCATCCACAAATTGGTGCGATTGCTGGAAGTCCGGGAGACTCAGAAACTAATTATTTTATTGCCAAAACTTAGAAAACAGTATATCCGTAAGTGCCGTTAGTCATCTAGCTTTTCAAGTTATTTTACCTCTAACAGTGTAAGCCAATTTGTAGAATACACACTTGGTGACAATGACAAAAAGCTTCTACTACTCAAAGTTTGGTTGGAAGATTGCTGGGGTTATCCCCACAAATTTTATCTCAACGACTAGGAAAGTTTTGGTGACGACGAAAGTTACAAGAAACTACCTTTGGAAGATTTGTTGCATAGATTGACTCATGTGGGGATATCTTTTGAGTATTGGGAGTATTTGGCCCGCATATATTTTCGGAGCCCTAACCTGCACACTCCTTTGATTGACGTCAACATGAACATTTGGGGTATTTGAAGACAAGATCACTAGCAACTCTGATCTCTTTCATTCAGCATCCAAAGATCATCATTACAAAGTATTTTCACTAATATATTCTCCCTCAATATGCATTGCCCTATTTTCCATTGACCTAAATAAAACTTCAAAGTTAAATATCTATTGCATTCTAAAATAATCTAAAAACTTTCAAGATGCTCACTTCTTGGGCTCACTTCTTGGGCTCACTTTCAATGTGAACTACAAGATCCTATGGTTACATTCGAGCAAATCTCAAGGAAAAACGAGCAAACAAATTGCTCAAGTTCATAGTCAATTTGGCCTATTTTCAAAGTACAAAACCCTTGGGTCATTAGGGATTAATTGACGTTAGCAAGAGAGAGTCTTGGAACCTCTAAAATTAGGAATAAAAATGTTTTAACCTACAATAGATTTCACACACCTCACGAATACTGTAATTGGTTCATTATGGAGATGATTTGAAGGAGATTGAAGTTAATGGTGGGTAGGATAAGAAAGTTTTCTTGCCTTTGTATCTCTATGGAGAATGCCCAAGTTCATAGTTTGTACTCTAACTTTGGACACTTGTACCCCGATTGATCCAGGCAAATGATAATTGTTTCTCCTGCATCATCAATCTGTGAAACCGCTACGGTACTACTCCCTCCGTCCCATAATGATCTTCCTGTTGGCCTTCTTTTTTTGTCCCAAAATGATCTTCCTATTGCACTTTGTGATGTTGAAATTAGTCAAATTCGGCTTATGATTGTTATTTGAGACTAGCAAAACAACTCTAAGTGGTTGTTTTTGCTCCATCCATGCAAACATCAAGCAAAAGACAAATAAAATGATTGAAAGCTTCAATCCACACTTATAGTTTTTATTTTTTGCATCTCTTTGAGTATTTTCCAATTGAAGTAGATTAAGCTTTGGAAGCCAAAACAAAGGTCTATACATGGTCTTAGGCATATGCTAAATGCCCACAAAATGGCAACCTCACATTCAACAATTAAGTGCTCACTGGTGTTCTTTAAAAACGCCCCAAAATATTCACTTTTCAATATTATAAAACTACACTTTGAAAAGGGCTTCAAAACTCAAACTTTTTAGGATGCAAAGAGAACACCAAACTCTACATACTATACAAATTGAGTTTTTAAAAAGTTATTTTTATCCTTAATCCATAAGATTTAGTCTAACAAGAAGATCATTTTGGGACGGAGGTAGTACTACATACTTAACTGAATGGCAATCTTTTGGTAGCACTTGCGTGTCCATATCTCTGAAATCTTCAAAGATGACTTCAATTTAAACTTGAAATAAAATGAGGAAAAGCTCAGAAGCCTCAAGCTCCAGCGACTGATGCGATAGAATTGGTTTGCCGAATGGTCCGATATACAAATAAATAGGTTCTCCAACCCGGAATCTCCTTCCAAACTTCAGACTTCGGTGCGAGTGCAACGAGCGCCAGAGGGTCAAATTTTATTGCAAAATGTAAAGAATGATTAACTCGAGACACTCGGCATGAAGCAAATTAATCCGCTTGCAATTGGTCGTCTGTTGAAAGATGCAAGGATTTAAAGACAGATCAACGAAGTGCGGAGACTAGTGAATTGATTCTAAAGAGAATCTTGAGTGCGCTTTTTGATAATGTGCGAAATCGGTGCTGCGAGAGAGCTTATCTTCTGCAGGGCGACCCTCGGCCCGATGTGCAGGGCGTTTGGGGTTTCCGCCTGTCAGCCCAGCCCAATTAATTAGAACTGCCCAAGCTGCCTTCAGAAGGTTGGATGATCTTATACTTTGAAGTACCAATGGTTCAACTATTTTGGGTTCAATGGTTCAATGGTCCAATGGTTCAAGACCCAAACACTGCTTGTTTGGTCTTCTTGCTATTAACACTGCTTAAGATTCAATGTCCAATGTTTGTGGGGAACCGTTGGACTTGCACAATAAAATTATGTAAGCCATACATCGGATAAATTATGCTTGAATCCATGGGCAGAATGACTCAAGGAGACCAGAAGGATCACATACTGCAATCATTCAATTCAATCGGAAGCAGGTGTGGGCCAATCTAATAAACTAAAGAAATTAAATAGTTCCAAAGCACGCCATGATGCTTTGAAGAACTTAGTTACATCCCACTCCCATTTCAGCAACTCTAAAAGAATCGCTACCCTGATTGAATGTGCGTATGACACTAATTTACCAAAGTCACACTACTCTAAATCAGTGCAGGATGAAATATTACTGCATTTACCAATTTCTACCAAATAAAATTTTGAAGTGGAAGCATTTTCCCCTGCTCACTATTACTGGTAGCACAAATCATTGTCCCTGGGTACAGTAAAGGAACCAAGAGGGCGTCAACTGATATACGTATCGTCAGCTGAAATTACAGTTATCACCACCACCGGTTTGGGAACTGGAGTTGCAACATCCAACAGTGAATGGAACCCATTCCATATATAAAATCACTACCAACATACCTGAATTGCGTGGTGGATGCAACCTTGCGGCTTTAACAGGAAATTCATGTAGTACGCTCCAAATCAAGGCAATGAAAAGAGTACATCCCGTGGCGATCTTTCCCTGATGCTCGATCGACGACTGAAGGACCTAAATCCAAAGGACTGGCCATTCTCAGATTCTGTATCTTTAGGAGTGCCGGTCTCAACTTCCAATTCCTTGTGGGCGTTCGCTATGTCTTTCCTCGTAATCATACCTATCACCCTGCACATAACATTAGGATCCCCACAAGTATAAGCTAGTTGCAATCACCCC
This sequence comes from Rhytidiadelphus loreus, assembly GCA_947034895.1. Lineage (NCBI taxonomy): Eukaryota > Viridiplantae > Streptophyta > Bryopsida > Hypnales > Hylocomiaceae > Rhytidiadelphus > Rhytidiadelphus loreus. The sequence goes on from OX344762.1 coordinate 1,898,744, forward strand.
TTGAAATCTGATCAGGGTCGTGCTGAATCCTGTTGAGTGTGTTAATTTCTTGACACTACCCTCCCAAAGGGAGGGATTGAGTAATGGATCAAACATGTATGGCGTTCTGGTCCTCAGAACAATTGAGACGTGCTAAAAGCAATAGGAGCATGTTGGAGCCCATCATTTCAACGAGTTAATTTTAATGTCAAGCAAAATTGTGACATTTGGTTGTGTGTATGACGGGATTTTAAGATTCTCAGATAGGATATTTGAGTTTTGTATGATCAATATTATTAACCCCTAAACGTCCAGAGTCTTCTCCAGAATTGACAATTTGGGAGAAAATAATTATAAAGTACTACTTGGAAGAATACTTTGGAATTGATTTATGAGTTTTAGACTCCATCCATACGGTTAGATTCACCAATGCTATTACCAATATTTTTTTATAAATTTTGAAAGGAAAGTTTTAAAATTCCTTCTAAATTCAATTACAAACAAAATATCATCACTTTGAGTAAAACTTGTTGGAATGGATTTGAAATGAGGTTCTCTTCATACAATAATTTTTGGAATATTTTCTCTTCACTAGATAGGACAACAACTTGATAAAGTATCTCCACAAATTAAGATAATTTTCATCCAAGCATTGATGAGGATGAAACTTGAGTTTCAATCTGTTAGTCGTCCAGAAATTGGCGATTCAGGGTTAAGGTTGCAAAAGAAGTGTGGTATTGAGGATTATATGAAAAGAGACATGAAAATTGTACACTTCTATTTAGGCAATCAGCTGCTTGTTTCTGAAGAACATGTCTTCGTCCAGCTTGTTTCCTCAACCTACATCTACCAAGGTAGTGATGGAAACTGACCTGTTGCTCGAATCAGTCACACAGACATGCCTCAAACCAAGAGTTCGGAAAATGATGTAAACTCGCCGTGCAGAGGTTTCAGCCCGAACCTGCAGTAGCGGAGACAACACTACCAAGTTAAGAGAATATAAATACCTAAACAGAGAGCGATTCGGGGAACTCATAAATGAAGAAATTAAAAATGGGCTATACAAGTGGGTCACGTAGAGAATTTGAATACGCACTGTTAAAGGCGCGCGATTCATCCATGGCCGGAAATCTACGGCCAATTCTTTTCCTGCATTAGATGCCTCCACCACATCCTCGAGCTTCGAACGACCTTCTTCAGTAGTAGTGCTGCCATTCACAGTTGGCATAGCAAATTCCTGCAAAACGAAAATAGTTAAGGATTTGATATCCTCACCTGACCCGGGTTTGCACCTTTATATTACGACCCGGTCGTGCTCTTCAAATTTAGGAATATGAAGTGACTCTTGTCAGAAGAACACCCACCGTTTCACCACCTTTCTCCTTTTTCAGGAAAACTCAAACCTCTTTTTATGACATCAACAATATCCTACACGTACACTGTTGTCACACTATCGACTGTAGCACACTTGTCACACATTCCAAGTGTCATAGTGAAAACTTTGGGACCCCTGGTTATATAATTAAAGAAGTTCGACTGTAGGATTCGATACCTGTAAGATTTCATCGATTTCCAATTCATTAACGGCCTCAGGTCTGGAGCTTAAGTAGCGCCGATGGGGATAATGAGCATGATGGTATACACGCATTAGTCGGTCCAAGAATCGTTGCTCCTTCGTCAACCGCGGCAATCGTAAACTAATACCGTGACGCATGGGTCGATTCAGTGTTTCTGCATCGGCCTCAAAAATTGCGCGTTGCTCTAACAACAACAATATCTGGTGCCTCAATATGAAACCAACTAGCTGACCGTCGGGGTCGAAATCATCCCCGGAAGTGTGTCGAACAATTGGAAAACCGTTGTGACATGTTTCACGGAGCACTGTAACGACCTCTGCCACGGAGGTAATCTGTACAAAGGATGAAACAAATAATACAAAAAAAGAATTGGCATTGTGTCGGAAGGCAAAAATTTTAAATAGCATTCAATCAATGCTGCCTAATCAGTGAATCGTATCTCAAAAGATCTCCCCATTAGATTATCAAAGTTATTAATGGTAAGTCAATGTAAATCTAATATAGATATGATCACAATAAAAAAAAATTAAATAAAGGTTGACTACTTAATGTTAACGTCATAGTTGTCAGTGGGATACCAAGTCAATGCTAATGATACTAACACTGAGTTAACAGCATCCGCATTACACTAACTTATATTAACATGAACTGAACCTGAGGACCGTGTGAATCTAATGTCCATAACATGCAGAACTTCGCAAATCTAATGGAGTTCTTTTGTGATGTGGGCAATAAATTCTCTAGAACGTTCTCTGGACTGTTTTCTTCTTACAACACTCTCAAGCAGCATTGTTGAGTCATGAGATAATGATTGTACCTCCTTAAAACATTTCACATCTGATGCCATTATGTGTCCAGCCGTGATCAAATGAAGTTTCTGTGAAGGCTCACTCTGCAAAAAATGGACTTCTCCTGCAACACAGAAAAGTCAAGTGAGACATTTGCCAGTACTCAGGCAATTGGGTCAACATCATTGGAAGTTTTTCAAGTTCAGGACGTGCGAGCCAAATTTGGGAATGCAGATAAAGATCTCGAGACTTCTAGCAAATTGAGAAATAGTAGAAGGTAGTACCTATACGCTCCAAGTCAGACTCGTAGGCTCCTGCATAATGAATGTAATGGGCCACCAAGTTGGAGAGAACTATGGCGAGTATGACTGGCAGTAAGAACTCGATTCCACCTGTGCCCTCCACCATGATCACCACCTGCATAAAAATTTCAAGTCAATGACTCAACACTCAAGAGTATGGCATCATCTAAAAAACATGAGTTTTCTCATGCAATTGTGCACTAATCATTGTCCTCACTCAGGATTGACTATGAAAGAAATAGGAATTGGCCAACCCCCTTAAAAATATAATTACAGTACTTCATTGTTTTCCTTTCGAGCGTTCAGAGCTTCTCTTATGTTCAGATTGAAAACCGGAGCTCAAAATTCTGCAAGGAGAAATCAAGAAGTTGAACGCCGCACTGTACCAAGGAAATGGAACTTCGAAAAACTCCACCAAGCATGGCAGTCGCTCCCACAAGCGCATGCATTCCCGGTTGCACCGACCACCTGCAAAATCGTTCATCAAACTAAAGACAAAGTTAGTAGCAGACGAGGGACGCATGAATCAGGTAGACCATGACATTGAACTGAAACTTTAAGCTTGAATATCCAATAATATCCAATCGAAAAAAAAGTACCAGATTACTGACTAAGAATAATTGACCGATTTCAAACTTTAAAGCATAGTGATTACGGAGTTGGAATATTCATGTTGGACAATCAGAACTAAAGTAGAATCATTTTCAGCAAAAATCAGCCTCTCACCCTGGGAAAAAGAACTTGAAAACGCGCCCCAAAAATGCTCCAAAAGATGCGCCTACCTGTTACCAGTCGACCATGAAACAAACAAAAAGACAATCCTCCTCAACCTACAGAATGACTGTCACATAAATCCATTGCAAGAGACGAAGATGTGAGGATCATATGCGCCTCTTAGACCTGATACCAAGGAAGTAAGCACAACTTCTTTACAACACAATAATTGTACGTATCTTTTTAACTGTGGAACAAGAACAGGTGAAAGAGGCGCAGAAGAAACAAATTATGAAGAAAAAATCCAACCAAGACGAAACAAATATACTTGCCATGATGGAAGGCATAAAAATGCCGCCGGGAGTCGCAATGCCGTAAGCTAGAATAAACAGGAGAAGGAAAGAACTCGAGTGGATGCCAAGACTACGAATAGTGAACGGAGAAACGCCAGCATCTCCTAATGCTAGTAGCTTCTGGATCGTCTGAAATAGAAACAAATAACCATCAAGAGTTCGGTTATAAGCTCGAGAAATATCAAGAGAAAGACAATCAACAATCCAAGGAATCTAGATTTACAAAGAAGGGAAAAAGACATTCGTTTCTGTTCAGCACTAGAAGCGGACTGTAATGTAAAATGAACCTGACGAGGGACGGCAAAGTAGAGAGAGGCTAGGTCATTGTAATAGCGGATCTCTGTTTCCTGATTCGGTAGCGGACATGTATATCTATACCAAAACTCATCGCCTTCTTGCCTGCAGAAGATTTCTTAATGTCAGATTGTCAGCTCGAACACATCCATAAGAACTAAAATCGACTTGGACCAAGCACTATCGTGCATAAGGTTAGGCTTACTTTTCTAGATGACCATCAATTATAGGCACGCTACCAAATCTACTTTAAGGCATCAAGTGAGACCTGCACTAATCTGAAATATGTGCCTCGTGCACATTAAGTTAATTAGGTATTGCAAATCGCACTTGATAAGAGGTTGAATTGTCACATAATCCAAACTGCAAGCAGTTCACAGCCATCATCTTACTCTTTCTGAATGGGTATACAACGTCCAAAATAGTAGGGCAGCATAAAGATGGCGGTGACTGAAATGAAAGTTATAAGACACGCCTCAAGCACCCTGAAGCCCTCAAACCCAAACAACACGATTCCAAACACCTGTGAGCACAAGTTACAATGATTTGAATTGGATCTTGAACCTACGGAAGACGTTACTGATTTTAAGGTCCCTTAACAAGGAACTGTACATGATCACAACAACTATCTGCAAGTATTGATCTAAGTGACTTGAACAGGAACTTAACTCCTAAACCTCTTGAGAGGTGAGTACCGTTCTCTTAGATAGCAATTGTTGCATAGGAATCATTGTCAAACAGTTCATGTTGCTAATATGTTACACAGAATATAGGAGTAAACCGAACCTAAGAGCTCTATGCTTTGAGGATGGTCGAAATTGAGCAAGCCAATCATGGACTATGTTCAAGGAAGCTCCGATCACTCCAGCGAAGACGCTTGTGACCACAAATAATGGGAAGTCAATGAGATCGAACTCAGGCTGGCACACGATGCAAAGACGTAGAATTTCAGAACTGTTACAATGCACCCACAATTTTTCCTCGAGCAAAGAATGTTACTAACAATCTCTTCCTTATTAGACACAAGTCACAACTATTACAAATGCCATCAAGCACACAAAATTCTAGAGCAATACATACTGGATACCACCCTAATAGAATCAATTATCTGATGAATATGAAGATTACATATTCTCATTTGTGCAAAGACGTGAAGTAGACAAGACCAACACCACAACTATAAATTCAGGGTAATACAAAATGATCTCAAAAAAACTAGGCCACTGAGAAAATATCACAAATATATGCTATGGATCCTCATCATCAGCAAGACAAGTAAGGCAAGTGCAAGACAAGTGGTAATCGAATGCGATAATTACCCTCAGACCATGAAAGGAGATGGTTCCTGGTAACGCAAAAGAAAATTTCCTGCCACATCATACGAGAACTTATCAATTTGAAAGGAGAAAAATCATCCACACAACATATTTACATGAACTCATATCTAGGCAGGCAGTGATTGTTAGGCTTGAACATCCATTAAGCAAATATACTTCTTTAGCCAGGGTCCTGAGAGAAATGATAACATGGTATACCTTAGAGTGAACCATGATAAAACCATGGTGGCACATGTTGTACACAAAAGTGATCGCCACATGACCTGCTCACATAGCCATCAACACATATAGCTGAGGCACTACAATGATACAAAAACATCATAAACTTGCAACTTGGTTGGAACTTGCACTATGTCACCATAACGCTATAAAATACGTGTTAATATTAGATGATTTATAGACATATATCATTTCAAAAGCTCGTAAACCTTTCTGGACCAGAAACTAGAGGCCTCCTCCATAGAAAATAGAACGCCACCAATCGGTGCACCAAAAGCCGCTGCCAAGCTGTCCACAGCAACACATGAGATATGGTCTTGATTGATGATAAACCTTTTCAAGGATCCTACCCAAACAGAGTTCTTCTAATGCTATTCAATCACCAAAATCTTCATAACACAAAATCCCTGACCTGAGCGTTCAATTAGGAACAACCGAGGTAAATTTGATTGAATGACAAAAAGCAGGAAAATCAAATCAAACAGTCCTACATTTAAGAGCGTCACGTACCCAGCTGCAGCTCCAGCCGAAATAAACTCTCGTCTGTCCCTATCGTTATAAAAGTCCTGCATTGCAATTGTAGGCGTCATATAAGTAGAGCGCACCCACATTTTCTTAGAATATCTATATATCAATTTTGACAAATGCCTCTGGTCACATACTCTTGAGATGATATCAAGTCATTGGTAAACAAAGGACAAGGGGTACAACACGATCCTCACTTACGAATATCCAAGCTTTCGGTGTTAGCTGACTAAATTTCTCCCGACAGGTTTCCCACCGTGATTGCGGACCTGGCACACTGTGCTTTCTTGTTGGGGACCGGCCATGCATCCAAGTAAGCTCAGACGCAATCGCACCGCCAATGTGAACCATAGGTCCTTCTTGACCAATCTGAGCACGACACCAATTGAAAATTTGAATTCAATTTTAGAATCGAAAAATTTGAATAGCCATACAAGGAATTGCATTAAAATAAACCCATGGGGGATTGGTAGACCGATGGTTTGATGAACCACTCTGACAGCCACCAGATCTATTCTAGAAAACCTAGTCGCATTACAATTAGCAGGGTTGAATATCATGTTAGAAACCGTCTTGAATGGTGTTATATTTGGCAGGGTTTAAATAAAGGTGCGGTTTCTGGAAGGGGAGGTTTTCTACTCGATAGCAAGGGACACGAAAGTCCTTGGACAGGTAGAAGTGAGGCGCACCGGTAATCCAGATGAAACTGTGCAGATTGTACCCAATATCTGTGAACACAACATCACAGTTGTAAAGACTCTCGTCAATTTCAGGGGCATGTATGAAGGAAATGCACACAAGTACTAGGGAAGCATGGACTGTTGTTATTCACTATCCAGCATCATCCCATGAAACAGAAAACACACCTTCGTAAAGAGAGTTCGGTGTCGGAAAAAATCGGGTATATCATTACCATTCAGGTAAGCCATGACCAAAGTAACCTGCACAAGGAACCAATATGCAACCACATCCAAAGAATCATTACTACCTGCAGAGCCCATGTCAATAGCTAGAGCATCACTTTACAAAGAGAGCTGTAATGCGAGAATCATGACCTAATGTATTAATCACTCAGATGATTTGAGGCTCTTGAGAAAGTGAGTACTAAGCATGCATACCCCTCCACCCGCGGCTGCTGGAGCCCAGAATATAACCAAGCAGCTCGAAAGAAGAACGAGAGCCACACCTACGGCTACGTAGTTGAAAAAGACAAGCGCCAATCCACGTTCAAAGGACTCCTCGGTCCACTCTTTCTGCAGCTCATGCAATCGGATACTCAGAGTCTTGTCCAATGCAAACGAAACCCTAGCCTTTTCACAATTAAAATATAGAAGCCATGAGACTTGTACTAAATCCAAGCACGTTTTTCTCATTGACGAATGCGATATCAATTTTAAGAGCATATCACAAGATTGTCAAGAGTAATCCTCGGTGAGAAGATTACCTTGAGCGTGATAACGAAATCTTGAAAGGATTCAATAAAGAACGCAATCGTCCCTACAAATCGGGGAAAGAAAATACCTATGTTCAGCCCTAAACCCTCCTTAAACCCCACAACTTAATTGAATCGTCGAGAAACCACTAACTGCGATGCGGAAAATTTTACTTCAACTCAGGTACACCAGGTTAAGTATTCGTGTAGCTCAAGATACCCAAAAGAATTAGAACTGTCTGTACTTGAACCAATGAGCAACAGCAGAATGAAAATGACCTAATTCAGATTCCCCTCAATCTTTTGATGCCTCTCAAATCAAATGAAAACTTGAATTAAACATCTGGGAAATATTTTACCGACAAGAATTCCAATCATAATTGTAACCGTCCACTTCGCAAGTGTAAGCCCCGTATACCTGCAGCCCCCGACGATGCCCACCTCATCAGTCTATGTAGAATGAAACATCAGACCATAATAACACTCGAATATTAGGTTTATGCAATCAACATGAAAGAGATAAATCCAAGTGTATTCTTTTGACCTTATCGAGATAAAGGGTTTTTGTAAACGGCTGATTGGCATAGTACCCATAGAATTTACGATCAAACTGTCGCTTCTTGAGTTTTTCGTTAACCAAATTATAAATAGGGTCAAAATCAAGGCTCTCAACTCCAACATCATCATCGCCCGGGACTTCAACTTCCTGATTCTGGCTACACTCGTAGCCTTGGTTGAAGAGCAACGGCACTTCCACGTCGAAATCCGTGTCTTCCATGTCTACATGCATGTCTGCGAGCGCAATCAATCAATCAATCAGACTCGTTAATGCAACACAAAAGTCCAGAGCAAACGATGGAAAAAGGAAGAAAGTAGAATTACAAAACTCAGCACAAGTATCACCACTAAAAAGTAAAGACAAAGGCTACACTCAAATAAACATCCATCAAGTGCGCTCGCAAATTAAGGTCTGTGCTGAGGGTAAGCACCGAATCTATGGAAGTTTATCAGAAATGTTGTGCAAGGTAACCTTTCAGACTACACTAATATAAATCCTAGCCGATCGACACACTGCAAATCTCCTCAATTATTCTATGCAACGCCAACAAGAGCACGTACACCAAGATGGGCTACCTGGCACTGCTACCTCCATAGCTCGCTTCACGACCGATTGCAGCAACAAGAACAAACAACCTCGAAGTACAAGAACAAACAACCTCGAAGTACTCAGCAGCTAGCTCGGACCTCATATATACTGAAGAACGCTTGAACAATTTTATAACTTGAAGCTCTCACTGGGCTTCAAGTTCTGAAATCGTGTCAACTACGATATCCAGAGCTACGGATGCTCTGTAATTAATTAGATGTGGAGCCCAGAAAGACTACCATTCTCAGTCCTCAAAATTATACCCGGCAGACACGAGCAATGGTTAGGACAAGGACAGATTGGTTGGATCACGTTGACTCCTACCACCTTGCTCCAGGTTCGTCCATGAGACTCGCCGTGGTGGCTCCATAGTCGACACCCTTCGTGCATCCACCAAATCTAGAGAAAACCCACAACACACTCCAGGCCAGCTAAGCTTAGTCACCTCGCGAGATCCGTTCTCGATTCCTCCGGCAGCGTTTTCAACAAGATAACTTATTTCCTCAAGTAGTGAGAGACCAACAGAAGGAAATATCTACAGTACGATGATTCAGCTGTACGGATCGATTGAATTGCTCACGCTAAATATGGGTAATGCGCGGCAATTAGGGTACGAATGATGATGCGGGCAATGATGACAATCGAAATTGCAGACAGCGCACGGGTGGAAAGGTGCGGAATTCTATTGTTTTTATATTGAATGATATGTTCATACACTGTATAAGTTATAATATGATAACAGTAAAGGTCTGCATGGTCGGGCATTTGCTCCGTTACATTGTGTACTGTACACTCAACTCTCTCTAATTGCACACTTAGTCAATTGCATTTTCGCTATGTGTGTTAAAGAGTGTGCAATTGCAGAGTGTTCAGATTATTTAATTATTTATTTGTTTCTTTTACTTACATGAATATAAGAGATGCTATCTACAGTGAGCACTGGAGTTCTTTACCAAAGTAATTCTGTCCAGTTCATTAAAAAAAACATCAATTTTCTCTCTCCTCACTCAAGTAACTTATCAGGAGACCTTGTGCTCTCCAGATACCATGAGGAATCCTAACTCCGGGGTAATTAACTGTGAACTACAGCTTGGCCCGGTAAGCATCCCCCCTTGAACAATCCTGGAATCTGAACACTCTCCAATTCGAGGATTGACTGTCTGAAAACATCACAGTCCACACTTCTTTGAACACTTCTTGCAATTGCTTGCAAACACGGGAGGGGCAAGCAATTGCCACATTCCTTCACCAGCACTCGAGAGCGCCCTATACATTTAAACGTAATTTTGAGAATCTCAAAGGGATTCAGTCTTGCTGTATGCTCCAACCAAAACATCTGAAGCTAAGGAAAGCACTTGTCTAGCTCCTAAAAGACCAAGAAGTCCAGAATGAGCCTCATGTTTCCAATAGCAGCTTTGAGTAGGTCATGTAGGGACATTTTCCTGTCTAATCTTATATGCAACTTGACCAACGTATGCAGTGTTCTTCACTGATTCAGGAGTGAAGAAAGTCTTGACCCCATCTGAATTATATTTTTGGCAACATGATCAATCAAAATTGGTCATTTCCAAACCATGAATCCTCGGTCTTTTCACGGGTTAACCCATTAAGGACTGGTCAACCATTTTGTGGTCGATTTGGGTCCTTTTTGGTTTGTAGAGAGAGCATGTCAACAAATTTGATGACGTGGCAAAGGGGACGGGTTTGGGGAATTGAGAAGTGAAGAGTTTAGGACAATAACTAGGCCAATCTGAGGTGGCATGTGGCCAAAGGGTTGAAAAAACCAAGACAACAGGGGCTGAAATTACACCAAGATTTGCTAAAAATTCTTACTTCACAATGCACCTCACCAAAAAATTTAATGCTAAACCCTATATCATGTGCAACACTTCCATCCGTACGGTTAGATCTCCGATAGGCACTTGCATTCAAAAGTTTTAAAATTGCTCCCAATTGGCCATACAAAGGATTGCCCACCCCCCAAATCAACCACGGTCCTTAATGGGTTAAGTATGAAAACATAGTGTCAGACCGACTTGATAAATGAAGGTCAAACAAATACATTCAATTTCCTTTACTTCCTTTAAGATGTTCTCACTGGGTTGCCTTGGGGATCAAACCAGAAGACATGTGCGCGCTATTGACATCCACGGGACGTTTCATGCTTCCCACCAACAAGGGCAACTCCGACAATGACCTTGACACCAGTTCATCTACACCCTCTGGAGTATTTGGCAGGTTCACCGTCGCCCATGCACATGTGATTTCACTGGCCTCTCGATCATTTTGACAAACATACTGGTACTTTCGACACTGTTTCGCATTGCATAGATAGGAAAAAAGGCCAAGATTGCCAGGAGACTGAAACACCTTACTACTTCTCTAACAGAGGAGCATGAGACTCTGAAGCTTCGCTTACCAGCAGCATTGTAGCGGAAACTGACTTCTATATACAAGCGCAATTCTTCTGAGACGCTGTATTGAATTAGGCACCGACTAGCCCCCCTGATCATTAACATATCACACCATTAGCGAATCTGCGTAAAAAATTGAGTGACTGACATTGGACAGTTCTGAACAGCTCTGAGTTTGTCAAGTCGCATATAAGGTTTCCACTACGAGCATTGCATATTACAGTAATCGTATGGGATTCAAGGGATAGACGTGTTCCAGACCTTTACCGGTCAATGCGAGTGTCACAGACATTCAAGTATGAGCTCTCATAAGAAACGATGAAAAGCAATCTTAAACCAAATAGACCAAAGAAATACAGATTTCAAATTGACCAATTCGATAGATCATATTGCGAAAGACGGATTTCAGACAGAAAACCCTAATTTGGGCCTCATGGTCCTTTAGGGGTTAAAGGTATAATTTGATTGATTCAAATCAATCCTAGGGTAAATTCTGGGAGTCGGGATTGAGTTTACAAAAATCTGGGCTCAAAGGTCTCAAATACCTTGTTCACGAAAACCCATGGCTCATCCTCTTCCTCAATAGCTGTGGCAGCTGGGAGAACATATATATTGCCCCAAAAGCTGCACCCATCAAACAAGCAGACAAGCAGCCTTCGCTACACTAGTGGAAATGTTAGTCCTGCACACTTTAGAGGGCTTAAAGACAGGAATAGATATCGTTTGACTCCGATGTTTAAAAAACACCCGGATCGAAATTCTAGACTCTCTGACAGACGTAGGTCCCAAACATTTTCCACGAACATAAGAATGGCCCTTCTTCGGGCAAACCTTTAAGACAAATTATAATCACTCTCCAATAACAGCTCAGCATTTGGAGCAGAGGAGTTCCAGTTATGGGCTAATTGAATGCAGCGGTAACAGCGAAATTATACTTGATCAAGTTTCCCTTGTAAAAACCAATCTCACCACCCCAGCCGGTTTCAGGCCAAACATTAATCTGCGTTCCGACTACCGGTATTCAGTCACCCCGTTCACCTCAGCACAAGTTTGACATCCAGAAATCTGTTCTCTTAGTATGAGCCAACGATTGTTTGGTGACTGGAGAACACTGTTACAAGAATATTTGACGATTATAGACTCCTCATGGAAAATAAGTGTTATAAGCAGGCAGGTGTATTCCTATCACTTTGGGTGCATTCTTATCCGCAATGCAAACTTTCTTGTGCGGGTTTTGGAGGCCCAAATTCTCGGCGGAAGGATCTGGTCGCAGTAACGATGACAACAAGAGTTCCCTGTTGCACAAACAAATAGATTCTGCAAATTAAATAGTCATTTCTGCAAATTTCAACTATGATCCAACAGCAGCTCTAACATTAAACGAAAATTCCTAAACAGAAAATTTCATCCAGTGTTACCGGGTACCGAAGAACACATCAACGGCAAGAACAAAACAAAAAGATGGAATGATAAATCCATTGAAATTAAGTTCGTAGAATGGGAGCAAGGAAGCAAAAACAGGACCGTCGCAACCGAACAGATGCAGCCGGGAGCAACGTTTTACCTCGTGCCACTGCTGCCTAACACTTGTATCTCAACTGCTACAAGCACTACATTCAGCATAAGATCCACTGTCCCCATACACCGCTAATCCAAGCAAGCATTCTAAATGACAAGATGAAGAAAATGAAACTCACTTCCTCTGATGAGAATCAAATTTACACTGATATTTCAGGCCACTTTTGGTGTCAAGAGGACATTGCCGCATTTCATACCCGTCGCTTTGAGCCAGTATACTCAGGACTGACGAGCTATAAAATCCTTAATGCAAGAGTCTAAAATAAAGAGCGCTGAGAGAATCTCCCAGGTTTGTTCCTACAAGGAATTGCCTGCACCTACTAACAGTCTTATAATCTGTAAGCTGCTATCCTTTGTTCAACACTAGTTGTGGGGATCGCATTAGGCCGAAAGGCAGAAGAGGCGCAAGAACTCGTACACTTACGAATAGGGACGCACTAATACGAGCAGCACCCACCCCTCCTTGGAGTCGTGTCATCGCCACCCGCCAGCCTTTGACCACTTGCAACGACGGTGTCGGTCCTGTTAGGATCTGCTATAAGAGCTTTCTTGCTAACTATCTTGTGAATTTCTTTCAGTACAGTCTGGAAAGCGTCCACAACATTCACAGATTCCAAAGCAGACGTCTCCATGAAGGACATGGTGTTCTTCTCTGCAAGAGCAGTGGCTTCTTCCACGCTAACCTCTCGGATGTGTGCAAGATCGCTCTTGTTTCCAACAAGCATTACAACCACACTCGAGTCGGAATGAACTGCAAAAAACGACACACAAAATCAGCGATGGCGCTTCAGACAACATTCACACGAATTTCATAAAAACTAGGAGCTCGGGGTTTTACACTTTAAATGCAGTATGTTAGAGATTAACCTCGGGGCTCTACACTTTAAAGAAGATCGCATAACACAGAGCTTTAGCTCATTAGCAATCTCTCTTAAAAACCTATTTCGTGCTTGTGGAAGCAAACAAACGACGCCTGAATATGAAAGCCCCAAATCCAGTACAGATTCCAAAAACTTTACCAATGTCATCAAAAACATCTTGTAACCAGGAACCTCAATAAGATAAATGCAATGTTTACGACTATCGCTAAACCTCCTCATACTAACCAAAGAGATACTTCCAAACGATAAATAACCAGAGAATAAGACATTCCGAGGCACAGTTGCTCTCTTCATTAATAATCCAAGCAGACCAAGCCTGTTACAACCAGATATTTTAAAAGTATCTACACACTCTCTTACTTTTCTGGTACTTCTCCCGATATCAAGAAAGATAACAATGAAGCGAGATATTTCCTTTATCACATTGTTTCTCCCAGTAGTTTCTAACCAAAAATCCAGGCAGGACCGAGACTTTCGGACGATCTCAGTACGTCTCTCTGTCTGCAATTGAAATTTGCCAAGACCACAGCAATGCCACTCTTCTCAATAGCAAGTAAATGCGACTTTACAGTTTCTCTTAAAACAGAGAGAAAGAAGAACACATTCACTCTCGTGCTTTGTCATACTTCACTCAACATCAAGAAAGGAAAGAATGTGTCTAAAGAGTGACTGAGTCACCTTTAAGTTCGTCGAGCCAGCGACTCACATTCTCAAAAGTGCCACGCCGACTGATGTCGTAAACGATGAGAGCCCCGACGGCACCCCGGTAATAGGCTGAGGTGACGGCGCGGAACCGCTCCTGGCCAGCGGTGTCCCAGATCTGCGCCTTGACCTCCTTGCCGTCTATTTCCATGCACTGCGTTTGGAACTCGACGCCAATGGTGGCCTTCGAGTTTGAGTTGAACTCATTCCTGGCGTAGCGAGAAAGTAAGTTGGACTTGCCGACAGCACTGTCGCCGATGAGCACCACCTTGAAGAGGTAGTCCTCACTCTGGTCGTCCTGATACGACATGACACCACAACCCCGCCAGGGTGATGCTGGCCACAAGAGGCAATGCAGACGCGCCCTCCGACTCGCGGTCCCGGACCAAACAGGCAAAACCTTACCGAAGGGTCGCGGCACCGATAAAAGTGATCCGCAACACCTCGAACTACGGTAGCAGAACTATTAAGAAATAGGGACACAGAGGAGTGTTGAGAGAGAGCTGGAGAGCTGGAGCTGGAGCTGCGATAGCGGTGAAAGCGACGAAAGTGGGGACGACGACCGAATTGGTTGGGAGCGCCGTCCTTTCCACTTGAAAAGAGCGCTGGGAGTGGAACACAACTTTTGGATGAGTATTCTTTCGATATTCATCCATTTCTTAAGCTCATCCATATTGAGCAGACTAGGCGTTGGACTTCGTTTGGTTTTCGGCGACCAACTGCACCCTTGGGGTCCCTCTATACAAGTTGTATGTAGCCTTATAATTCTTCAATTGTGGTTTAATATATGAATTGTAATACATTGTTACTTACATACTATCATGATCATTAATTTAGTTTGTACCAAAAAGTATTTGGTCAATATTTTTTTTATCAAATATCAATGAAATTATAATATACTCTACGGCTGTAAAGGGCTTTCAAACCCTTCACGGGTTAATGCAATTCAATTCACAATTCCATTTGGCAATTCTTAGACAGTCATGTCTTTTTGAAATTCTAAAGATGTTAGTGACTTCATTGTTGGGATGGTAAAGCCATTTTCATCAATGAATAATCTCTTAAGCTAAATACAAATAGAGTCATATTTTCATCCATCTTGTTTTCTTTTAGACAAATGGTTACATTATTTCATCCTTACAAATTATCATTCAATTTTAGAAGTATTACTAAGTTTGAGTTTTAAATTCAATTTGGACAAACAAGAAAATACTACGCAATTGGATATTGTTATAAGTCTTGCAACACTTGTATTACTAATTTAGATTAAGGGCTAAAAGTATTTTATATATTTGTACAAATATGATATTTGATTTTCTTTTATATTTTTTTGAAATTATTGAGAGAAATATTGAAACTTTATAATTATGGGTCAAATTCATTTAGTAATTTTCAATCTAATAAATTTTCAAAATTCATAAGAATTTTAGTATGTTTATTTTTTAAATTACTCTTTTTGTCCCTTAAAACTACTCAAGTCAATTCAATTATTGTGTCCCGCATTAATAATGCTAACTTGTACTAATTCTATAACTATTTGTATTTATAAGTCTCTTTAACATGGTTGTTTATAGTATTTTAGATTAGATTGAAACACGTTCAAACAACCTATCCAACTAATTAACAACCCACACACTTATTTGTGATGGCTTTGTGGTTTTGATCAACGTGGAGAGTGCACAAGCTAGTGAGATTCTAACAAGAGCAAGACAAGACACATTAGAAGACATTCCAGGGCAAGGGAGGGCAAGGGAGGGCCTATTCCCTACTTTGGGAACAGTCAGAATTTTTAATTATTAAAAAATTAAAAAAATATTTAAAAAAAAATATTTTTTTATTTAAAAATATATTTTAATTATTAATTAATTAATTAATAGCAGCTGACGTGGCACAGTCGCGGCCACGTCAGATTGCTGTTGTGGCACAGATTCCAGCGTTCCCCACTATTCGGGAACGCTTGGGAACTCACAGTCTTATTTTGGCCTGAAAAATCTTTTAATGATAGAGGTGTGTTGCTTGTCAAAGCAAAAATATAAAGGAAACAAACAATACAAGTGTGATTCTTTGCACGTACTAATTGGATTGAAGTAGAGTGGATACAATATTAATGTTTTTTGAAGAATTGTAGTTAAGTAGTCTTATTTCTATGTTGTGGAATTGGTTTTGCACAATGATGTTCCAAGGATGTTTTTCATGTGAGCTTCTACATTGTTTGTAATATGAATTGTGTTCTAATACTACAAAATGGATCAACACTCTCTCTATAATAGTGGCTAAGTATTTATCTCTTACATTTCATTCAACGGATGATGTTTGTATTGCTTTGAATAAGAAAAAACTTCTAGAAGTGTGCTTCTTCCTATTGAGTGATTGCATGAGAAGTCCCCTTACATTCAATGCAAATGCAATTCACTCTTAAGTTAGATAGTCTAGCTAGCTCTTGTGGTGCCTACTATAACCCCTATAGAAACAATAATTCCTTGAGCTATTGGTTAAATAATGTCAATTTCATCATATTGTGCATAATTTCACAACATGCGCACTTTCAATATCAAAGGCCTTAAAACCTTAATCAACACTAAAATATTGGTCCAAGCTTTTTTAAAGCCTTAGAAGTCATAGTTTATGAGTTCTAAATAGTGTCTATATGACAAAATTGACATTAAATTAATCAGTTTTCAAGGTGCAAACATATTGTATCTAAATATCCTATATAATTTACAATATAGTAGTACATAACATTTTTGAACTTCAAAGCAAGGACCCTTCACTTTCCATGAATCAAGGCTATTAAACCACTAGAAGCTCCGAGATGTTTAGCCTTAATTAGGGCAAAACAAGGGCTAATTCCACACATACCTAGGAACTTGCCACGCAAGTAAAGGAACAACCTCCCCTCCCCTCCCCAAAACTTCATTGATTTCATTACTAGTCCAATGAAAAAGAACAAATCAAATACCTTCATGTACACAAGAGTATTTTCTCATGAAGAAAACAAGTTTTTCTATAAGTGGTTTTTTGATGCTACATAATAAATACCATTTGGGCTTAGGGGAATAACTTTTGCTTTTGAACACTAATTGAAATAAAAAATAGAATTTTCAAAAAGCTTACATGTTTTTCTATCTTAAGAAAAAGTTTCAAAAAATCAAAATGAAAACTGATCGGGACCACAATAGTCTTTTTTTCAAAAAACAATTCAAATTTTTTATTAAGACGATATTTTCCACAAAGCGGTTTATACTTCTTTTAGAAGTCTATTTGAAAATCAATAGTTGTTTTTGTAGCTCAAAAGTATAAGGGCCACTAACTCCCTGTGCAAAATTGCCAACCCCAAAAAATCTATCAAAAACAAAGAGATGCATGTATCAATCCTTGAGAAATTGATCAAAAGTGCCAACAAATTGAAGAAGTACGTTTAGACATTTTGTCTTTCCCCATCTTTCCATCTGAAACAAAAAAATCTGCAAAGCATTTATTAACTAGAGAGGTAGGAAAACGGTTAGTTGAATTTGAATATTCTCAATATTCTATAATGTGGAATTTTGTGAGACCTTAGTTATTTTTGGTATGAGTCAATTTCATTCAATAAACCACTTTGCTCATATAGGGCTACTTTGTGATATCAGACATGGATTGATTTAGTGAGATTGAATGAATATGAGCTAATTTCAATTCAAAAGATTTCCTCATCATTTTCTTAAGGATTTCTTGGTCACATTTAAGTACTTCTAAATCCAAAACTACTCATAGTGCTTAAACAATTGCATTTTGGTGTGATTATGAAAGTAAGACATTACTAGAGCATGAGTATGTAACAAAATTTTCCAAAACTATCTTTATATATTTAGTTCAAATAAATGCACTACAAGATTCTCAAACTCACTTGTCATCAAAGGCATTGATCTTCTAGAAAGTTCATGAGCCAACGTAAGGATACTTGTTGTCTTGCCAATTCTAGTAGGTTCCTTCTAAGAGGTCAAAGAAATATAATAGGACACAAGTAGGAGCAACATACTTCCAAAGTATGTTATGTATATCATGTCATATTCCTATACAAAAACATATCCTTACAACCTTAATTGATTAGTGTATCCTTTGAAGGCAAGAGAATGATATGAAGTACGAGTAAATTGGAAATGAATTGATGAACAATACAAACAAAACACGGGTTATTCCTAGAACCTAAAAACTCAAATGATCCCAATCTTTCTCTTCAAAGTCACAAAGTGTCAAATTTTCTCCTCCCTTTTTCAATGTGTTGATGCAACTCTAGAGAGGTGGAAAATGACCAGTGCCTAGGAAGTTGTAGGACTTTGAGGTTTAGGAGAAATGGACAAAAATACTACATCAAACACTTCATATTCCTAACCTCACAAGCCTTCCAATGGTAACACAATCACAATTGAAGTCAAACAATTCAATTACTGTGGGCCAAACTCTTAAGCTTGCCATTTAGGCCTCAAACATCTCCCTCTAAAGACATAATGTCGTAACCAATTGTACAATGCACAAGGCACAAGCACCTATAAACACCATGCAAACCACAACTCATGAACCTAAGAAATCTTACACTCAGAGATTGCAATCTTTGCCGCTCTCACGTACAAATGCACCTTGAAATGAATATATAGCTTTGACAAGCTCACACTCAATAGAGCACTTTTTCCTTCAAGGTTTACACAATGAGCAACCCAAAAATTTCTAAAAGCTTTCAAATGATACATTCACTTGCAAACCACCCGAGAATAGATCTCATGCAACTAGCTTGGACAAGATAGAACCTCCAAGACAATGCTTTTTGTATTCCATTTCAGAAATTCTACAGACAAAATTGTTCATAAACACAAGCAAACCTTGGTTGTGTGAGACAAGCGCTAAATCCTACTCTACAAATGGCTAAGATTTCCCTCCTTGGGGCAAAGATCAACGGCAATTGCTTCACTCTTAAAAAGAGCATCAATGGCATTTGGAGGGGGACAATTTCTTGAAATAGAAATCAATGGTAGGAATGCAACAACAACTGTTCTTTCTTTAATAATGCAAATCAACGGTTTGAGGGGGGATTCAATTAATTCCTAGTGAAATTAATGGTGAGCAAGTTTATGAGAGGGAGAATAGAGCAACAATAGGACTCCGTGCCACTTTGTTAGGGGGAATAGAGTCTCTTTGAAATTTCTACATGGTTCTATTGGCAATTAAAAGGTGTGGCTTTAATTTAGATTGTACAATAATGAATGAACCTTTCACCATGTGTAGAGGCCATTTGAACCCTTCTTCCTCATTGTGTGCAATTTCTAGTGATTGGATGCAAGAGAGAGAAATTAGGATTTGAACCTTTAATTAGTCCATTACAAATTTGCTTACCTTGTGTACAATTTTTAATGGTTGGCTCTAGTTCAAAGGAAAAGAAACTTTGGATTGAAAAAAGCTTACCTATAGAGACTATGATTACTTATGAACAAGTTTGAATAGGCCTATACTTGAAAATCTGGACAATGATGTACATTGTACACTCCACTATGTTTGGGTTGGTTTCCTAAATAATGAATCAAATTTATTTGAGCATGTCCTAAAAAATTGTTGCATTTTCAATCTAATTATCAATATCCAAAAAAACAAAGAAATTTTACTTGAAGGATTAAATTCTTGATGAAATTTAAAGTTTTGAATTAGAAATTTGTCAAATAACTTGAAAATAAAATAATGGCATTCAATGCGATTGGAACTCCATCAAAAAACCATGCCGTTCTCACGCTCGTCTCACGGGGGCGTGGAGGGAACGTGACTGGGAACTATTGGGATTTCTCCTCTCAATCACTCCCCACAATAGTTTCCTCTCAAATTGTGACGTCTCGGGGCGGCGTGTTTGCTTGCGAGTTTGGATTGCCTAGTGAATTGCATTCAGAGCAACGGAGGTAACAAGAAATCCAGTTCGGGGAGCTTGAAGGGTTCTGAATTACATTGCAGTTCATTTCTTCTTTTGGAACTTTGTACTCGCTTCGATTGCGCGTTTAGGAGAGGCTCTGTTTTTGAGGTACGTATGGAAGTGATTCACGGCTTTTTCAATCACTGCCGTTTCATAATTAGAGTTGCATGGCGCTAGTGGAAATGGTTTGACGGAGGATTTGCAGTTTTAGGGCAAACTCGCGGAATAGATGCAAATTTAGGTCAAGCGACGGAGAGGAGAATTCGGTGCTTTCTGTTTGTGCGTCCATTTAATTTGCAGCGTCTAGTCTAGTTCTATGACTTTCAATTTCTTCGGAGACTGCTTATGAGCCATCTCTGATGAATTGCGTTCTGGATTATATTGAGAACGGAGAGTGGAATGTACTCAGTGGAAGTTAGGTTAATCTGACTTTTTGCATTTTGGATTCTGTTTAGGGTGGCGTGTACTCAGCATGTCGCGGACTGTGAAGCAGCCTATTGGGCAGAAGCGGCTAACCAACGTCGCAGTTGTCCGAGTCCGCAAACATGGTTTTCGTTTTGAGATTGCGTGCTTCAAGAACAAGGTTCTCTCCTGGAGATCTCACGTGTAAGGATCCAACCTCGCTTTTCCATTGTGACTTTTGTTCGCATTTACGTCGATAAATTTTCATTAGAATGGTATAACATATTCGGCTGGTGATTGACGTTATAATTTTCGCTTGAATATGGCAGTGAGACTATTGTGGTAATCTGAAATGTCTGATGTCCTTCAATGTGGTTTTGTGATCAGGGAGAAAGACATAGACGAAGTTTTACAGACTCATACTGTGTTTACAAATGTGTCGAAAGGAGTTCTGGCAAAATCCAAAGACCTAATTCAAGTCTTTGGCACTGATGACGAGGACAAGGTTTGCCTGGAGGTAAGATTTATGGCTTTTGTTGACGCGATGCATCTGCCTCTGAATTTTGTCTGAACTCCAATTGCTACAAGGTTTTAACTCTGTATGCTTTGTAAGGTTGGGAAACTCAAAATTCTTTATGGTGACCTTCGCTAGAATGACAGTCTAGAAGATCTTGCACACTTGCCATACTACCATTCACTTTAGCACACTTGTCACACTTCTAAAATATGTCACAACGAAAAATTGGACCTGAGGGTGATTAAAGAGGTTGAGTGCACTCTAAGACCCTAATTCTTTTGTAAACAGATTTTGGAGAAAGGTGAGCTGCAGGTAGCCGACAGAGAAAGGGAGTCTCAGCTATCGAATCAGTTTCGAGATATTGCGACAATTGTGATGGCCAAGACTGTGAATCCTGAGACTGAGCGACCTTACACCATTACAATGATAGAGCGGCTCATGCGGGAGGTTCACTTTGCTGTTGATCCGCATAGAAATTCTAAGCAGCAGGTAATCGGCAGTCTTCATTTTCTTCTTGCTAGTACCAGCTCATCGTACTGTGGATGATTCATCAGGCGTGTTGTGAATGAATTTTTGTATTGATTTTCTGATTTTTAAGTATTTGAATTTGGTGCATGCTGAAGCTGATGAGCATCAATATTTGCACTATGCTTTTGATTTCTTGTAAGTCATTTCAGTCTTGACAATAGATCCCGTACCTTCCAAAGCAACCTAGAATGAGAATACCCTGACCTGGAAGTCATCATGTATGCAGGCACTTGAGTTGATTAGGGAGTTGCAGAGCAAGTATCCAATCACCCGTGCTCGCATGAAACTACGCTTTGTGGTACCTACCAGTCAGATTGATCAACTTTCTACAGCACTAAATTCTTGGAACTCACAAATCGAAGGCAGAGAAGAGACGACCAACACCAGTTCATTGGTATACTTTCCAATCTTAGTAACTTGTGCTATTTCTATGTGCTATTTGATCTGATTTTGAAACACAGTATAATGTACTTTTCGCTTCAAAATCAGGGTATTGTGACAATCGTTCTAATTTCCGACTTGGCATTTGCTTGTTCAGGTTTGCAAGATAGATCCAGGTCACTTCCGTGAGTGTGATGCACTAGTGAGAGAGTTGCATGGAACCCTGGAGGTTGTGTCAATGGCCGTGCAAGGAGAAGGAGAGAGTAACATTGACGACTTCAACGATGACGACGACTACAACGCCGCTCACGTTTCTCATGTGGATGAAGAGCGTCTGGTCCAGCGATTGAGGGATGAGGCATCAGTTTCAGGTGCGGGTGCTGTACCTGATGCTGCAGAGGTTAGAGAAGCACCTGGTAGTAAAACCAGCGTATCAAAAGGGTCAGCTTCTGCAAACACTGGCGGGAAGCAGCAAGTTTGCAAGACTTGCAGCAGGGAGGTGGGTGATGCCAAGCAATATCGCGAGCACTTTAAAAGCGATTGGCATAAGCACAATCTGAAAAGGAAGATGAGTGGATTGCCTCCTTTATCTGCCGAGGAGTGTTTAGCTGATACGGATGTTGATTACGGCATTAATGACCGGGATCAGTATAGTCGCTAGGTTGTTTTCTGGGCAGATTTGTCTCCTTTGTTTTGATGCGTTTATGAGTATTGTAGTATCACAGGCGGTATTTTTATAGCCATGGAGGATCTTCTGTTTCAGTTCGTGTAATTGTTTCACATGTTTGAGAGTCTTATTCTTAATAGAATCTCAAACAGAACACGTCTTGGGGGATTTTGGGCAACCACTTGGCTGGTCTACAAGGAGTTTACCGTGATCATATTTTACAATCTTTGTTTGAAATTCAACATCATATTTTGCAATTAAATTCATCTTCATTCATTCGAATTTGCAATTTATATCACACCTCCAATGTTGGAATCTAGATTGCCCCTAGTCGTTAAGGTAACTTTGCCTAAATTTGACCCCTTTCTAAACCAATCCTTCATATTCTTGCCTAAAATGTATTCCTAATATTCATGAGGAAATGCCTATTTTTAGCATTTTGAAAATTCGTAGTGCTAAAAATAGTTCATCCAGCATCCAATAGATGTGCAAAAAGGGAATCTAAAATACTCTTTTGACTTCCTACAAGATATAATGAAGAAATATGCAATTTTATAATAGGAACAATGTTCATTAGTTTGTTTTTGAAAATTTGTGAAATTTGAGTTAAAAAATGAAGCCTATAAGTTATTTTTTTGAGAAAATGCTTTAATTGATTGCTTGAAAAACAAAACTATCCATAATGTTCAAACAACAAATTCAAATGGAATGAATCAAAGCTTTTGATGTGGATAAAAATATAATCTATGAAGTAGAAAAACTAATTAATTTTAATTTTAAATTTGTGGGTTTTTTCTTCCTCTCCACCAAACTAAAATTTGGGTATATTATGCCATAATTTTTGTTCTTGGTACTAATTGAAATAAAAATTATATTCTTAGAAATTTAATGTGTTTTTCTATCTCCACAAAAAGTTTTAAAAGATGACAATGAATATTGAGACTATAGGAACCTCTTTGAAATCCATTTAGTCCTTTGAGGGGACAATTGGACTTTATGAGCTAATTTATTGACTACTTAACCAACAAAAAGATTCCTAAAACTTTACAATCATTGTAAGAGTATCTAGTAATTTAAGAGTGTCTAGA
The DNA here is from genome assembly GCA_947034895.1 of Rhytidiadelphus loreus. Classification (NCBI taxonomy): domain Eukaryota; kingdom Viridiplantae; phylum Streptophyta; class Bryopsida; order Hypnales; family Hylocomiaceae; genus Rhytidiadelphus; species Rhytidiadelphus loreus. Next base: position 1,922,498 of record OX344762.1, read on the forward strand.
AATTTAAGAGCATCTCTACTATTCTATCCAAAATTCATCTAGGCAAAATATTATGTTCGTAATTTGAAGTGTAGATCACTTATATATCCCACTAGTACAATATTTTATTAGAATTTCCAACCAATGGCAAATCTCCCAATATACAAAAGCAAAAAGAATCTCATCATTAATGATGTCAACATACTGTTTGGAAAAATGAACAACAACATTTGGTAAATTACAAAACAACTGTAAAAATGCAATCAATTTTTTTTCATACCAAAGAGTCTAAGAACATCCCCACCAGTGGCTTCCCTATTCCTATCTCCGTTGGGATGAAGGGGAGCACAGATGGAGATAGGGAAGACAATCTCCCACTACACTAATGATGATAAATAGTGTTACCTACACTAATTGATTAAAAGAGCTATAAGTTTTTACTGTTGATGAATATTTTTATTAACTATAGGTGTAAAGTTCTCCCACTTAAAATGATATTAGGATCTATACATTCAGTAAAAATATTCATCAAAAGTAAAAACTTATAGCATTTCTAAAATAGTTAGTATGGCTAACACTATTTATCATCATTAGTGTAGTTTTTCCCTAAATTTTCAACTTATTGCTAAATAGAGGTAGGGAGAAGTCAAAAGGGAACTATAAAAATAGTAACAAGGCCAAATGAATAGTATTCCTACGAATTAATGAAGCACAATTCATGTTGGAAAGGTGAAGGGTGGTTTAGAGATTACTCCATTTGAGTTCCCTATCCATCATCCCATTCGGGGAATTCGGACCCTCCTTCCCTAAATTTTTAGGGAAAGAGAATGTTGGTGGAGGAGTTTTCTTCCCTATTCTGATGGAAATCATTTGGATAGGGATAGGGAAGCCATTGGTGGGGATGCTCTAACAACTTCAGAAAGCATTTCTACAAAGGACTAGTAGGATAGGAATAGGTCTAGAACAAACAACCAATAAGGTAGAGACACTTTGAAGCGCCATTTCTTTTTTGGCTATGCACAATTTCTATTATTAGACCAATCAAAAACATTTACATGGTATTCTAATTGGCAAATCAAAGAGGATTTCAATGCATCATTCAACAAATGAGTCGGAGAGATAGAATATACAGAACGTTATGAAGAATCAAAAAATTATTTTGGTAGATGTTTTGACTGATAGTTTCTTCAACATTAGGAAGATACTGATGTAGGAGATGTACACAACGAGAACATCTGATCAAGTGGCGGGGGACAGTCGGTCGTTGTAGTGCAAAAGGTTCTATTCCGCAATATTATCTGAAGGAGATAGAATGCAGTGCAGAGATTGGCTGCAAAGAAGCTCCGCCGATATCGTGGGGTCCACCAATATTCGATCTCACCAGTACAGTAGCGAGTCTCGCAATCTTCAACTGCAAAAACTTTTGTAACATGTTGGATACGTGGATGCCATCCATTGGTGGGGGATGGGATTGTTCATCTTTCATTTTTCAACTTTAGGATTGCTTTGGAAGACCATTTTTGCCCTTCAAGCGGTCCGTCGGGGAGGACACTGCATCAGGAAAAAATCAGACAATGGAGACATTTTTCAAATTGGGCTTACCCATAACTACACCTAAAATTGCACAAATAAGCAATTCAGCATGGTTTCCATTATTATATTGAAATTTTGGGGGGATCATGTTGGTAGTGAAAAGGGGACTCTTAGAATGCATTTTTTGGACATTGTATGAATAAATTACGAATTTTCAAAGTGCTAAAAATAAATGTTCCTAAAAGCGATCATAGAGTCTCATGAATAGTGGGAGTATATTTTAGGCAAGAATTTGTAGTGTGTGATTTTAGGAATCGTGCAATTTTAGGTTTAGTACACTAGTACTAGGATGCCATGTCCCCTTGCCACAATACATATAATTAAATAAAATAAAAGTAATTTTCTAATTCATAAATTTGATATTTTTCTCTACCATGAGTCGGAACACCACGATACAAAGTTTGCACACACCTCCTCGCAAAAATTAAATTCTAATAGTACTATGAAAGCAAACTCAATTAGAGATGTATGGTTCCAGAGATCTCACCTATAACAAACAAACAAAACAAACAACCTCATTTAATATATAGAATAGATTAGTGTGCCCTATGCTATTGCCACGATATAATAATAGAAAAAAAAAATCTATTTTTAATTCATTAAAACTTTGAAATTCAATAACTTTCACACTTGAGGTCCAAATGTCACAAAATAAAGCCAACCTCCTTTCAAAGAATTTTTTGATATAACCAAAAATGCGCCTGGGGATGCATAGTTCCAAAGATCTCAATATAACAAACAAACAAAACAAAACAACCTCATTCACAGTATAGACTAGTGTGATATGTGTTGTTGCTACAATAAAAATAAAAATAATTTGAAAATTCAAAAACAATTGAAAAATCCATAACTTCTACATTGAATGTCCAAACGCCACAAAACAAAGCCCATGTACTTCTCCTTGCAAAGACCTTTCCAGTAGTACCAAAAACATGAACAAGGAAGGCACAATTCCGGAGATCTCATCGTCACAAACAAACATAAGAAACAAACAACCTAATTTAATGTGTGGATAGGTAGATGGCCAGGAGACCTGCTCCCACTTCTTTTAGCTACTTTGAGAATTTTTCATTATCGGAACATTGAAAAACATTATGAGTTTTTCTAATGCCATAGAAGACAAAAAGTGTCAAATGAATTATTTTTTATGTAGAAACAAAGAATGCATTGAACCATCACCTAATTGAATCACTTTTGGCAAACCGACTTTCTACTAGCCTCTGTATTATTAGGTTAATCTTCAAAAGACCAAAAGAACTCGATTAAGATCACAAGGGCAAAATAACTCCATTGTACTTTCCTTTAGTCTCAATGTAATTTCTTGTATGAGCTACCTGGGGGGTGCACTACAAAGGAAGTTCATGGGTGAGGAGTGCCCAAACCCTAAAAAACCATTTCTACTTATCCTAATTACTTTTTAATAAACTATAATTTCAACCTACAATTTTGAGCTTTGCTTAATAATGTCTATAGGTTTCTATTGCCAAAAATTTCAATCCTAAATAACATGTGATATATTGTCTAGAAAGGGTTGAAAAATGAACTAAAATGGCACGTTTTTCAACTAAAATATTTATAGAGATCACATGAAGATGACTATTGTATCAATATTTAGCCAAAATAAACTTTCAATAGAAAGCTATTTTATAGTCATTTTTTTTCATTTTTTTCTTGTATAAGATAGGGGTGTGAAAGTTATTTTTAGCTTTATAATATATATTTTTTCTTCAAAAATTTGTAACTAATTACTTTATTAACATAAAAAATACCTATAATTCAGAATATAAACTTTCAAAGTAGTAAAATCTATTCATAATTTTTTTTTTAGAAAAAAAATAAAATATTAGGATATAATATAGGGGGTCCAAAATTTGGTTGCTCCTCATCTATGAACTTCCTTTGTAGTGCACCCCCTGAGATGAGCTATTTCATTCCTTTCAAGTTTACAATATCCCCTATAAGGAATGGATTTTCTTAAGTCTTTGTCCCATTTTGAAAGTACAACAACATAGTAAAGTATGTATGTTTTGCATACCTCATTGAATTCAATGATAAAGTAGTAGGATCCTAATCATGAATTTAGACTATGACTATATATTGTGATGATATATCTTATGGAAATATCTTCAATTATGATAAATTTAAAAGTAACTTATTCTTTCCATTTCATGTATATGGATGACACTTCACCTTGCACATGGTGATTTTTCAACCGACAAGAAAAAACTCACATATAGTGGGTTCTTTACCTAATCCTAAATATCTAAAATAAGCCTTGAAAATATAAATTTGCGCATATAAACTTAGGTTGTTGAAACAAATTGCTTTATAAACAAGAATACTCATTTGTTCAAGTGTCTTTAGGAATTTAAACCCTGAGTTAGTTTTGTTCTCGTATATTTCTTTTAGTGAGTGAGTAAACAAAAACATGCGTATGCTTTATTTTTGGATGGGGTTAAATTAGTAGTTGCATTCATTTTAGGTTTTGAATACTTGGTGGAACAATGCAAGTGGTTTTTGTAGGAATGAGTGGAGATGGTCATGTCTCCATTCTTAGCCACCATAATAGAAAGTGAAGAATGAGAGCAACAATTATAACTATGTGATAGACTAGAAGGCATTTTCATGTGGAGTAAACCAACTACAAAGCCTATTGGGATTGTTCAAATAAGCATATGACTAACTTTATATATTTTGCATAATGCATATCTTGCAAACAATCAATTCACAATATCTAGAGGGAAGATGATTTGAGAAATTTCAAACTTTGCAAGTGTTTAGAAGATGATGTTTTTCTTACTTTTTTTTTATACAATTAATTTATCTTTGGTTTAAAAATTATAACTCAAATAAAGAAGATCACCCACTTAGATAAACTTCCAATTAAAAAATAAAACACCCTTTATTGGTCACATTAATTTATAAAACAAAATAGCCAATATATACATCTCAATTAATTGCCCTTCTTCCATATGTAATTTTATATCTGTATCTTGAAAGACACATATTGAATAGATACAAGCAATCTTTTTTTTATAATCAATTCACAAGAATTGTAATAAATAGTGTATTTACAATCTCTCTATATGAACATTGTCACCATTCTTTATTACAAGATTGATCAAAGTTTCACTTGAAAGTTCTCATCAATGAACAAAAGTCATACATTCATCAATGTAAACTCTAACTACTTTGGTCTAATTTCCATTTCATTGCAATGGCATCATCTCTAGTAAGATAAAAACAAAAATGTGCAAAAAATTTAAAAAAAGGATTTAAGTATTAATCCTGAAACGTTGGATCCTTTGACCATGCAATCAGACTTTGAGCTCTTCAATTATAAATGCTTTATTTTTCCATTGAAAATTAATGGAATATTTAATATTAATTATAAGAGATGAATTTACATGTCTTCTATAATCATAAAAATTTGAAATTCTTATGAATTTTTGAAGAAGAAAAAGAGAATTTACATAAAATACAAAATAAGATTTTAAAGTCTAAGAAATTTTTCATTGGTGTATATTATGATGGAGAATATATTGGTGTATCTAAAGTTCTAAACATTTTACAATTAGAAAATTAGTAGACTGTAGTAATAGGTTTAAAGTCAAAGCCCAATATAAAATATTCAATTTTGGATTTTTACATATTTTCAAATTGAATTAGAAACTAAACTTAATTAGTTTTATTCCATTATTGGGAAGGTTGAAAAGTTAGGCATCATTGGGATAATATCGGTTTATGCTAGTCTACTGTAAATTGGACTATACATTTCATTAATCCTATGAGTCTTCCACGATGCCAAGTAATTTTTTTGCCATCCATGGGGATAGATGTAAATATCCAAACCATATTTTATAGCCTTTAATTTCTTTACAATTTACTTCATCTATTTGATTTTAGATCTCTCATTCCAAATTTGTAAAATTCTTGACCAAGTTAGGAGCCTTCCACTCAACTTTAAGAAAAACTCACATAAGTAGGAAAATGTGCTTTCAAAAGAGAAAAAGGTGATTACACTTTTATGATTTGCATTAAGGATCATTCTTCCTTAGAGTCTATATTCTTCATGGATGTTTTGCTTCATTGTTTTGGAGTAATATGTGCTGATTCAAAATTTTCGAATTTGATCATGTGGCACTACTTTACAAAAGTCACACAATTTTGAAATAGTACGCACTAGAATGTTCTTATGTTGTGCCCATGTCCACAAAAATTAAATTTCGAGGTAACGCTAATTTTCCCCTTACTAATAATAGGATAGGACAAATCAGTGTAGTTCGTGTGTTTTCCCCGAGGTGAGGGAAAAAAAAAAAAAAAAAAAAAATCTGGAGCGGAAAATTTTGGCCCTCGGACCGGAGAACGAAAGGCTCTTAAGACAAGTCGCAAGGCGTCCGGGCGACGGAGGCCGTGTCCCCTGAAACCGCCATTCGATGTTTCGCAGCTGGATAAGGCGCCCTCGTCCTCCATAGCCCGCCTGCCAGACCAGCCCGCCTGAAGGCTAAAGCTCCCCTTCCACCACTCCCCTTCCAGTCCAATTCCTCTTTCTCCTTCAATTTCACTGCTTCTCAGTGGAACCCAACAATCCGTTGCAACTATTCCATTGCGCATTGTCGAGGAGGAGAAGGATCAATCCTCTTCTGGAGGTCCTCGGGAGCTGCGTCGCGTTGGGTTGTCTTCGCCAGCCAGCGATGGCGTCCGCACTCGCGTGCGGGTCGGCCCTCAAGGTATCCACCGTGACGCCGTCGTCGTCGTCGTCGTCGTCGTCGTCGTCGTCTGGCGGCGTGACGACTCCCGTGACTCGGCCTGCGCTTCCTCAAGGCGCGCGCATCCAATGCCGAGGTGAGTGGGTTTGTTGGTGTCGAATGAATTTGCGCGGGGATAGTGTGCTCCTCCGAGGAGAGGACACTCCATAGATGGTCTAAAATGATGAGAATGTACATTTGAGGGGGCTATGGTGTCTCCTGGGCCGCACTCGTCCCTAATTTGCTTGACATTGTGGTTTCGATGGAAGCAGGTTTGTGAGTTTAGAATCTTTTCTTTTAGGGGACAAATACGGGGTTGTACGAGGTGGAGGGGGTGTGGGGTTGCGAAATTCCGTGTAATGTGTTCTGACGAGATGGAATTCTGTTTATGGCAGCTGGTTTGGGTGGTCTGCAACCCACATTTGAAGGAATTAAACAAGTCAGCGATGTCCGCAAGCTCGGCAAGGTGCGTTTCGCTTCGCAACGCCGCATTTTTGTGTGAAACCGGTGTAGAAACTCTCCATGTTCTGATTATGAAGGATTCGCACGTGAATACACAGGACTAGAGGATACTAATTCCTCGAGATGGAGATCAATTTTTGGAGCACTGGCTCGGGTAGCAGGAACTTACATGCCTGGTGACGTAAGGGAATCATATGTTGCGTGATTTGAATAAGACTAGGGATCGTGAAGCTGATTGCATGCAATGGTGGTTTTCACAAGTATCTCAACTAGTTTATTGGATATGCCCCTCGAAGAAGACTTCCGCGTGATGTCATGTGTTTCTTGAAGAAAATACCGATTGTTCTGTGTTACTAGTTTTCAAATTACTGTCCTAATTTTATTATTTCTGGTTTTCATTTGAGTTTTTTTTACTAAAGCTTTGTGTTATTACCCCTGATTCGACGTCCACTTCCTTGGTTTGCAGTCTGAGCTCTATGGAACTGCAGTGGCGATCCCGGTGACCCATTGCGCTCGTAAGGCACCACGGGAAGTTACTACTAAGGCGGTGATGGGCGGGGGCGGGGGTATGTTCACGCAAACACGTCCCGAAGTGCGACGCATTGTCCCTGAATCGCGCCCCGGAGTGCCCGTGGTGAAGGTGGTGTACGTGGTGCTGGAAGCGCAGTACCAATCGTCTCTTTCCGCTGCCGTGCGGAACATTAACAGGACTCGCAAGGAGGTTCGCGTCGAGGTCGTGGGCTACCTGGTCGAGGAGCTTCGCGACAAGGACAACTTCGAGACGTTCAAGAAGGACGTGGGCGACGCGAATGTCTTTATCGGCTCGCTCATCTTCGTGGAGGAGCTCGCGCAGAAGGTGAAGGAGGTCGTGGAGGCGAATAGGAGCCGCTTGGATGCCGTCGTGGTGTTCCCCTCCATGCCGGAAGTCATGCGGCTGAACAAGCTCGGCACCTTCTCCATGTCGCAGTTGGGGCAATCCAAGAGCGCGATTGCGCAGTTCATGAGGCGGAAGAGGAAGGAGAATGTGGGCAATTTTGAGGAAGGGATGTTGAAGCTGATTCGCACCTTGCCCAAAGTGTTGAAGTACTTGCCCACGGATAAGGCGCAAGATGCCAGGAACTTCATGATGAGTCTGCAGTTCTGGCTCGGAGGCTCCCCGGAGAATATTGAGAATTTCCTGGTTATGATATCGAACGCTTACGTACCGGCTTTGGCGGGTGCGAAGCTCAAGTTCAATGACCCTGTGGTGTTTCTGGATACTGGAATTTGGCATCCGATGGCACCTCAGATGTATGATGATATCAAGGAATATCTGAACTGGTATGGGACCAGGCGGGATGCTAATGAGGCTCTCAAGGATCCTACGGCTCCGGTGGTGGGCATTGTGTTGCAAAGGAGCCACATCGTGACTGGGGACGAAGGTCACTATGCCGCTGTTATCATGGAGATGGAGGCCAGGGGTGCCAAGGTGGTACCCATTTTTGCAGGTGAGATGGATCTCGTTTATTGGGTCTGAATTGAAGCACATGCTCGTAGTTCCATTTTATATTTATAATGCCAGTGTACTCGATTGTGTGGTTTGGAGAATCTCTTCCTTATTGAGGAAGAATACGTTGATGTGTCAGGTGGACTCGACTTCTCTGGTCCTGTGGATAGATTCTTCTACGACCCTATTACCAAGAAGTCTTTGGTCCAGTCGGTGGTTTCTTTGACTGGATTTGCATTGGTTGGAGGCCCTGCTAGCCAGGATCACCCTAAGGCCATTGAAGCATTGTCGAAGCTGGATGTGCCATATCTGGTTGCCCTTCCTTTGGTTTTCCAAACTACTGAAGAGTGGTTGGGCAGCTCCTTGGGATTGCATCCCATTCAGGTCGCCCTTCAGGTTGCTCTTCCTGAGTTGGACGGAGGATTGGAGCCAATCGTGTTTTCTGGGCGTGACAGTCGCACAGGTATGTGAAGTGCAGTCATTTCCTTGCCCTTGCACTTTTTGATTTCTAGTTTTGTATGTTTTTATTGGGAGGTTACTTATGTTTGAATGTTTTGTGAACTGAAACGCGTTCTTTCGTTGCAGGGAAATCTCATGCTCTCCATGACCGTGTTGATCAGCTGTGCACCCGTGCAATCAAGTGGGCGAATCTCAAGCGCTTGTCCAAAGCTGAGAAGAAGTTGGCCATCACCGTCTTCAGCTTCCCACCAGACAAGGGCAATGTTGGAACAGCTGCTTACTTGAACGTGTTCTCCTCCATTTACAGCGTCTTGAGGGAGCTCAAGGCGGACGGTTACAATGTGGAGGGACTCCCCGAGTCATCCGAGGCTCTCATTGAAGAAGTGATCCACGACAAGGAAGCCAGGTTCAGCAGCCCGGACTTAAACATTGCATACAAGATGCCCACCCGAGAGTATTACCAACTGACTCCCTACGCCAAGGCTCTGGAAGAAAGCTGGGGTAAGGCTCCAGGAACTCTGAACTCGGATGGACAGAACCTCATCGTGTATGGCAAGCAGTTCGGCAACATTTTCATCGGTGTCCAGCCCACCTTCGGATATGAAGGGGATCCAATGCGGCTCCTGTTCTCTAAGTCCGCCAGCCCTCATCACGGATTCGCTGCGTATTACACTTTCCTGGAAAAGATTTTCCAAGCTGATGCTGTTCTGCACTTCGGAACTCACGGTTCATTGGAGTTTATGCCTGGAAAGCAGGTTCGTTTACATTCTCGTGTCTGATATTTGGAGTCTGCTTTGAGATCACTGTTTTAGATAAACAGGCTTTGAGATTTCTGTTTCTTTCACACTCAAACCTCTTTCGTCCTACTCCCTGGGGACTTATTGTTTTCACTATGACATAGTTTGAGTGTGTGACAAGTGACCCTTGTGGTAGTGTGGCAAGTGTGCAGGATATTGTAGAATGGCATTTTGAGAAACTCATATCATGACAAATAGGTTTATTGTGATGTTGTTTGCCACTTGATCATAATCTTTAAGCCTGTGTCTCACTTGCTTGTGATTGTGATTCTACTTGGGTTTACAGGTTGGTATGAGCGATGTCTGTTACCCCGACTCGTTGATTGGCAACATTCCGAACATCTACTATTACGCCGCGAACAACCCTTCGGAGGCTACCATTGCGAAGAGACGTAGTTACGCCAACACCATCAGCTACCTCACCCCTCCAGCTGAGAACGCCGGTTTGTACAAGGGCCTGAAGCAGCTGAGCGAGCTCATCTCTTCTTACCAGTCACTGAAGGACTCTGGTCGCGGCGCCCAGATTGTCTCCAGTATCATCAGCACTGCCAAACAATGCAACCTGGACAAGGACGTGGACCTTCCCAGCGAAGAGGTGGAGCTTTCCTCCGACGAGCGCGACACTGTCGTAGGCAAGGTGTATGGGAAGTTGATGGAGATTGAATCCCGGCTCCTGCCCTGCGGTCTTCACGTCATTGGCGAGCCTCCCAGTGCTGAAGAGGCTGTTGCAACTCTTGTGAACATTGCTGCCATTGACAGGCCGGAGGAGGAGATTTGCGGCTTGCCTGGGCTCTTGGCTCAATCTATCGGTCGTGAAATAGAAGACATATACAGAAGCTCCGACCGCGGTGTGCTTGCTGATGTTACCCTTTTGAATGACATTACTCAGACATCCAGGGATGTTGTGGGCTCGTTCGTAGCGAAGACGACGAACAAAGCTGGACAGGTTGTGAACGTGCAACCCGCCCTGGCAAACCTCTTTGGATTTGCGAAGAAGGAGCCGTGGATGGACGCTTTGCGTGACACGCAGTACAAGAACGTCGACCAGGTGAAGCTGAACACTCTCTTTGAGTTTTTGGCTTTCTGCTTGAAGCAGGTGGTGGCGGATAATGAGCTGGGCGGCTTGAAGCAAGCGTTGGAAGGCAAGTTCGTGGAGCCAGGTCCTGGAGGAGACCCCATCAGGAACCCGAAAGTGTTGCCAACCGGGAAGAACATTCATGCGTTGGACCCTCAGGCCATTCCTACTGCGGCTGCTCTTGCGAGTGCGAAGATTGTTGTTGATCGTCTGTTGGAGCGCCAGAAGGTCGAAAATGGAGGAAAGTATCCCGAAACGATTGCTCTCGTACTCTGGGGAACGGACAACATCAAGACTTACGGCGAGTCACTTGCCCAGGTGTTGTGGATGGTCGGTGTTCGCCCCTTGCCTGATGCCCTTGGGAGGGTGAACAAGATTGAACCAGTTCCTCTGGAAGAGCTTGGACGTCCTCGCATTGACGTGGTGGTGAACTGTTCCGGCGTGTTCAGGGACCTGTTCATCAACCAGGTTGGTTTCTGATGCTTTTTGTGCTTTAGTTACCGTTCTTTGACTAGGAATTAATTAAAATCAGACAATGTACTGGATAGTGCAGGGCAGACACGTCAAGTCACTAATGACTTTTCTCCATGCACTCACTGCGCACGAACCACTAAGAAGCTTTTCATTCGCATTGGAAGAAAGTTGGATCCGCAGTGTATCTATATAATCATGAATCGTTGAATTGCAAGGCAATTTCTTGTGTCACCAGCTTTTAGTCTCAGCTGGTCAAGTGAGGAAAACTGTGTGCAGTGAAGGGGAAGCACTCGGTTTTAATGATATTTTTCTCGTTCATTACTAAATGCATCTCGAGTCACAAGATATAGATGATGCTTAAATCATTTTCTTGTGGACGGTTGAAGAGTCAATTACTGATTGTTCTAGGAAGTCTGACATCATGCACACGATTTGAAACTAGGAGTGCAGTCAATGACTTGTATATATCTGTTTTTGCCTGACTCTAGCAACCGTACTTGGTTTCAGATGAACTTGCTGGACAGGGCAGTGAAGACAGTGGCCGAGCTTGACGAGCCAGTGGAGATGAACTTCGTCCGCAAACACGCTCTTGAGCAAGTCGAGACTCTCGGTGTCTCTCTCCGGGAAGCTGCAACGCGCATCTACTCAAACGCCTCCGGATCCTACTCTTCCAACGTCAACTTGGCTGTTGAAAACTCGTCCTGGAACGATGAGAAGCAACTTCAAGACATGTACCTTTCACGAAAGTCGTTTGCTTTTGACAGCGATGCCCCGGGTGCCGGAATGAGCGAGAAGAGGCAGATTTTCGAATCCGCTCTTGCAACTGCCGAGGCTACCTTCCAGAACCTCGACTCTTCTGAAATCTCATTGACCGATGTCAGCCATTACTTCGATTCCGACCCCACCAAGCTTGTGCAAAGCTTGAGGCCTGACAAGAAGAGGCCTAATTCTTACATTGCTGATACTACCACTGCCAATGCCCAGGTTCGGTCCTTGGCAGAGACGGTGAGACTGGACGCAAGGACGAAGATGCTGAACCCTAAGTGGTACGAGGGCATGTTGTCCAGTGGATACGAGGGTGTGCGTGAGATTGAGAAGCGGCTTACCAACACCATGGGCTGGAGTGCGACTTCTGGCAATGTAAGTCAAACTATCTGTCAATTCCAAATTGAATCTCATGATCTGTGTGGCATATTGTGTAGGTCATATGTGGCCTTTCTTTTATCCATTTTCATTTTTTAGTGATCACTTCATGCATTGTCTTTCCCTGACTTTAGAGAAACAAGTGCTGGCTTCATTTGAAATATTGATTTTTTACGACCAACATGATCAACCAAATTGGCCGGCCAATTGAAAACCTTAGTCGTGGGTTTTTGAGGGGGTTATGCATGATTGTCTTCTCTGAAGCGATTGAGTGTTAACTTAGTCCGTCTACTTTTGTAGAGTTCTTCGTCGTCTGGATTTCAAGGCAGATGTTCCTCCATTGTGCAGGTTGACAACTGGGTTTACGAGGAAGCAAACAACACTTTCATCAACGACGAGGAGATGCAGAAGAGGTTGTTGGAAACGAACCCGAATTCCTTCCGCAAGCTGGTCTCCACGTTCCTGGAAGCGAATGGTCGTGGATATTGGGAGACTTCGGAGGAGAATCTGGAGAAGCTGAAGCAGTTGTACCAGGACGTGGAAGACAGGATAGAAGGCATTGACAGGTAGATGCGCGAGTTGTGAAGTACCACCACTGACCTCTTTTGCTGAGGAATTGGCTGAGACTGCCGGAGTGTAATTTTGTCGGTGAAAATAGCACGCTTCCATTAGTTGGCAATCCATTGTACAGGGTTGGGCGAGGTCTATCTGACCCTTGGACACTTTTTTGTTTGGTAGTGAAGTTCGTGAACATTTGCTGAATCCTGTAACAGTAGTTGGTGTACGAATCATGCGGGAAGAATGATGTTGCCTTGAGAGTCGATGCTGACTCGTGCAGTGTTGATATACTGATTGGGCAACCCAACCCAATAAATAAATTCTCTTGTTATTTTTCCGAGTTTGGAAGTTGGAAATTTTGTGGGTGTCTGTTTTCTAAATCACTGTAGCATCGATTGTGGCTACGTGAAAATGGAATTAAGAAAAATTACTGGAATAGTAGCCGTCAGCTGAAGGTTGTATGAAAGAATCAGTCACACCTATGAAACAATCAAGCAAGAATCACCGCTTGTTCTCTAGTTTGATGAAGGTCTCTGCGTCGATCACCCCACCTGTCATGAAGAGGTGTGAAACTGGAAAGGAAGAAATGGAGGAAAATCATTTGAAGATTGTATGACAGAATTTTTCAGTCAGTGTATATATAAAACAAAAGTATGAAGTACAGAATTTAACACCCCAGTACTGGACCCTTTATTGATTAATTTTGTGAAATCTAATGAGCATGTATTCTTAGCTAATGTCATTTTTTTGTATCATTATAGGATGTTTAATAAATACTTTTAAATTTGAACTAAAAATCTCATCACCACATTAAACCATAAAAATGAAATGAAAATTTCATCAAACTTGGAGAATTGGATTTCAAGTTGAACCTTGGCTTGTTTACTTGAGATTGTGCAAGAATGTGATGTTGATTGAGGTAGGAATACCATATACAGTTCATGAACTTTAAACAATTAAAATGAACATGCTCTCATCATTTCAAGGTATAAATGTAGCTTTAAAGTACATGCCTTATTTTTTGGAATTCTGAGAAATAAGACATGTGTTTGGGAGCTACATTTACACCCTAAAATGACAAGAGCATGTACATTTTAACCGTTTAAGGTTCATGAATCATATATAGCATTTCCACCTTATATATGACAAAAATTGTCAATTTTACTTCAAATTGTGCAAAATTCTTTGGGTGGCATAGTAGGAGGATGTAGGAACATTGTATCCTATTAATCATAGTTTTACCATAGAAGAGAACCTATTGAGGGAGAAAAAAGAAAAGCTTTTGAATCAAGAGCTAACCTTAGAAGGATGGGGCTAGAATCAAATAGTCAATCTTTGAAAGCCTTAATTCTGTATGCTTCCATTTTGTGACTATTTGTGAATAAATTTTTTTGTATTGATTTCTCAATGATGATTTCATATATCTTCTATACTTCATAGATTCTCTTTAACCCCTAAAGGTCCAAATACTATTTTTTGGCAATGTAGCGATTTTGGGTAGCTCACTATAGATGGATTTTTTGTGTTTTTTTCTTTGAAAATTTCATGCAACATGTGCCCGAGAAGTATCTTCAAGGTGCAACAATTTTTATAACTTTAGACTACATGGTTAAAAAGATATTGCATGATATGTAATTTTCAATGGTTGGCAAGCAACCAAGATAGTTCAAAAAACTTCTTTAAAAATCACTTTGGGGGGTTGCCTAGGCTTGTGTGTGTATGTGTGTGTGTGATAGACTATAACATGGCTAACATTATGGCATGTGGTATATAGAAAAAATGAAGTGCAATCAATTGCTAGAGTCCAAATGTATCCAAATCCTATAGAAGTCAATTGTAAAATATTGTAAACATTGCAAGAAAAAAGTAAATAAGGTAGGTACAACTAAGCTTCAATTCACTAAAAATGCCATGTATCAACATTTTCATTCATTGATGATTATGACAATACATGTCTGGTTTGGTCATCCAACTTATTGATAAAGATTCCACCACAACATAGATTAGTGCATTTTGTGCACACTATGCACTTTGTTCAAAGCATAAGTTTTACAATGGCAACTCTAAATATCTAATTATACCATTAACCTACTTAAACTTGATGACAATAGGGTAGGAAAAAAAATGCAAAAATGGGGAGATATGAGATGAGGATCAAAAAGCTTGTACTATAGTTGGGACAAGGAACCACCAAAAGGGAACTGAAAAAAGGGAAATTCACATCAAGAATCAATAGCAAGAAATGGTCCAAATCACACTATAATCCCTAAGTGCTCGAGCAACCATTTTATGGTCGTTGCCCAACTTCGGGCAGAATTTTTGGGCAGAAAAAAACATTTTTTCGATTTTTCTTTTCTTTTCTTAAGAGATTGGATTGTCTTTCAATATGTATATTCAAAACTAAGATCATTACGGTCAAACAGAAATTATAAGAGAAATAGCACAAAGAATCTAGAATTGTCTACTGTTGAAAAACTTACTATTTGGAGAAAGTGTTAATGTTCTTATTACTAAATCTTATGCATTTTTTCACAAATCAATAGAAACCATAATTTTGACCAATGAAAAAGAAATTCAAATGCTAAAGATGGAAATTGTATTTTTGATGAATTTTTGAAGTTATATCTTCAAAATTCATTTGAAGAGAATCTAAAAATAATTTTAAAATTTTGACCGTATGGATACTTTCTCCTTTTCATGCTTCACATTATCTTCTTTCATGCAAACTTCAAAAAAGTTATAGAACTTATATTTTATAATACATTTGTGTTTTGTTCAAACCCCTTGGGCTTTTAGAGGATAAGGGTGATTCTTGGATTAAGCATCTTCTTCTTCTTCTTCTTCTTCTAAATAGTCAATAAATCATAATGAAGGACTCAACAATCCTATTCACTAAAAATGTACTCAAGTACCCTCCAAATAAATAAAGAGGATGAAATTTTTTTCTTTCTATCCTCTGGTCTCAATTGAAGTCATCCATTGAACATTTAGTATCCACAATAGTGGAATTGGTATTTTCCAATTCCATGAATAAATTGTTAACAATTTAGTATTTTAAATCATTCTCTATTTCTTTCTACTTATTATTTTGTTCCTATATGTTGTACAATTCCAAATGATTTGAAATTAATCAAGCGTGTAGCCGACTTGCTTTGAAAAAGGATTCTAAAGAGTAACCACCTTGTGAAGTGCAACTGCACGGGTTTTTGTAGGACCTCCAAAAGGATTTTGTCACTTCAAATGCTAAATCTTGCATCTACACAATGGAAATTTTTGAAATTTTTTCCACATCTTTTGAAACTGGTGCACTACAAGATCCTATAGTTAGATTTATCTAAAAATGATTTTTTTCTAAAATTTGGTACTTATCTTAGAGATGGCAGTTTTGGAGCGGTTTGGGTGAAAACATAGTCCAAATCATTTAGGGATTAAGCCATTTTGACAAGATGAAGAGCTGATCTTGGAACCTCTCAAGTATATAGTTAGAGCATCCCCACTAGCTCTTCCGTTTCCCTATCTATTTACTGCAATTGATGTCTCAAGCTTGACTATACATGAATGAGACCTCGCGAATTCTCTATATGAGCCTCTTGATACAAAATTGGAACAGAGTTTTATAGATATTTGAAAAAAGATTGGTGCTGTAAAGTTTTTGTATCTCTATTTGTATATGAGGCCCTCTCCCTAAACCTTGAGGGATATGAAACTCATTGGTGGGGATATTCTTATGATGTTTACTTCTCAATAGAATCAACAAAACCGACAATAGCCCATAACTTCGAGGGAGGTAACATCTCTCTCTAGTCTCTACATCAAAATCTTGTCGTAGGTTACTCTAACCTTACTATATATGGTGCTTTGACAATGATGATGCTTGCAAATATAATTGCCAATGTGGAAGTACAAGATTGGAGTAAATACTGAATTATTATATTTAAATAGCATGTTACAAGTCAAGTGAGACTGAACTCCTTGGTTCTTCACCTCCTCATTTGAAGATTAAAAAATGACATGCAATACACTTTGAATTCCAAAATTTTACCATTTTGACACTCTACTGTTGGAACCGACCTAGCTAGGGGTACAAATGTCCAATCATATAAGACTACAAACATTCAATGAGCTTGGATCTTTTTCACAAAATACGGCAACGTAAGACATTGGATAAAGAAAACAAATCAAGCTTACCTTGCCCATTGACCTTAGTTTTCCTCAAATTATCTCTATAATGAACTAATTGCTATACTTTTGAGGTGCATGAAGTTTATTCATTTGTAGGTTCAAACATTATTATTCCAAAATTCAAAGGTTCAAAGACTCTCTCTCTCACACAAACTTCAGTTAATTGTATCCCTTGCCATCGTTGTTGTCTATTTCTTGGGGAATCTTTGTTGCTACACATGCTACAAAACATTTTTAAATCTCCACACAGGCATGCATCAAACAAGGTTCACATCGAGTGGTCACAAAAATTGAAAATACCAATTAACCCCTAAATGCCCAGGGCCTTTTTTGAGCTTCTAGGAATTTGCTTTAAATTGAACAAAAAGCCAACATTTTGATAAGTTGTATCAATTATTTATGAGTTGTAACCGTACAAATTCAAACCAAACATGTTAGAGATCACATAGGATAAGAAAAACAAAACAATATCACTTATGGATTGAAAGATTGTAATGTTTAATCATGAGGGTGTTAAAACTGTGAAAGTGATTTGAAGTGCTTTCAATCCTCTTTTTTTATGTCAAATCTAAAAATTTGATCACCAAAAGAAAGATGAGGTCAAGAGGCGTAACATGCATAACCCCGATCAATTCATGGCTTCTCAAAATCCACTCTACAACTTTTTTAAGTGAATTTATAATGAGTGTTTTTTTCCCCAAGATCTAGTATATTTGAGGCTCATTTGCATGAGCCCTCAGCATTGGGCAATGGACACCCTTGCACAAAATCTTGAACAGAAAAATCTTTATCAATGATTTTCAAAACCGAATTTGGGCTGCTAAAACTAGACTTCAAAAAGAATTTTCCAAAAATATGAAATACTAAAAATACCAACTTAATTAGGTTTTAGCGCAGTCCCAGGGCTGTCAAAGAAGTTCCTGCGCTCCCGATTTCAACAACTGAAGGCGAGCCGCAACTGATGGAGCGCTGCTGGAATAGACGAATCGTTGCGTCGACGACTTTCCGATCTCTATCGTTTTGGATTCTACAAGAGCTGATCGAACTCTCTTGAGACCCATCGTGTCTCGATCACTGAGTGTGCATGGCACAAGCAACGTGTCTGTCTATTTACTTGCTATGGATGGAAATTTCTCTCATCTGCATTTTTTTCCCTGAGTAAGTACAGGCACCGATTAAGCAGGCTCTGCAAGGGAAGTTCTTGTTCCAAGGGTTGACAAGAAGCAACGGACGGCAGTCTGTGATTGAATGCACGGATGTGGTAGAAGTGAACGCTCGTGAACCATAATAGAGTTTCAAATCTTTCCTCTAATTATGATCCTAAGGTGTCGAACATTCGGACTGAGTAGAAGTGAAAGGATTTTTTCTGTTCGGATGCTCATAGGTTAAGTTAGTCAGATGGGTTTGTATTTTTCAGCCAAATTCCTTTGAGCAATCTGCACTAGGATTTCCTCGGCAGGCGCTTGGGGTCGGAATTCGTGCCGATGCGTTCTTGCACTGGGATTCTGATCCTCGGCAAGATTCTGTTGCGGGGAATTTGTGAAGTGGGGTTTTGGGTCGGATTTTAGATTCTGATCAGGGTGGTCGAGGATATGGTTGGTGAGGTTTCTTGGTGGCGATTTCTTTTATTTCACTACTCATGTAGTCGTCTATTGCTCCCCCTGTTTTTTTTTCTGATGCCGCATGTAGCCGAACAGATGTTGTTTCGTCCCCTGTTTTTTCTGATGCACATTAATTTCTAGCTTGAAGAGCGATGGATTCTTCTTAGTTCGGACAACAAAAGCACTTGCGTGGGGGATTCGAGTATATGTTGTCGAGGTGTCTTGGTGTCAACCGGATTTTGTTCGCTATTTTGTAATTTCGGTACCCTAACTTGTAGTCGAATGGATGCTGTTTCTTCCCCTGTATCTTTGGATGCGGAAACTGTGAATGTGAGACAGATTCGTAACAGATTGGTGGCGCTACAAAATTAATTTCCTTTGTGACTGTTACATTTTTTTTGTTTAAGGCAGCCATATACAACCAATATACGGCCTGTATACGGTCTATATACGGCCCTTAAACCTCCCCCATGATTGTGGCAGTTATTCTACCTGGGTTAGCACACAGGTTAGGTGGGATTTCAGACTAAACTAACCTGATCAAAACTTTGACCTGCATCCAAGTGGTGAAGTGGCCAGTTTTGTGAAACAGAGGTTTAGTCTATTCTAAAAACCCAAAGGGGCATAAGGTGTGAGCACTCATAACCAACCGAATAAGCAATTGTGGACATGATGTAGAGTATAGTAAGGTGAAGGAAATATTTTCACAGGTGCAGAGATAGAAATGAGGGGGATTGTCAAAATTTGATAATTTTATTGTTTGAGCTGAAATTACTATGAATTTTGGAAGGCAAAAGTTGGTCTGGACCCATGTTCAATGTGTAGACTATTCCAAAACCACTCATTTAAGAGACTACTTCTTGTTCACTTTGGCACACCAAACCAAGCAGATGTGTCATGAAAAAGAATGGAGGAATTGATGGTCGGAAATCAAGAGCTCATGCTTGGAAATTAGTTCCAACCTTTGCTGCATTTTTCCCACCCTATTGACCCTTAGTGATGGGTGCACTTGACCTTAGTTTTATTTTCAAAGTCTATAGAAGTTCAAGTTTGCAAGTTGGAAGTTCCAACTTCGAAATTAAAAAACTAATTGCAAGATTAGAGATCCTAATGACAGTTGGGAATTCTCTTTAGAAAGTCAGAGGTCTTTTTACACACCAAAGCCCCAAGTTTTGAAATCAAAATTTTAGCTAGTTGGGAATTCTCTTTAGAAAGTCAGAGGTCTTTTTACGCACCAAAGCCCCAAGTTTTGAAATCAAAACTTTAGCTAGTTCAAGCCAAAAGGTGAAGTTCAAATCAAAAGTTTAGTTAGCCAAGCTAGAACTCAAGATTTATATAAAAAACAAATTTAACTAGTTCAAGCCAGAGGTTCATTTCAAATCAAAGTTTAGTTAATCAAGCTAGAGATTAAATTTCAAATACAAGGACCATCTCATTCAAGCCCAAGTCCAATTCAAATCAAATTCAACTAAGTCTTGCCAGAGGTGGAGATCACGTACTAGAACAAGCTTATTTTGAGCCAAGTCTAGATCAAATCAAAGTTTAGCTCTGTCAACCAAAGTAGCAAGTTTGAATATTAGGGCTAGCTCATACAAGATAAAGATCAAGTTCACTCAATTTGGAAGCTCCACTATGTAGCACAAGTTGCAAACTTTGGAGTTCTAGATCCAAGTTCAATTGCAAAATTCTCGAATGAAGTTGTCTAAGTGGGATCAAAACTAGTGACTATTTAGTGTTTAGCAATTTTTTAAATGGACAAAAGGAAGATTTAGAATTGATTGTGATCCAACCATTAGAGAATAGTTGATTTTTTAAACCATGTTTTGTATTTGATTAAAGGACGAAGGGAAAAAACAAATAGAAGAATAGTTTGACATTGGGGAGTTCTAGAATTTAGTTATTAGTGAGAAAAGTTTTAACAAGCTTGTTTGGAGTTGGTTTGACTTTTAAAACCATTTAGTTAATATTTATTAGATTAAATAGGATAGAATAGGATTTCAAAAAATATCGTAAAAGAAAAAGAAAAAACAAGAAAAAAAAGAGAAAAAAAAGAAGGAGTTTGGAACCAAAAAAAGGAGTTGCAACCGTCAACAACAAACGACACAAACAATCCAAAATATGGGAAAAGGGTGCAATGGAAGTTGAAGGCACCTATAATGGGATTGTGAATATGATGAGCGTGGATGGACATGTCAAATCTAAAGAGTTTGAGGTTAGTCTTTAAATTCTATTCCCCATTTACTTTCTTTTCACAAAAAATATTAGATTAAAGTTAAAACAATAGGAGTAGAAGAAGTTAAAGTCAGACCTTTAGAAAAACTCAAAATCAAAACTTTGACTTTAAAATCCAGTAGGGATTTCCAACAGCTTTCTAAAAAGTTATTAAACTCCCAAATTGGGAGAAGTTACAAGTAGATGAAAAATAGTCTTAAGTTTGGATAAAAGTTAGAAATACATCCAAAGGAATCCAAAAAGGAATATTAGAATCTAGAATGAAAGTAGAAGTCAAAAGTGAAAGACAAGGTTAATTTTGAAAGTGAAAGCAAAAGAATATAGTGGATGAAGTTTGATAAACCAATTTTAACAATCAAACTTCATCCACTAATTTTTTTTGCTAGAAAAGTCAAAAGTCTAAGTGTTTAACTTTCTTAGAAAGATAATTTAAGGATCTATACCTTAAAAATTACTTAGATCTAAATATAGCAATTAGGATTAAAAATTAAAAGACGTAGGTAAAAGAATAAAAACATAAAGGAAATCTTCTGAAACTAACCTATGAACAAGTTAGAAATATGATCATTTAGAGAATATCTTTAGAGTTTCAAAACAAGATTTGTATCGAAGAAGTTAGAGTAGGATGAAGTTTTGATTAGAATTAAGGTGAATTTGGATGAAAGTCAACTAGAGTTGACCAAATCAGGTCAAAATCAAAACTAAAACTTAAAATAACACTAAAATCCAAAGATATTTTCAATAGCTAGAACAATATAAAATGATGGATGAAATTTAAAATTTTAGTTTAGAAGCTAAACTTCATCTCTAGATAACTTTAAGAGAAAATAGTCCAAATCTAGTGAATTTTACTATTTTGGAAAGGATATAAAAATCCCTACAACTAGGCTATTTAGACTTTTTTTGCTTGACTATCTCCTTTCAGCTTTAAGTCTTGGTTGTTATAGCCAAACAACCGTAATTACAAAGCCTCTTTGAATATGGTCAGCACTTGCAATTAGAACATTTCAAAGTAGAAACCAACAACAAAGATCCATTGATTGGAAGACACAAGTGCATGCATGATTTAGAGACCCATTAGGATTTTTATACGACAAAGTTACTTAGAACTCGGGTATATTTGCGTTACTCCAAGGGTGGAAATAAAGCACCCACATTTGGCTAGATGGAAATGAAACTCTGATGCACTACATATATTGAAATACATTCATACAACCTATCCAACTAGTTAACAACTGTGCACTTACTTGTGATGGCTTTGTGGTTTTGATCAATGTGGAGAGTGCACAAGCTAGTGAGATTCTAACAAGAACAAGACAAAGACAATAGAGGTGTGTTGCTTGTCAAAGCAAAAATATAAGGGAAACAAACAATACAAGTGTGATTCTTTGCACGTACTAATTGGATTGAAGTAGAGTGGATACAATATTGATGTTTTTTGAAGTATTGTAGTTAAGTAATCTTATTTGTATGTTGTGGAATTGGTTTTGCACAATGATGTTCCAAGTTCATCTAATGTATAGATGGCGAGTGGTTGAAGATTGCAATGAGGTACATCTCTTAGTAGTATTGATAAATGTTAGCAATAGATAAAACTTGTTGGATTTTTGGAAGACATTAACCGTCTTGTTTATCAAAATTGATTGAGAAATTGACAAGAATTTGACAGACACTGCAATATTGACCGCATTGATAGGGTGCCAACTTCCAAAAGTTGTGGTGGTCATTTCGGACACTTTTCTGTCAAAAATTCAATCAATTAGGGCCCATTTCCCTTGTAGTGCTTTGATGTGTTGATGCAACCCTGGGAGGTGGAAAATGGCTAATGCCTAGGAAGTGGTAGGACTGTGAGGTTTAGGAGAAATGGCCAAAATACTGCATCAAACACTTCATATTCCGAACTTCACAAGCCTTCCAATGGTAACGCAATTATGATTGAACATAAACAACTCAAATATTGTGCGCCAAACTCTTAAGCTTGCCATCTAGGCCTGAAACATAGACATAATGTCGTAACCAACTGTACAATGCACATGGCACAAGCACCTATAAGTACTATGAAAACCACAACTCAGGAACCTAAAAATCTTACACTCAGAGATTGCAATCTTTGTCACTCTCATGTGCAAATGCACCTTGGAATGAATCTACAGTTTTCACAAGCTCGCACTGAATGGAGCACTTCTTCCTTTTGGGTTTACACAATGAACAATCCAAAATTTTCTAAAAGCTTTCAAATGTTACATTCACTTGCAAACCACACGAGAATAGATCTCACGCAACTAGCTTGGATAAGATAGGACCTCCAAGACGGCACTTTTGTATTCCATTCCAAAAACTCTACAGACAAAATTATTCACAAATACAAGAAATCCTTGGTTGTGTGAGACAAGCGTAGATTCCTACTCTACAAACGGCTAAGATTATCCCTCTTTTGAGCATAGATCAATGGCAATTGCTTCACTTTTAAAAAGGACATCAATGGCATTTGGAGGGGGACAATTTTCTGAAATAGAAATCAATGGCAAGGATTCAATGACAAATTTTTTTTAATAATGCAAATCATCAGTCTTAGGGGGGATTCAATTAATTCCTAGTGAAACTAACGGTGAGCAAGTTTATGAGAGGGAGAGGGGGGCAACAATAGGCACTTTTTTTGGGGGGGGGAATAGAATCTCTTTGAATTTCCTACATGGATCTATTGACAATTAAAAGGTGTTGCTTTAATTTAGATTGTACAATAATGAATGAACCTTTCACCATGTGTAGAAGCCATTTGAACCCTTCTTCCTCATTGTGTGCAATTTCTAGTGACTAGGGTACACAAGGATGCAAGAGAGAGAAATTAGGATTTAAATCTTTAAATAGTCCATTACGGATTTGCTTATCTTGTGTACAATTTTCAATGGTTGGCTCTAGTTTAAAGGAAAAGAGACTTTGGATCGAAGAAAGTTTACCTCTAGAGACTATAATTACATATGAACAAGTTTCAATAGGCCTATACTTGAAAATCTAGGCAATGGTGTACATTGTACACCCCACTATGTTTAGGTTGGTTTCATAAATAATGAATCAAATTTATTTAAGCATGTCCTAAAAAATTGTTGCATTTTCAATCTAATTGTCAATATCCAAAAAAACAAAGAAATTTTACTTGAAGGATTAAATTCTTGATGAAATTTAAAGTTGTGAATTATAAATTTGTGGAATAACTTGAAAATAAAAGAATGGCATTCAATACAATTGGAATTCCAAATTATACCATTTTGTAACTCATAATGTTAGAACTAACCTAACTAGGGGTATGAATGTCTTAAGTTAGACTACAAACTATGAACTTGGGCATTCTCCATAGAGATACAAAGGCAAGAAAACTATCTTATCCTACCCACCATTAACTTCAATTTCCTTCAAATCATCTCCATAATGAACTAATTAGTGTATTTGTGAGGTGTGTGAAATCTAATGTAGGTTAAAACATTTGAATTCCTAATTTAGAGGTTCCAAGACTCTCTTTTGCTAACATCAATTAATCCCTAATGACCCAAGGGGTTTGTACTTTGAAAATGGGTCAAATTGACTATGAACTTGAGCAATTCATTTGCTCATTTTTCCTTGAGATTTGATTGAATGTAACCATAGGATCTTGTAGTTCACATTGAAAGTGAGCACTTTGAAAGTTTTTAGATTATTTTAGAATGTAGTAGATAATTAACTTTGAAGTAGGTTAATGGAAAATAGGGCAATGCACATTGAAGGAGAATCTCTTAGTGAGAATATTTTGTAATGATGACCTTTTGATTCTCAATGAAAGATATGAGAGTTGCAAATGCTCATGCAAAATTTCACAACATTCACATCATTTTGCAATTTAGGATGCAATTTGCATTGCATAGTGGCATTGAAATGAAAGCAGTGTTTGGAAAAAAATAGAAGATTGGGCACACTTGTCTTCTCCTTGAGCTCCTTGGACTGTCCTTTTTGAGGTGGCTAGTATAGGCATTGGATGGCTACCTTTTCAATCTATGCCCAAATTGAGCCAAAAAAACATAAGTCTTGAACTTCCGATCACACCATTCAACTTTAGGAAATTCCAAAAGGCAGCTTGTAATTCAACATTTGATAAAACTACCACCACCATTGGATTCATAACGGAGTCTATTTTTTTAAAATACTTTTGAATAAAATTGGAATGTAAAATTTGAAACCGTGGAGCTCAAAATAGAGGAATAACGACTAGGAAATGGTTCGACTTGTGTCACGAGAGGTTACTAGTTGTGTCACTTTGCTATTGTATTTGTTTTTTTTCAAAGAAATCTTTGTTGTTGCACATGCTAATGCTGGAGAAGAGCATTGAGGGTGTTGCATCATTTTCTTTGCCACACTCCACTTCAAATTAGATTCATTCATGATACACACAACTTCATTGTCCGAAGAGAATCATATTCATTTAACATTTTAAATCTCCCTCATATGTGTGCATCTAACAATGAAAATGAATTTGAATTGAAGCAATTGATTCAATTGCGCTTTGCTATGGCTCCAATTCAACCTCAAAGAGAAGGAAAGCAATCTATACAAGTGGAAAAACGTAGAACCAAAAGGGAACCAAAAGGGAACCAAAAGGGAACCAAAAGGGAACCAAAAGGGAACCAAAAGGGAACCAAAAGGGAACCAAAAGGGAACCAAAAGGAAGATTTGCATTTTGGGGGAGTACGGACTCGAACCCGAGACCTCGATAGTCATATCATTGGTGACTACCGCCTGACGAGCCTTGCCAGTAGTCCTATCCCCCCGTGAAGCTAACATCCCTCTCCTAGGTCCCAGACTGATACATCACTGGTGGACAGCTTTTTTATCCTTTTCCGAACTTCTCTGCCGAGTGTCAATCATTCGTTACATTTTGCAATAAAATTTGACCCTCTGGCGCTCGTTGCACTCGCACCAAAGTCTGAAATTTGGAAGGAGATTCGGGGTTCGAGAACCTATTTATTTGTATATCGGACCATTCGGCAAACCAATTCTATCTCATCAATCGCTGGAGCTTGAGGCTTCTGAGCTTTTCCTTATTTTATTTCAAGTTCAAATTGAAGTTATCTTTGAAGATTTCAGAGATATGGACACGCAAGTGCTACCAAAAGATTGCCATTCAGTTAAGTATGTAGTAGTACCGTAGCGGTTTCACAGATTGATGATGCAGGAGAAACAATTCTCATTTGCCTGGATCAATCGGGTACAACCACAAAGAGTGGTGTGTGAAACCCTAAAAGCTCACACGGAGGAAAATTTGTTAGAGGTTACAGTAGTCTGGTAGAGAGGACTTTGGATTCGGGAAACCTGCTTTAGAAAAATAGTTCACCAATTCCTACCACGCGGGGACTCTCACGATCTGCAGAAGGTATCTTGATGAGCGACTTGAGAAATCTCATGATAAATCAGCTTTTCAGAGCAGAAATCAACGTGCACATGGAAAGGTGTTCGTAATCATCAACTGAATATCTCAACGATATCGGTGCCGTCGGGTGTTGCTTCACCAATTAAGTTTCCAGCTGGTAATGATGGAAGAGGAAAAACAATAATTCACTCTCTGTTTTAGTAGGCCCAGTTGCTTCCAACGCCGCTGGATCTCCTACATCTGCGGGTGCTTTCACTTCCGGAGACGCGGGGCCATGACCTTACAATACTTTATCTGTACTCTTTTATTGCCTAGCTATCGTCCGAATGCATCCCAGGCAGATTTTTGGAACTTTTTCAATTCCTTGCGATGGCAACCACGGCCACGATCTTGGCTGTTCCTGCTACACGATTTTCCCCGCACCTGAGCTTTTCCAAGGATTGTAGTTCGCTTGCTTGGCGGATTGCGAAGCAACAGGGGTCGTTTGGGTATGATTTCAATCTACAGAAGCGGAGATTCACTGTGGAATGCGCAGGTGGGAGGCCTGTGGCTGCCGTCAGGACGACTCAGCCGGCTCGTTTCACTCAAGAAGGATTTGAATCATTTCTTGTGAACTTGCAGAGCTCTATTTGCGATGAGGTATATATCGTGTCCCTGTGGATTGTGTTAAGAATCCACAATCTTCACTGTTAACCTTCTTCTGTCTCAAAAACATTGACTATAGTTTTTTGAAAATATGACTGCACATTCTATGCCTGCATTTCGTCGAATAGAATTTCACGCTACAGTTTGCAGAATCTCTATGTGTAGCGTACATGCTTGCACTGATTCAGAAATAGAATCTCCTGTGCAGTTTTAAATAGGGAGAGATTTGAGTTTGAGGTGCGTGTTCTTAATGAATTTCATTTCCTTGGCGTGAATTTCCACCTTTCGGGGCCATTCGGTGTCGTTATGACACCATGTTGTAAAACAGGCAGTCTCTGCAGATGGAAGTGGGAAGGCTTTTGGGTTTGACAAGTGGCAACGAGGGGAGGACGCATCTAACGGGTGAGTGGAGCCTGCAGCTCTTCGTTTTCCAAAGGCATTCTCGTGCCATCACAAACAATTTAGCTTTATTCTCAATTTTCTCTTCGAGTTTCAAGGCGACCTATACCAGTTTTCAAGTTGGATCAACAGGTATGGTATTACGCGGGTTTTGGAAGGAGGGGATCTCTTGGAGAAGGCAGCAGCGAATGTGTCTATAGTGCGGGGTCATTTGTCTGAGGCTAGGGCTAAGGCAGGTACTATTTCCTCTACCTCATCTTCGTCCCATTTGGACTTTGGACTTTGGACTTTGGACTTGACTTGACCATCTTGACTTTAAGCAGCTAAGAGTTTGACAAGAACGTGGCGTAATTAGAACTACCCCCAGAATTGGTCTTAAGAATTAGAGTTATTCTTCTTTCAACATTAAACACATATAAATCTCAGAGACTTCGTACTTTGGATTCACAGGGCTTTTTTCTTTGGCGAAATTTCGCCAGACTGTCAGAAATCTGACCTCTCTGGCTTCATCCCTCCAAAAACTGGCCTATGCAGTGAAGCCAGCAGGGGGGACACAAGTCCAAAAAAAAAGCCCTGCTTTGGAATAATATGAAGTATAAGAACTAATGCTGCTTGTAATTGATGCATATTTGGTTTGCTGCTTTGGCAAGCGAATCTGTTGAAATTCTACACTTGATCATTTGATCAGTCCCTTTTACGGGAGTGACGCATTCTCTGTTGCGTACGAATCCTTCTTCATTTGCTAACAAGTGCATACAAATTTCTACTAGTCTAAGAGTTGGAGCTGTGCTTTAAGTGGCCATTCTTACTGTCCCTACCTTAAGTTAGCTTGTTTCTTGCTTGTAAGCTGACATGTGTTATATCTGGACTCAATTTGGCTAGATCAGTGACTTGCGGTTCAAAATACTCTGATTTCGTTTGGCAGGCCATGAGTTCACGGGGTCGAGGAGTTGACACTGGAGCCTCGTACTTCGCAGGGGCACTCTCGCTTGTGTTTCACCCGTGTAGCCCGATGGTGCCCACCTTCAGATCAGACATCCGCTACTTTGTGGTGTGTCTCCCTATCGTCCGTTCAATTTTATATCATCTCCTACGTCGCTTTGCAGAGTTCTGTCTTTTCCAGTCATTATTCTGCTGCACTGCGCTCCTCTGCACCTGTGCACTGGAAAGTACATACTCAGTACTTGCATCATTGGCCCAGATTCACACAGCTACCTTATACAGGATTGTTGGTGGAATTTTTAGTGACGGTTCTGTTTGGGACCCAAGCTCCTTAGCATCTTGTTGAACTGCCAATGGAAGTTAGTGTACTTTGTTTGTGCGGCAGGTTGAGGGAAGTCGCGGTTGGTTTGGAGGGGGCGCGGATCTTACACCAAGCTGTAACTATTCACATCCATGCACCTCGTTTCTAGAGTCACTGATCTCATGACTGACTCCTTACTTAGAAGTCATTCTTCTGTTAAGGTGGCGAAGTAGTTCCTTGATCTGAGACGTGGTTCTTACAAAATTGTTTATGTCTGCTTACACACTTCTCTCTGCAGCTCTGAAATGGTTTATTCTGAGGTCTCTCTCTTCTTGTGGCAGATCTTTTTGAGCAGGATGCACGAGACTTTCATACATCTTACAAGACCATTTGTGACAAGTATTCTAATACTCTTTATGAAGAAAGCAAGGCAGCGTGTGATAAGTACTTTTATATACCAGCTCGTAAAGAGCACCGTGGAACGGGAGGGATCTTTTTTGATGATTTGGAATCCTTTCAGATTAATAGAGGCGATCAAACGAAGGTACTACCTATATATCAACTCTCTCACCTCTGGTTGCTCAGCACGTAGAAGGATATTGTTGGCATCACTTTAATCAATTTAACCTGCATTTAACATATGTAGGAGTGTGGTTTGGGGAGATTAGTGGAGAGGTCTTTGGGTTCAAGAGCCCAATCCGTTGAGATTGAATCTTCATCCATATGTATGAATTTATTACGCAATTTCAAAGTGGTAGGTTTAGATCAGGTCCGAATAGTTTTAGTATCCTATACCTTACCTTCATGTTTCTCTCATAATCTGTGTACTCCCTGGCGTTTCAGAACGTGGGTGACCCCGAAGAGGCGGACACAGATGCAGTCTTTTCCTTCGTCAGAGATGTTGCCGAAGGTTTCATGCCGAGCTATCTGCCCATCGCTAATTTAAGGCGAGCGCTAGCTTATGGTGAGGCAGAGAGACAATGGCAACTGCTTCGTCGTGGACGGTACTTGGAGTTCAATTTACTGTATGACCGTGGAGTGAGGTTTGGATTAGATGGTGGTCGCATTGAATCCATCATGGTCTCAGGTGAAAATATTTCCACAAAATATCCAAGACTGTTTCCTTGAGCTATTTCAGCATAACATTATTCGGCAATGAGCAAGTCATTTCGGCTCGTAGTTAGTTTTAGTATATTGCAGTTCCTATTCTCTTCATTTTCAGAATGTAAGAAAGTTAGCTTCTCTAACCTTGAACATTTGTTTGTTCAATTTAATAGCCACGTAAATATTTTGTCATTTTCAATTTAGTCTTGGGAACAATCAGCCTAGGTAAATATGGTTACGAGTGATACTGTTTGAAATCTGATGCTCACTATTTCTTTTTTTTGCAGCACCACCTCTTGTAGCTTGGAAATACAACGTTGTTCCTGAGCAAGGGTCTCGCGAAGCAGAACTCCTCAGAGTCCTCCAGACGCCTCAGTCGTGGACGTAGTACTGCTATTTGTATTGCGACGACCAAAAATATATTTGTTGTTTTCGCATATCCCACTGTAAGCTCTTGCAGTGTACTAGATAGTATGGGAATGTTTGGAAAAAAATTAAAAAACTTTGACCATGTGGATTGTAGGATATTAGCATTTAAAGTGAATGAAAACTCTTTTTTCAGCTCATTTTCATTCTACATTAGAAGACTTTGAATCATCTTAATTTGAAATTTTGTAGTACACATCAAAATATTTTTATGGTAGAGAATTGAGTTGCTAGTGAAGGGAGAGAAGCTCACCCAAATATCTTGATTTACATTCTTGAAAAATTGTTACGGAGACTTATGTATAAGATGGAAAGAAAACCTAAATCATGTGTGGACTGAATTGAACTTTTAATCAATAATTATTGGTACTGAAGGCTTTGAGGAAGGTATAAAATTAGACAAGTAATTGAACAGACTTGAAGATATTGCCAGTCAAACATGATACTTTGTGTCTCTGCTGAAGTCGAGTTTTGAAGCTTGTTGTGTTCACTGGACGCTGCTGATGTTGAGGTTGGAGTTGCTGAGTGAAACTAGAATTTTTCTTCTTGCTTGGAGGTTTGGCAATTTGAGGAAGAGAAGGAACTTGGTTGGAGGGAGCTCAAACTGTTATCAATTGAATGTGTTTTTTTACACCAGGGGGATTTGTGTGACCAGGATGCCTGTGTGATCACACTCTTGAAGTCTCCATGGCACATACACTCAATCCCATGTTTATTATTTGTCTTAGGAAGGAACAGCGGATCCATTAGGTGTCAGTTTGGAGAAAACGCTCCGAGTACCAATGCTTCAGGTATGCATAAGATGGCCGCTCTCATGGCCAGAAGTGGTTGCTTTTTGTCTCTGAGAAGAATTGAATGACACGTATGAAGTATTTAACAATTGAATCAAGTGAAGTACAAACAATCGAGCAAGATTGGGAGGAGTATTTTGTTGATCCTTTGCAGTGGTGGGACAACAGATTATACAAGGTTTCACGAGGAATATTGCTAAGGCTAGTATTTAGTTGATGTTATGCTGAATCACCTCTTGTATTGAATCATTGGGAAGTTGAAACATTGTTCCATGAATTTGGCCATGCATTACACTCCTTACTTTCTGGTACAATTGTTGCCCTTCTTGACTATTGATTTTTTTCGAAGCATTTGGTGCTAGAAATGAAGGATCCAATATTTCGAAGAATTGGATCAAATTCTTGGCTTACGATTCTAAGTAATTTAGAAGCATTTGGTGCTAGAAATGAAGGATCCAATATTTCGAAGAATTGGACCAAATTCTTGGCTTACGATTCTAAGTAATATTTTGTGTTGTTGTTTGATTTCTGCCACATTCGATCGATTTTCTGCGAGGACTGGACCACGACATAACTACTGACATTTTAAACAGTTTCACGTAGGAGATTCTTGCAATTGTTGACGACGGGGGCTACATGGACGTGATGGGTTTGCTCACATTTGTGTAGGATCAACTGCAAAAGCTTCTGCCTGTGAACATTTGGTCAAATCTCTATGGCGAAATTCACATGACATACTTGTAGTTGGATTCATGGGTCTGAAGGCCAGAGATTACAGCTGAATGTGCACCCCAATCTTCTTGTCATGGTAGTCCGTAGAATCTAAGCGATTCTATGTTTTGTGGAGGGGCTTAGGCGAACATTTATGACTTCATGTGCAAACTGTACATGTAAATGTCATAGATAGTGATGATATAGTTCTGCAACGTGCAATATGTATACATATTCTACAAGAAAATAAAGGAATTCATCAATTCATCCGACATATTGGACCAATACACATGTCTATGCAGAACATTAGTGTGTTGTAATGTGCCATGTCATTAGTACATGTTAGCAAACCTTTGCCAAATTGGCATGTATAATCAACATGCATTGAAGATTGGGGGTGCAGGGTGACCATATCAACACATTGTATACAACACATTTCTATGGAATATTGACCGGTACAACGCAACCGAATCAACTCAGCCACACCGCATCAATGGCATCAACACATTGTATACAACACATTTCTATGGAATATTGACCGGTACAATGCAATCGAATCAAGTAAACCAAACAATACTTTCAAGTTCAAAATTTGTTGTTTCAATCACTACATTTCTACTAGTGATGATATTTGAAGGATGAATTGTCAGCCACATTGCATCAATGGCACTCTGCAAACTCTTTAGTTCCGGAGGGCCCATATTCCACTTCTTGGTGTAGGTCCTCGTGGAAGCCCAAGGTGAAGAATTTATGGCAATTGCCGCATTGTTACTGTGGTTGGGCCTAATTTCCATTGTCATAATACTTGAATGTATTCTCAACGGACTCAAAATTGTAGTGGTAGCAATGTGTACAATGTGATGCTATCATACATAATGCAAGGTAGTCTTTAGGAATGCAAGAACATGTAGCATAGTAAGTTGGAGCAAATGAACAAAAGAGCAAAAGAGGTACGGTGAAGAATTGCTTGGAGCTCTAAAGGTCCTCTTATTTAAATTTGGGAGGGGTAGGGGAGAAGGGACCACTAAACTAGCAGTTAAATGTTACTTCACATAATTTTTATTAGCAACCAATATCCTTAAAGAGTAGCCATAACTAGTTTCATGTACTGTGGGCTATACCAAAAGCAATCTCCATTGGAGTGAGGAAGCTATTTACACCCATGAACATAGATGAGGTATGCAAAATGTAGATGATAATTCATTTATTCAAGTAGATACATTCATTCAAATATGGAGATATTGTTTGAAGAATTTGTAGCAATGTAGCAATGCCATCAATTGATGGAGGATATATACTATCAAATATTGTGTTAGAAGTTGTTTGTTTGGTTATTGAGTGAGTATTCTCTCAAAAATTTCCTTGATCTTACTCATTTCTACATATAATGCTCATATACTTTGAATATGGTAGATGCCAAATCTTTGAAAAAATTTCTTCAAAAAGAAATTTATATGGGTGCCTACAGTGAGTTTGCGTACTCCTCTCCTCTCCTTGTATGACCTTCACTCTGTTTTTGGACCAAAATCCTAAATTTTGACTTGAACATGCCTTCTCTTCTAATTGCCACAAAACCCACATTATTCCTTCATCCAAACTGCAGACAGTTCTTGCTGAATTGCAATTGTGTGTGCTCATACCTTAACGTTGAACAAGGTGTGCGCCTGGAACTCCGAAAAGGCTGTACAAGAAATTTATTCCATCCTCAACGATGTACGAGTCTCCACAATTGAAACCAACAAGCTACACAAATCTTCAAAGGTATACAAGTCTCCTAATTCTCTACTGGCACCCACAATCAGTGTTGCTGGCATCTGCATTCTCTCTGTTATACCTCCAATCAACAAACCAAATCGTCGTTGCAATGACCACAGACTACGTTACAATTCAGACAGACAGGGCAACAATCCACCTTGAAGAGGACGACATTATCAATCTTTGACGACGTGAAGGGCGAGCCTGAATCCAGGATGGATGCCTGTTTTCTCTCTACGCAGCTGCTGCCGGTTGCAGCAACTGCAAGTTGTTCCTCGCCATCGTCACCCCAATGCAAGCGTCCACAAAATCAGGATCCGCAAAATCCTCGGAGAAGATCTGCAGCCGATCCCCCAGCCCTTGCTTGAACACCTCCGCCAGAAACAGACGAGAATAGGCTCGAATCCGGTTGGTGACGGGGCGCACGCACAACACGGGCCCCGAGACCTGTGGGGTGTCCGTGTTCTCCACCCGGTAGAAGTACGTCCTCTGATCGTTCGGCGGCTGCTTCTGCAAGTTGGTGATGTTGCCGGAAAATTTCGTCAGCGGAAGGTCCGTGTCGATCCAGTTATCCTTCAGGAAGCCGGAGCTCCACAAGGGGGAGCCCGGGGACGGCGCCGGCGCTTGCCTGCAGTCCAATTGCACACATTTGAGCCAGAAGCGAAAATCCTTGGCGATTTTAATCGGAGAAGCAAATTGCGAGGACGATGAGCAATGGTATCCAACCCATTCATTTGATCCCAAATGAGATTATCACAATTATCCTAAGTAAGCTAAGAACACCCTTTAGCTGTTATTCACATTTATTGTAGCAGGATCGAAGCAGGTAGAAGCAGCGTTGCTAAATTTAGCCACATTTGTGAACCCTGAAATTTCATCCACTATGAGCCATTAATGTACGTCAGTAAGTAAGTTGGTGTGCACAGAATTATTGAAAAATAGGACAACATGGCTGTCATGAACTTTGGATGCTTGCTTGCTTGCCTAGGCTTCCAAATGCAGAAGACGCGCTTGGGGAGCAGCTCGATCAAGGGTCGGTTGAAGAAGCTTGCGTCCTGCGGGATCAAGTACTCCCCGAGCTGCTCGATGAGCCACGCATCGAACGCGGGCGGGTCTTGGTAACTGTACTCGGTGCGAATCTCCAGGATGACGAACTCGCTCTTGGTCTCCGCTAAGAATCGCTTGAGGTCGTTAATGACGACGTCCACGAGGTAGGACTTGAGGATGCCGTGGCAAACTTTGCGGTCTTGTTGGATCCGCACGTCGAGCACGCGGACGCCGATGCAAAGCTGGTTGTAGATGGAGAGCTTCTGGCATTGCGCGAAGGGGCGCGAGATTCCGGGTATGCCGATCTTGTTGGTGGCGGAGTCGTGGGTGCCCGGCCAGACGACGTCGCGCACCTTAAGACTTTGGAGAGGCAGGGAGGACATCCATTCTTTACGGTTGGGGTGGTGGAAATCGCTCCCCGGAAAGGTCACTTCGCTCCCCGGAAAATCCACTTCCACCTTCTCCTTCAGCTGCCGCTTCTCGTCTTGCACCAGCTTCTCCTTCGACACTTGCGCCCCCATTGAAATAATTTGCCACCTGCCATTCGGAAACACCACCCCATTGTTACGAAAACGGTCAACTACACCAGATTCGAGGTTCTGGACTCCGATTTCGCTTACTGGTTTTGCGTTTTGCTCTGTTCAAAAAAATGATGGAAAAAAGGTTGAAATGGACGCTTGGCTGAAGAGAAAGAACGTGCTCGAACGACGTTCTTTGTACCTATGACACCAGGTGCCCAATTTGGCAACTCAACGCATTGCGACAGCTGAATCTTTCGAGACGTTTTCGTGCGAAATTCGAGCCACGCCGCTCAAAATTGGGTGGGAGTAGCAGGGGTGGACATTTCGGCAGAAAAAGACACTCACCAGAGTCCTTCGTCTACTCCAAAGCTGCCAAAAATCGAAGTTCTCCGCCGTCGCCCACTTTAGTCCTGCAGTTAGCTTAGCTCTTTACGGCGCCTTTCGAAATGCTGCGACGTATGTAGACGAAAGTGGCAATAGCCAGCCTCTGGGAAAGACTCCGTCAAGCTCTGGTCACCGAATCCCCCAAAACCGTTTCCTGGAGAGAACAGTGAAGCCGGCCAACCCCGTCCCCACCAGCGCCTCAAATCTCCCGCAACAACTAAGCACGAGCTCGATATTCAGCCCTAAACCATCCAGATTACACTTGTCAAGGATTAACCTTAACCTCGACACCGAAAGGATTCCACAGCGCTCGAAAATAGGATCTGCATACATATCCGAATAGTACTGTACTAAAGGATTCCTCAGCCTACCGAAATGGACCAGTTTCCTCGTGATCATTTCTCTGCGCGCTTCAGTTCTGCCCAAATTATTACTCCGTACTAAATACTCGTCCACCTCATTCCAGCGCATGCCCCACAGGCTGTTCTGGTGTCAATAATACAGGGCTGATGCAGGCCGACAACCGGGTAAAGCTCTAATTACCAGTAACTAATCTTGTATCCTTCTGAGGGGGGTGCCAAGTGCCCGTTGGGACTCAGGAACCAAGTTCCGCGTGGCATACATTCCCACTCTTCGGATTTGGGTGTCAGGGTGAGAGAACGGCACCGTTATGGGAATCTATTCTGAGTTTGCAACTATGGGAAATTGGGAATCCACGTGGACGTTTAGGAATCACCTACTATAATCCTGTTTGGCACCCTCATATTTGTTCTCTTTCAGTTTCACTATCCATCCCTTTCTTACTGTGGGATAACTTTAGGGTAGAGTTCAATGACAGGAATTCAGCAGCGAGAGAGAGAACACTGAGACTCTCGTGGATTCGAGGGTTTTGTTACGTGAAGAATTAGCAAGTGCAGTGGGTGGTGGAGAAGCTAGTAGTGCGACAATGAGGGCTGGAATTGCAGCAGGCAGAGCTCTTGTGAGCTCCCTGCGTCGCATGGCACACAAACCCCAATTGCTCAACACGCCCTTTTCCTCGTCAAATTTGCTTCCCAAGTCATCGTCGTCGATTGCGCCCGTGCTTTGGAAAGAGTATCATGAAATGGAATTTGGGTTGTCGTCGTCGTCACTTTGGTCTCAGAGCTGTGCCGTCCCATTTGCAATGTCCGACGTTGCGATGGATGGATATCGACGATTGCGCTTCGGCTTCTCTGTGAGCGGCCTCGAGGGAGCCTCAATGGACTGTTTCAGGCCCAAAGCGCAAAATCTTGTAATTCCTGCACTCAATTCTTTTTTTTTTTACTTGTTTATCTTTTTTAAATTCTTTTTCTCTACAGACGAAACTCAATTCTTTCGCTACACACGTTTGCGATGCATGGGAAGCATTTTTAGGGTTTTAGGGCTTCAGATGAGGGGATGATTGATGAGATGTTGCGGAATCAAAACTAGGTGGGGCATGTGTTGGATATGCAATGCTTTTGACGGAATGAGTACATTGTAATTTGATTCGGCCTTTTGTGAGACTGTGAGCCTCCTTTCGGGTTGAGATTTGGAAGTCTGAGACGCATTGCTTGGTAGAGCTTATTGTGTAGTAACAGCAAAAATAATTGATTTCCGTAGGGTGTTGCATATTGCAGAATGCTTTTAAAACATCCCTTTTTCTCTGTTGCTTTTAGGTCTTTCTTCAAGGTCTCGCAACACAGACTGCGACGAAGACGTTGCCAACACGATCATCAGTAGACTCCAAAGCTTCATCGGAAACGACTGCGTCATCGGCAAACAGACCATTAGCATCGTCACCACCACCTCCAACTGGCGTGGTATGAATGATTAATCCATTGATTTATTGCAACCTATATTTCTAGAGTTTAGGTGCCATTTATGAAAACTTTCAAGCTGGTGTGAGTCTCGAGATACAATGCAGTTGTCTGTGGATTGGTAGCATTGTCTCAAGCTTTCCCCCCCTTAATTTTGCACCCTCTTGACTCCCTTTGTTTTCTCTCCTTCACAGGCCGCCTGTTGAACGTATGATTATTTGGAACAGTTACATCAGAGTATGGGATTACCATTAGAACTGACATTTTCCCGTCACTTTGATCTGAAATGTAGGATAATCATATCCTCGGCTTTGTGCGATAAAGTGAATTTCACTGGTGGCGTGCAGGGCAACTCATTAGAGGAACCAAAGACGGAGAAGTCAGGAATAGTGAAGCAAATGCTGTTGGATTTTGGGGCTGTTCCTTTCCCTGCACTAGTTCTAGGGATTGCAGGACTTATTCCGTTTGTTGCATTAGCTCCCCCACTTGCACAAATGCTCCCACTACCGGTATGCTATGAAGACATTTTGATGAAGTTAGAGGGAGGAAGTATAAATCTGTTGTTCGTTAGAAGAAATGTGATCTGTTGTTAATATGTTGGCAAGCTTTCTTTAGAAATAACATGCAACAGACTAATGCGGAGACGAATCCATGCAGAACATTGTGGCGGCTGCACATATTGATGCACAAGCAGCTTATGGTGCATCTATTGTTTCATTTCTTGGTGCGATCCATTGGGGTTTGGCCATGGCAGACTATGCAGGTTAGTTTTCACAGCTCAGAGTATCTCAATGGTTATCCACATCTTCTTGGTATAAGATTTCTTTTGCAGATTGCACATGACTAAAAATATTTGTTTTCATTCCTTCTCTGTTGGTTGCAGCTCCAGGTAAAGGTGGAGTTGCTAACATGACGTTAATGACATCAAGGTGAGTTTAGGTTTGATGTCGGTTTCCAAATCCAAGTAGTCTCAATCTACTAGCTTTGCCTACTTCAACAGCTTTGACGTAGAATTAGCAATTTAGCATTTTGGGATAAAGTATCTTTAATGACCTTGAGTGATTTATCTTGCTTGTCTTGAAATCTTGCATCTATGGGTTCAAGTATCCTTGCAGTGTTGTTCATGGAAATACTCGTCTTCGTGAGCTATGGTGACTTGACAGGGCTTCTCAGTGTAGGCATGTATCTGTAATCTTTTCTCAGGATAATGGTTCCAGCTAATGAATTTCATTATCTCTGATTTGGATTTGCATTCGATTCTTAATCTTCTTATATTAACCTGAAATGTTGTTTTCGAAGCAGATATGTTTGGAGCGTGATCCCCTCTCTAATGGCATGGACAGCTCTGCTTCTGCCTCCCACCACCAAATTTGCTCTTCTCATTTTCTCCCTTTGGATGGTAAGTTTCACCGTTATGATCACTGCCAGATTCTAAATTTAAAATCCTACTACTGTTATGTTGACGACTCACGCAAACCAGAGCTAGAAATGTTGATTACTGTAGCAGAGCTCTTACCGAAACGATGTCCTCTATCACGACTGCTGCGAGCTTTATTCCGAACTTGAGACTGACGACGTCCATTTGATTCTTTTTCTGCCAAGGTGCTTGGCGTGGATCTAGTCTTCGCAAGATTGAAGTTGGTGCCATATTGGTATTCCTCGCACTCAATCTTCCCTTACAACGACATCCTAAGATGAAGATCCTGAACCTATGCACATCTTTATGTCTCCAAGCAGTGAAAGATTTGGCATTGTTTAAGTGTTTACCATTTCTCACTTGGCAAACCATTGACAAGGTCGAAATAACTTTCTTACAGGTTTTTGTCTCTGAGGTGGCCCCTGACATTCGTTGCCACTGTGAGCATGGTACCTTCAATGTTGGCCGCAGCGACCTGGACTTATGCCTAGGCAGCATTTACATGTAGTTACTGATGGTTTATAACTTCTGTAGTTAGAAATTCAGTGACCAGATGATCCAATTTGCAGGTAATGAACTTAAGCGGAACTGCAGATCTGTTATGAAAGTTCCTTTTCTATGTAAAGATTGGAATCCGTTGCTAATGAAAATTGTCTTACTACGAGGTCACTGGGATTATTCAAATAGAAACTGCTGCCTTTTGTTTCCAGCCAATCATTGTCTTTATTTTTAGTCATTTGAAATCGTGGCTCTACAGTGGATCGGAACGCTGAATCCCGTATTTTCATTCTCAATGATCAATTTATCGAACGCTCACTGTTCACCGTTCCACTGCGGGTTCTAAATTTACTTGTCGAATGCCAATGCTTTTCTCAAAAGTGAGAATAACGTGCCAAGCTACAGTACTTTCCTACGGAGTTGGCATCTTTTTCGGAAGGTAATAGTGTAGTAGACTTTTATGCAACCTCTTCCAGGTCAGATACTTCGTGATTTAAATGGTTTTCAGATCTCTTTGAGCCTCTCGCTACATCTTCACCACAATAGTTTTTTTTGTTAAGACTCTTGCAGATTATTCGTTGAAGTTTCTGCCAAAGTGAACTTTGCTTTATATTTTTCTCTGGAATGGCACTCGCATTAACAGGACTGAGGTCATCTCCAACCTGTAGCAATAGGCAACCTGCATTACCTGCAGTAAATGATTGTTGAGCTCCGCACTCGAACGTTCATATGGCATGAAGGATGTGAAGTCTCGACAAGCACCTAAGAAAATAACAGGAGCTCCACCAAAGATGGTACTACCCAAAGTGACTTCGTCCGACCGTGTTGTGCCGGATTCTTCTGCGTCAAGCTCCGTGGGTACCGCTCAGGTGCGTTGAAGCCTATTGTATGCTACTTGGAATTCCCATATCTGTGCGTAGAAGGATAATTACGTTAACGTTGGCCTCAGACAAGACTTGGACTTCCAAGCTTCAGATACCATTTGCACAGCATATTTGCATTGCGGTTCGTCTCATATCAGGTTTTCAATGTCGTCCGCAGATAACACTGCAAGATTTTGGGGCGCAAAAAACTCAAACTCCTGCAAAGAGTGTCCCTCCTACCAATCCACAACCAAGGTTGACTGCATCAAGCACATTGGCTGCTCTTCAGGTACTAACCTACCGATTTTCCACCTCAACTGGAAGAACATTCATTGAGAGGATTAGCAACGTGTCGCTTCTCAGAGTTATTTCTGGATATTTAACATATGAGTTCTAAGTTTCTATATTATTCACCGCACTAGAAACCAGAAAGAGTCAAAAGTAGGAGCTCGTTCAATCATCCGCCACCGCGTAGACTACCTCCGTTTACGCACCCAATTCCGCTCTCAACTGAACCTGAAAGACGGCTCGCATGGCCACATATAATCAGCACTACACAAGGCCATCAGACACACCTTGACCAAGAAAGACCTTCATTGTACCAGCATGGACAAGGTCTGCAAAAGAGAGAAGATGCCGACTTTCGAGGCTACGGATACTCCGCAGAGGCCGACATCCCAACTCCTATTCAGCAAAGACAGAAATATTCTGATCAGCCAGCTCAAGGGTCATCTACAAGTGTTTCAGAATCTAAATCTAGTGGCCCAAGTAAGTGGATGACTGGCTTAAAGGTGAGTCTTGCTGTGGCCGGTGCCTTGACAGGTGTGAGCCCCATTGTAGAAGCGTGCAAAGGAATCAGAAACTTGCAGAAGGGCAGAGCAGACGGCTCCAAGATGAAAACCGTCAAGGACGCTTCCGAGGATACCAGGGAGTACTACGACGGTTACGGAGACCCTCAAGCATGGAACGGGCCTGGCCACATGGTAGAGGATTACGCAAGTCATAGGTATGAAAGTTCTAACTATCCTGATGAATGTGAAGAATTTTATGATCAAATTGCACATGGAAGAAATTATTGAGAAGAATATTCTCACAGTGAAAATCCCACAAGCCACTGTAACAAGGAGCATACTGTTCATTGCAGGGATCAAGTATATTCCATGGAAGTTCACGATTACCATCAACAAGTTCAAGGGAACAACCAAAACT
Source organism: Rhytidiadelphus loreus (assembly GCA_947034895.1). Taxonomy (NCBI): domain Eukaryota; kingdom Viridiplantae; phylum Streptophyta; class Bryopsida; order Hypnales; family Hylocomiaceae; genus Rhytidiadelphus; species Rhytidiadelphus loreus. The sequence continues at coordinate 1,963,512 of OX344762.1, forward strand.
CTGCAGAACAGTTTGCATACTCTGGTTATACATCTAAGGAGGTCCTGCGTCGTCATTAATCTAGGAAACATTTATGAGGAAGAGACTTCACTACGGCTGGAAATAATAGGCAAAGGGCATTAGGATCATGCTAGTGAGCAGAACCGAAGTGCTGAAGTTGACGTACTATAATTCAAATAGGGCTGATATTTGTACAATTGAATCTTCAATAGACAATCCAAACTGGATTCCATTCGACAGAAAACATCTGGTTGTCCTTGGATACCAGCGTCGCTTCACCTCAATTTGTGATCAAATTTGAAAAAGAAGGATATATTAAATTTCAAATTCAAGGCGAAATCTACCTCAATTATTCGAATGAGTAGGTAAACTTCTATGATATAAAAAGTACGGCACCAATTCATAAAAGTGGCGGAAGATATATAACAGAATATGCTGTGAACCGTTGTGACCTCTTACATTACTTCTGTTTTGATTTCAAGGACTCTACAACAAACAATTTAGTTTATTGCTATTACCCTCAAGTACATAAGATGATCCTGTTGAGGAAAAGCGCGTTTATAAATTTCAGACAGAAGGGAAACTAGAGAGTGAAAGTGAAAGCAGTTTCCTGAAGGGCCCGTGCCTAAGCTTTTGTAGTCTTTAGGCCCATGCTTAGCCTGCAGTACATGCGCACAATTTTCAGGACAGAATCGAAGCAGCAAGGTTATACTTTATAGAAAACGAAGTCAGGATTTTAGAAATCTAAAAGTCAGTTGTTCATTTCTAAACAATAAAATCTACATCTTTTTTAACAAGACTAGCTGCAGACCTCTTAGCACCTAAAATTGACCGTCTCAGTCTGCGCCCCTCAATTTTCATTCTGAAGAACATAAAGCAAGAACAGCAAGAGTGCAATCAGATAAATGACTTCCACAACATCATATCCATATCTTCACTGCACTCTCCTTATAAGTCATCCCGTACAGCGCATGCATTCAAACATTAAATTTTAAAGGGAATTGGAAGGCGAGAGACTCACCGAGCGCTACCCCATCGCTGCAAACCGTAGAGCTCAACATCTTCATTGAAGAAATGAGCGCCAGAGAAATTAATTTTGTGGCACGCATGACATATGCATGGTTGCCTTGCCCCTTCACCACCGAGCATGAATCGATCCTGTGCACTCTACCCATCCTCCAAAACCAGTAACAGAGCCGATGCTACGATCACAACGCGGGGCGAGCTGAAATGCACACATTCCAATAGCATTAAGTTAAACGATACTAAAACCGCCAGGACCTGATCCGGTCTCCAACACTGACCTGTGTTACCAATAGCAACTATCTCATTCATTACAATTGGTTAGACTTCAATTAGCAAGTTGGGTGTAAGCATGATTTGGCTGAATGTCTCTGGCCATCTTTGAATGGAAGTGGGATAGTCCACAGTCCCTTCAATGGTGGTCTAAAACCTGCCACTTTGAATGCTTGCATAAAGAACCTCAAACATAATGATAAGAATTAATTAATCTGAACGGATTAGGGTCCTGTATCCGAAGATCTCTCCACAACTCAATACCGGTAAATCACACTCCTATATGTGGAAATGCTTATAGTGACGCAAATAGTATCCTCGACATGACGCCAACGCAATTCTAATGAAATCGAGACCCTGTAACCCTAAAACCCAGGTTCACAACGCCGTCTTCCAGCAACCCCAGAATACGACACTGCGCAATTCGCCATGACAAGAGGTGTGAGAGATCGGTATACCGGTACGTTTCCCAGGAATCACATTCCTACGTACGTTGAAATGAGTAGAGTGACGCAAATATTATCCTCGACATGACGCCAACGCAATTCTCATGAAATAAAGACCCCTCAACCCTAAAACCCAAGTTCACAACCCCATCTTCCAGGAACCCCAGACTACGACACTCCGCAATTCGTCATGACAAGAGGTGTTTGAGATTGAATACTCACCAAATCTGGTAACGCCTCAAGAAGGAAGAAGCAACGATGGCGCCCAAGAAGCTCGCCACTCGCTTGCGCACCTATGCACTACTACTGCGTCACCACGCGCGCAGCGAGCTCTTGACGACGGTGGGTCTCCAAAAGCGCCCGCTCGTCCGCCACTCGGGGCACGGCAGGACTAATCCCCCCGGGATTCAAAGGAAACAACACCTTGTAATAGCCGTGCATAATAGCGTCCAAGTCACAAGTCGATGCAACGCCCGGAATCTGGTACACATCGCGCATGTACTCATTCAAATTCGCATACTCTGCGAGCTTCTGCTTGGAGCACTTGAACAGCATGTGGTAGACGGGGTCGAACCGAAACAGCGTGGTGAAGAGACGGACATCCGCGAGCGTGAGCACCTCCCCACAAAGGTAGCGCGACGTCGCCAGATGCGCGTCCACCGTGTCCAAGGCCGCGAACACGCGCTCCACGGCGCGGTCATACGCTTCCTGCGACTGCGCGAACCCGCATCGGTACACGCCGTTGTTGATGTCGCTGTAAATGAGCTCATTCCATTTCGCCATCTCGGGCTCCAGATGCTGCGGGGCGAGATTTAGCTCCGGATTGGCAGCCAAGTGGTTGAAATCCGAGTTCAGAATGTCGATGATGTCCGCGCTCTCGTTGTTGACGACGCGATTCTGGGTAGAGTCCCACAACAAGGGCACCGTGGAGCGGCCGTTGTAGCCTCCGGGTTGAGCCTTGTACACGTCCGTCACGCGCTTGAACCCATTCGCTCTGTCTACTGTGGGTGCTAGGCGCGCGCCGCTTTGTTGCTGTAGGCGCTCGGGTGTAAATTCCCACAGACCCGTGGCGCCAGGGACCGCGACGGAGACGGGGACGGCGTCGTGCAAGCCCTTGAGGCTGTGCACAATCGCGGTGCGGTGCGCCCAAGGGCAGGCTAACGCGACGTAGAGGTGGAATTGGCCCGGCTGGGGAGACGACAAGGGACGGTTGCGGAACTGGCTGGTGGGGCGGCTGTAATCCTTCGCATCGGTGGGAGGCGCGAGCTGCGCCATCATGGTGAGCCACCCGGTGGTCCAAACCTCCTTCACCACGCTCACCAGCGCCCCGGGAGGCAAACTCCGACCCCAAACCTTCTGCCCCACTGACTTCACAAAATCCGCAGGGGAGCTCCAACTGCTGGAAGTGCTGCTCCCGTCGTCGTCCATGGCGCAAGAAGGTGGAGTTCGAAGTCGACGCTGCAGGGGCTTGGTGATGTAGCTTCGTGATGAGCGCGGTGAGGGCAGGAAGGGAGTGGAGAGGGAGGGCGCAACGGTTACGAGAGACAACGAAACCATCGGAGCAAACCCTAATTGCAACGAAAACTCTTGAAAATTCAATGCGCAGAGAGCGAAATTGAATCCCGAATTGTATTCTGATGATGAACATGCGCATGTGCGGAAGTGTTTCACTGCGAATGTTTTACTGTATCTGCTTGTCAGTAACACAGACGCTTGTAACAATCTGTTACGATGCGCGACTTGCCAAGTGTTCCAGTTCCAGCGTTGGATGTCAATGTGTCCCGCTTTCGTGCAGATAAATGCGTGGGTATTTGCATTCTCCTAACGTACTAATGGTCCATGCTTCTAAACCGACCAATTCGATTGATCCTATTATGAAAATAGAGGAATTCACATCGAGCCTAATTCTATATCACCAGAATCAGTGAAGAACATTACACCCATTGTATGACTTACGCGAAAACCCGAGGCCCAATTCGGCTTCTTGCTTCATCAGGAGTTGTGATATAAAGCAATTCAAAATGAAATTTTAGCTAATCACACAATCAGCACAATCAGCACGCCACATCTAAGGAATGAATAACCAAAGATGACAGTGCCGGGTTCCGCCATATCCGCCTTGCGACAGGGACAACAATAGCCTTATCTTGACCCGCGTTGTAGGTGCTTTGTAAATCCACGGTTCACGTACGAGTAAGCTTATCGATCGTACGAAGGAGACATGATTCGGGTGGATGCCGGTGGGGCTCACATTCTTTAGGAGATATATTTTATGCCACCAGAACCTTCTTTATGAGGCACGGGTACGTCAGTCAAATTGGCCCTCTGAAAATTGGAAGCCACAATTCGGACAAGTCACACCAGCTTCTTGTTCTTCATCGTCGTCATCATTTTCAGAATTCTGATCATCTGTAGGTGCAAGGTGCTTTAGTGGGCTGCAAGGCTCCTCATCTTTCCCAATTGGTATAATACCGAGAGGATCCGGTGGCGACACTTGAGTTACATAGTCTTCACGATTCAACGGGAACAATAGTTCAATTCAGCTGATGGGAGGTTTCATTTAGGTTCAGCTTGACTGACGTGGACATTGTGTTTTGAGTGTTTGCACTTACTCTCTTTGGATTCTCTAGGTCGGGCGCTGGCACTTCGTCTGTGCAGTTGTTGGTAGTGAGAGTTTCTTCTGCAAAGCACGTTTCGTTCGGGTTTGGTGTCGCTTCGCATTGTGTTCTGGGATTCGCATTCTTTAGGATGGCACTCGCGACACAAGCGCTCTCCTGTCCACAGCAGTATTTGGGAGCTCTTGTTTCGACGTGCTCCACGTCTACCCCGGCGTGCCAGGACCGGATAGCTTCCGCCCCGGGGCTTCGTTGGGGACGGCAGAGCTTCTCTTGTCAAGTGGGGAAGGCAAATGTGAGTGAGGATGCTGGAAGGGGAACTTCCAAGTGGAGAGCGGCTGCGTATGCGTCGGCTGATTTTCAGAGCACGTTCACCGCGAAGGAACTGGAACGTGATGCTGCCAAAGAAGCTCTTCTGCTTGCGGTCAGATTCTCGCATTACCCCTTCCCAGCGACTTTTCGTTATCGCAGCGCAGGGGTTGTTTAGATTTTTCAACATGGAGGAGCCTATCTCGATCCTTAAGTAGCAATGCAGTTTAAGAGTTTTGGTGTACATGTATTGGCTTCACTCCGTCAACACACGTTGTTCTTAGCAAGCCAAATTATCCACTTTTTTCAAGGCCTGTGGAGCTTAGGAATCTTGCAATGCAGTTGTGAATGCAAGAAGGGTTAGAATCTTCGCTATGGGTGTCTTCTGCTGGAAGTATAGAATGAAAAAACAAGAATCCCCACCTGCTTCATGGAATTGTGCATTGCAAGTTCGAGATTATGCGTGGAGATTTCAAGACCTGTCTCAAAACGTTTCTTCGTTATCTTTTTTCTGGTTTCGGGATTCTTTCCTATTTCGAAATGTGAGTATGAGTAGGGTTAGGGTTTGGGGCTGACAGATCGCAGATGCGGGAGGTGTGGAAGCTTTGACATCTGGGAGGGACGACGCTGCTGCACGTATTAACGTTAGTGAAAAACTCTTGGTGCTAGAGCGTCTGAATCCTACACCGCGGCCGACCACGTAATCACTATGCCCTCACATTAGCTCTTAGCTTCATTTGAAAAATGGCGTTCTGTTTTGATTACTATTTCATGAGCTATGGATTTCATGAACAGAATTTGGTAGGTCAAGCTACAGTGCATGACACTGCTAGAATAATTATCCAGTTGAGAACATGCTCAGGAATGACATCCTAATACTCCTTGCTTATTCTTTTCTGCTTGTTGTAATCAGGTTATCAGGTAGGCAAGTTGTTACAATTTAGTGCAGTTTAGGGCACCATTTCAAGTTTCCTGGGGAATTTGTACATTTTGTGGATTCCTGTTGTTCACTATCACAGAATGCAGCAAACTTTTCTACCGGTTGTTGGGTCTGATTACCTACAAACGTGCATCCTCTAAACTTTCACAATTTTTTGTGTGTTGGAATAGGTCGCCGTTGCTAGAAGGATTGTGGGAGTTTAAGTGGGCAGCAGCCCGTAGCCCCGGCACCACTGCAGCGCGAACACTTATCAAGTAATTATCACTTCTTGTGAATGCAACAGAAGCATTCAAGGGGCATGCTTACAACTTTGCCATGAAGTTTGAATGGAAAAGTTTTTGTTATTCATGTGCCACACTGTGATGACTAGATGGAATTTTTTATATGATTCTGCAGGCGATTCCCAGCAACACTAGCATCCTTGAGCTCTCTCAACATCCTCATTCTGGATGGCTTAACCAAGGCCACAGCAACTTTGAAGCTGCTTGGCAGCGTAAGCCGGAAGTCCTTTCTATCACACTTTTCCACTTACTGTTTAAGTTGATGACCAATTTAAGTGAATCTTAAGTTCTGCACTAGTCTTGTGACCATATTCTCAAATTATAGAGATTGGATGCCCAGTTGATATAGCCTTTCAACTCATGTGCTTGATTTGGACATCGCAGGTCGAGAGCACCTTCGTGCTATCAACGAAGCTCACAGCTGAGGGTCCAACACGCTTGAAGGAGGAATATGTGGAGGGCATCGTTTCTTCTCCTAACGTTTCCGAAGTCCCATCGCAGTTGAAGAGCGTTTATGACCAAATAGTAGCGGCTGCTGAGCGCCTCCCCGCTGCTGTGAAAGATGCTGTCAGCAATGGCATCAAAGTTCCTTTGAGTACACTCCTGACCCTGTTCTCTTCCTTAGTATATCATCACTCTTAGAATGCCATGAACGGCCGACGTTCTATTATCTGAAGGAAACTCTTCTTGTAGCAGTTGCATGCAATTACCTTTCCTAACAAGCCTGTTCTGTGTTGTGTGGGTGGATTTAGCGGGTTCATACGAGCGGCAGATTCTCATATCTTACTTGGATGAAGAAATCTTGGTGCGTACTAGTCTCTCTACCCACCAATTTTGTGGTCTTCCCTGAGTTTTTTCAGTCCACTAGGATTGTGTCTTCTTGACTATGCAGATTGAAGATGTGCATCGATCTTAGATCAGAATGCTTTTTTTAATAATGCTTCTTACTGGTGTTTCTATAATCTGAAATGGAGATGTACAACTTGCTCAGGTTGCACGAGACGAGTCAGGGGTACCTGACATACTCTACAAGATTCGAGCAGCTGTCCCCGTTGTTGAAACCGTGACTGTGGTTCCAGAGTATCTCAGCTAAGCGGCATCGAACGATTGCCATTCTTCCTCTGTGATTTGCACCTGTAGATGCTTACAAACCGTCTCTTTGATAAGAATCGCAGAAGCTGTTACAATATGTACTCGGTTCATGTATTTGGACCTTTTTTTTGGTAGATTACAGAGAGTCTGTGCAAGGGGCAGGCATCTTCATTGCTTTCAGTTGGATGTCGTATCTGGACATTCAACCTTTAGAATATTGTGACAAAACGGCACCATCGAGTACTTCATTTATATGTCTACAATATCAAGGCCTCAGATTGGAGTCTTGTAAATAATCTTCAGCAATGAAAGCGACTGGTAATATAATACGTCACCCAAATCTGTGTTTCATCTCGGAAACTGCGTCAGCAACTGTCATAATGTGACTAGTTTCTGGTTATTGTTGAGATTATGTCTTTGAAACTCCGTATATTTGTTACTTGCTGTGGGCTACTACTGTGCGTATTGTTACAAGGCTCCTTTGAGAAATCTTTAGGATTTAGCCATTTTGCAATGGCCCCCTGGTGCTATTCGGAATCAGTACGAAATTGGGAATATGAGGCAGGTGAACTGCAAAACCTCAGTCTGCACTACATTTGCTAAATACAGTTTTCACATCGAAGTCACTTGTGCAGTTTAACCCATTAAGGACCGGGGGTGAACTGACCCCCTCATTGCGCAGGGAGAATTGACCCCCTCATTGCCCCAGTCAACTTTGGTTTGAAAAAAAAAGTCCCCTATGTTGTGCCAATTTTTTGGTAATTCTTGCATCTCCACAGAGTAATTTGGGGCCTCTGATTGCAAATCTGAATTCAGAATTTCAAAAAAAAATTAAGCCTTGCAAATAAAAAATTCGAGGGTTTGCCCTGGAGGGGCAATGAGGGGGTCAATTCACCCTAGCCCTCATTGCCCTGTTTTACACCTGGGGAAAACACTATGGAATTTTTTATTTGCAATCAAATGATAAAATTTGCAAATTCTAAATTCAGATTTGCAATCAATGGCCCCTAATAAACAGTCATTTGAAGAAACCCATCTCTTCCAAATGGATCGGGCATCTCCCCAGTTCCTTCTCACCTCACTGGAAGGAGCTTTAGCACAAGTCTAAGCCCATGAAAGACGCCACCTTTATGTGGTCAGTTTGGCACAATGCAGTTGTTGTACACTCATGGAGAGCCAAGGTTGCCTTGGGCACTGACACAGATTGCAACTGTTGCAATCTAGGTATTGAGGAATCCCCTTTCCACCTGTTTTACGCTTGCCCTAAAGCTTGTGAAGTGTGGGATTATACCTAGTCTATTATCCACCAACTGCAAATGCCGTCTCTTGACCAAGGTCCTTATGATAGGTTGGATTTCTTCCAATGTGTATTTGGCTCTTCGACTCCCTGTAGGTTTAATGATCTTAGGACAATCTAGACCTTACTTCGTGGTTCCGCTATTTGGACCATTTGGATCTCGAGGAATAGTAAGGTTTTTGCTTAGGATTCCTGGCCTCTCGAGCGCATTCACAAGGTCCTATGAGAGGCCCTCCTTGATTCTGGGCGTGCAGCTCAACTGAAGACTCAACTTGAGGCCCGCCGTCGCCCTCTCCATAGTGATAGCATTTGGGCTAAGTTTGATAGTATTTGGCTTCAATCCCCTTCTCTTGTTTAGAGGGTTGGTGGTACTATTTGTTGGAACTCGAAGGCTCCCCCTTCTTGTTCCTTTCTCTGACCTTTGCTCTCTTTTTCCTTTTCTGTTGCTCTTATTTCTTCTTTGGCCAGCCCTTATAGCTTGGCTGCCTTATTCTGGTTTCTTTTTAATGCAATGGCTCCTTCCATTTGTTAAAAAAAAAATGGCCCCTAATGAGCTGGGGGAGGTGTACAAATTAGAAAAATCACAGCAAAAATTATAGGGCTTTTTTTTACAATAACACGTAGCCAGGGCAATGAAGGGGTCAGGTTATCCTGGCCTTAATGACCAATCAACCACTTTTGGGTTGAAAATTGTGAACTGAATGCATTGGGATAAGAATCATGACAATCTGTGCTAGTATGCAATTTTGGGGGTAAAAAATTGAACAAAATATTGACTAAAAATACAAAAATCAATACAAAATTTGTCATGCATTTATCGCAAAAAACCAAGCATTCATGCGAAATCCATTGGTAAGGTCAAATCTCTAAAATGCATCATTGTTTGGTATTTTTTTCCATGTTCTGCTTAAGACCACAAATTGTCTTGCCCACCCCAAAAATCAACTACAATCCTCCAGGGAGGCTCCAACTTAGAAGGTATAACTTTACAAAGATACCTTCTTGTTGTGACTTCCATTGAATTTTAAAGATGTGAGATTTGATGTCCATGGCATGAAGAGCCCCCTACAAAAAAACCATAAAACCATTAGGCTACATTATGACATCAACATGTTTGTAGGAACACGAGTAGAAACCATGTATTGCATTAGAGAGAATATGAGGCATGTTGAGGACCGTTTGACTTTTGGCAACGGTGCAAATACAAGAAAATATTTTTTTTAATTTAATTTTCCAACTTGATGCTAAGGTGAAGTAACAACCAAACATACCACAACTTATGCCTAAGGGAATTGAACCTACAACATGGAGGACGAGAACAAAAGGCCTTCATAGCAAGAGGCATCCTTCATGTGGAAATTACCCCTCTAACAACGTGGCAACCTAAAAATGTTTGATAGATGATAAAGAAATATCTTTCTATGTATTTATCCTATTGACTAAATTATTTTTAAAGTTTTTAGTCAATTGGATAAAGTAAAAAATATTATATAAATGATGATGCCAATATATTTTAGTGTGTTTTTACAATGGATTTAATGCAACAAAAATGCATTTTGAGTAGTAAAACAACAATCCAACAATAAAAATGGCATTCTAGCAATAAAAACTACATTCACATCAATTGAACATTGATAAAAGAACATTTTCAATAGTAAACAACATTAAAGAATAACAAAATTAGCCAAACCAACTTTGATGATTGAAGATTGTTTGGTCTCAGTCCCTACAAAATCCAAATGACTACAAAATCTTTTTCATTTTAGGACATATAAGTATTCATGTCATTACATTATACATCCATTTTGAGCCTTGATCACTCCATTTATGAAGGCTAGAGAAAGTAAATTGGCCCTTTCTTCTCCTCCAATCACAATGCTCTAAATGCTTTGGTTGCGGCCCTTGGTCATTGTTGTAAAGAGGTCCTAAGGCCAATAATACACCCATTTACCACTTCATTTGAAATTTTGGGGAACTTCATTCTTGAAATATTTTTCAATAAACCTTTCTTGAAAGATAAATAGAATTGATATTTAACCCAAGTCATTTCATGTTTGTTGGACCTTCTTGGAATCAGTTATAGTGTTTGAACAAAGCAATATGTACAGTCGGGTACCATATACATACAATTTTTTTTTCATTCCTGCCAACTTGCTACCAACTTTGACACCCTCCTGAAGGCTCAAAAATTGGTTTTTTCATGAATTTTTTTTTCAAGCGCATCCCTATGTTAACAACATCTGTGCCAAATTTCAAGGCCAAAAGATTCACCAAAAAAAAGATATTGAAAGTCTACCAACATGTGTAGTTGTAGACTTTCAGTTTTCCCAACTTTGCTACCTTCTCAAGGATTGAAAATTTTTTTTTTTGCCATGAAATTTTTGTTATGAGATCACCTCTACATTGATAATATGTGTGACAAATTTCAAGTTCAAAATATTTACCCCAAAAAAGATATTTGATATGTACTAACATGTGTTTTTGTAAGGGAGAGTTTCACTATTGCCAACTTTGACACCCTCCCAAGGATTGAAATTTTTTGTTTTTGCCATGAATTTTTTTTAAAGAGATTGAATCTATGTTGATAACATGTACGCCACATTTCAAGTTCAAAAGATTCACAAAAAGAAAGATGTTCAAAATCTACCAATATGTTTATGGAAGTTGGCAATAGTGAAATTGTCCCTTTCAATGACACATCTTGGTAGATTTCGAATATCTTTTTTTGTGTAAATCTTTTGACCTTGAAATTTGGACAAAATGTTATTAACATAGAGTTGATCTCATGACAAAAATTTCATGGCAAAAGAAAAAAAATTCACTCCTAGGGAGGGTGTTATTAACACATAGATGCTCTTGCCAAAAAAAATTCATGGAAAAAAAACAATTTTTGAGCCCTTGGGAGGGTGTCAAAGTTGGCAGCAGTGATATGTTTTGTAAAGTTTTTGAAAAAGTTTGTAACTTTATGGTACCCGACTATACATGTGATTCAAACTTCAAACAGTATATCCACCCCTTGATATATTCAGTGCTGGTACACTGAACGAAGCAATATGTACCTCTGCAGAAGAGAAAGCTTTTAGAGCGTGGTCACTATATGAACCTCCTATCTCACTGTGAATGAAAAGATGAGTTGCTGTTGGTAATAGCAGACAGGTTCGGTTTCATAACAGTGGAAGTATACTCTACATTTGATATCGACACGTGAATTCAGCAGCGATTTCATTTCTTGGCTTTGAAATTGGCATAACTTGCAATCTGAAGAGGTGTCAAACTTGCCCTCGTTCCGTTTCTAGCACTGTCAAAATGGCGGCTACAAACCACATTCGAATCTATGTTAGTAGCTAAGCTCTCTCTCAAGGCAGCCATTACTGCCTCCCTACACAAACCAGCGAGTTCTGCTCCAGTGAAACAGTCAGTACTGTCCGCGAGGATCTCCAAGTCAACGTCATCTGCCAGTGTGTTTCGTCTCGTGTGAACACGTAAGATCTCCAACCTACTCCCTTTGTCTGGAGGTGGAACATAGAGCACCTGCAATCAAATTGAACAATTTAGGTAAATAGATCTGATCATGTTACTCAGGAAACCTTTAGGGACCTGATCCCATTTCCTACACTGACCCGTCTTACCCTGTGGCAACTAATTTCTTTCAATATACTGGCGGCTCTCACTTGGATGGAGGGAGGGAGGATGGCCTTCGGTTAGCAAGTTGCGTGTAAGCATGACTTGCCTAAATCTGTCAGGCCTCAGGTCCTTCAATGAAAATGAAGCTGTCTCACTTATAACAGTTCACATGGAAATTTGATCTCACCAGATTTGGCTCTTGTACCCAAAGATCTCTCTAGTCTATACTGATCACCCAAAAAATACACTCTTACATATATTTTAAAAGTGACTCATCATTAAATTATAAAAGCCTTCATTGTATGAAGCTGAGTTAATCAGTACATCACACTTACTGAATCAAAGCGTCCTGGTCGCATCAAAGCGGCATCGATCGCCTGCGGACGGTTGGTAGCTGCTAGAACAAGCACTCCCTGACACACAGCACATGAGCGATAAGATTGGTACCAAAATACATCCGTAAGGTAACTACACCGGATGGCGACCATTACCCAAAAGAGATTCTTGCCTAAGATATAGGTATTGATTACATGCTCTGAAAATGAGTATCAGTTCGATTTTAGGGACACCTATATTCAAAACTTTCAAAACTCTTAGTTTATTCATATATTGTCCATTCCCCACCCACCCACCCAAAAAAAAAAAGCTCACGTGTATTTTTTGCTATTCTTCTTTTAATTCCTTAAAAACATAACAAAGATCAATTTTACTCTAAAAGCAAGAGTCATGCTCACGCTTATTCAGGTGCAGATATCTTACCGACTGCAGTAGGGAGTGTTTTTTCTTATAATGAAATGCTGTCAGTTACCTGGGCAAGTTCAAGTCCATCCATCTCTGTGAGCAGAGTGGAGAGTAACTTTTCCCCTACTGAAGTATCACTCGCACCTCCAGAGCTTCCGTTTTCGCCTACCCCCCTGTCATCATTACCCATAATATTAGCAACTGCAAATGGGGTAAAAAATGAACTGAAACCACAAACATAGAATTCAGTTTCAGGATAGTAAAGAAAATACGCAATATACTGTCTACAATCATGACATTCTCCTTGAAACAAACCAACAAACATACAAAAAAGCAAAGACAACTGGTACTGTGCAGAACCTTCTTGACGCAACCGCATCAGCTTCATCAAAGAATATAATACTAGGAGCTGCTAGTCGGGCTTGTCGAAAGGTGTCACGTAGCAATGATTCACCTTCACCGACGTACATAGAGTACAAATCTGCACCACTGAGGAATCAAGTATTGTAAGATTCCAACACTAGAATAACAGCTACCCAATGAGGACTGCCATAGTGCCATGGGATTCATTACAGAAAACATTATCAACAAGGCTCGCATCCAGAAAGTCTGATCGTATATCATGACACAGACGCTCCTCAGATTGTGGAAAAGCACGAAGCCAAAACAAATTAAAACGAAACACACTTTGAAAAATTCATAATTAATTCACATGGGGTCCCAACAATCATGCAATGATGCGCTGGAATCATCTTTCAATTTTCCAGCAAGACCCAACAAAAAGAAGGCGATCTGATATTAAAAAAAACACTCAAATGCATAATTGGACTCTCTAAGGTGTACGTTGCATTCACTACTCTCAGTCAAATGAGGTACACAATTCGTACATGAACAAGTTATAACTGTTCAGAGTTACAAGAGTGTACTAGAAAGATCTAACCTGAGAGAAAAAAAAGTCGCTTGAGAAGAATGAGCAGCGGCTTTGGCAAGGGTAGTTTTGGAGCAACCAGGTGGACCATGAAGAAGAACGCCTCGTGCAGGCCTGATTCCAAGCCTTGCAAGCGCATCAGCATGCTTGATTGGCCACTCCACAGCCTGCTGTAATCTTTTCTGTACATGTGGTCAAACGAATCATACGCTGCAAGGTACTAAAAGCTGATTCCGTAAGATGATGCACGCATGTCAGACACAAAGCGCAAACGAAAGAATGGTTTCAAAATTGTTGGAGTTCTAGCACGCCACACTTGCCAATGCCAGGACCACCAACATAAATCCACTACAGAGGCTACAAAAGAAGTACAACAATCTTAACCCCTACATGCCCAGAAGACCCTGTGGGAGCTTTTCAAGTCTTAAGAACCAAGTTTAGTACCACACAATGACAACTTCAGTCAGTTGATGGAGACGGGAACACTATCAATTATTTTCTTTTCATCAACTCAAGTTGCCAATCACGTATGACTGTTTGAAAAATGCAACTTTCAAAAAGTCAACAAAATTTGACCATCCATAAATCCATGAGATTCTGTTTAATTACGATGGTCATTCATTCTAAGCGTGACAAATACACGCTCTATGGAAGTAATTCAAAAGATCTAAGCTTAATTGCATCTCGTCATTCAAAAGCAAGAAAAACTAAAACTAAGTTTGAACTTTCATTTTATAGATCCCAAAACTAGATTTCGTAAAGATATGAGAAACAAGAGGTGAAAATGATCCTAAAAAATGAGAACGAAACTACAGACGAGGAAGGACTCAACAGCCGGTCGAAACTCTCGCGCCACAGAGAAGTAGAAATGCACCTTAACTTCATGGAGTCCACCAATGTCATTCCAGGATACTTCAGGAACCTCTGCAGCGGAACCACGCACAATGCTAGCCCCCACTTTCTTGTGTGCCTCTTCGAAGTCCTTCATTTCTACTGGCCTCACTCCCTCATCATGAGAGAGCGCCGACAGGGCGGCTTCACGACACAAGGCTTGAAGATCGGCACCAACATAGCCATTGCACATTTTGGCCACAGCAGCAAGATCCACAGTTTTGTCGAGAGTGAACTTCCGGGAGTGGAGCTGGAACACATTTACAAGACATTCATAGCTCAAGTCTGAATCTGAACGTACAAAAACAGATCACAAAGACTCCCTTCCTCCTCTTCTCCACCATTAAATTATTAGGTTATTAGTATTCACATAGTCCTCATGTTGAGCCAATGTTTACATTAAATTAAACAATATTTTAATACTGATCAAAACGCCTTATTAGATCAAAATTAACGTAAGCATATCATTAGTAATTTTGTCAATCTTATGGGGGATATCTTTTGAGAATCACACATGCGGTAAAAAATTGTTGGACCAACTTACAAGAAGAATGTCATGCCGATCATGAGTATTTGGAGGTGGAACTGCTATTTCACGATCAAAACGGCCAGGCCTCCTCAAAGCAGGGTCGATTGAGTTAACTCTGTGCCACCAAATTTCAAGGACAAACTTTCCTTAACAACCCCCAAGATATTGCAAAAGCCTTGACTGGTCTATCTAGTTCCTTACAAACAGCGCTCACTGATGTAACATGACCTTCGCGGAGTAAGAAGCATTAACTTTCCACCCTTATCAGTTATAATTTCCCAAAACAAGATAAGCACAAGGTGAGTATTGCAACCTAAAACAGCAGAAAGAGAGATCAGTTACATGTGCGCATAACCACCAAGTTTCAACCTATCCCCAATCATGCAAAGGATATACAATTACTCTCAATTACTCCATCTAGTACCCATGCTTACCTATTGGTTGCAGCAACGACAACTACTCTAGAGGTACTACTCGAAGTGACTATTGAGTTTCCAATACCATCCATCAAAGTCAACAGTTGAGCTACCAATCGTGTTTCTTGTTGCCGCCTGCGAAAGGCACCCAATGTATCACTTGATTTGTTTAGTATCCAGTGAATATCATGATATGCGGAACACAGCTATAGAGGATCCGGAGGAGGCAATTCAAACAAAAAACAGGGATTCTACCCTCTAGACCAGATGATTTGAAGACCCAATCCCACCTCCAGCTCCGGTGCACGTCATCCCACTTCGGGTCTATTCGAAAAAGAAAAACGGTTCCCCAAGGTTGTTCTCAGTGACCTTGTTTTTAAAAGTACACTAGGGTAATCAAGAAGGCACAGAGCTCCAAAAGGATGGGATACATCTGCAATTCTACATCGTTGAGAAAGACATCGTCTACCTGGAGTCCCGAGGAGGACACATCGTGTCGATTTCATCAATGAAAATTATAGCTGGTCTTCCGGTAGCTGCTTCGGAAGCCGCTGCATGGAACGCTTCCCGCAGAACCTTCTCGCTCTCTCCAGCATATGCTTTATGAACAGAAGCTCCACTGCACCCATTTTCAAATGCACACAGAACCCTGTGAACCAATACACAGTACTGATACATAATACTGACACATGTACACATATTGTCCCTACTGCTAATTAGAACATCTGGAGAGGAGGATTAGAGAAGAACCTTAGAGATGTAAAATGAGCATTGCACTCTCGCGCTGCGGCATGCACCACGCTTGTCTGCAGCTCAAAACGTGACCTAATGAGACGAAGACTCACAAAAAAACTACATATAGAGAAACAAATGGACATCAGCAGTCTAAGGATCGAACTTCTGCAACTAAAACAGGAACGAGCGGAGAAGAAAAATGCACACCTTACCCGTACCAGGTGGTCCATACAATAGAAGTCCTTTGGGCCACTGCAACAATTAAAGGAAGACACCGCACATTAGCCACCACACAAAACACTCCTATCCATTTCAGAGTTTCAAAGACACGGAGCATTAACTCTACAGAAATCTTCACCCCTAAACCCTAAACCCTAAACCCTAAAAAGCATGAGTTACCCGTAAACCCAGAGACGCAGCCTCCGTCGCATACATCACAGGCCAGAGGAGGAGCTCTCGCAACGCCTGCATCGGTGCAGCCATGCCGGCCACCTCGCTCTCCGCATTACTTCCCCCAGAACGCACATCCTCCTCTTCATTTCTACTCGGGGGTTGCTTCTTGGCCTGTTGAAGCAGATCGATGGCGAGAGACATGGCAGGGGAGCGAGATGAGGGGAAGGCGTACTCCACACACACGAGTTTGCAATTAGAGAGCTCAACTGCGAACAACGGAAGCAGACGCAGACCCCGGTGTTAAAACATGAGAGAAATCAGGACTACGCATTGAGTACCTACGATTACTTCACTTATGAAAGGTTTAAAATTTTACACTGAAAAGAACAGAGACTAGGGCAATGAGAAATTTAGAAAGTGGCACTGATTAAGCGATGATGAACCCTGATTAAGATTAGAGCGCATTCCCAAGTAAGTCCAACTACTGCTAAAGAATCAAAGCAACTCAGCATTCGCAACCCAATGTGCCAAAGAATTACTCCATCCTCAAAACCCCTAGAAAAGACGAAGAAGCAAACATGAGGAGACAATCACAGAACTGCTTCACAACTCAGTTCCAGTCGTGATAAACATTAGGAAAACTGTCGACTCCAGAAAAACTGAATTACGATACAATGTTCATCACCTGCATCCCATTTTAGAATCCAAATTGAGCAACCATGGAAACAAAACGGAAAGAAAGACACTAGGGGTTGTCACACCTTCTCCGAGGATGAAACTTCTATGAAGAATGAGAAGTTGTGGAGAGAAAAGAGGAGCCAATTAGGAGCCTTTCTCCATGAAGAAGGTGTGACAAGCGATGCAAAAGCCAGCAGGAGTCGGTGCAGAGGGGGAAGCGACCGGCGAACTCGTATTCACTTAAAATTAAAATTTTGACTCTAAACCCTCTACTGTAAACCCTAAATCCTGAACCACGCTCAAATCAGAGAATACCAAACACCTCTAACTTCACATTCATTCTAAATCTGCAACCCTAAATTATGCCAATTCAAAGAACAATTACGTCTATCACAAACCGAAATTATAAGGTCAACAAAACCAGAAAAACGAAAGAAGAACAAACTCTATCATAACTGAAAATTGCAAGGAGAATCGTAAAACCACAACATCACAAAGATAGACAAGCATTGAGTTCTACAAGCAAAGAAAAAAACAGAAATCCATGACAAGAAACCACAATTCAGAAACAAGAACAGAGGGTATTGCGAACCAAACCAACCTGCCAAGAAGGAGATGCGAATTGAATTGAAGTAAAATTGCTTAAGCAGATGAAACGAAGAATCGTTGGAATCCTGCTGCCGCTGAAAGGAAGAGAAGCGAAGCGAAGGTGTTAATACGTAAAACCAGCAACAAGCGGAAGGCGAACTAATGAGAAGACTAAAACATTACGAGATTTGCCATAGAAAGGAGTCGTTTTGAGACCTGCTGTAATGAGATTAGCAAGTGGTCGGCGGCGAGCAAGGATTGCGAGGAATCAAATGAAAGAGGTACACGACGATGCTGTTGGAGGGGACGTAGGCGGTGCTGGAGCTGACAATGTTCAAGGTTCCGAGAAAAGATCTGAACTCGGAGTGTACCTCACCACACGACGACGACAGCTACCCTAAACTTGCAAGTATGCGCAATATCTCCTTCTATGGTCAATTTCGTTAAAAAGGCGGTATTCTGCATGCCATTCGAATGGAATATCTTCTACAAATGGAGAATAAGTGTGCCACGATAGGGTCATACATGTGCCAATTTTATGCTTAGCACATTCAAATCACTCCTAGTTCACGCATTTCCACTCCCCTCATACAATCTTTCCATTGTTTTCATTCTTTCAGTGATTTCATTTTGTGCCATTTTAACGAAATTGACCATTTCTTGGCTATTACAATTTCGAGAAGAACACCATGCCCGTAAGAATTGAATTCAGAAGGAATGCATCGTGCAGACAAACCGAATGTTGAATTAGGGTTCTGTTACAGCTGCAGACTTCTCCTTCGTTCCCAGTACATTTCCGAAAAAATCAACCGGCCTGTACGAATTTCATTGACAAGGAATGCATCTAGCTGAGAAAACTGAAGTTCAAGTACTGTTCCCTTCGATCTGCTACCGTCTCCCTGCAGGCTTTATGGGTTTCGAAAAAAACATGAGGCATGGACGATTTTCATTACCGAGGACTGTCTCGTGGAGAGAAATCAGAAGTTTAATTAGGGTTCAAGTCCATGTGCTACCGTCTCCTTGCAGGCTATTACAATGTCTATGTTCTATATATGTCCCTGCTATTCCTTATACGAGTTCCCTGCGATGTTCTCCAAGTGTTTTTTGAATTCTGAATTATTTTAAAAGAAATTATTACAAGCACAATCAGAACACTTTACTTCACAAACTTTTCAGTTTTCACACAAGGTTGAATCTATGTAGGCTTGCCTTCAGTAGATCAAAGCTTGTATAGCACTTGAGGAAAGAATCTCAAATGTCAAAATTGATTGAGCAAGTAAATTAGTGTATCTATGCATGTGCCTAGTCATTATTTTTTGAGCACAGTGGTGCAATATAATGATTGTGGCCAAGAATGAGGTCAAGTTCTTGATCATATAGAAAAAGAATCCATGATGATAAGTATTGGTAACACATGGGGATGAAGGGGTGATCATGTGAAGATGGTAGCATAAGTCAATCTGGTTTTGGGTGAGTGTAGGTGGCCATTCAAGGACCGAATGTAGATGGCGAAAAGCAGAAAGTGGCGCACTTGGGTGAGGCTACCTTAATCAGGCTTTAGATTGAATATTCGTTGATGATCCTTAGCAAACTAAGAGAGTTGTAATGTAATATCTTAGCACTCACAGTGTATTGTACCTTTGCTGCACTCTTCAAAGTTCTCACAATTTGCGACACCTCTTGACCTTAGTCTTGGACAACATTCACCTAGACTTTATTTTTCTTAAGATAATGTGCTTTAGAAACTGTGTATTGAATGTTATTTCTAGTTGGCCACTAGTCCAAGTGCTACTGTACGTGTTTTCTCTAAATCCTTGTTGAAGGCTTTCTCCTTGTAGCAATTCTGCTATGCCCCCAGGTGCAAATTGGAAACCGTATATAAGGTAGGAGGCTCGATTGTTGGAGGGTCATTTTCAATCGACCATATAGGCTGGCCATTAATTGTGCAGTATGTTATGGAAAAGATTGAGTGATTCTGAATCCAAGAAATGGGATTGCAGGTGTTCCATTTTTTAACTCGACTAACTTTAGAATACATATTATCGTGAGTGTACTTGGGTGCTATAGCACTTTATGAATTCAGTGAATAAAAAACTAATATAAGTAATGAAATACTTGGACTTATTATTTACAATGGGTTATGAATTAAATGAAAGCACATTGTACTTACTTTCAGGCCAAACTTCAGCGACTTACAGACATGCTGTGATTGCTTACTGGTATACCTATGAGCAAGACTAGAGCCCTATGGCATGTCAGTTTGAAATTCCCTCATAATTTCAATTTGTCTCAAAAAAATTCGGAAAAAAAGGGGACTCACGCCTTTGTCACTTCTTCACATGCCTCAAAATTCTTGACATGATTGGCTGCTTTGATTTCACACCACAGGCTTTTTTTTCCCTGAGATGCACGATTACAGAGCCTCCGACCTTATGCGATTGGTAATTAGACGGATGGCTGAACTAGAAATACATGTGCACTTCATTTATTGCCAACCACAGCTTTCACTATGCGGCAATGTACTCTAGCTGAGTCTGGAGGATCTACTGCATTTCCATCCACCTTGAGCGTAATAACTACCTTTGTGAATATCATTACCCACGTCTTGGAGTAGGAAGATAGTTGATGGTTGAATTGAGACAATGCACTTCGATATTCTACTTTAAATTTGCAAGCTCCCTTATCCGCCGGCATTTACGAGATTCACGAATTCCATTCATCAAAACATGATATTTCTATCTTGACACCCGACAATTCGTCAATTCCTTACATTCCTGTGACGGTCCTAAATACCAGTCCTGTGAAGCGCCCAGCTACTCCCTTGTATGAGTTCTCTTCCAAACTTGTGAATTTTGAATCCTGAATTGTTTTAAGGAAATTATTACAAGAGCAATCGTATACAAAATTTTACTTCACAAAATTTACTTCACAAAATTTTCAGTTTTCACACTAGGCTGAATCGATGGATTCAACCATAAAGTCAGTTCTCCGTCGTAGGGAGCCCAACTTGAAAGCCCAACTTGTAAGCTGTATCTTCTCAGTCTGCGAATTACTTAGCTCAAGTGACCTGTATATAAAGGTCGCCTCCAGGAAACATCAAATAATGTTGTACCTTCAACTGGAAACGATCAGTTTGCCTGCCTTTTGTCAACTAGCCTTTTCCAAGTCACCATTTTCAAGTTCTAGGCTTCGGGTAATTATTTACTGTCATTGATGCAAATCAATGCGCTCCTGGGTCATCGCAATGTTCAGTTCTGCAAGTAAGGGATAATCGAAATTCGTAAGCAGTCTGATATGCAAATTTTAGAAGCAAAGAAATGCGCCTCTCCTCAACAGAAACGTAGACTCTCCAGCCCCTCGTGTGAAAGTTTGCTAACAAGATCATTTTTTACTTCGACACTCCGTCAAATTGTAGCAAGCTTGAGGGAATGTGAAGAATAATGGATACAATACATGACGGGTGTACAAATCTTTGAATGCCGGGATGATCTTCTTCACGGACGCCTTAGTCACAGGAAGTCCAGCTTGCTATTTGGGTCGGCATGTCGACCTGCTAGTGCACTGATATTGACCACCACGCTGGCGTTTGATTTGTATTTCTTCCAGGTCCAGAGCCCGCCTCTTCTTGTCCAGGGCTTTCATCCTTGCGTCGAACTCCTGATTTTCCTCATGTCCGCATTGCAGAATGGTAGCTAGAGGCTTAAGAGCCGACTGGAGAGCATCTATTACCACGCTCTGCAAATAAGGCCCAAGTCCCTGTTTGCTCATTGTCAGGGTATTGGAGGTGGACGTTTCCGGCAGATCGCTCTGTGGGTTTATGAATCCATCTGCAAGACGAAGCAGGGAGGAGTATTCACCAGCATCTCCCAAAGATGTCAGACTGGGATCTTTGGTCGTCCACTGTTGATCTCCAGCAGCGCGCTTTCGCTTCCCAGCTCGTATGCTCTCGATCATTTTGTACCATTCGAAAGAGAAAGACTTGGGCAACTGACGCTCCGATCTCCCATTCTCATCAAGCTCCCAGTAACTGCACAACTTGCTGGAATGATTCATGGATTCATGGTGTCGAATAACTTTGAAGGACTTCAGAAGTGTTCCCCAAAGATCTTCGCAAGACTTGGGACTTCTTTCGAAAGAATATCTGTCCTTCAGAGCTTCAGAAATGAAATCCCAGTCCTTGCCCTTAACCGCCGTCTGCGCTTCTACTTTCACCTCTAAGAAAGCATCCTTTTCCTCACCCGTCCAATTCGGTGACCGGTGACCTCGTTTGGGCCCCTTCGCATAGGCGTTGTATTTGGCACCAGTGGAGTTACCTCCGAGTCGGGAGAGTTCACTCCTGATTGCATTTCTGAAGATTGACGGCTCTGGGTCGCCTAGCTCAGGATGACAATAGCTGGCACCGCTGGCAGGATTATATTCTATGATTTCGCCTCCCAGTGTTGCAGGAATCGCTGGATCGGTTTTGAGGAAGGCTTCGACCTCATCAAGTAAGCATTGCACTGAGACCAGCCGCAGGTCGCCAGTTTTGGCTCGGGAGGCAACCTCCAGCGACTGTTGCCTAGTCTCGGAACCACATTCTCCTCCGTAGTCAGAATCCTTCATACCCAAGGCTACTCCAATGGGATCAAACTCCGAGCATGGGGGAGAGGCGAGGTTAGAGACTGGTAAATTTAGAAGAGATGTTGGTAGGGATGCCAGAGCTGGAGGATCTTTAGCTGGCCTGGAGAAAATCTCACCAGTCCAGATTTGATTGTCCTTGAAAAAGTACTGCCTCCAGGAATCGTCCTGCTCGAGCCACGTATCTTCCTCACTTGAGTCGCGTCCAAGCGTACTCATGAACTGCCACCAAATTCAAAGGGAAACATGCTGTGTGAGGATTCAAATTCGTGCTAAATCACCCACAAAATTTCAAAACTGCATTTCGCGGGTGACGACAACAACGGTGTGCCGAACGGATATGATGAATGTTCGCGAGAGTCAGTTTGAGTCGGTTCGTCGTCAATCGCAGCTAGCTAGCGAGGTTCGAAAATCTCGCAGCCCACAGTTTGATTGAGAGACCTAGGCAACTCAGGAGCCTCTCTAAAGTAGAACTCTTGGCGACTATAGCTAGGCAGCTTAACTTTCACATGGACACGGCTCAATCCACATCTGAAGACGGTTTGACACACATACTATTCCAAAAGCCTGTTATTTGTCTACAATTCTAATCACATCATGCGATATAAATTACAGCAGACGAATTATTTCATGTAAACCTCAATTGAATGCAAGGGATTTCGCTAGAGAGTAGAGACCAAAAGGATCCTGATCAAAGCACGAAAATCAAAGTAAAGCACCGGTGTTTCTGACGGCACAGGCTCCATTCCTTGTGGTGTGGATCGATTTGAGCAGGCTTGCCACCAGGTCGACAGCGTCTGCTGCACGCACTTGCCAAGAGCAGAAGAAAACGAAGTTAGCCCGAGACAAAAGGGGGTTGTAGAACGCACGCTGCGTCAAGCTCACGAGCAAACGTTACCCGCATTGCAGCAAATGTTGCATCAGGCTACGCTTCCGACTCCCTTACGTCTAAGCTTACACCACATTCTCAACTGAAGAGAGAGTTCCCCAAGAAGATAACGGGAGTCCCAGTTAGTCAGAATTTTCTCGGGTATCCAGAAATACCGTAACTTAATTCTTTAAGACCTGTAGAACACCCCGTTCCCGTGCCTTTAAGAAATTCGCCTTCTTCTATTATGAAAGAGTCATAACTGATTAGTTTGTCTTGATTAGCCACTTGGGGAAATAAACAGTAGAAAAAAAATTATCTTTGGAATTTTTTATAAATATTTGAAGTAGAAGGTAATAGCTTCCAATTAAGTTAGTGTCCCTACACATGTACTAAAATTGGTCTTCAAAAAGTAGGGATCTAAGGGATAAGAGTCCACCAATATCTCAAAAATGAGAGAACTTGAATGGTCAATTTCATTAAAATGGCACAAAATGAAACCACTGA
Source organism: Rhytidiadelphus loreus (assembly GCA_947034895.1). Taxonomy (NCBI): domain Eukaryota; kingdom Viridiplantae; phylum Streptophyta; class Bryopsida; order Hypnales; family Hylocomiaceae; genus Rhytidiadelphus; species Rhytidiadelphus loreus. The sequence continues at coordinate 1,987,303 of OX344762.1, forward strand.
AAAAATGAAAGCAATAGAAAGATTGTCTGAGGGGAGTGGAAATACGTGAACTAGGAGTGATTTGAATGTGCTAGGTATAAAATTGGCACATGTATGACCCTATCGTGGCACACTTATTCTCCATTTGTAGAAGATATTCCATTAAAATGGCATGCGGAATACCACCATTTTAACAAAATTGACCATTTGATCAATTGTTTGTACAAGAAATACATTTTTAATCAAAAGGAGTCAATTTGTCTGTACAAGAAATACATTGTTATTCAAGCGTAAATTGTCTGTACAAGAAATACATTTTTAATCAAATGGCGTCAATTTTCTGCACAAGGAATCCATTTTAAATCCAAAACAGTGTGAGATGAGGTTACCACTTCCCACTTGCATCCTTTTGCACCACCAAAGGTTCCATCTCCGTAACTAAGTAATATTGAGAAATATCGTCAGCCAATTTACCATATACTCAGAATCCTGACTGTCACAGAAATCTCGATAGGGGAAAAATGGAATCCTGGTAGAGCTCGACAGAATCCTGCAACTCCAGCAACTGCTTGCCCTGAGGCTTGCAGCGCCGCCTCGTTCTCTGCCTCCTCCGTCACTGCCTTGCTCGAGACCTCCTCCGTCACTGGTTCGCTGCCTTGCTGAGGCCCCGGGGCGATTGGCAACAATTGAGTCCGTCGTACTTGTAATCAAATGTTCACAAAGTCTCTCGCACCTTGAGTCTCTCAGTCTGTCTGTGTGCTTGCTTACATGTATTCGCTGTTGTCGACGTATCGCAATGGAAGCTCTTCGATGGACTCCACTGGCCCAATCGATGAGGACGAGCGAATGACGAGAGGAGCTCCATTGTTGAAGAGCCACATCCAAGATGCCCTGCAGCGTCTGCTTGAGCCCGTGGCTATGGCTTTGCAGAAGAAGGTGGAGGACCAGCGGAAGAGACGGCAACAGATTCTCGCCCAGGAAGGGAAGAAGCTGGCCCAGAGGCGCAGGATGATACAGAGGAAGCGGCGTCGTGCAAGACCCCTCAAATCGACCCGGAGAGCTGCATTTTCCACAAAATCGTCACGGCGCTCCGTTCGACTGGAACTTTCTCTACTGTAAATGCTGGGCGCTGGTCGACCTTGTTATCCTCGGTGTCGATTCAGGTACTCACTCATGTCCAGATTTCCATTCCTCGTTGTCCATTTATACTCATGTCCATGAGTTAGCATGAGTGTCACAGAAGTTATACATCGATCACTCAATCTGCCACTCCTCTTCTGGCAAGTGACGTACACGAACTCAATCATGTCCATAACTTCAGTAACTCGCACTCACTGAAGTTTTCGTAATTTTGATCAAGTCCTCATACTCTGGACTCTGGAACACATTTTCCAATGCTTTCTGGACCTTGTGTTTGAAGACATGTACTTGGTTTTGCAATTCCTGCAACACGTTCTCCAGTTCCGCTCTCACGGACTGACACTCCTCAGAACCTAGCAGTCTCAGATTTATCATTTCTCTGTGCAAGCTCCAATTGAAGCACTTATTTTATTGCTGAGAGTTAATCTTGATTTGGTGTCCGATGTAGTGTATATATGCAGGTTCATGGTCAATTTCATTAAAATGGCGGTATTCCATTAAAATGGCACAAAATGAAACCACTGAAAAAATGAAAGCAATAGAAAGATTGTCTGAGGGGAGTGGAAATGCGTGAACTAGGAGTGATTTCAATGTGCTAGGTATAAAATTGGCACATGTATGACCCTATCGTGGCACACTTATTCTCCATTTGTAGAAGATATTCCATTAAAATGGCATGCGGAATACCGTCATTTTAACAAAATTGACCATGTTCGTATTTAATGACCGATTTGATGTATCTATGCAGGGTTTTGAGCCGCTGCTTATTGGACATTTGAATTCCTTAAGCATGGACATCGTGTGCATTAAAGATATTCCTTAGGTTTTTATAGTCATTTCTTTTCAAGTGGGTTGGGTGAGTGCGTTGGATATATGCAAGTGCGTTGAAGGTTAACTGTTCTGTCTGTTCTTTGTTTTTTGTTTTTGTTTTTGTTTTTTGTTGTTTTTTGTTTTTCTTTGCTTTCGGTGTGTAAGTCGAATTCTAGGAACTACTCCAGTCTCTTTTTGAAGAAGATCCACTCCGATCTCCGTTGGACGATGGTTGACGACCTCCTCCGCTCACGTATCGTCACCTTACTACGAATTTCTCAGATCATCGTGAAGATTGATGAAGAATTTTCTACCCTTCCTTTGAAGACAGAAGCCGAGTGCCTCTGGTCCGTTTTAGAGAACCAGAGAAATTCCTTCGGTATACAGGCCTTCTATGGTGGTGGAATAAAACCTTTGGATGTCTCCTTGAAGGTGAAAGAAGAATTGGTTCACAAGGTCTCGTTTGAGCGTGATAGAAGAGTTATTCCAGTCCATCCTTGAAGATGGAATAGTTGCGTGTAATTAGGCGTATGACACTGAATACTGACGACCACAGTCCAACACAAAGCACAGTATTTTTTTAATGCTCCAATTAAGTTTTGTAATGGGTTTCTCAACCAGCCTCGTCAACTCTTGGCAGCCTGATTTAAATCCGTATGTTTCGAAGTGTTCACCCAAGCTCAATAAAAGCACTCTCGGTGCACTTTCTATCTATTGTAAAATGGCTTAGTGTGAGTCCTTGACTTCCACGCACAATCTACTGCTAGCTTCTAGAATGTTTTCGACTTGGCAGGGTAAAAATGAAAAATGTGATTCAATTTCATTGACAATGCTCCAATCTCGTTGAAAATGACGCCGGCGGCGCTCCAGCTAGAATTGAAACATTTCTGCACTCCTTGTGGAAATGAAGAGTTCTGTACTCAAATTTTGAAAGGATAGCGACAGTCTCATGAAATCAATTCTCAGTATTAAAAATATTACCTTAGAAAAGAACTGAAATTTGCGTCCTTTCTTAGCTAGCACCCAGTCCTAACTAGCGGTACATGGACTTACAAATGTAAATAAAAAACGCTCAGAGGAAACGAAACAACTGAGCCAATACCTTTATGTGAGAAAACGGTCTATTTTTCCGTGTCACAAACTCAGGCAGGCAGGGGAAAATCGTGAATCTCATCATGCCAAGTAGCATTTCCTATTGAATGTGTTTGTCACTGTTTCCTCAAACGTCGTAAGCGCCTGGGCCTGGCAAATCTTCAATAGCAGCATTCCATCTCAAACCTTTCGTGAACTTTATGAACGGCGGATTCGCACACTTTGAGTTAGCTTGGTTACCCTACCAAGTCAAAGAAACCGAAATTCAGACCATGCACTGCACTCGTCATTCCTACTGTAACGACTACGTTTTAATATAATGTAAAGTGAGACCAAATCTATGGACGATGAATTATCGTTATGTTGGAATCGTTTGAAACACTCACTACAGAAGATATTTGCCCAAATTGACCAGGTCCGTTCGATACTTGTCCCATATAAGCTTTGTCATGTTCTTTAGACAAAAACGTCTGTCACGAGAGCAAATGTGAGCACAAAGCCCACGAAGTAAGTAGTTATAAATATGGACCGGACGGGAACATGATCAACACAACCGGAAGCGCTAAAAAGATGTGCAAACGACTGCCTGCAGTGGTACCTTATCCCTTCCTTGTCGAGTACTTTGAGGGAAGCTGTAAGCAGGTAACGTAACCCTCTGAGATTCGGGTTGCTTTCCTACTGATCCTTTGATTGGATACTCTCCCGGTCCAGCAGATTCACCTCCTCGATCCCTCTGGAAATTAACCATCACGGACATGAATGACATGTTGACACAAGTTTGAAATTACAATATCTCAAAGACGCATGCAGGATCTGAAGAATAGGTCAAATTAATCTTGGATATGTTCCGTATGAGGAATGACATTATTCTGAGCTTCATTTGTCATTGTTCCACAAGATCGTTACCAGCGTTCTCTGCCCTTTGGTGAAATTGATGACCGGAGCAGTTCGATTTCCAGACATATTTTGATACCCAAAAGTGGATTTTTGAGGACAATTCGGTCCTGGTGACGTCAACCCCCACTTTTCCTGCACATATTTTCAAATGCCTGTTAATGGCCTGCAATAACATGCTGCATACGTCCATTCAACTTAATTCGTCTATTCAACAAGTACGAAATTCCACCAAACCAACCTAGTGCAGTACAACCGCACAACCGCAAGTTGTATTGCACTTACCACCACAACCCTAAACCCACCACAAGTCGTTTTGTAATTTTTGGAGTAGTCCGGAATTAGATACGAATTTTCAAAGTCACTATGTTAAGGAGTCATTCCCAAAACCACACTCTAGCCTCTGATTGTTCTGACCTTCCTAACTCCGAGGCAGTTTGCACGAATGAAATCTTGGCATGTGGTAGCTTTCATTGGTGAAGGATTCTACTCGAATGATATTGAGCGAAAATATACTCGTATGGTTTAAGGAGTCAGGTGGAATTGGGAAATCTACCTTATACCATTATATATTTTTCTTGAGTAATCACAGTACCAGACTCACTATTGACAATGTCACTCAGCAATGAATTAAAGTATCTCGTGTGATAGCGGACTAATACGACATGTAATTTGACGAGTCATTCACTTTATGGATCATATATTAAATTACCTTGTCAAAATCTTTGTGCACGAACATCTTTGCTTGTGCCGCCCTACTTCCAACGGTGAACGCTGTCTTCTCAGGAGATTTTTTTTCGGATCTTACCTGTGAAATCATGATTCCAGATAACGAGAACTTAATCAGGACTGAAGTTGCCTGCCTATTAAGTTGGTACCACTCACATAGACTGGAAATACAGCAAAAATATTTGATGCGAATGCGACCTTGCAAAATCAACCCATAGCCATGAATATCTATTTGTTAACTATGCCGCTGCTGATATCATATTGGCAGAACTATAAATGTAAAATGTGAACAGTATGCTTTCTTTTGCACCTGATCACCAAAAGCAGATCCTGCTGGATTATATGCTCCCGGTCCGGGCATTTGATCTGGTCCTTTCTGCATGACCAGAATCGCTTAAGGAAACCACAAACATACCTACTCACGGAATTATGGATTAGGTTCACCCCTACTTTCTTACTGAAACAAGGTCAGCATCCCCACTTTGAATGACTTCAAGGATAACTCTATTAGCAGATGCTTTGGGACACTTACCCTTGAAAAACGTTTTGCAGTCCCGATTTTCACCTCGGCAGGGGACTCACAATGCGATTGAGGTTGTTTGCCAAATGATGAAATCGACTTGTAGACAGGACCTGTGCACACAACAGTAAGCAGCACACATTCAATAAGTAATTTAGCTGCACCATGTGATTGACGAAGCAGTAAAAGGTAAGTACAAAGGCCAGCAGCTTCAATCCTTCTTTAACCCCTAAAGGATGCAGGCATTGCTCAAACAGTGTAGATACTATTGCAACTTCTAAGTACCAAGGCCATTTGCATGTAGAAAAATTGTTTTTTCAACAGAGAATTTTTTGTGAGACTGCCTGGGAGTGCCCTTTGCTTTGTGATTTTCATAGAATTTCTTTGCAACAGGATTGTGCAAGAAATTAGGACCGTTGAAAGAGTACAAGCCATTGTAGGCCATTCCTGGTCTTCACATCCTAAAGGGGTTAAGATAGACATGATGCCAGAACTGAGATTCTAAAATCCAAGATTATCAGGAATAGGTCCAACCCTAAACCAATATTCCAACGAGCTCAGTTCTTGTTAGACCGACAGTAAAAGAGATTCGGACTGTCCATCTCAAGTGACACCTAGAAGTTACCAATACTTGATCAACGTCGAGCAGTGAGGAACATCATTGATCAGGGACTCCACAACAAAAATCATATGCGAGATACACAACTATAAGTCCTAGCAACATTGTGGCGTATTGAAGTGCTAAACTATGATTCCTGAAAATTCATACCAGGACTGTTGTTCCCTGGTGTCTTTGCTGCCATTTCAGCATTGACAAACATCTGCACCCACAATTCCAAAGCATCATAAATGTCTGCCCAGACATCACAACAGTAACTACAGATGACTTCACTGTCTAGAGCCCGCAGAAGATTTATTTATATCAAAGTCCTCACTCCAGATATAAGAATTAAAACGCGTGCCACAAGAATTCATTGATATTGTATGTGCAAATAGATAACAAATCAACTAAAGAAACCTAAACCATCACAACTTGCTAGACCGACTACACAAACCAAATTTGATTATACCCTTTCAAAAGCATAGCGACTTCCCGTGCCAAATCCAATAGATGGAGCAGTAACCCTCTTTGATAATATCTGCGTCAAACAACCACTCAACAGATCATTTCATAGAAACTGTCGAATAGCAGACAGCAAAAGGCAAAAGGCAAAAGGAAGAGTAATGCACGATTTCAAGTAAAGAGAGAGATAATATCCTTCACTTCGACAAAAGATTTGACTACTTCTGAACGACATTGTGGAGGGCTATAAAGGATATAATTTGCACAGTACCTGGGGACCAAAGCAGGCTGACTTGCTATGAGTTACACGCGGTGGAGGAGGTTTCCAAGTCCTGTCTAATCGGAAGGCCTCCCAATAAGGTACCCTCTCAGTAGACTTCGCATCTGTCATTGTGTAAAGCTTTTCAATTTGAGCTCTGTCTATCAAGTCTCATTCTTATGAGACTCCAATTCTCGTGCCCCTCTTCCGTCCGGTAAACGTGTCCTGACATTGATATTGCTTCTTTCGGATGCCCCTGATCATCCCCATGTTGGATATACCGACTTTTTGATACACTACGAATAAAAAAGATCTCGTTTCTTGAACTCCACTTTGATAATTTGAAGACGAAGTTCCGCTTCATTCTTTACAAGTTTCACCATCATGAATACTACTACCAGTCCATACTTGCAACCTCTCTGTGCCATGGAGGGAGAAATGCTTCTTTTGCCATTTAATACCATCACATGCCGCAAGAGAGATAAGACAGAGTTTTAAACCTCTCCATTACGATGTCATATAGCTCTCCATTCGTCGCCACCTTCCCTCATGAAATGTGCCCTACTGGACCCTAAATTCATCTCCACCTTGAGGATTAATACGATCTTCAACAGCAGCAAATCTTCTTCACTCAGGATGTTACATCGACAAAAACTAGCTGATGAAAGCATTGAAGCATTTGTGGCATATAAATCGTTGCAAAAACCTTGGTTAAGCAAAAGCTATTATGCAACTGCCAGGTTTACAACACTGCCACCGATGCGGCATCTCCACTCTATACGAAACAAGCTCTCCGCATTCGGATTGCTCCTCAGCACGACTGCTCCTCAGCAAAGAAAGCAAAACTCTTCAGTACGTTAAATGTGCAGGTGGTTGAAGTGATGGTGGACACGGAGATCCCTCTCTTTGCTGCCAAAAGAAACTATGTCATCAATGAGGAATGACATGAAAAAATTGAAAGGATTACACGGATGGCAACGATCGGTACCGAAAAGAACGGTGAAGGACCGGATCCCCGACGGAAGGCTCAGAGGTGGGGCAGAGGAGTGGGGCAATGTCATGGGATGCCGGTTCAAGGGCATGGGGGAGATTCCTCCGATCTCGCAGCAGCAGCAGCTTCTTCTTACAGATGGACGTGACGAGAGCAGGGCAGAATGCGAAAGATTCGGTCGAAGCTAGCCACCAAGAGTTTAACCCTTTGAATTCCCAATGGAAACATCCACAAGGAGCGAATCCCCGTCTGGAACGATCGACCAAGGGGCGCCGAGGGGTTACAGATCCTTTCGCTTGTACGAGCATTACCCTAAAGGTCCAACCGCAAACAAAAACAAAAACTATTGAAACCCTCGACATCATTCTCCATTTCCACTACAGCAGTTCAGTTCCCACGGCGCTCCTCCTTTGACTTAATTCCCATTATCGGGAACCCCCGTCTTTTCTCTGTTGAGGCTCTCATCTTCGACGGTAGCAGAAGCTCCTGCTCGTTATTGTTGTTCCGGCACGCTTCATTTCAGGTGCAGCTCTAGCCTCAGCACTTCTCAACACATAATTTTGTGGGTTTAATTTGAGTGCATTGTGAGGGGAAATCATCGGTAAATCCCGAGGAACAAGTTTGTCTTGACCTTCCTTTGATGTTCTATTAGGGTTTCGGGCGTGGAGAAACAAGAGCTTTGGGGAGTTTGCATCGTGACTTCTTTGATGTTGAGGGGAGGAAGTAGGTTACTGGATTCGTGGACTGTGATGTTTCATTGAATTTCTACGCGATTGTTGCTGAATTTTGATCTGAAATTGCCTGATGTTTCAGCCGATATAGGGGGATTAGCACATGGGTCAGGTCCGCCTTCGAAAATGACGCAGTCTTGCGCCTCGTTAGTCCAACTCACATCGACAAAATTCCTCGACGCTGGAATTTCTAGGAGGTGCTCCTTGAGTGCCCCTGCTTCCGCCAGCCTCCCACTCCCGTTGTTGTCAAATTTTAGGTTGTTATCGCATACCAAACGAAGCAGCGTACATCTCGGGAGCCGTCGTGAGGACCTCGCCGTCAGTGACTTGCCCGCCGTGAGATTTTTTCAACGAGGCCAGGCGCTTGCCGCAGGTGTGAAGAGCGATGCCGAACCATCACCCCTCGCAATCAACGCAAGGGACTTGGGACTGACTGTGAACGGCGACAAAGGCGAAGACATCGTTGTGCTGAAAGGGTGTTCGTTGCAGATTCCAGAAGGGGAGCTCTGGATGTTACTCGGACCCAACGGCTGCGGCAAGTCGACGCTCCTGAAGGCTTTGACAGGGCTGTTGCGGCCCAATCGCGGGAAGCTCTTCATCGTCGGACCTCGCAGCTTCGTGTTCCAAAACCCTGACCACCAGGTGGTGATGCCAACAGCCGAGGCGGACGTTGCCTTTGGTCTCGGCCACTTGGACTTATCCGATGACGATGTCAAATCTCGCGTGTATACTTCCTTGGAGGCTGTGGGCATGAGTGACTACGGGCAGCGACCAGTGCAGACCCTCAGTGGAGGGCAGAAGCAACGCGTCGCCATAGCCGGGGCCTTGGCTGAGTCCAGCCGTGTGTTGCTGCTGGACGAGCTCACCACGTTTTTGGACGAAGCAGACCAAATGGGGGTGTTGGAAGCCGTGCGCAGTGTCGTCGGAGGATCCGTCACTGCGTTGTGGGTGACGCATCGTTTGGAAGAACTGGACTTCGCCGACGGTGCGGTTTACATGGAGGATGGCCGAATTGTACTGGCGGGCCGTGTCGAAGATGTGAAACGCTACATTCACAAACAACAAGAGCATTTGAATGGTGTATTGAGGTAGTGAAGCAAGGATGTGTTTGAGCTGCCATTGTCCCTGATTTTTACAGCACTTTCTCGGACCTTGCTTCAGGTTTAGAAACTGTAGAGGTATTGAGATAACATCAATTGGAATGAGCCGGAATTTGTAGAGATTCCTGCAGCCCTGGATGTTTAGCTTTTGGGGTTAGGGTTGTGCCCTACTTGATTATCACTTTTAATCATTTTAGTCTGTTGCTAACTTTTCCAGCTCCGCAAGGCATGGCATCTAAGAGCAACAAGCATTGTATCACCGTTATCTTCGATTCTTAACTTGACTTCAGTGTTTTCTGCTCTAGACAAGCGCTTGAATGCCATCAGTAGACAACCCCACAGGCATTCTAGAAAACCTCGACGAGTTACACCCTGCGAATTGTAACACGGTTAGATATTCTAGAGTACGTCTTGAGAGTGGGTTTGGATATCACTAGTGCATGAAACACTCGGATTGGATATGAACTTACTGTCCAAGCGGCAAGCCTGGGACTTATCCAGATGTGAGCTCATGACCACTGTACGTCTCCAGTCTGGCATTTCACAAACTGGACAGAACAGCTGAAAATCTCAATGTGCTCAACTAGGGGTAGTCACACCTTCTTCACTTTGCACTTGGAGAATGGAGAATGAGAAGTTGGGGAAGGTTTGGAGGAGCCAATGGGAAGTCGTGGTGAGTGAAGGAGGTGTGACACCCCTAAAAGATGTGTTGAGAGTGGAGAATGAAAAAAGTGGAGAAGCAACTCACCTAAACCTAAGATTAGACATAAAGTTGGAGGAAAATCGGCAACAACAAAGGTAAAGTGGCAATGAAAGGTAAAAGTGTAGAGCACAAAAGAATCTTCTTAAGTGCTTAAATCTTCCTCACTCCCAACCTTCACCTCAAGAGGTGAAGACTAGGAGTGTGGAAGATATAAGCACTTAAGTATATTCTACCAACATGAAGCCAACCCCAAGCCGCCACCTTTCCATTCTCCATTCTCCAAGTGCAAAGTGAAGAAGGTGTGACTACCCCTACTGATGATATAAATGGAATGCACAGTCACGGAGGAGGCAATGGCATCAGCTTGATCTGATACCAAGCCCGAGAATCTTCCTGAGCTTGAACGAGGGTATATGCCAGTATCCAACCCTTACTTAGAAATCAGAGACAACCGGCGGTTAGTGTATTGTGAACTGACGAAAATGAGAAAAAAAACGGGTTGATTTCGAAACTACAGGATCAAAACCGACCAAATTCCTTATTACAGTAAAAATGTAGGCACGTGAAAAAACAGTTGACATATGGGAAATGAAGTATGATTGCCGGTGAAGCTCAAAATACTCCTTGAATGCTGATTCTGATGAGTGATCCATCTTGACTTTCAGAGTTCATAAACTTCTCGATTATCAGACTCAGTGCCTTCCCTTCAACTTAAAGAATCGTTAAGAATTGACATTTGACCGTACTCTTCTCTTGCAGATTTCGTCATGTCGTCATGAAAGCATCCAGCTCTAACCGACCATCCTGTAAGATTATCAATTATTAGGGGTAGTCACTGCACGTGCATTCTCCAGAGAATGGGACGTTGTGGCTCCCCATTGGCTTCCCACAAGCAGAATATTCTTCTTGTGCGAAGCCTTCACCATGTCCATTATTCTCCTTTGGAGGTGAATAATTGGCTTGAAGAAGACTTCTTCATTTTAAGTATATTCTCTTATGCAAGTTCTATGCCTGCATCCTTTGTTACACATGACTTGTGCATTCATCTTGTGCTTCGTGTCAAATGTCGGTCTCCAATTCTCTACTCTCATTTTCCTTACAGTTTTCAAAGGATGTTACACCTTCTTCGTGATTTTTGGCTCCTAATTGTCTCCTCTTTTCTCTCCTCAACTTTGCATTCCTCACAGCAGAGAAGGTGTGACTACCCCTATAATGTATTACCGAATGGACTCCAGTAATAGTGTCATTATCACGTCTTTGGTCTTAGGGTCTTTGCGTTGGACACATGATGATCAGACTCTGAAAGTCACGCCAATCTGTAAAGATTAGTTCTTTCCGTCTTCTTCTTGTCATCATCACAGGGTCCCTAAGATAACAACATGAATGAATTAGATCCAGTGAGTTCACACTTGTTGTTTGGAATGGTGTAGTAGCAAGTGAACCTGGTCCACAAGTGAATCTAGCCCAACCGTGCATCTAAATTCATCCCTGACATTCTTGCTTATAAAATGAACGAGAATAGCAAAGTTACTGTAGGAGAATTAAACGAGACTCACATGCAGAAGCTACAAACAAAGTTCCCAGGGAGCTCGTTTCCACCGTCGAAATCCGCCACGTCAGAAATCTCATCGGAAAAGGAACTTACCTTTGGACACTGCAAATGCCGCAGAGCATGGGCGCCAAGTGGAGTGGCTCGAAGTCCCTGCCCATCTCCATGCCAACTGTACAATCGACGTGCTTCTATAGCGACTTTAGTATATTTGACGAAGTATATGCCTCATCACCTCCATAAACCCAGTCTTACATTGATGCACCGAGGCTTTCTCAAATCGTTTCGTTGTACCGGACGCCGATTTGTAGCTCCAGTTGCAGAGAGAATTGTTTGCTTGCAGAGATGGGGGGTTCCAATCCTGTAGTGCTGGTGGGGTTGCTCACGGCGGTCAGCTTGGTCATCACCATCTTCAAGTGGCACGATGCACCCCACAAAGTCCCCATCTGGTGGGATTTACATGGTGCGTGTAGCATTGATCAATTCTCTGTGATGTTTGTACCCTAATTTTTACGTCAAACTTTGTACAGTGCTCTTTGTTGCAAGAGATTAGTTTTGGCCTTGTCGAGGTTGTTTCTGAGCTGTGTGTGTCTCTGGAAATGTGCAGCTCATCCGTGGCTTTGGGCCCCGCGATGGTTTGGACTCATCTTGCTTCCAGTGCTGACCTTCCTCGTGCCCTATGGCCTGTACCAAGCTGTCATCAATAGCGACCTGGAGAGTCATGGGTAATGCTCACTCTCTACTTACTCTTGCTACTGCTCAGGGAACTTCGCCTCCTGAAATGTTGATGTTTGTACATTCTCTACATAGAACACACTCCGAGTGTCCCCTGTAACCCTATTCCCACCAACTGCTGTGTCTGTACCTGGAATTGGTGTCTCAAACCTCCTTTAGCGAGTTTTTCCCTCTTCAGTACTATGGTATTGAACGGATACTGTTCTTCAGATTCAGATCATGTGGAATACCAATAGGAAGATTTACCAATTGTACCAATTTTTCATTCCTGCACCTCACTGCTCTTGCAAAACATGCTGTCTGGTTTCGCTCACCGGTGAATATTTTGCTTGCAGGCATGAGTCGAAGCACTCCATCTTCCACATCATCACGCTCCCTGCCATCTTCCTCTTCATCATTCAAACGTTCGTCCTGCTTCCGGCAGCTGTGGGGCCGCTCCACAACTTCCCTGCTCGCATGTTCGTGGCCAACGTAGCATTGTGGCTGCTCATCTGGTTCGGACACAACCTGAAGCACGTGGAGCCGAACTATGTGATCGGCATCGTCAACCCCTGGACGTCAACCGCCGCATGGGACAGCCTGCACAACCAAGCCGGTCTCATCTTCCAAGTCTCCGGGGTGCTGCTCTTCATTCTGGCCTTCTTCGTCCCCATCGGCTGGCCTCTCACGGTGGTCTTGGTTGTGTTGTGGTTTGGGCCGTACATCATCAGCTATGTTCTGGCCTACACCACGGCCTCGTCCTCTGCGGACCGGGAGCCTCTTGTCAATGCTTGAAAAGCTGGAATCTTGAGGAAAGTGCTTTCCAGTTATAAGTTTCTGTAATGTGTTCCCTATAGAGTGTAAAGATGCTGCTGAATGTGTGATTGATGTTTATGTACTTCCGCTGAAATAAAATGTTTGCTTTCATCTCTTGATATCTGAACTGCTTGGATTACGGTTGCATTTCACTCTTTTGTTCAGTTGTCGATGTTGTGGCTGGTTTCTACTTCTCAGCTGTGTTTTGGCCTACACCACTACCTCGTCCTCCTTGGAGTAGGAACTTCTTGTCAACGCTTGAAGATTCCAAGGGCCGGAACGTGTCCTCAGACATATCTGTTTCAGTTATGTGTTGCTGATGCTGTGAAGTTGATGAATTTGTAATTGATGTGCGTGCACTGATACGGAAATGAAAATGTATGCTTTCATTTCTTGAAATTTCAACTTGTTGAAACACTTTGTTGGGTTCTCGATGTGCGAAATGGGCGAAAGACGTTTCTGTTCTACTATGGCTACCCAGAAGATGCAAACATCCGTTTTGGGTATCAATATACTTCCATCAATATACTATGAATGACGGCACAATCCGTGTTTGAGGCTTGAGTATTTTCGTAGCACCGTACTCCCTGATGGTACTCTTTTTGTCGTTGAATGGTACTCCGTACTATGGAATCGTACCTGTTAGGCGTTTGTAAAGTTCGTGTTCCTGTTGCTACAGTTTACAAACTGAGGATTGTTAAGAGGATCTGGAAATACGTAACATTGTTTACCAATGAGGTATGGGTGCCTTTTGCATCCTTGAAAAGGTGATCCCCACAGTGAACAAAACTGTCTTATATGGCTCCTTAGTGGAGCCCAATCCTTTCACTACTAAATGATATGTCCCTCACAAGCATTTAGGGAGGCATAATATCTTCATAAGATTTTAACTTTGTAAGATTTTTCCCTTATCACTTTGGTCAATTTGGCAATATAGGGTTGAAGAATTGAAGAACTTGAAAGTTGTTTTCTAGAATTATCCCCTTCCATTTTACAATATCACCCCCCTTTCTTTGGCTTCTAAAAATACAAAATGAAAATGAAAACAATCAAAACTAAGTAACTTGGATCCTAACATATAAAACTTGCAATTGCAAAAATTAACAAAATATTTGAAATTTTCAAATGGAATGCAAGTCCCTCTTTTTCTACACTATAATCTAACTCGATTGTAGACTATTCTATTGGAAGGGGATTGTTTTTATCATTTTAGATGCCATTATTATGTCGCTTTTAACCCTTGAAGGATGAAGGGGTGACCTTGGTAATCAGCCCTTTTCATCACTATATGAATCATGAGCTTTAGAAATAGCAAAAGCACTCATTGGAAGTCAAACTATTGTAAAAGACTTCCCCTTTTCACAACAAAAATTCCAAAGATGCCAATAGTTGCACTTTTGTCCTACTACAAAGATTCCATGTCATCCATCAAACATGAAACGTCCTCCTTGACATTTAAGGGTTAAGCTCCCTCATTATTATAATTATAACCTAAAAGCATCTGTCAAGATTGTGGGAAAACGAAAGAATATGCCTTGGAGTCTAGAAATAATCATAAATGTTTTTAAAATAATTTTTTAAAATTTATGTATAAATAGTTTTTTAGTTTTTTAGTTTTTTTAGTTTTTAATAATTTGTAGTATTATAAACGTTTGTAAATTTTTTAAATAAATTTGAGCCTCAAAAATCTCGTTCACACCTTTGCTGCATGGAGTACTTCCTATGTTTTCTAGTATACAAAAAGTTGACAATACAAAAAATACCATGTAAACCAGTTTCAACCTAAATAAAGGCAAGAATAAATGTCATCATTGGAATAAATAATTTTGTGCCTCAAACAAATTTCAACTCTCATTGGTTGCATTTGAAGCCTATAGCATTCTTTAGTGGTATTGGCGATTATTCAAGATCCAAATGTAAACATTAGATGGGATTCAGCCATCAGGGAGGGTTGTGAGTTCCCCAGTCGAAACCAGTTTGAAACCCACCGATACCTGCAGTTCCTCGCTTGTGCTGACTTGGCCAAGCAACTGCCAGGTCAAAGTTTTTGAAAAAAAAAAAAAAATTAACTTTGTTTTTCATTTTAAGGACTTAAAATTTTTATTTTTATTTTTTTGAAAAAAAAAAATCTGCTGTCGCGTTCGATGGGGTTCTCAGGGAACGGAGCTGGGAACAGTGCCAAAACGGCCCTCCAGCCCCCCGGAATCCCATCTAATGATGAATTGATAAACAAAAATGGCTCTAAAATAATCATAGTGTTAGTTATAATACAGTTCAATCACAATACCTCAATTGGTGGGAAGGCATGTAAAAATGGATCAATTATATTTATGATGATTGCTATTCATTCAATATGAATAGGGAGTTTTTGAAGTGTCCAAATTTTGTAGTTAGGTGGTTTATGCAAGAATTGACTTGATATTAATTTGTGTTTTTTTGGTAATTTTGAGGATGACTCGTTTGGAAGAAGATTACAATAGAGATTGTTACAATATGTACACCTAATAGGGTGTTTACACTTACTCACAACCGAGTGAATAAGGACCAAGTTTATTCACCTTATTTTAGCAAATCCCAAGTTTAGTTTACATGTAAGGGAACCAATTTTGATAGTGATTTTTTAAGTCAAGTGACAAGCAAAGCTACTAGTACCTTAGTAAGCCTAATAAAGTGCATATAGAGGGGTAGAAAAATAGCTTTTAAAAGAATGTTTTATTCTATGGAAGATTTTCAATCCACACAACCATACCTCAAGCTAAAATTAAGTCTTAAAATATTTTTATAAAGTAGCTTTACTCATGAGTATGTGCAAATGAAAAATAGTGAAAATATCACTTTGTGAGTAAGCCTAATAAAGTGCATATAGGGGTTTGGAAAAATGACTTCTAAAAGAAAATTCTATTATAGGGAAGATTTCACTCTACAAGACAAAATAGAGTCTGTAAATACTTTTATAGAGCAGCTTGAAAAATAGTGAAAATATTTGTGGGTCAAGTGACTTGACTCACTTGTGACTTGTGAGTATGTTGTAAACGCCCTAATAAGGCCAGGTGGACTCACGGTGCCAAGTGTGCCAAACGAGGCAGAAAACTTGAGCCTCACTGCTCATATAAACATACAATCGGTCGTGATCGACAACCAGACGTTCCTTCTTCTGCTTCATTTTCTGCTTCAAGCGTTTGTTAGTTTTGTTTGTGAATTAGGGTTTCACGGCCCCGAGCTTATAATCTTGTCTTCAACGACAACTCTCGATCGGACTCACACAAATCAACCTCTGTATGTGAAGTAGGGTTTCAAGGCCCCGAGCTTATATTCTTGTCTTCAACGACAACTCTCGATCGGACTCACACAAATCAACCTCCGCTGCAGCAGCAGCAGCGATGTCTACCGCGGGACCTGTTCTGGGCGTTATCCGCGCGTCACGTCCTTCTCTCCGCTCTGCTCTGGATCGCGCTGCTTTCGCCGTGCACGCTACGTTTTTATCGGCTGGCTATTCCCTCGTCGCCACTGGCACCAAAGCCAATTCCACGACTGCAGGTTCCGTCTCTGTTCCTTGCTCGCTTCTTTCTTTCTGATCTCTGTGTGCGTCCAATTCACATCTGGCCATTCTGAGCTCTGGATCTATTTGATTGCACCGAGCTTACTGGAAAATGGAATATTCTCGGTCTCTGGTTTCTAATTCAGTGACAATTCCAACTTTTTTCAATGTTTGTATAGTACATTCAGCTTGAGAACAGAGTGATTACAAGCAGAGTCGATTATAAACGCAATGCAAGGCAATTGAAAATTGTTGTGAATTAGGGTATTCCGTTTTCCAGTAACTGAGGATTGCATTCTGTGTACTCTTGTGGAGCGAGTGGCAATGAGTTGTTTGATTGGAACGATTAATTGGACGCGAAGATCGCAGTCTGAAATTCCATGTGTCGTGATTTAGCAGGAAGAGAGGAGGAGGCTGAGGTTGGAATCGATGGATGGGATGAGATGAACGGCGCATATGCATTCCGGTATTCCGGAAGCGGTCAGGCCGATCTCTTGCCGACAGTTACAGTGAAATGCATGGCCATGGGCGACTCCCTCATGGTTGATGCCGTGTCATCGGATTCGGATACTCCTGTACATACTGAGATTAAGTAATTGGATGAACCTTTATTCTTTCCCATGGATTCGCATGATTGCCCAGGCAGCAGAACCCGTAGTATTTTGATCTACTCTTGCGCGTTTTGGGCTTCTTTATTAGAAAGAGAGCTTCCTCTTGTTTCTAATTCACGTATTGTCGATCCAATCGCAGGGCAAGCCTCTATGCAGCGGATGGAGATGCAGGCACCTACAATCAGCAGTATACTAACCTTGACGGCTTGGTCAATCTTGTAAACTCGTCCATCCTGGGTAAAATTTCACCAAAGAAAGAGAAAGCACCTGCAGCTGCTCCAAGAACGTGTGTCTAATCCCTTCACTTCTTGATTTTGCCTTGACTTTTCACTATTAGCGCTTAATTTGTTTCAGATTTTGAATTGCATATTTGATTTTGTGCGTTGCTCCTAACATGTTGAACTGTTTTCAGTATTTGCTGAAAAAAGCATCCCACTTTCGTGTAGACATGGCACATATTAATTGTGACACCACTCTACTGATAGCAGGACTACTCACGAGCAAACTGGTGAAGGTAGGCGTTCATCGGAAATGGGTAGTTCCCTCATAGATGACCGGCAGCGATCTGGTGGTCCTGGGTATGTAATTTTATCTGTATTTTTGAATTAATTTGTCGTCTGCGCTTTCAGCATCGTGGAAAACTGTAGAACACGTGCTCTATGTGTACATGGAGTTATTCTAAGCAAAGGCGCATGACTATGTATGATTATTCCCACCTTTCGTTGTGAGCAGATTTCCGTATCCTCAAGTACCGGGACTCGATGGTAGCGATCTTTTTCCTTCACCAGGAGCAGGAGTTTTTGTTCCACGGTGAGATGCTCACTTGCTTAATCTTCTGCTGCATCCCTTTATATCAAAGGTTAAAGGTTAAAGTGATATAATTTAGGATTATTCCTTGTGGGCCTACTTCACTACTGTAGTGAAGATGCCCTAGTAGCATGCATATTTGGCGTCTTACTGGAAATTTTTGCAGCGCTATTTGAAATCAACGAGGGCATTGTCTAGGTCGTTTTGGCGTGTAGGGTTATTATTCAGGGCTGTCTTAGTACATTGTTTCGATAGTACTATGTTTTTACAGGTAAAATTTGACTAGTTAGAAGCTATGCTGCAAAATTTGAGGGTGGATGTTTTGTGATGAACTTTGTGCATTTCAAATGTTACTGAACACCGTAATGATTTTGTGCAGTGGGAACCCCTTCGGAGGTCCTGGAATGCTAGTCGGTGCGTCCCTCTATCCTCCTTTGCAGTGTGCTATTATTTCTCTAACATTTTCCTATGTGTTATTTTCGAATATTGGATTCAGAATGGTACGTCGTTTGCCTAGGCTTGAACTAAGGTACTGATGTGTAGGCCCAAATGACCCACGATGGGGTCCAGTGGGGGTGCCTCGACCAGACCATCCTAGTATCGGTGGTGTTCCGTACGTGATATTTCATCCCTTCTCGACTTCTTAAAAATGGGAATACTTTTTGTTTTAGCTGCAGATGACTTTAATGACAATGGTGGCCTTGTTCGTTTTCAATATTGTCTGAATTAAGAGCCACTGCACCTATTTTTGGAATGAAGTGGGATCAATGTGTCTCTTAACTCGATCGTCTCTTCTTGAGTACTATATTTTCCATAATCACTTGAAACCAAATTTGAGCAGGCTCGATTGAACATAGCTGACATTTTTGTGGGGATATAATGTTTGCTGTGCAGAGGTGTGCCACCGGGCGCTCGGTTTGACCCTTATGGACCACCAGGAGTTCCAGGCTTTGAACCCAGCCGCTTCACTAGGTAGTGGATCGTTTCGTACCTTCTCGAGATGCATGAATCACCTACAGATCCTCATCTGGTCTCTTGCTTTTATTGGTTGAGCGTATTAACTGGTTAATGTTTTCATACTTGACCAAGATGCTAATGAGGAACACGTCCGCATTTTTAAGCGCGACTGTTTTGTTCTTAGCTGCAGATGGCTTTAATAACAATGAACAAAGTTGCTTAGCCTGTAGGAAAGTACTTATTCTGTATGTGTGCCATATATTGTTACCTGTATCACTTGTAAGTTCTGTTTTTTTTGTTTTTTAACCGAGGCTATTTGCCCAACTCCCTTTAAGATTTTAGCCTGCAGAGTGAATTGCTGTGGATTAACTCAATGTTCGTGCTCCACTACATGTCAATTTGGAGGAGGTTTGCTTACCACATAAGATTTAAGAACTTGTTTGAAAATGTTGATATGGGAGACAGGTTTTGTGCAAAGAAGAAATTGTTCGGTCATTGAAGTAATCCTTGATTTCAACCACTGGGTAAAGTTTACTCATGAAATGGTTTGTTGTGCAGGGATCCAAGGAGAGGGCCGGGCGGTCACCCTGATTTGGAACATTTTCCCTCTGACTTCTAGGTCTTTTTCCAAAGCGAAATGAATATTCACCTAGGGCCTGGTTTCATTTTGGTATCCTTTGTAGTGTTATTCCCAAGCGGCATGATATTCAGCAATGAGTGCCAAGGTTTTGGGTATTTAAGTGGAAGACTTTCGTCTCATGCACGGGCAAGGTGGAGATGAGATGAGATGAGATGCCCTATATAGGACCGCCCGTTTCTTAGACATATCATTCCGCTTTGTATGTATACTTCACATTTTGAAAAAAAAAAAAAATTGTACAGGAAGCTCTGTTTATTGTATCTACCTTCCTGTATTCAGTCATGGTCTGCCTTCTTTGGCATGGGCGAATGCTGCTTACTTTTTTGAAAAAATTCTCTGCGTTTCTAAGCACATTTTTTTGTTGAAGACGGGCTACTGTGCCCCCGAATTATTTACTTCCACAAGCATTACGGATTACTACATTTAGTACATTTAGTTCTCATCTTGGATAAGACGTCTATGTGGGCCTACATGTATGCTTCCCCTCACGATCAATTCTCAAGACCACAAATGAGAAGATATTAATATGAATGTTTTTTCGTGTTCTATAAATAAGTGGAAATCTTTTTAAAAATTTAAAAAAAAAATTGATTTTTATTCTTCAAAAAATTAGTAGTAGGATTAAGATGAAAGAAATTCTAAATTGCTCCTACTTGTATTGTTGCACATACCATTGAACTAAAATAAAATTATCACCATTAGCACCCTCCACCTCCACTCTTTGCGGTGTCCACATCCTCAACTACGTCGGTTCGACAAATAGGACCATTGGTGGGTGTAAACACCCTATAGCTCCTTCTACGAAACCTCGTTGTAAGAGCAATGTTACTACTAGGTGTGAAAAGGGCCCTTAGATGTTTACCGAGATGAAGGACTACGAAAACAACTCAAGACTCTCCTTTACTTGCACCCATACTTGAGTTGCAAACAAACTTTTGACATTCTCAATTGTGAGAAATGAGGATGTACAAAAGTGGGAACTCCAAACCTCAATTCAACTAGAAAGCAACTCAATGCAAAATTCACATAAGAACTCAAATGCAACCTGGAAGAAGATTTAAGGTGGGTACACCCAAAACCACCACTTTTTGCTATTAAGCCTATCTACTATTATTAGGCTAGTCAGATTTTCACATGTTCTTATTGGTAAGTAAAAGGAGGTTCCAACGCACCAAAGAACGTGGCATTTGGAGATCCTTGGATACGGTACATTTACATGGGAATGGAGGTTATCTCATAACTGTCTAGATTCTTGCTTAAAATGTAAGTTCAAATGAACATAAGGGACTAAAGTATATTTTGAGTACACCTATTTTAGCACTTTGAAAACTCATAATTTATTCAGTTAATGTCCCAAAATCCCCTTCTAACTTCCAACTAGATCTATGAATACTCTATACAATTTCATAATGGAAACCAAACTAGAATTTTTTTTGTCAGTTGTTGGTGCAATCATCTTATTAAAAGGGTGTGATATTCCAATGTTCCCAGTAATTCAAGACTCTCAGTGCCTGTATACTGTTTTTTTGTTAGCTCGTAAGTGCCCAAGTGATAAAGCATGAACACTTCCCTATCTATAGGTATTAAAATAAATCATTCAGAAAGTTCTTAGGACAATCACAAATTGCAAACGATAGTAATATGATTCAAAAGTTGCTATAATCGACTGTTAGCTTCGAAAGTGGACTTTCTATTTTTATCTTGGGGGCACTTAGTGTGAAGTGAAGCAGGAGAAATGAACCACCTGCACGTTCAGCATCAATGTATTGACCAAACAGAAGAATATACAAACTGTGGGTGACGGTGTGGTGGTCGAGGTTCAAATTTGAGCTTACGACCAGTATCCACTACACCATGAAAGGAGTCCAATTCTGTCCCTTTCACTTTTCTGCTTATGACATGTGGTTGTCAACTGCATGAAAGAATAACGGAGGAGCCGACCAAACACTTCTACATACGATTCACTTATTCACTGTGCTATCTTCTTGTCCTCACACAATCTGGTTTACTCACACAATCATATATATATACACAATGTTCTGTTAAAATGATTCACAGTTGATGTAAATGGTATGGACTATACAGCTCTCTTACAAAGACTACAGCCGGGCCTTCCAATCTAACTTGTGTACAACTAGTTCATCACAATTCCTATCAATCAGCCTTGACGGTTTTAGTATCCAGAACCTCTTTAACTTTGCGCACACCTTCGGTGGCACTATCCACAACCGTGTCCCCTAAGGTCTTCACGGATCCCTCCACAGCTTCGACTTTGCCACCCACGTAGTCCAGAGTTTTCAAAGGTGGTACACTCCAGCTGCTGGAAGCTTCAGAATTCACACCTGGGTTGCCTGAACTTGAAAGGCGTCGCAATCTCGGACCAGTGATGGTGCTGGTGGATTCAGCACTGCCAAGTAGAAGCTCCCGCTCCTTTGCTGGATCTCGTATAACTCGAGCAGTCGGAAGCTCATCAGAGAAGTTAACACGGCGGCCAGGTTTACTGGCCCTCCTGGTGACTGTTTCTCTGACTATAGCTTCTGATCCTCCAAAACCTTCTGTTATGCCCTGAAGGAGTTTCGATGGTAGCAGCACTTGGTGGCAGCAACAGAGAACAACCATAACCTCAAAAATGAAGAGACTGAGACCACTCCAAACATAAAATGTCCATTTCCATCTTCGCAGAATGTCCTTTGCCCAGGGTAGCACTGACAGGACTTGTGCCTCGGCGGAGTAGACTTGGGGTAGACCCTGTCCACGTGGAAAGCCAGATTTAGGTTCTAGTATGAATCTGACTCCAGCCGTTGGAATTTTCATCTCCTCTTCATTCTCGAACAATCGGAGACCCAACGTCTGCGATTCCCTAGATATTCCCATCAGCAAGGGAACTCCAAGGATCACCTGCTTAGCATACCGTATTGAAGAGCTTTGAAAACGCAACATGCATGGCCAGCTTGCTCGTTTCAGGACTTGGCCCCTCACTGACAGCAACTCCGCGGATACCTGAAAGCCATGAAAGAGGGACAAGCTATTAGCCTTTGGCTGCTTAGAAGTAGAAATCCTACACCTAGATTGGCCCGAGATTAGTACACACATCTTGCTGTTTGCCCTCCACATGTTCAATACTGACTTCACTAGTCCAAGGAACAAGAATGAGCATAAAAGAGGTGGTGCTTATATGGGTCTTGTGTCGCATGCTAAAAACAATATAGATAACAAGAATTGAAGCTTGTTGCTGCGACATGAGCAATCAAAATTGGCGTGATAGTCAGCTTAAACAGTTCTTGAATGGCAGCGGGAAGAGAAATAGACATGCAAACCTGAAACATGCCAAGCTCCAAGTTGTAGTGAGACTCCGGGAGGATGAGGAAGACTGTAACCTGCAGCTTGTGTGAAGAAGGTATCGCACGGAATCGCAAGACTTTGTCAGGGTATACATTGTCTTTAATCTTGGCTAGAACGTTTGGTGGCAGAAGAGACAATGTTGCGATTGGGTGCTCCTGGAAAATAAGGACCATTGTCAGTGCCAAGGTAAAAAAAATTCGTAGGTAGTAATAAATATATGATCTCAACAGATTTTGCTCTTGGACCCGAAGTGATCTCTCCACAGCTCTATATTGATCTCCCAAGCATCACACTCCTCGATCTTCTATTGAATGCAGAACGACGGCAAAATAAAACATCCCCTTCCCGTGCCCACCCTTCTTGTCCGCATTGTCAAGCTCGTACCTGCCTGTAGTCGAAGTGCAGGACCTCTCGAAACTCTACGGGCTCCTCAATGATCCTACGTACGAGAAAGAGATCCAGAAACAGGGCCGGAACGAGGAGAGACCCTAACATGAACAAAACATAAGCTGCAGCGAGACAACCGAATCCCAATTTCGTCGTCGTCCGTCTCAACATGGGCCCCGCTTGCGCAACGCCTTCCTTCACCATGGGTTTAATTTGCGAGGCCAGAGTGTAACCATCCACAGCAGTCGTCACGGCTACATTCGTGGCCTTCACAGACGCCCGAAACGGAAACGTGAACGCTGCAAGGCTTACAGTACAAATCCAAAGCGAAATCGAGGCCATCTGCAATATGAGCTTCACTTGAAACCCTATGATTTCAATGGCAACTCCAACAGGCCACGCAAGAAGCTGGCTACCCACTTCTGGAAGTGTCTCATCCTCACTTCTAGGTAAGGTGTACACCCGCTTCGAGCCCAAATTCGTCGTTTTCACAGGCGTATACTCAAAGTCATGCGCGACAGAGCTTGACGCCACATCTTCTTCGACCCCCAGCCATCCGTCCGGCAACTCCTGCGTACCATATCCCTCCCGAGCCCTTTCGTTGCCATTGACCACCGACCCCAAGCTCGACTCTGCCTCGAGATCGAATGGAACCTTCTCCGCCTCCTCTTCACTCAACAAGGCTCCCAATTCATGTGACACCGCACTATCCACCGAATCCGCCCTCGAATTCTCCAAATCCTCCAAAATCTCCTGTTCAAGCATATCCTCCTCCTCCCCCTCCCCAACCTCACGCCCTAATTCTACCAATTGCAAAACCTCCCCACCGTTGTCCTCCCCTTTCACAACAACATCCTCGGAAAACTCTCCCAATCCTCGATCTCTGCCCGAAAGCTCAAAACTCGATGGATCCCGAACTGGCGTGGCGTCGTTGTCCGAGTCCGAGTCCGAGTCGGAGACGGACGGCCAGACGTGCGAAGAAGACGAGGCGAGCACGTCTTGGACGGGTGGAGAGAGCGCGGGCGGGCCGTCATCGCTGGCGCCATCGTCGTCGTCGTCGCTTGCGAGCGGGAACACTGCGACGGAAGCCATCACGGGAGGAACAGGAGAAATTGACGATGGCGCTGGAAGCCAAAAATTGTCTGCAAAATTCGAAACCCTAATAAATGGGATGAAATCTAAAGGGCGGAAGCAAAGTGGCAGAGGACGTGGATGGAGGACGACGAGGAAGGAATGGGAAATTGATCTGCAGGTCGGCGATTGGGGGGATGGTCCGCTTTGGGAAATCCGCCCCCGTGATTTTTAAATGGGAATGGGAAGTAAAGTAACCGACCCTTTAAGAAATTCGCCTTCTTCTGTTGTCAAGGGCCATAAATTGATTCATTTTAATTTTCTATGAATATTTGAAATGAAAGGGTAGTAGATTGGTCCGAGATGACCCTAAACTATCGGGTGATGCTGGAGAGGTACCCAAACCGAATGGCATGGTTGTAGTTTCGATACTTGGTGGCAGCAAGTTCTTTACCTAGCGTGAAATTAGCCTCTCCTCTTTGCAATGTGTTTCCTATTGGTTAAAAAAAAGGCCAATAGATATCTATTGGTGTCCCTAGACATGCACTAAAAACATTCTTTAAAAAGTAAAATAAAAAAATTTAAGGGATGAGAGTTTTGCCTTATCTATTGTCAAATGGCAAAGTGCGCAAATGGCAAAGTGCGCAAATAGACTACCCTCACGAAATTTACTTCTCACGAAATTTACTTCTCTTGACACCCCAAAAAAATTGATGAAATTTATCAAAATAATCCAAATATTAAAACAAAGTCATCCATGAATCATTTGTAGATCACATTCTTCTAATTAGATCCATCATGATTGCACTTACCAACATTTATATTTGAAACCAGAAAAATTGGGTACATTCAATTGAATGATGTGATAAAAAAACACAATGGTGCATTATATATTTCATTTTGTGTTGAAATATGCACTTTGTGTGGAATCACATGATACCCAACTTCATTGTTGAAAAAAATAACGAGTCTTGGATTTCTTGAACAATAGTAAATTTGTAAAACGAGTTTTGAAAATCCATACCATACAAATGTTAGGAAACAGACTCAAGAATTTTTAAGAAATATGAATGCTAAATTGAATCCAATACCAAACACCAAAGTTACCAATAGTGTAAGGATATTAGCAAACAAGAACGTATATCTAAACATCACAACAGATTCATTCAAGCAAAGGGCCAAGAGAATGTAAGTGTATTACCTTCAACAATTTACACCTTGCAATTCCTTGCGACATGAAGCAATTCCTTGGGAGACGAATGGGCTCCTGTTACATACTTGGACATGATGTGGAAGGTGTTCAATCATATGTTCATCGTACACAACATAACAGATAGATTGAGAGAGACGGAGTATGCAATTAGAGAGACGGTTGCGTGTATGCTCGACTCCAACCAAGTGTAACAAAGAATACTCCAAATCTCATATATTTGAATTTGTAATTTACAGACCATCGAAGGCCAAAACCCTGGAATCTGTAACACCTTCCACTACCATCTCCCTTCGACATCGCCAATAGCTGGTCAAGAAGCCAAACTGTACAACTTTCCCACTCGTTTTGAATCAAAATTGATTGCAGTATTGGGATACAAACAATGCCGATACCACAAGAATTTTCCAAGTATTGCAGGAACGGAAACTACGATGACATGCGGATTCACTTTACAGATTGATACTCTGCTGACATTTACAAAGTAGCGGTTTGAGTGAGAATGAGAAACCGCTCTGCAGGCATTATGCACCATGAATACACAACTGTTTTCATTTTTGCTGAGACTGCTTCGTCAACTACTATACAAATCAAAGAGGCAAACTACCTTGTTTGGTAAACCCTCAACCTGGAACATAAAAATCCATCTTTTCAACAGGAAGATTAAGCATTGACGTGTCAACCTGCAGAGGAAACAGAAGGATAGAACAATTCAAATTCAGAGTACTATATTATTTGACCCATCAACTTCACCGGTGCCTGAAATAAATAATTTATCCTCCACATACAATTACGCTCCATGATTTACATCACTCATTTGTATCTTAAAATCCAAAACCAACAAGAGGAAGACATAAACACAAAGAACAGAAAAAAAGAAGTAAGATCAATTACCTCTTCAAAAGGGATGAACACAAACGGTTGCATGCCGCGGCGATGCGAAACCGCAGGTATATCAGGATCATGCGTCTCATTCTCTTCCCATCCTTCAACAGCAGCAACAATGTCTTCCGTTCCGTTTGACATATCATTCTCATCCACCCCACAGGTCACCAAAGAAAGCAAATCTAGACGATTGTAGGCCCCAGCAATTGTTCCACGAAGCCTGAACAACAAATAATGTGCAAAAATATATATATTAACACCTTACACACTTTCCTTGCTGTCCACTGATTAGCAACCCACGCTCAGCGAGTAATATATCAAATAATATAAACAATCAAAGTTATAGTTAAAACCCTACTCAGAATATGTGACATCGCTTGAATGTAGAAACAAAAAAAATCTGAAATCTGAAAAAAAGAAAAGCCAGATACCTGAGGCGAATCCTCAAAACTGTAGGTCGTGAGCCAGGGTATATAACTGCTCCCTCAACCTGCTCCCGCCACACAAGGTCAACAGCACCGCTAAGTGGCTTGTGCTGCCCAAAATTACGTAAATTACCAAGTACCTAAACAGTAGCATCCTTTGTTTCAGTTGGTCAAAGTAAATTGAAGGTGAGAAGGTGACAAACCTGGGTGCCTTCCAGAGTGCACCGCCCACTGAACAATCCTTCTGATTTCGTAGGTCTTCCTTGCATCGACTTTGCTACCTCCTTCACGCGCAATGGTGTAGTCTGCATTCAAGTTAGGCAATCATAATTATATTATTTACAATCATGATATTCTGTCTATTAGTATGTAATGTTTCAAAGACCTGCCCTGCGTAATCATGCTTAAAACCAGAAACGCTACTAGTAACCGTAGCACTTCTGAGCTCTTCAACGCTGATCTTAAATTTTCAATACATCAGTTTCTGATACAGTTCCATATGTATCTGAATTACAAGGAAGACAGATCCCTTTATTTCTGGATATCACAAACCCTAAACCTCGATAATAGGGACAACTTGTACCTTGTAAAGAAATTTCCCGTTTGGAAAGAATCTAAGATACCGGTAGTAACAGACCTGATCCAAACCAAAGATGCAAGTCATTAATGGATCAAGAACTGAACACTTTGATTTACAGCTTGAGAAGCTACAATATGAAGGCGATCTGCATACCAAATGAACTGGATTGGTAATCTTCCACTCAGCAATCCCTGTACGGATGTAAGTATTCCGGCTCACATACAACCCTGCGATAACGGTGAAGCTTCTTCATCAAAATCATGTTAAAACAAGGATCGAATTCAGAACCTTCAAAGTCTGCTACAAATCGAGTTGCCCACTCAAACCTAGTCTTAGAATTGATACACAAAATTCACAGTACCATCGAAGCGTAAACGAGGACGATCGTGCCACATAGCACGCCACGAGCCTCCATAATTCTCAGCGCACAATCGCTCGTTCTCTTGCCGCCCAGTCACCTACTCATGCACAAAAAACATTAGTACTGAAACATGACATATAACACACTCGCAGAGAGTTCTAGTGTACCAGGAACTAGAATAAGAAGAAAACCAACTGAGGACTGTTGTAACAAACCCACCCTCTCTAATTGCCCTTTCACAACTTGACTTTTAGAAGTTGTCTGATCAGATGTGCACACAACCTCAGGATATACTGGGAATGTGCAACTACAAAGTGTGCAATTAGAGAGCGTTGAGTATATAAGGATTTAGTAGAAAGAGTACATGCTTCCTAATCGTGGCTCGATCTGCGCCATTGAGAGGGCAGAAACGTTTGCAAGTCGGCAGGGAACAGCCGGTACTTCGTGTAGATTTTTCACTACGTTTGCAAAAGTGGAAAGCCATCTTGAGGATGTAAAAGTGGAGCATACCTGCCATGTTTTCAAGCAGGCATTGCGCCAAAGGCTTGGCATCCGAGTAGAGTATCTCCACTTTCGGCACACACAAGCTGCCCGTCCTAGCGAGTATGGACTCAAGCGCATGAACACCTGCTCCTCCCAATCCCAAAGTGGTCACAAACTACATCGCTATGGTTTTGAACATTAGCTCTGAATGCTTATGAAAAATCGTGCCACCGCAATTCATTGCTGGACAACACCTCTGTAGTGGCCCAGAAAGGCGCACCTCTTGAAGAAGTTCGTCGGGGAGAGATCGATGCAACAGAGAACTCTCGAACACAGGCTTGCTGCTCGTGCTGCCGACTGGAGCCACAGGCCGCACCCTAATTCCGTACAAACCTGTCACACAGAGTTATGGACACACCCTTGTCGTAACAATCAGATGGAGAACAGAACCTCCTTGCGACGGAAGAATTGGGAATTGCAAAGAATCAGAACTCACTGAGCCAAGGCCGCTTGGTTTCTAGGAACTGGATATTGTCATATCGCAAGGATCCGCGTTGCGCAGGTAACAGTGTCGCCATAGAGTCCGTTTCAGCTGCGCAACTGACAATTGGAAGCACAGGTCACAGATCACAGATCAGTGTCTTCCTTCTCAAACCGTGAGAATTAAACGACCACAGCAGCGAGGAGATCCACAAATGGAAGTGAAATTTAGGAAATATCAAAGAAGGGAAGCACACCGGTGGTTGAAATCCTAAGAAGCGTGGTATAAATTCAGAGAATTGAATCGGTGTCTCGTATAAACCCTAAATCAAGAATCACAAAAATCCAACTCCTTCACAGAAAAAGATCAATCGAGACTGCACGATTCCAGTGAACAGGATGAGCCGAGTGACATGGTAGACAATTGCCAACTTCCTTCCATATAAAAGACACAGAATGGCTACGACAACCACAGAAACGCAAAATCTCAAACCCAATTCGCAAGACTTGAAACACCAAAACTCATAACCACAACGACAGTCGAAGAAAGATCCCAGTCGAGGAAAAGTAAAAGCCAAGGCACCGGAAAAGCCAACGGAACTCGACGCCGAGGTTTCAGGGGGGAAAGCATACCCTATCACCGTGTCCTTAGGGCACAAGATCTCTGCAGTTTGGTTTGCGAGTTCCAGTATCACGAAGTCTTTGATTTCGACCATTCAGTTCTCGCACAAATTTAGTTTTGTAGCCATGTATCGCTAGTTTAGCCACAATTCTGTCAAGGCAGTCTAAATTCCTTTTTGCTCTTTTCTCACAACTTGCACAACTCTTTTCGATCGCGACTCTTCGACTTCGCTTGTTTATGTTTCTTCTCCACCTTTTAGCTTCCTGCATTCTCTTGTAGATTCCGACGTCTTTTTCTTCCTCCTTGTGTTTTACTTCGGTTGGGGGTGCTTCGTTCTTTTCGTTCTCGTAGTTCTTCTCATGCCCTAATTTGTTCGGCGTCCGCACTGCTGCAATCATGAAGACCACGAAGGGTGGAAAGGTCATGAACCCCACCGATGCCTATCGCAAGGAGCTTCGGAAGAAGGAGCTCAAGCGGGTAACGGCTCTCACTCCCTGGATTTGTATTAGGGTTATGCGGTCGATTGTTTTTTTTTTAAATTGGCTTCTGCTTTGCTCTCTGCGATTGAATCTCTGGTTGTTATTGCGACCTAGGGTTTAGTTTTTCGTTGTTTATTTGGGTGTGGACAGAACAAAAAGGAACGAAAGAAGGTGCGGGAGGTGGGGATTCTGAAGAAGGATCCCGATGCAATCAAGGAGCAAATCCAGAAGCTGGAGATAATGAGTGTGTGGTTTTTCCTCCCCTGTACCAATGTTTTGATTTTCTGTTGTTTATTGGAATTTTTGTATGTGGTTTTGACATGATCTTGCTATTAAAGAGTTCATCTCTTGATAAATGTCAACACCTCCAAATAATGACCTAAGTTCTGTGCCTTCAGCATCTTGGAAATTGCAGTACATGCGATTGAGAAGACTCTTTCTCTTTTGGGGATGCATCTTAGATTCACTGGTATTGCATTGAAGAGCTCCTAGCAGTCGAAGAAGGCAGGGACCCCTTCGTGGACTGTTCGTTTGATTTAATGCATATCAGAAAAAGAGTTGCACTCCCTTTATAATCTTTCCTAAACCAAATTCTAAAGTAGAGCCCCTTACCGATTCGGTTTGCTTACTAGAGTGCGTCCACTAACTGTCTTCTGTTTGTAGGGATTCTTTTGCTTGCAGTTTTGAAAACTGGTGTTTGTCGGTGAACCTTTCTGTTGGCAGATGGTGGAAATGGTTGAGTCTGTGACCATTTTGAGCAACATTCAAGGGGTGGTAGCCTGGTCTGATTAGGTGGGACTTGACAGGCAATTTTTGCTTGAGTGCATTAGTGAAGGAAAAGAATGTGCTGTTTGTGATCTGATCTGCAATGACTCTCTAGGCTAGATCGTTGTTGCAGGTATTACTATTCAAATCAAATTGTATTCAACGTCTCGTGGACGAAACTGGGAGGCAAACATAGTGACATCGTTTTGTCCGCCTTTCCTTTACCTGCTTCGGAGAACCTGTCTCACAACTGATCGGACTCCCAACTAATTTCTTGACAACGTATCTCGAGCGCAGTAGTATTCAGGACCACTAGTGGGTCCTTTGCTTGATATCTGCATATTGATAATGGGCTCGTTTTGCATGTCTCAGAGGCCGATGGAGCGTTGGACAAAACAAGGCGGCATAAGAAGAGGCAGCTTGAAGATACACTGCACTTGGTTATGAAGAAACGTAAGGTATCGTATTGCCACGTGCCTTAATAGCTAGTAATGCTTTTGTTGTATATGCTGGACTGTATGTTGGAAGATGCAGGGCATGAAGCTGGTCAGGTGGCTCTAATCCAATTGAAATCATTATATTCATCCAGTAATGTCTATTGCCCTGTGCACATGTAGTATTTTGCTTGTTAATATTATCGTAAAATGATTGGATTCTTGTTGCACTTGAAGCATGTTCAACGTCAGTGGTTGAATTATTGTTTGTTGTATGACAGGAATATGAGGACAAGATGCGTGAAAAGGGAGAGGAGCCTGTCATGTTCAGGTGTTGTTCAGTTTTGGTGGTCGCCCCGCAACTAGAATGTTAAGTTATGCAAGTGGTCAAGCATAGCTGGATATATCTTATAGGGCGTTTATATCTTACATGCACTCTGCGTTCACCTAATGATTGTTTTTACCTGAATTGATGCAGTCACTTGCCCACCCCTAGGAGACGTGCAACAGCAGAAGAAGAAGAACGTGCTAAGCATCCAAAGCCTGAGGTGTGTAATTTGAACTGTTAGTTTTCACCTAACTGTTTGTAGCAATGAATTGAATTCTGGCGCCGTAATTTGGTTTCTCGGTTTCCTATATGAAATTCTTAGCCAAGTGTTATTTGATATACCCTTAGCTAAGGGTTTAGATTTACTAGTACACGTCTCTGGATTTGGCCAATATATATTCTCATTTTATATTTATATATGTGAGGCTTAATTTATGAGAAAGTATTGTGGTTATGAACTCACTGAATTTTCATGAAGTTTTAGTGTACGAGAGGGAAAGGCACATTGCTTTCATGAGAGTTTACAATTTGTTTTGAGTTTGATCTGCTTAATATTCCTAGGATGGGCTGCTTATAGGGGTACTACAAAGTTTAATCAATAGACGTAATTATGTGCCCAGGATTCCGTGTACTTCCATCCCGCGCTAAACCCTAGCGGAGCTCCACCGATTGGCAAACCGCCCATGTATAAATCATCTATCGGTATGGTTCCTCCCTGTTTTGTTCGTCTCTATTGCGAAGCTTTTGCGACCTCTAGAAAATATGTGTGCTATTATTCTCATCCACTATCAATCATGCCAATGCTTAACAAGAAGAGAGATATCAGCGCCTCTTCCTGGACTGAACAGGTTTAGGGCTGACTTTATTATACCCTAGAGGACCAAGAAGCCTGAATTGGGCTTCGGTTCTGCTTAGCAGTTCTGAGTATGTCATATGGGCACTTACTTTGTCCAATAGTTTTTCCATTTTTGACCAACGCGTGGAATGTTCTTTGCTGATTCTGGTGATATAAAGTTTGGAGTAACTGAATCCTCATATTTTCAAAATATGATCAATCATTTTAACACCATGAATCATTGGGTATTTTGAAAACTGTTGATCTCTTAGTGTCGGTTTTCTTAATTTCTTTGGCCTCCGGTTCTTTCCTCATTCCAACAGGTTTGTGATCTCTTTTTTTCAGGTCCTCGAATTCCCTTGTCAGGTACTGCTGGTCCAAGTGGTGAGATGGACCTGGACCTGGACTCATCCGGACTACCACTACCGCCCCCTCCGCCCCCTCCTCCGCTTCCTTCTTCTGGGGAGACTGAGAATGTGATTCCATTACCATTGCCAGTGCCTGCCCCTCCTCCACCACCTGCACCACCTCGTCAAGCTCAAGAGACACTACCACCCCCTCCACCGCCTTTTCTAGCTGGACCTTCTCTGATTCCGCCTCCGCCTCCACCTAGGCCTGGCCAGCAACCTCCTCCCCCTGGGATATCTAGGGAAGATGCCCCT
Source organism: Rhytidiadelphus loreus (assembly GCA_947034895.1). NCBI lineage: Eukaryota > Viridiplantae > Streptophyta > Bryopsida > Hypnales > Hylocomiaceae > Rhytidiadelphus > Rhytidiadelphus loreus. Next base: position 2,020,295 of record OX344762.1, read on the forward strand.
CCAGGAACGGATGAAGAAGCATCGCTTTCTAAATCTGAGAATATTGAAAGTGGAAGATCCTCACAGCAGGGTTCAATGTATTTCCTTGTAAGTGTCTCAACTCTTTCCCTCTTGCAGTTAGAGCCTGCTGCTGTTGTTGCTGTCACAGAGTATCAACCTGCGCTTTGTCCTTAACTATTAGCTTCCGAAGTAGATTTTCTATTTTGGATTTGGGGGCACTACGAGACTAATTGCACTGTTTTTATGTAGGTCTCTCTCGTATTCGTCAATATCTCTCATTTTGTAATTTGTACCAGACTCGTTGCTTTGACCTCTTGCTGACAACCTGCATATTATTTGGATTAGTGCAGTTCAATCTTTGTATATTTCATCTGAAAGTTTTGAGATGGTTCGTTTGTAGCCTCCAGGGCAATTGCCACCTCCTCCACCACTTCCAAGGCGCGCACCCGTGGTCCGTCCGGAAGATGTTCAGATCTTAATGGAGGAAGAAGTGCCAGCTGATTCCAGGGATAGTGATGGTCTTCGGCAAAACCTGCCGCCTCCACCACCACCTCCAATGCGTCCACCTGTGGGACCTCCACCGACTCGACCCCTAATGCGACCGCCTGTTGGGCCTCCTCCTTCAGAGGTCCCTCCTCCGGGTGTGGCTGCGGCCCGACCTACTCCCCCTCCCCCTCCAGAGAGATCGTCTTTACCTCTTCCTCCACCACCTCCGCCAAGAATGTTGCAAGCAGGGATGTTACCTCCACCGGGACCGCCTCCGGGACCTCCTCCAGTTAGGCTTGGTCCACCCCCTGTCATGCGCCCACCTGCAGGACCTCCTCCAATGGCCAAAGGTCCCCCTCCCCCCCCTCCGAGGGTAACTCATGATGGAGCTCACGAGGATCCTAGCAAAGCATCTGCAAAGCCTTCGTATGTGAAATCGGCCGCAGCTACAGTTGTCAAAAGACCTCTGGCTCAACATACACCAGAACTCACTTCCATGGTATGTTCTCCCTTTTGATTATCTCTTGCCGAGTTGCATCAAAAAGTTTCGAAATTGTCAATGGACTGAATTCTCCTGCTGAATGCAAGCGCTCAGTAAGATTTCAAGCCAGCCTTGGAAATCGCATCAAATAGTGCAATCACTATGGGCCAACCTTTTTTTTTAGTTGTTTTCCCTCATAGCTACGAGTTTGAATCAGGAGTTTCACTTTCGACATAATAGTAACAAAATGGGTTGGTGTAAAGTCATGTACGATTTAGTGCTTGGTACATTGAGATTTTATCCCGAGTAAAAGTTACACCGTGATGCATATTCCAGTGTAGCCCACAGTCGTTGCTCTTTTTGTTGTAACTGAACGCAAAAGTAAACGTGGTCTGTGATTGTCTGTTGTGAATCAGGTGCCAGCATCAGTTCGTGTTAGAAGAGAAAATGCTCCCAAGTTTAAGCCGAAGCCTGCACCAGTAATAGCTGCTCAAGTGTCGACCTCCTCTGTGCCACGGCCACCTGGGGTTGTGAAGCCGGTAACTATAGATGACACTTACACTGCGTTCTTAGAGGACATGAAGCTTTTAGGTGCATTTGGAGAAGGGCAAGAAGCAGATACGTAGGTCATGGGATTCTTATTTGGCATTCCCTGTGTCATGGTAAATTTGCTCAAAGGTTCGTTTCCGGAGGTTCAGTCAGGATAGGTGGTCTTGTTCCTCAGGATTTTTTTCTCGGATTTGTATATTGGAAATCAACATCTGGCGCATTATCACAGCACTCAATCAACATACAAGAGTTTGTCTACAATGCAGACCTACGATTGAGTTTAGTGTAGATATTTGTAGCCTAAAGCATTGCAACGTTGCAGCTCAGAGCTTCACACATTTCTTTTCGACTCTAATTTGGAGAAGTAATGTTTTGGGGGTCATTGGGGCAAACAATGCCCATGATATTCTCGAGTTGGTGACTCATTCTTAACCAGAAAACGTTGAGAGTCGATCTAACTTCGCACCCAGTGAGTGCCGGTACTTTAACCCTAAATGGACGGGCCGATGACCACAGAAATGAACTGCAAAATCCACTCTGCATGTTCCTATGTTGCGAGTATTTATTCTTTGAAATAATATTTATTCACATGACTTCTATAAGTCATTAAAATTTTCAGATTTCTTTGTAAATTATTGAGTGTTTTTTTGAGGAAAAAGTGAAAAAAATACATATCTAATTAGTCCAGATTTAGTTCAAAATATCTGAAATTTTCCATGTAATATTGTGGATATCATGAAGTGTCTTTTTATAACTAGAATATCAATAGATTGTGGTTATAGGCCCATATTTCAAATTGCGATAAAATATTTAGTATTAGGAATTATTCAATTTCAAAAGTGATCCTTTTATGGCTCAAATTCACATCCATAGCAAAAAGCTTGAAGTTGCCAAAATGCACTACATGGTGATCAATGGATTAAGCATCTTCTTATGTAGAAAAGTCAACAATACCACAAAGAGAAGATTTCAACTCTACCTTTTTGCAAAAATGCTCAATCAAGTCCCCCAAAAAAATTGCATGAAATATTACTTGTTTGTACTCAAAAGTTATTTTTGGGCTCCCTAGCATTCTATGTTAATCTTAAAAATGCAAGACCTATCACCAAGGTACCTTGCCAAAAATTAGATCATTTTTGGATTCTCCTTTTTTATAGTAAGTCTGCAATTTTTCTATCTTTCTAAGGTTAAGCATTATCTGTGAAAGAATAGACCTACAACCACATTTTGATGCTTCAATCATTTAAAAAAATTAGAAGTCCTTAAATGGAAGTTATTTACTTTATTTTGTAGAAATGAAATCATATCCTTCATATAATCCATAAACATTACTTGAGTGTAAATTCAAAAGACATCAATTTGATGATACATTGATATATCATTTATCAAAATCACCAAAGAATGTATTTACTAAAATATATTATTTGGTGATTTTCTCAACCATTACTTGGGATTAAGGTAAAATAGCCCATTGTGGTCATATTATCCATTGTGGACACTTAGAGAATGACCCCATGATGGGGAATTTAGTATGTGAGATTTGGGCCACAATGTATGTCTTACATGATAGTAATGGAATAATTTGGAACCTCATTAGCAACTTTTTAGTGTAAATTCATTGTAAGAATTGACTTTTTAGGCATTCTATGTTGGAAAATATTATAATTGCTTTGGGTGAATAAGATAAGCATCGTGGATTCAGATTTTGTTGGTTCAGGGATAGTCTACAAAATCATTTAGGCCACGATGCACCGAACACTTCAAAAATTCATAGCAAATTCATACTTAGTAAAAAAAATATAATTTCAATTTCTCTCACTATTTCTCACACTTCTCTTTATGTGGGAAAAAAACTGAAATTTTTAGTAATGGCATGAAGCCAAATTCCTAATTCTAACCACAATAGGCTATTTTACCTTCAGGCCCAATGTAAAATAAAAAATACTCTACATGGCTTAATCCTGTAAGGACAATGCAAACCCAAGTGGTCCAATGAATGACAAAGAATTCTTCTATGTAAGATATAAGTGCATATGTTCGTCCTTGGATTTTTATGCAAAAAAAGGTCTTATATAGTAGTTTGGTCTCCAATGAGTTTTTTTTGTTTTTCTTAAGTAGATGATTCACACTACACCAAAAAAATGATTTCTACAATGACCAATTTGTCGTTATAGGATTAAATTTAGTGTATTGAAGCGGTATAGTCATACCCTTGAGTAAATGCTTTTGGTTAAATTGTACAACATAGTATATGAAGTCACTCTACAAGTGATAATAGAGGAGACATTCTAACTTTCATGTTGAAAAATGAAATGACATGCTAAACACTTGAAAGATGCTTAGGACTCAAAGTGTCCAATGGATGACTTCATTGACTTCAAGATTTTGTGCAAGGGTACCCATTGCAATCTTGACTTTCTTGTAGTGTTGAGAGCTCTTGGAAATGAGCCTCAAATACACTAGATCTTGGAAAAAAAATCACATTCAAAATTCATTTAAAAAAATAATAGAGTAGATTTTAAGAAGCCATAAATTGACTAGGGTTATACATGTTAAGCCTTTTAACCTCATATTGTTTTGGTCACCAACTTTTTATGAAAAGAGGATTGAAAGACTTCACATCACTTTTGTGATGACCCTCATGATCAAACATTATAATCTTTCACTCCATAAGTGATATTGTTGTATTTTCTTTTCCTATGAGATCTCTAACATGTCTAGTTTGAATTTGTACGGTTACAATTTTTTTTAAATTGATATAACTTATCAAAATGTTGGCATTTTGTTCAATTTGGAGCAAATTCCAAGAAGCTCAAAATAGGCCAATTCCAAATTTTTAAATGTCACAATAATTGATTCACTGACAATCTTCATCCCTACTCCATTACACTTTCTACTTTTCTTGGCAAAGAATCGAGGGTTAGATGACAAATAGTAGAACTTACTCCATGCATATTTCATTGACTTTCATTCTGTCTCGATAGCGTTTCAAAGGGTTCAATGCTAGTGCTCTAGTCGAATCAGGCATCATCAACCAAAGGTCCCCAGAATATAATCCAATACAAGTTATAAGTCAGATGGAGCAATTAGTCATCCATTCTTCTCAGCAAGAGTATATCCTATTGAAATCACAATTTGGATGCTCTTGTTTGAATATAAGGATGTAACATGTAATTACAAGGGAAGGTACAATACATATTGAATCTACTACTCTTCCAATGCCATTTTGTGGACGCGAACACATGTAGTGCTACAATACTGGTATGTATATCTAGTGAAAGGGACCTTTCCTGCCAATGATGCCTTACAGCATGAGCAGACGTTCTGGGGAGCTGAAGAAGAGGAACCGGAGTTTGCACTCGCGGTATCAGTAGGCCGTTGGTTTGAACTAGCAAGGGCTCGTAATCTGAACTCAGCAGCTGCCGCTCGTGTCTCTCTCTCCTGAGCTTGCGCCTTCAACGTTGCCTGAAACCATATCACGACATAAAAGTTATTCCCAATTTCTCACATAAAATATGTACTAGATACGCAGTCGATGGGGTTATGCCTCTAAAGTACAACAAAGGACATACCTCTTGATACTCTTTCGACTTCGGATCTAATAATTTAGAACTCATGTTGAACATATCTTTCACGCGGTTCTTGTCATAGCGAACACTGGCTGCTGCTGCTTTAGCTGCCTGCTCTGCTGCCTCCTCAGCTGCCTTGGCCTCCGCCTGTGCCTGCGTAATCCCACAAGATTAAGGAAAGCTACCTTACGAATATGTGGAGATGCATCAAAGAACTATTGCGGGGGAAGTAACAGAAATTGAGAGTCAATATTGATATTTTCAGTCAGTCCAAGATTACTACAATTAAACCTCATATGCAACACCTTGCCAGCGAAGATACTAAAAGAAGCTGACCTCTCCGGTCAACTTCAATGGAATAGATTGTTCTAACAATTCAACGTTACACCTATAAAGAAGTTCATGCAGGATCACCTTAATAAATTATGACCTAGAACGTGATGAACCAGGATTTGAGACGAGGTAATCAACATTATAATAACTGATGCGTGTAATGAAGGAAAACCTGCTTAGCTCTTTCTTCCGCCTTTTTGAGCTTTTTACGTTCTTTCTCTTTCGCTTTCCTCTTAGCATCCTTCTCCGCCTGCAACATTTTTGATAGGTCAGCAGCCTATACTCAGAGAAACACTAAATACAGAATCTTCACATGTAAAAATATGCGATACTAACTAGAAAACAATTATGAGCATCTCAAATTCTAGACATCAGACTCAGATTGTAGAAGTTCAGGGTTTCCGTGTCAACTCAATGAGCGTCTATTACCTGCTTTGCCAGTTGGGCTGCTTCTAGTTCATCCGTCAAAGGACTTGGGACACTAGCTGCATGCCAATCCCACTTGCTAGGATGTTGAGCCATAAATCGACGGAAGATATTGCGTGTTTCCTTGTCCTTCGCGATTGAATATGGAGTTCTACCCGCTTTATCTTTTGAACACGGATCAGAATCCTCCTCTAAAAGTTTACGGACGCTGTCAGTATCTCCAGCTTTGGCCGCTACGTGTAGAGGAGTTAACCCCAGATCTTCTTCCAAACTTTTTGGTACGTCTTCCACTTGTTCTGCTGCTACATGATTCTCCACTTGATGGGGCTTAGCCTTTTTCTTGTCAAGAGGCTTTCCTGCTTGGTTACCGGAGGCTTCCCCTCGGAGCGCTGCCACTCCATCAGGAATGCCTGTAGTCACAGAAAGAGTGTGCGAGTCTAGTTTTTGAAACAAACTAAGCAAGAAACTAATTCGTTTAGCTTCTTTCATAGTAGGTCTACGTATGGTGAATGGTATCTTTCGTATCCTCCGATCGTTCCGGTCCAACACCACATTTTCCCCTCCAAATAGGGTTTGTGCATTACTCGAAGGAGCGTACACGAATATATGGGATGCTGCTTGCAAGTGTTCACTCCATGAAGTGAGAAGCCCTCTGATTTCCTGGGAGATTGTTTCAGTGTGGTATAGACCACAAATACATTAATGAGATTATCATAGAAAACTACCTGGAAAGTGGGAACCGCTGGGCTGAGCAGCATCAACACCAGTTCTCCGAATATAAAAAAACCTGAAAAACTGCAATGGTCTCTAAGAACCAACAAGCAAAAAAATGTCACTAGTCGTGTGAGAAGTAAATTGAACTTACTTTCTGAAGAGCTTGTTCATTGTATCGACGAAGAGAGGCTCCTGCTGACTGAGGAGCTCTGCCACCAGCATCTTTCGTTGACTGCCGACCACCTGCTTTGGCCCTCACCACATACCTGCATTAGCCCAGCTAGTTCAAATGATTGCTGAACCCCTTAAGCTCAAACAAGCGAGTAACAAAGCAACACCAGTGATCACACAACCAGTCGTTCAGGGCAATGCCAGAAAAATAATTCTGGCTGAAGCTCATGGCATGCCTGCACATTGCTTCCACAATTCTCCAGTAATTTGTAACCCCTCAGGGGTCAATTGACCCAAATTGGGTCTCAAGTTTTTATTGTAGTACTGAGTAGGTCATATAAGGACTATTTTCAGTTCAACATATGCAATGTTCTTCACTGAATCTAGTGATACAAAATCTGACACCATCTGAATCTGGAGTAAACTTCTCACAATATGATCAATCAATTAGTCATTTTAAAACCGTGAATCCTTGATCTCTTAGAGGTTGTGAAAGACACTTCAGAGTCACGCCACATGCAATACGAGCTGGTTTACAGAGCCCACTCTTTCCAAATCATCAGGAGTTCAGACAAGACGAAATTCATACCTATGATATGTTTTGTGAGCGAGTACAGATCCGTCTTGAGAATTGAGCACCAAACCAGCAAAATGACCACCAACAGCCAGCAATACAACCCACGCAGACTTCTTGTCTCGCTTGGTCAAAGCTCTCAAGCGTCGCAAAACCTCTTCTTCCTTTAAATACAAACTACCTGCAGCAGCAGACTCATCTACCGCATGTCCTTTGTCTCCCGGTAAAACTTCCTTGTCCGCGGCCACTAAAGGGCGCCAGATGCTGATGATATCTTCTGATTCTTTCAACTTAATGTACAGCTGATTGCTTCGGGGTCCTTGTGAAGAATTATCTTCTGCCTCAGTCTCAGTGTCCGAACCCGAAATGCTTGAGACATCGTCAGTATCACCTTGCGCTAATTGCTCAAACTCGTCCTCGTTCAGCACTTCTTTGCCGGCAAGTTTCCGCTTCACCTGCAAGACAGACCCGCCCTCGTTCATGAATACTTCACCCCTAAATGCGCAAGCCTATTTCCAAGTGGTCAACAGTACTTTGCACTCTCATTTTCACCATCAAAAATTTATGGATTCGCTACATCTATGATTTTCAGTAGCAAGCCCATCACATGTTTAACTTTTAAATATCCAATTTTTCTCTAGAATGGAAAGAAAATATAGAAATTTCAAAAGCTAAAACATCAAAATAATTCACAAAAAATATAAAAAGCATTGTAAAAATTACAAATTTTACGAAAAAACACTATATTTAATGAATACATCATAATTTAGTCTAGTTGGAATCCTTGATCTAGAGACCTTGCAAGTGTGATTTCAAACTCCACAATTTGAAAAAACCTGAAATCCCCAGAGTAGAGTAGAAACTGGACTTCGAGAACTTCAGTTTGCTAGATAGGCCTATGGGCAAACGAAATAATCTCCAAAATCAAAATTTAGCCAGAAAGAGCTTCTTGGGCATTTAGAAGTTCAAACTAATGTTTCAAAAAATGTTCCGTCAGACAGTTGAACTTATTGCGTGTCACACCCGCAATGCACAACGGAATTGAACAGCCAAAACGGAAAACAACAATACAGAATCGGATGAACAATGTCTCACATTGAACTTGTGAAAGTCCGATTTAAAGTGGAAGCGCTGTTCCTCCAGGGATTGAAACGTAGAACTACAACCATGACAACTCCAGCTCTGCAACGAAGTCTCGTCGGTCACATCTCGGGCAACTCCTGCATCCAAAAGCCTGTCGGCTTCCTCCTCAATCCGCAATTCCTGTAACCCTAACCCTAATTCCGAAGTAGGAGGAAGCCCGGCCAGAGCCTGATCGCGATGCGTGAAGAGAAGGGCATCGTCGAAGAACCCAGCGGGCGCCGAGAAGAGAGTGGGAACGTCGGGTGGCGCCATAGCAACGAGGCAAGCAACCAAGATGACTCAGGTGCTCTGGCGACACCATAGGCGACGCCAATTGAAAAATGCCAATTAAAACACGCCAATTGAAGAAGAAAGCAGATGCGGCGACAGATGAAGTATCGATCAAGGCGACTGCCGCTGCCGAGAAAAGCAGAGAATGCGCACCCGAAGCATACTCTCCAGCAGAAGGAAAGCTCTCGGCGGAAGGATCTGGTCGCATTAACGATGACAACAAGCGATCTCGATATAAAATTGCACTAAGGTAACAGGCTCAGAAACCGCCCATCTAAGGTCTGAAACTGAATTTCGAGAAGGTGAAACACCTTGAAATATATGTGAGCATATTTTCCTTGAAAGATAAGTAGAATTTTCACCTAACCCAAGTCGTTTCATATTTTTCAGAGCTATGAGGAATTAGTTATCAAATTTTGAAGTCAAAAGGGCACAGTGCTCTTAAACCGTGCCCTAACTGAAATGTTCACCATTTGTACATAATTGAAGCCAATGAAAAGAAACATGTACAACCCGTGCAGATTCAAAATAGGGCACGGTTTTAAAGCCTGAACGGTTTTCGAGCCTGTTACCTTAGACTCACCCGGTGACAGACCCGGGACCTAGGAGAAGGATGTTACCTTGGGAGGACAGTGGATAGATTACATCGGTTGGGCTTATTGATTGAAGAGGTCTCGGGTTCGAGTCCGTCCTCCCTCAACCAGTTGATACTAAGAAATCCCTTTTGTTTTGGATTCCCTTTTGGACTAGGTTTTGAACTAGGTTTTGAATACCCTTTGAATTCTAGGTTTTGGATTCCCTTTTGGACTAGGTTTTGAATACCCTTTGGGTTCTAGATTTTGGATTCCCTTTTGGACTAGGTTTTGAATACCCTTTGGGTTCAACACTCTGATGAGTTGCATAGATTACTTTCCCACCCTTTGTCTTTGAAGTTGAGTTGATACCATGGCAAAGCACAATTGAATCAATTGCTTCAATTCAAATTCATTTTCATTATTAGATGCACGCATGAGGGAGATTTAAAATGTTAAACGAATTATTTTGATTCTCTTCAAGACAACAAAGTTGCGTGTATTATGAATGAATCTAATTTTGAGTTAATGCCACTATGCAATACAAACTCTACCTGAAATTGCAAAATGTTGTAAATGTTGTGAAATTTTGCATGAGCATTTGCAACTCTCATCTCTTTCATTGAGCATCAAAAGGTCATCATCACAAAATCTTCTCACTAAGATATTCTCCTTCAATGTGCATTGCCCTATTTTTCATTGACCTAAATAAATCTTCAAAGTTAATTATCTACTACATTCTAAAATAACCTAAAAACTTTTAAAGTGCTCTCTTTCAATGTGAACTACAAGATCCTATGGTTACATTCAATCAAATCTCAAGGAAAAATGAGCAAACAAATTGCTCAAGTTCATAGTCAATTTGGCCCATTTTCAAAGTACAAACCCCTTGGGTCATTAGGGATTAATTGACGTTAGCAAGAGAGAATCTTGAAACCTCTAATTAGAAATAAAAATGTTTTAACCTACAAGAGATTTCATGCACCTCACGAATATTCTAATTAGTTCATTATATAGATGATTTGAAGGAAATTGAAGTCAATGGTGGGTAGGATAAGATAGTTTTCTTGCCTTGGTATTTTTGTAGAGAATGCCCAAGTTCGTAGTTTGTAGTTTGACATTGGACATTCATAGCCCTAGTTAGGTTAGTTTTAACATTAAGAGTATCAAAATGGTATAATTTGGAATTTCAATTGTATTGAATGTCATTTTTCTAATTTTCAAGTTATTCCACAAATTTCTAAATTTCATGGAGAATTTAAACCTTCAAGTAAAATTTCTTTGTTTTTTTGGATATTGAAAATTAGATTGAAAATGCAACAATTTTTTAGGATATGCGTAAATAAATTTGATTCATTATTTATGAAACCAACCTAAATATAGTGAGGTGCAGAATGTACACCATTGCCTAGATTTTCAAGTATAGGCCTATTCAAACTTGTTCATATGTAATTATAGTCTTTAGAGGTAAGCTTTCTTCAATCCAAAGTCTCTTTTATTTTGACTTAGAGCCAACCATTGAAAATTGTATACAAGTTAAGCAAATCTGTAATGGACTAATTGAAGGTTCAAGTCCTACTTTCTCTCTCGAGCAAAAGGAAAGCTGGAGAGAGAAGGAAATGTTGGAGAGTATGCGCACCCGAAGTATACTCTCCAGCAGAAGGAAAGCTTTCGGCAGAAGGATCTGGTCGCAGTAATGATGACAACAAGCAGTCTCGATATAAAATTGCAGTAGACTCATTCGGTGATAGACCCGGGACCTAGGAGAAGGATGTTACCTAGGGAGGACAGTGGCTAGGTTAACTTGATTGGGCTAATTGATTAACGAGGTCTCGGGTTTGAGTGCGTCCTCCCACAACCAATGTAGATACTAAGCCATCCCTTTTGGACTTGGTTTTGGGTTCCCCGAGTTGCATAGATTACTTCCCCATCCTTGTCTTTGAAGTTGAGTTGGAACCATGCCAAAGCACAATTGAATCAATTGCTTCAATTTTAATGAAGGAAAGTATTCCTAAACTCATTCATGCTTTGAACAAAAATTACTTGTTAGTTTTATTCATTTTGTTTCATGTATATTTTTTGTAGAGATGGAGAAAAATTGGTAAAATAAGGCTATTTTATGAGCTTTACAGAGAAAGAATTATGCAATTTGGTTCATGGAGCAAAATAAGGGGTTGACTTACACAAATGCAAATAAAACCTTTCACAAATACCAAACTTGGACTCTGTCTCTAAACCCTTTGAAGTCCATATTCTAATTAATTGATGAAAAGGCTCTTTGAAAAGATGATACATAGCAAGGTTTCAACAAAACACTTTTTCATTCATCCAAAAAAATATGTGAATCTTTAACAAGACAACCATCTATTATGACCAACTTGATGATATTATAGTAAATAATATGTTTATACAAATATATTAGCAAAAATGATTAAGGCATTAAAGGGTCAAAGAAAAGATCATGCAATTGTCATTTTTATCATTGTCCATTGAAAAATTGGAAAATAAAATTTCATCACAATGGTGAGGTGAAAAATATTTCATTTTTTCAACTCAACATAAAAAAAAAAAAAAGTACATGTGTGTTGTATGTTATCAAGGCTAAAACGTGTATTATTTGTATGTTTGTAATTAAGAAGTTATGTATATTGAAAGTTTTTTCTCACAAGAAGAGTGAAAATCGAGGTGAAAATATTGATAGGTTTTTATTCTTGACATGTTTGATTCTAAAGATGTGCTATTTATTAACATTTGTTCCATTTTATAATCTATTTATAGCAATTCATAGCAAGTTGAAAAAAAAATTGTTGTCTTGCAAAAAATTGACTTCATGCACTAACTAAAATGATTTTCACATAAAGATGAAGTTTAGAGATTATGTAGTTCCAACTGAATTACATAGTTCACAGACTACATAAATTTGAACTCCAATCATTTTTATTTTAAGAAAGCTTCAAAAGAGATATCATTTATTTTATAGGTTTTTAAAATTTGTACTCTAATTTCAAAAAAATATTGTTTCACTAAACATTCTATTTATTAATTCTAGTTTAATAGAGACTAGTATGGCATGTATTGTTTCCACATTATAATAAAATAAAAGTATAAATGTTTTTCAATTTTTTTTTATAAAATCCAATATCTCTACTCCCATAAGTCGAAATGCCACAAAACAAAGTCCATGTACCCTTCATTGCAGAGAGCTTTTGAATAGTACCATGAACTTAACCTAGAGACATATGATTTCAGAGATCTCACTATAACAAATAAAACAAACTATCTAATTTAATGATAAGATTTAATGTTTCAATAGAACATAGTCAACCATTTTGCACTAATTGCACCCTTTCAAAATAAAAGGTGATGGGCTACTAAAACGGATGGTAATAGGTACTTTCACATAAAGGTAGGAATTTTCAAATGTGCCCCTAACCCGAATTCAAAGCTCCATCTTCACTAGATTTACATCCAATTAATTAATATCTACTTTTCTTGAAGAAACAATTTTAAAACATCTACCCAAAAACTTTTGCATGGAATATCCAAATGGAGATTTTTCTGTACATTGAAATCTTCTTTTAGTTGCCAATAAGAAAATATAAAAATTTGATAAGTCTAATTACCCCCTCAAGGACCAAGGTCATTTTTCTATACAAAAACATTAAAACCTACCATTTTTTTGTTGTGTTCATCCAAAAAAGCAAAAAAAACTCTTCTTAAGAATCCAACCATAAGATCTTGTACTTCACCTATCTAAAATTGCATGGTAAATTTTTTATAAAGATATTAGCAATCAAAATAATTTAAAAGTTTTTTTAAATGATGGCTTGTAATTTCAAATGACTTTGGCCGCCATTTGTAGAAAACTTATGCAATATAGAATTTAAATTTAAATTAAAAAAAAGTAGAAGTAGCCTAAGATTGAAAAAAAACTAAATTGTTAATAGTTATAAGATGGGATTAAAATACAATAATCTCAACGGTGAGATTGTTTTAGCAAGTAGACACCACCTTGTGAAACAATTTCTTTTGAAAAAATTAGATGTGATTTGGGGCAAGGGGAGAGCCATCTTAGGCATGTTCCCCGTTGTTATTCTTCTATAGTGAAGGAATGTCTTACCGTCAAATTTTAATTTTTAATTTTTAATTTTCTTTTAGTTTTCAAATGACAAAAAAAATTAAAAAATTCATTTCATTTTTTTTTCAATTTGATGTGGTTGAAGTTCCTTTTTTTTGAACTACTACAATGGCAGCATCATTAGATGTTTTTTCAAGCCTCCAAGAGACCTTGAGTTATAATGCTGTAATAACCAAGGAAAGTGAATGTTGCTCGGGGGGGTCATTTAGAGTGTCCATTAGAAACCACGTGCGAACAAAACTTTAGACCCCCTATATACTTTTTGAATTTTAAATAAAACAAAAATAAAAGAATATGAATAGATTTTCCTACTTTGAAAGTTTATGTTTTGAATTATTGATATTTTTATTTGTTAATAATAATTAGTTACAAATTATTGAAGTAAAATGATACTTTGTAGAACTGAAAAATAACTTTCACATCCCTATATTATATAAGAAAAAATTGTCTAAAAAATGAACAATTTTTTTTAAAAAATAACTCATTATTGAAAGCTCATTTTGAGTTGAATATTGACTCAATGGTCATCTAAATGTGTCCTCTATAATTATTTGAGTTGAAAAACATGCCATTTTAGTTCATTTTCAATCTAATCATTTCATATTTTATTTGAGTTGGAAAGCTATAGTCATTATTAAACAATGTTCAAAATTTTAGGTTGACATTATAGTTTATTAGAAACCACTTGTTCACACGTGGTTTGTTATAGTGGAACTAAGTGCATCCCCCGAGGACTGTTGTAGTGACACTGCAGCGGTCCTTCGTGGCCAAGAGGCTGCCAGCTCATTTCTCAAAAAATAAAAAAGTTCAACTTTTTTTTGCATTTGAAGAATTTTTAATTTTTTTTCCTGACAACTAGCTATTCCTTCACTACGAGGGGAATAGTGAAGGGAACAGGCCTAAAACGGTCTCCCAGAGGCCCAAAAAAACATCTAATGGCCCATGTTCCCTACAGCTTGGGATCTTGTAGCCCTCCAAGACCCTCAAATTCCATCTAATGATTATCAAAATTGCATTGAGAAACAAATCCTATAAGTTATTTTCTTAAGAACTGAAGATGCTTAGATTGTTTGAAAACAATATTGTCCTTAACTTTCTCATTACTAGTCCAAATAGAATGAATCAAAATTTCACATGTAGACAAAAATAAATAAAAAATTTGAGACATTTTGTAATTTTTTGTACTACTTGAAAAATTCAGTTCTAGGCTTTTGTAATATAAATTTTGCTCCTAGCTACCAATTGAAATAAAAATTATATTACCACAAAGCTATTCAATCTTTCTATTTTATGAGAAAGTTTCAGAAAAAATTCATGCACCCCACTCAATGGCTTCTCAAAATCTACTCAACAAATTTTTTTAATGAATTTCTAATGTGATTTTTTCTCCAAAATCTAGTGTATTTGAGGCTCATTTTCTAGAGCCCTCAACACTATGGAAAGTCAAGATGCAATGGACACCCTTGTACAAAATCTTGAATAGAAAAATCATAATCAATCATTTTCAAAATCATATTTTTGATGCTAAAACTAGACTTCAATAAAAAATTTCAAAATACAAAACTAAAAATAGCAACTTGGTTAGGTTTTATTTAACTTCAAAGTATTGTTGACACCAAATTTTGGTGCCTTGGGCATTTAAGGGTTAGAATTAGCACAAACAAGTTGAGACTTGACACTAGTGTAGTAAGCCAAATAGGATCTAATTAAATATTGGATGGATATGTCTATTATTTGTTTCATCAAGACCCCTAAAAGTTATTCATTGGACGCTTTTGTCCAGGGGGTACAAAAGTTAAGAGTTAGGCCTCCTTATATGCTCGCCCGGTAGGCAAGTTTACAACTAATTCAAGCAAGAAGATAGAAGCGGCTCCACCGATTGTCTTGCTGGGGTGGGCAAGCGGAAAAGGAGTTGAGTTTTACCAATATCGGTGGACAACCTCATTGGTGGAGACTAGTGAATCTAATATGTGTGAATTTTTTTATTGTTTCCCTCCCCACCCACAAGTTCTTTACGAAAATACAATTATGGCTATTTTTCCTTGTAACACCCATTGTGCAATTCCCTCAATGAACGATACCTGCAAGGAGGCCCTTAATGGGTTTGCACTAGCGGCAATACTCTTCACAATAAGTATTCAGAAGATTAGTCTTTAATTCTATAGTAGTTTTGGATGGGACTTTGTCTAGGGCAATGTTCGGAATAAATCGACAGGTAGTTCAAAGTTAACTGGTGGAATTGGGAAAAAAATTGTTTGCAATTTGAAAACATTAGCAAAAATTTGGTGAAAAAATATGTAAAATTCCTATTTAGAGTAAAAAATAGAGAAAATGATTGGACTCAATTCTTCAAAAAACAGGTCAATGTGAGAATCGAAGGAAATTAGCTAGTAAAACTCAAAAAAATCTTAAACATTGGTCAAGGGCTACAAGCAAGAGTCTATCACAAGCTTATACAGTTGGGTACCATAAAGTTACGAACTTTTTCAAAAACTTTACAAAACATACCACTGCTGCCAACTTTGACACCCTCTTGAAGGCTCAAAAATTGGGTTTTTTTCATGAATTTTTTTTTCAAGCGCATCCCTATGTTAACAACATCTGTGAAAAATTTCAAGGCTAAAAGACTTACACAAAAAAAGATATTTGAATTCTACCAATGTGTGTAGATGTAAAAAAACATTCACTGCTGCCAACTTTGACACCCTCCCTAGGAGTGGATTTTTTTTCTTTTGCCATGAAATTTTTGTCATGAGATCAGCTCTATATTAATAACATTTGATTCAAATTTCAAGGTCAAAAGATTTACACAAAAAAAGATATTTGAAATCTACCAACATGTGTCATTGAAAGAGACAATTTCACTATTGCCAACTTCCATAAACATATTGGTAGATTTCGAAGATCTTTTTTTGGTGAATCTTTTGAACTTGAAACTTGGCATAAATGTTATCAACATAGATTCAATCTCTTTAAAAAAAATTCATGGCAAAAACAAAAAAATTCAATCCTTGGGAGGATGTCAAAGTTGGCAATAGTGAAACTCTCCCTTACAAAAACACATGTTAGTACATATCATATATCTTTTGGGGGATAAATATTTTGAACTTGAAATTTGTCACACATATTATCAACGTAGAGGTGATCTCATAACAAAAATTTCATGGCAAAAGAAAAAGTTTTCAATCCTTGAGAAGGTGGCAAAGTTGGGAGAACTGAAAGTCTACAACTACACATGTTGGTAGACTTTCAATATCTTTTTTTTGGTGAATTTTTTGGCCTTGAAATTTGGCACAGATGTTGTTAACATAGGGATGCGCTTGAAAAAAAAATTCATGAAAAAAATCCAATTTTTGAGCCTTCAGGAGGGTGTCAAATATGGTAGCAAGTTGGCAGGAATTAAAAAAAATTGTATGTATATGGTACCCGACTGTACGTTGACTGCCACAGACCTTGTGCAACACCTAATAAGTAAACTTGCAAATTGTTCTAATCCTTTCTTGTCCAAAAAACATGAATCCTACTTTGTTGCTTAATCTTGTAACAACGCAATGGCCTAGAAGTGTTCGATGGTTGATAGAGAATTCTTATGTACATTAGTTTTTTTAGGAGTATAATTTTTTAAATAAATTAATGCCCTGGAGTAAAAGTTATGCCACCCTAAGTCTCAAATAGGGTTCATTGTGCAGTGCAAAAAAAATAAAAATAAAATAAAAATAAAATTTTGAAAATTTTGATTCTCATAGAAATTGTTTTTGCCTACATAGGAAAATTTTGATTCATTCTATTTGGATTAGTGATCAGAAAGTGATAGACAATCTTGTTTTTCAAGCAATCTAAGCATCTTCTTGAAAAAATAACTTATAAGATTCATTTTTTAATACAATTTTCACAATTAAAAAAAAGAACTGACAAGGTTTTATTGACTTGCTAGAACAATCTTACTATTGGGATTATTGTATTTCAATTCCAATTTAGACCTATTAACAATTAAGTTTTTCCTTCTACCTACTTCTATTCAACAATTTTTTAAAGAATGAAAATCAAGTGTGTGGTTTTTGAATTTTTATTTTCTTAGATTTTCATATCATTTCTTCAATATAAAAGGTTTTTAATTCAATATTGGTAGTGCATCTAGGAAGATTCAAAGCCTTAAAATTTGCTTAGGAAAGGTGCAAAAAAAACAATTTTCTTCACTTTAAATGCAAATATCTTCAATCCATTTGGTCAAAGTTTTTGAAATTTGTCTTAGATGTTATTATACTAGTTTAGTGCAAGATCCTATGGTTAGATGTGCAAAAAAAGGAATTCTAAATTTTTTTTCACTTTACAATAGGAATGGTAGTTTTCAGAGGAATTTGATAAAATAACTAAAGGTCTCAAGACTTCAAGCCTTAACCCAACAAGAATGTCGGCCTATGAACAAGATACTCGTTCAAAAATGATTTGACTTTTGGACCAATAGGTGCATTCTTCATTCCTATAATGATTTAGATGGTCATCCATCAAACAGTTTTAGGCCACCACATTGCTACACGGTGAAGTGAATTGTCTCTCAACTCAAAGAGGAATTCAATTTGCCAAATTTTGAACCATTTTATTGTGAATACTAATAATTTTTTATATATTTTAGGCTACCACATTGCTACATGGTGAAGTGAATTTGGAGTCTCTCAACTCAAAGAGGAATTCAATTTGCCAAATTTGAATCATTTTATTGTGAATACTAATAATTTCCTATATATTTTGCAAAGTGGATTTTTTTGAGTCATGGGTAATTCCAAGAAACACTTGTACTATTTGTTGCGTTTTCAATTTTCAATGTTTTAGTACTTTTTGTACTATGAATCTCCTTTCAGTACTATTTGGGGTATGGAACCAACGACACTAGCATGTGAGCATAGAAATGTGAGCACATGATTGAGCCTTAAGTATATGTATAAGTAAATAGAGGGTTGCTAGTATGTGAGCCTAGGAGCATGAGCCCACGAGCTTAGAAGAGTTGATATAAATACTTATATTATAGTTTTTTATGTTACAAGAACCTTCAATGGTTGTAGGATACTAGCTCAAGACTCCCATTTACACGCTCACACACTAGCATTGTTGATAGTGTGGAGACTCTTTTAGGTCATAACTTAATGGGTAGCGCACTTCAAAAATTCATACCAAACTCATCTTTTATCAATAAAATATAATTTCAATGGCTCACACGCCGTTTCTCACACTTGTCTTCTTGTGTGGGAAAAAGTTCAAAAAATTATCATGAGGGCAAACTTCTAATTCAATCTGCCCATGATGATGGTGGTCTGCCTGTTGGGGAAATGGGAATAGCCCTTTATCCTTTTGAGTCAGTCCACCTCGGGTGAAGTTACTCCATTTGGTTGCTACGTCACTCCTTGGATTCTGACAACCCATTACTTTATCATTCATGGATCCCAACTACCACCCGAGCGCAACACGTGTCACTGTCAGCAGCGCAGGACGGAAGCAGTCAGTAGTCTCGCCCGGGGCCCGGACGGCCGGACAGGACCTTACGACGGACGGGAGTGGGTCCGTCTTGTTTTCTATTTTCCAACACACCCAACACCCCGGCCCCTTTTCTTGAAGCCAGGCAACGAAAGATTCAAAATGCCACAACGACATTGTGACCAGTGGCCCCAACTTTGATTTTCGCAAGCAAAGTAGCTGTAGCTGCTAAAGAAAGCACTCTTAAATGTGCTGAAAACTGGACATTTTCTGGATCTGTGAATGTTTTTGGCTAAACTTAGGATAACCATCACCGAGCTTGCACAATCAGATGGCAATGGGAACCACCGGAAGCTCCACGAGGCGACACCTGGGTTCCACCCCTGGTCGGTGCCGCGCGCTTCTCTCTCACTCATTCTCAAACTCATCACTTCAGTCATCAGTCATCAGTCATCACTTCACTCACACTGGCTCTGCACCAAATCCTGACACTCTTTACATCATGTCACATTTTCATTGTCTCTTCCAATGCCACCCCAGTGGCGGGATCCCTACTTCGTAAGTGCAGCAGCTGCACCAGCAGAAGACTTCACTGTCCCCGAAGTAGCGAGATCGGTAGACTTGTAATCAAAATCGATCAGGGGGGAAGTGTTGGAAGCTCGCCACTCTTAATTTGTTGGGGGCTCCATACATCTCAAGTGGAGAAGTAGCGAGCCCCAGTACTGGAGCGAGATTGGTGGACTTGTATTTGAGCAGGTTATCAACTATGTGTCGAAGTGTTGCAAGCTCGCCATTCTTGTTGTGTGATGGATCAATTGGAAGCCTTGAAGGTTGTGGGTGTTGCTGTTGTTTCACTGGCGTTCATGCGGCTTCGTGACGAGCTGCGTGCAGATTCGCCCTTACGCCAAGAGTTTGTACCTGGTGCACGTACTTCAATGTGCCTTGCCTCGTTGGAAGCTCACGCCACTTGATCCCGTGATTGGCAACAAGCGTGTGGTAGTAGTGAGTGTAGTGACGAGGGATTCAAGAGTTTGCGTCATTATTGGGAGGTTTTCCTCCTTCGATGTTTTGATGGGGGAATGGGAGGAAGAGGAACATTAGCAAGCTAGTGATCGACGTTGGCACTATGGTGGAGACGTCGTCGTTCATTGTGTCTTTGTTGTTCTCGTCGTGCGTGTTTGTGACTCTGTACGGCGTGTACGTCGTGTCTTCGCGTCGGCCTGGGAATGCCGTCATCTACCACCCGCTGCGGGTGTTACGCGGGGAGGATGTGGGCGCCATTCTCCAAGGGCGGGGTCCGTTCTCTTGGGCGACCGAGGCCTGGAAAGCTTCGGAAGATGAAGTCGTGGACGCCGCTGGCTTAGACGCCGCGGTTTACCTCCATCTCTTCACCGCAGGTATGTGTCTCTCGGTCCAATCCTCGCCTCGGCCTTCACGCCTGCATTCGCACAATGGCACCGCTTATGGAGAATCAAAACCTTGGTGAAATTTTTTACGGCTTAAACCAGTTCGATGCTTGTAGTAGTGTCTTTACGGAGAACGAAAACCATGTAGAATTTGAAATTTGAAACCGCTTTTCTGCTTGTAGAAGTATCATTACAGATGCTTTTGCGTGACATTCGCAACGCATCCAAGGAATGTGATATTGTGCAGCATTGGAGACCACGTGTTGTCCGCCATTTTTTGTGTCCCGGTGTTTTTGTTCCTGTGGAATATGAACTTTCAAACCATTTCGATGCTTGGAGAAGGAGAACGAAAACCTTATGGAATTTGAATGTTCCAACTATTTTGAAGCTCGTAGTAATGTCATTACGGAGAACGAAAATCGTATAGAATTTGTATGTTCTAAGCACGCATTTTGATGTTAGTGTCATTACCAATGCGTGTGGGTCCGTGACGATTGTCCACAGCGTGACATTCGCACCGTGTCCAAATGTGCAGCGTTGGAGATCATCGTGTTGTCCGCCTTGTTTTGCATCCCCGTGTTGGTCTCTCTGTCGGCGAGCAGCGGCTACAACACGCACCAGGAGCGATCATCGAATTACGGCCGCGTCGCGTTCAGTGGCTTCGACAACTTGAGCATGGGAAACGTGGAACCCGGCAGCTCCAAGATCTGGGGTTTTCTCCTGGGCATGTTCTGGGTGTCGTTCGTAACCTACGCCGTGTTGTGGCGATCGTACCGACGTGTCATCACGTTGCGCGTCCGGCGTCAAGCGTCCACCAAAGCTCGCCCTCAGGAGTTCGCAGTGCTCGTGCGGGACATTCCTCCCCAGTCGTCGCCGCATCAGACCCAGGAAGAGCACGTCAACGCCTTCTTCCAAAGAGTGCACCCCGGGTCTTATGACCGGTGCATCATCGTCAAAGATCTCCGAAAGGTAAAACCTCCTGGCTATGGTTCAGCAGTTTGAGTAGATCATATGGAGATTTTTTTGGTCCAAATTTATTTAGTTTTTTACCCACGGATGCTAAGTTCTGCACTGATTCTGGTGATATAAAACTTAACCCCATCTGAATTCTATAATTCTCGCAGTATGATCACTCGAGTTCGTCATCGTGAATCTTTGGTCTTTTAGGGTTTGCATTCCTATTGCTGCAATTCAAGATCAGGGTTTAGGGTCTTGCAAGCTGTAACCCCTAAAGGGCTAAGTGAAGTCCAAATTGGCTCTCGTTTTCTCTCAGCAGTTTAGAGTAGGTCACAAGGGGACTTTCTTTTGCTCTATTTTTTTAGTTTTTGACCGGCAAATGCAATGTTCTTCACTGGTTCTGGTGATATAAAATTGAACATTATATTATCAATCATGAAGCTATTCTACAATTTTATCAATTTTATTAATCAGATAGTCGCTTCATAACATGAAAGCTTGGTTAATTGCTTTACCACCAGGTTGAAAAACTGTACAAAGAGCGTGAAAAGGTGTTGCGGGAATTGGAACATGCGGAAGCTGTGTTCGATCGATCGAAGAGGACAGGCGGTGACGACGGGGTCCGTCCCGTGCACAAGACGGGGTTCTTGGGTTGTATGGGTCCCGAGGTCGACACAATAGATTACTTGGAAGCTCGCAGTGCCGATTTGACAGAACAGTTTGAGGAGGAGCGGAAGCTTGTGCTGCAGGCGAAGATTGCAGTCACAGCTTTGGTCATTTTTAACAATCGGCGCTCGGCTGCTCAAGCTGGCCAGGTGAGCTCTTCAATATTAATTTGGAAATTTATTAATCAATTAATCAAACATCTTTTGGCGTGTCCTACTTGGGCTAAATCGCACTGTAGCGGACACTCAGAGGAGGAAACCCAGCATAGAGTTTCTTCCTGCAAGACCGATGCTTTAAAGACTTTGTAAATGAAGATGAAGACCCAGATCCTGGTTTGAGGCTGCTCCTCAAAAATCCTTGTAATTCACAAACTCTATGGGGGTCTTAGGTTTTTTTATCATTGACCTTTGGTTTTTATGAATATATCATTGGCGTCGTTTAAACTTCAGAGAAGGCCTGCATGGCGGGTCCATACTCCTATCCCTATTTAAATCAATGGGATTACGATACCAGTGTTTAGGTCTTTTAGGGTTTTTAGGGTTTTAGGGTTTGTGTGTGTTACTCTTTACGTTTGTTGATCGGTTGATCGATCGATTGCTGCAGGTTGTGCATACATTCCATGCTCCGGATTGGAGCGTGACGCCAGCACCAGAGCCCAACGCGGTGGTGTGGCGTAATCTGCATATATCGGAATGGGAGCACTGGCTTCGGAAGCTTTTGATCCATATTCCCACCTTCTTGATCATTGTGGCGTATGCAATTCCCATACTCTTGGTTGCGAGTCTCTTATCACTTAGCAATCTGGAGATTATCCTGCCATTCATCAGGTCCATCACCCATGACAAGACCATCCATGACATCTTACAGGTACTCATTCCCGCATCAATTTACTTTTCTTTAGTATTTGTTTTCTGAAAGCAAGCCTGCGTTGTTGAGGGGTTTATCTTTCTTTTAACCCTAAAGAACTCGAGTGGCCAAAACTGATTGCGTCTGTATCTGGAGGAGTTAAACAAATGTAAAGAATGTAAATGATGTAAAGATGCTTCAATGAAGGTAACAGAATGTATCATTAATAATCATGTCCTAAATTCTTGAGCAATAGAAACGTATTCTGAAAGTTACTATAATGGAGTATTAGATTTCGAAGTGGACTCGTTGTTTCTTGATTGGGCACTTTCAGGGTTAAAATCGCAGTTGCGCTTGATGTACATGCTTTGATTGTTATTTGGGACATTGATATATGGTTTGCTATGTACTGCAGTCGGATGACGCAGAAGCACCAAGCGAAGCTTTTGCTCCGAAGTCAGGCACCTCCACGGGGAGACAAGGTGATGACATTTCTGGATTGAGTATGCGCTGAAGGGGAGTTTTTAAGTGCAATGATTTTGAAATGAAAATTAAGTATTGTTTTTTTTAGCAGTGTTCCCTTGTGATTTAATGGAGTTAAGAAGTTTCACCCTTGATTTCACCTTGTGTTTCACTTTCATCTCCTAGAAATGAGGATACTTTATAATTCATTGGAATATGCCTTCTATGCTAATTGCACCTCTTCAAACGCAAATTTTCAATGAAGTCAAGCATTGGAGGTGCGTAACGTTAGATTTAGAGGTTGGGAGATTAAAATGGGTTCCCCAATTTTTAAGACTTCGATCCTCTTCAAGTTACTAGAAGCTTGTCCAATGTTTTTTCTCACTTCCACTAGGAAAGATTAGGTTGACTAGACTCAAAATTCGAACAAAAGATCTAGCACCTCAAACTAATGTGCATTCTTTGCCTTTGCAGGTTTGGTGCCCCAGATCGTCCTGCTGATCTTTCTCGCATTGCCACCACCCATGATGTTTGCTTTATCAAAGGCAGAGGGTTTTGCTTCTCGGTCACGGATTGTACGGTCTGCTTCGGCCAAATACTTCTACATCATCATTTTCAATGTCTACTTTGGAGTGACCATCTTTGGGACTATTTTTGCGAATCTCAGCACCATCAAGGGAATGCTGGATGAAGATAAGTTCTTAATAGCTCGTCTCATACGACTGCTTGGCTCCCAATTGCCCCCTGTCGCCATGTATTACATCACATACATTGTGCTCAAGTAAGTGACCACAGAACCCTTTTATTGCACAGTGGCCGTAGACATTTAGCATAGTCATCCGTTCACCCTTGCAAACCAAGTGCCTGAACAAAGGAGTTGCTGATTGTAACAGGGGGTCAGTATAGGAGATGTCCTAACGGTTCTAGTATCCTCATCCTTAGTGCTGGCACATGTATGTATGTATTGTATGACATTGATGAGTTGGTTTGTGACATTTGGGGCAGGTTTAGCATTGGTTACGGTGTAGAATTGTCGCGCCTCATCTCCTTGATCAGTTACCATTTGAAACGTAAGTTCAAGTGCCAGTCAGAGTGGGAGAAACGCGAGTCATGGGCTCCAGAAGCCTTCACATATCACCAGAGCATCCCCAACGACCTTCTCATCTTGACATTGGCCCTGTGCTATGCTGTTATTGCGCCCATGATTCTCGTTTTTGCCTTCCTTTACTTCTTGCTGGGATGGCTAGTGCAGCGTAATCAGGTTCGGATTTCTCTTCTTTCTGCACAACTCACACTAGATAGCATACATTGATGTAGTTATTTTCTAAATAATTTTCTTAAAACCCAAAGGACCAAGTATTTATGATCGATTATATTGTGAAAAACATTATTCAAGTGGGACCGAGACCTATGCCACCAGAATTGATGACGAACATTAATGTTGCAATATTGCACATGATGGTCGATAAACAAAATTTGGACAAAAGAAAGTCCCATATGACGTACTTTTTCTGCTAAAAGATGAGGCCCAATCGCGACTTCTTGTTGAACCCCTAAAGAATTAATTATTCATGGTTATATGACAACCAATTTGATTGATCATAATCTGAAAATCTAATTCGAGTGGGGTCAAATTTTATGTCACCAGAACATTGCACGAGTTGGCCAAAAAACGAATATAAAATGTTCAAAAGGAAGTCTTTACATGACCTAACCAGCATGCAAACAAAAACATGAAGCCGAATCTGGGTTACGTGGTTAAACTTATTGCGTTCCCCTATCACTGGGTCTTATTGATTGTTCCTCTCTAATTTCTGATTTGTGATTTCACAGGCTTTGAACGTGCATGTCCCGGATTGGGAGAGTAACGGGAGCTTGTGGCCGCACATCCACCACCGAATTCTGGCTGCGCTTTTAGCTGCACAGATCACGGCAATCGTCTATTTTGCAGTGAAAGAATTTGAATTCACGCCCATCTTATTAATACTCCCTGTCCTGACACTCATTTTCCATGTCCACTGCAAGCGAAAGTTTCGGCCCTTGATTGAGTGTGTGTCACTTTACATGGCCACTGCAGAAACTAAAGAGCAACCTTCCTCGGACGACATTGTTGAGGCCTACACTCCCATTTATTTAAAAGAGGGTGCTCCAGGGATTGATCGTCGAGACTCCAGCGAACGAGTTTCAAAACCTGATCCCCCAAGTGATGTGTAGTTTGTACATTTCTGTACCTTGAAAATTTGTACCATTACTAGTTGCCTTTTCCACCCACTAGAATCATTATTTAGTATTCCTTCCTTGAAGTTAGAAAGCCACACAATGATGCATCTTGCCAGCTTGAGTTTAGGTAGCTTCGATATTAATATTAGACACTATAGAATATATCTGGAGCAACTTCAATGAGCTGTGGAATGAGTTATGGAGTTAGGTTGATGTGAGGATGCAGAGTGTAGTGCTCTCTTAGTCTACTCAATTAGTGATGAGAAAGGAGGATCTTGTATACCATCTTGTTCTATTAGGAGAAATATTTGCAGATTAGATCCGCGGGTTCTATTTCAGTAATTGACCATTCGTGTATGTAAAGTGATACACTTATCAGAATTCAGAGTCTGTACCAACAAGGTATTTTTTTGTGACTTAGTGTGTTCAGTGGCCTTGGATAATGGGCTTCCTCCTCGCTTTGCAACTGCACTGAAGTCACAATTTAACTGAAGGCCACGATATTTCGATGTAAGGTCGCACTAACTGTGGTTATTTTTCATGAATATTGTGGTCTATTCTATTGCAAACGGATGGAAAACTGATTCATATAAGTAAATTAAAAATGGTTCAAATGGATGAGTTTATCCACTGTAGACCATGTTGTATTGGGGCGGTCCCGGTAAGTTAGCTGTCGGTGACTTCAGCGAGTTCGATCGCCGTAGCGTTTCCCATATGGATGCATCCTTTGGAGTGAGTACGATTTCTTCAACGATTTCTGTGAAGGACGGATGGGAGGGATGCACTACAGTGACACTATTGTGACAGATTCAGTATTGTCAACTTCCGTCCATATTGGGTGTGCCTCTCAAATTGCGTAATTCCGAAGTTAGCCCACCGACGTTAGTGTTACTCCTGCAGGATCGATGCACCGATTGAATTCACTTGTGAACTGCGCGCATGCATTCCACTGCACTGATTTGACTGCTGGCAGGCTGGTCCGTACAATCTTTTATTCTAGTTATACACGTCCGTTTCGATTCATGGTCTTGTGGGTCCTTGAAAAGGTGGCAGCGACAAAAGCACATAAGTTCACATATCACAATGAGAGGCGATGCCAACCCGAAAGTCTGACATCCGCGGACCAACATGTCAGCCCAGCCTCGTCATGTCCATCGTACACACTAATCAAAGAGGGCATGCATGAGCTTGTTTCCCAACATCTAACTGAGGGTGGTCTGCAGAGGCGGTTGAGAGAACCAACAATTGAGGAGCAACTTGGGTCCCATTTCTCAATTGACGTCCCAATAATACAACGAAGATAACTCATGACGCCTGGAGGATAGGTCGGTCTCTCGTCCACGCCAGGACACATGTCCCACTCCTACTAGGAAGCTCCGAGACTTACCACTGGCCAAGTCAATATCGTTTTCATCCATCCACTTTGCACATCCATCCATCGGTATCATCAGGATCGAACCCCGGTGATTCGCCAACTCGTCCGCTTCTTGGTCTGAGGTCTTTGGGTCGTGGTCGTCGGGGGGGTATCTTGGGAATTGGCTTGGGACCGTCCTCTTCGTCGTCACGACCTCTACGAGTGGCGTTGCGTAAGCGACGAGCTGCACTTTTCTCGCTTCGTTGTAGTGATCGAATCTCGGCCTTCGTCTGTTTTCATGTACAGTTGCAGCTTCCATAGTCACGTTTGGATTCGATCGTGCCCGTTCTTTCTTTTGGGTGCGGAAGTCCTCTGCCTTTCTTCCGCTTTAACCCTATTGTGAATTCGGGTGGTGCTCGTCTCGCTGCCTATTGAACTCTGTTTTTCCATCATGTAGTTAGGTTGTCTCCTGGGCTCCCGGTTTTTGGTTGCGCACTTGACTTGTGCAGTTGCGCCGGGCATGATTTGGTGTTTGTAGCGTGACACCCATGCGCAAGCTGATTGTTCTTCTCACGTCTGCGCCCAATTGGCCTCCGATTGGTGGTGACCATTGGGTCCATCTTCCTGCCCCGGTTGCCGCTCTCCATTTCAGGTAAATTCTCTTCTCTTTGTGTTGATTGGTATCGCCCTGTTGATCCCCTTTTTGGGCAATCGCGGAAATCCCGCAAATTTGGTGTAAAGACATTCAAACCGCACGACTACTCTGAATTGAGAGTCTTTAATTTGAATATCATTAGTGGTGTGGTCGAAGTTTTTTCGAGACTTCGATCCTCAAAACAATTGTGGCTCTTTTCTGTGTTCCGTAGCAGAGAGGACACCGTTTTCGTGGGCCTCTGATACGTTATTGAACACGTTGTATCAGTGTACTTATTGATGATCACCATTTATTGAGTTTGGATCTTACGGTGGCCATTGCTTGAGTGACTATACACTCAAAAGCTTATGATGAGATCCCAAGGTACACAATTCATTTACTCACTGGCGCACGATTCCGGTGTTCCATTGAATCATGGATGGCACTAAAACAGAATGAATGGTGTAGCTCGGTGATCAGTCTCTGTTAGTAATTAATCTGAAGTGCTAATAGCATGGTGGAGGTTTTATGAGAACATTGACGAAGTGTCCTGTCTGGGATGTTGATTTGTTTGTATCAGAGCGCCTGTATCCCGAATTCCAAACAATTATCATGTCTCAGATGCGGCGAACGATGTTCTTACCAGGTCCCCGAGGAGGGCCAATCCTGGCTCCATCCTCTTTGAGAAGCATGGGGCGCATCGGTTGTGAGGTGCAGCATAAACATCAAGCTCTCCTGGAGCACATCCGCCTTCCATTTCGTCTTTTCCGACGTCAGATTCTGGTACACTCAACCGTCTCTCATGCCACACTCTGCAAGTGCACATTCCTCGTATAATCTCCGAACCTATTCATGTTGTGTACACATCTGTGTGGGCAACTTCCACATCTGCAATGAGCCTTTTTATCCCGAGGCACTGTCACTAGAGCTGACTGAGTGTATATATGCACTCAACCCTCTGTATTGGCACACTCCATTTGTCTCCCCGAGCCAGTGTCACTAGGGAGGGTTCAGTGTGATTTGATATCCGTCTTTCTGTAGTGGTCATAACTCTCCTATTTCAGGACCTCCTCTCAGCAGTCATTTGTACAGTTCTAGATGATGATTTTCGAACATTATAAGAAGTATGCTGCCGATATGATCCGTTAGTCTTCTGTCTTGACTGAGTTGCACATGTAGTTTTTGTAAGAATATTTTGTTACGAGTCAGTAGCATCTTTGGCTGTCACTGGGGAGGTTTTGAGGGTGATTCTATTGCTGATCACTAGTACGTGCGCATGATCAGGCGGTGCTCTCCTACTTGGAATTGGTTTCAAGCCAGCCAGTGTTCTTGTACACGTTATGTTGGACGCTGTTACTGGCGGCCGTTGTGACGATCACAGCATTGAGCTTAGAGGTGGGCTTCAGCTCGAGCCTCTCTCCGTCGATGGAGGTTGTACAGCAATGTTCAAAAGACATTAACAAAGCGACAGTCGCGTGCCAGCAATGCTCCCGGCTACCTCTGGATGGCCCCAATGATTATCTCTGCGTGCCTGCAAGCCTCTTCCAGAAAACGAGGATGGATTTTGCGGTTCCTCCAATCTTCGCTGGCCTCGTGGTGGCTGCATCAGCTTTGTTTGTGCAGGGAATGAGCCTGTGGAATTACTAGTTATTGCCAGGGGCTGGGAAGGAGCTCCAGCATTTGTTCCAGTGACATCTACAAATATGGGCGCTGAGGATTCAAATGTGATTACCTGCGTGTATGGTTCAGATAGCAGAGATGATGACTCGGTCTCAAATCTTACTGTATATTTGTTTAGGCGTTAGAGGCAATTAAATTAAGCAGGTACTCAAGGTTCTCATTCTTGACGTAGGACTTGCATATACCTTTCGAAGTTGAGAACGGTCCTGGTACTTGGACAACCCCCCTGCAATCGTCATCAGGATTGAATTCTCTGTGATAGAGAAGTGTCTCTCATGGACTTCGTCCTACGATCTCCAGCTTTTCAGTTTCAGGTCCGCATAGGATGTGGGATTGCTGTATACTAGGGAATCAACGCTCATTTGAACATTTTCTGTAAATGCGATTAGCGCTAGCCAATGAAAGCATGGTGTTCTGCAGTTCACCTCACTCACATTACACTTACATTTCCGCATTCACAATACGAATTGCTGCTTCCAGGAACTGACTCTCCAACTACCGGTATTATATACGTGTATATAATACCAGACATGATTAAAAAACGAGCGCCAAAAACGTTTCAGAAATCGTATGATCCGTATGACACCAAAAATGCAAGCCCCAATGAGTCTAATCCCAGCAAAATCTCAGCGTAATCCCAATTACAAGGATCTGATCAAGAACAACGAGAAAGGTGTGAAGAAATGGTGAGTATTACAGCAAGTCCAAACCCACTATGCAGAAGCTTCGGCCGCTGGTGCAGTTCGTGGCAGAGTGTACACCGCCACATGCGGGAGCAGCACGGAGCCCAGGAACAACTTGCCGTCGTGCTCTTCCACCTCGCTCACCATTTTCACCACCTTGCCCTCCTGATCCTCTAGCACCTCCTTGAGGTCGCCGTCGGGTCCGTAGCGCAGGATCATACCTTTGGGCCGCCCCGCCATCAGCCCATACACGACCTTGACGGGGATGGGCAGCCGGATGATGATCCCCCACGCCCACGGCACCTTGCTCATCACCTCCGCCATCTTCACGCGGTGGCAATGGATGGCCACCCAGAAGTCACCCGCCTCGTTGCGGCGCACATTGTCCGGCCATCCGGGCACATCCGCGAAAAGCTCATGCGTGCCGGCCTTAGCGCCCTTGAGCCAATAGCGCCACACGCGGCCCATGCGGCACTCCGCGAAGACGACGAACGCGCCGTCCTTGCTGACCGCGACGCCGTTGGGGAAGCGGAAGCGCTCCAGCAGCACGCTGGTTTCCTTCGTGGCGGGGTTGAACTTGACGAAGCGGCCCGTGGCGTCGCCTTCCAGGAGCGACAGGATGAACTGGTTGCGGTGCCAGCGTTTGCTGCTGTCCGTGAAGTAGACGTTGCCCTCGTCGTCGAAGTCCAGGTCGTTCGTGAACTTCATGCGCACCCCGTCGATCTCGTTCAACACGACCTCCGCTTGGCCGCCCTCAGGGCCGACTTTCATGATGCCGAAATAGGCGTCCGCGATCCAAAGCTCACCAGTCTTCTTGTGAAACCGGAGGCCCAAAGGCCGGCCGCACACCGGCTCCATCGGTAAATTCGGAGCCACGGGGCTCCTGGGCGCGCACGCAGTCGATCTGCAATGCGGGATCCCAACGCACAGGAAAATGTCATCAATCGTAACCTAATTCGGCGTCATTCCGTGATGGCAATCACTAAGATTCTAACCGCTCCAGGGCACCCTAACTTCACATCCACTGCTCTGGTGTACAGTTGAACCCCTGCCATTCCATCACGACTGGTACTATCATTCCACCAGCCTAATGTAGAGGTGCGTGATGCATTTACACAGCTTCAGTACCTTCAATTTCGTTCTATTGATGGAAATTCATGACATGGGCGTCTGGAAACTTAATTCTGGTTTCGTTCTATTGGCGTCTGAATCGCGCAAAATTGACGATGCGTGACGAGAATTCTTGCAGGCAAGAACTTGAACTATTCGAGAGCCAGTACGTTACCTGTTGGTGGAGGTGTACGCGAACGTAGTCCACCCGATCTCGGGCCCGTCGTACCGCAGCACGCGGCCATCGCTGACGCCCGTGTACGGTCCCCGTCCTTGCGCGTCAAACGTGAGGCTCTCCGGGCCGAAGAATTGGCCGTGCCACTTGATTTCGGCCGCCTGGAGTTTATTGTCCGCGTCGCGAGGGAAGTTCAAGTTTCGAGGTGCCAGCTCCACGTACTGCGGATTGAAATCCGTGACGCCTCGCCCCAAGGCCACCTTCCAAGGGTCCGTCCCCAGCACCCACGCCACCCACGCCACCACCACTAGTGCCAACATTGACAAAGGCCTCATTTTGAACGCTTCCCCAGTCTCTCACTCTCTCTCTCTCCCTTGCCGTCACTGCAATGTCATCAACCCTACGAGCTTAAGTAAGCCAGGAAATTGCACCACCACACGCCGCTGCTTCTGCAAAAACACGATCAAACCAAAACGACTCAAACGATGCAAAAGTACAGTCTTACTTATCCTCTACCTCCCCATTCACTCTCTCTCTCTCTCTCTCTCTCTCTTCAATCCCGTTCTCGGACTAAGGTAACCTTTGCGTGGGTGCGACTCTCCGCCCACAAGCATGTGTCTCTCCACACAAAATTCAAAATTCAATGAAATTTATTTCTACCAGAAGACACTACCTGCGCAGGGAGTCCAATTCTAACTTCCACTGATCGCTATCCTCTCCCCCCATTCTCTCTCTGTTGGCGACTTCGTGCCTCTCTCTAGACAAATTTGAAAGCTTAAAGGAATGTGTTTTTCTAACCCCAAGTCGATGCCTCAGTGAAATTCTGTGCTTACAAATCGAAATGAAGGAAGTAGAAATGAAGGAAAGCACAATGGAAGAGAAAATTAGTTTAGTACCCTAACGCACATGGAGGAGGTCCCGAGCCCTTGCGGTATGACGGAGATGTTAGTGTAGGGCACACACGACCGTTTGCATACCCATTGGTAATAAGCTTAGCGCAAGCGTCCTTCAACAGAGAAGAGAGTCAGAGTCTGCAGAGTTTCAGTTAACTTATTGCTGCAGGGCATTCTTATGGCTCCTCGTGTACAAAATGTGTGTAGAATTAACAATGTGTTAGTCTACCCTATCAGAAGGCTCCCGGGAAACTTCCCATCTCTGTCCAATGAATCAGTTTTAGAGCATCCCCACCAATGAATTCTCTTTCCCTAAACTCGGGACCTCAATCCAGTCAACCTTGACTTTGTAGGGATGAGACCTCGAATGTTCTCTATATGAGCTTGAATATAGAGAATTGGGCCCAACTTTTACCGAGTTCTCTATAAAACATTTGGACTGATTTTGTGAGGGCAGTCCAAATGTTTATGGGTAGAGAGGCCTTGCCTTGGGAAAACGCGGGGTTCTTGGCTGCAACTAGAAATGGCTCAAAATACGGAAGATCCCAAAATCAAATATACCCAAAATCAAATATACCCATAATCAAACCCCATGATTTGCTTCATAATCATGCTCATGTAACCCCCATCATGAACCATAGAGATCAATTAAAGTATTACATGTTTGTACAAAGTGGTATAAGTTGTGCATAAACCGCACAAAGTCCTCCAAAAGTGTGCCCGACACTAATATGAGTGCCAAATCTTCTTCAAAAGTTAAAATTGAGAGTATGATATCTCTCTGGAAAGCTAACGCAAAGAACTATAACTCATCCAAATTTCAACTCAAAACCTCATACTGTCCGACTTTTGTAGCCGATCAAAGTTTACTCTCTTCAACTCAAAGGCAGCTCACTACTACTTCACCTTCAAGCCCATAACTTTTGCATCCTAACTCCAAACTAAGAGAATGATAGCTTTTTGGAAAGATAATAACTCAATAAATAACCACGCCAAATCTCAAAAGCAAAAACTTCATAATCAGATAGATATGAGCCCTCAAAAATTCTGCCCTCAAACTTCATGACAAATTTCCTTCTCACTCCATCAAGCATAACTTTCACACAAAAACTCCAATTTGAGAGAGTGATAGGTTTTCGGAATCACCAAAACAAGATGAACATTCTCCCAAAATTTCATATCCAAACTCCCCATGTACAAAGTGCTATCCTTCTCCAAACACACGGCTCTCCTAAACTAACTTGGAAGTGGAAGAAGAAGAGCCTCCACCTCATCCGCCACCTCAACCTCCATGCCATCCACCTAAGCAAGTGGATTTTGGCCTCTAAAATGCCACATGGGCTATCTTTCATCCATTGGCCATTCCTTTGTCTCCATAACTCTATCCTTATCCTCTACGTGGACTTCTAATCCATTTAAAATTAAACAAAAGGTAAAACAAGCTTCACCTTTCATTTTTAACAATTCTAACCAAACAAAATAAAGCTTCAAAACATCTCTAAGTATAAGAATATAAGAACTAGGATTAAGTAGTTGTCTAACAGAGGTAAAAAAAATTAAAGTTCAAGAGGATCATCACTCCAAATGTCTCTTGAAACTTCAATGAAAAAAAACCCTCCGCTTTGACACACAATTATGGATTTCATATAATGTACACATATACGATGTGACAACGGTTCATAGTATTGTTGCGTTTTAGGGTTGAAGTTCAACAAATTGGGAAATGTGTAGAACTACAAATTTTAAGGCAAGCAACTCACATAAATTTAGCAATTTTTTATTAAAAAAAAGGAGACCATTTCAAGATTTTATAGGATTTGAAAGCTTGCATACAGTCTGGAGAATACAATACAAGGGTGTGAGCTTATATTTTGGTTAGGTTTTATACGTGTCACGGTCTCTTGTAAATACTATGGCAA
This sequence comes from Rhytidiadelphus loreus, assembly GCA_947034895.1. Lineage (NCBI taxonomy): Eukaryota > Viridiplantae > Streptophyta > Bryopsida > Hypnales > Hylocomiaceae > Rhytidiadelphus > Rhytidiadelphus loreus. The sequence goes on from OX344762.1 coordinate 2,054,195, forward strand.
ACGACCTACACTCTCGGTCTGTGGTAGTTTGGAACAACTGAAGCCATGCAAGTTGAGTGCCTTGGATCCTTTGTTGGAGGAGGCACGGTGGCATTTTCTTATTAGTTTCTTGTGTCACCTCGAAATTAAGACATGTAGTGGGGTTCGCCATTAGACCTGGAGTAAGTGGAATTTGCTCTCTAAATAAGTAGTGGAGTGTGATTTCAGTGTCTGGTAGGATTGGGACATTGCAGGTGGGTTGGTACGCACTCGAATTGCAAGATGGTGTTTCAACGGGGGGAGAAACGGCTACAAGAGGCTGTGGGCAATTTACAAATGCAACAAGGTTGTGCTCGACTTTTCGAGTGTTGCAAGTTTGTGTGCAATCTTTTGTTCCTAGTCACAGTAGCGAATACATGGAACCCAACCGCGGTGGCCACATTGCTAGGGTGGACGTCAATTCTGCAGAAGAGCTGCGACGTTGGTTTCGATCGCAGGGTGCATCAGAGCGTGCAACTTCTACGGCTATGCGTATGCTTGACAAAATTCAGCTCCAAATAGAGCCTAAGTTGACGAAGTGGAATCGTGGAGGGCAATTCGGCGTTGAAGACCAGTTGCGTTACCTTTGGTATCGCCACGCTGCCCGCCTCTTAGGTTGGAGTGATCGCCACTAATTTCCCCAATTTGTGCGGGATACATTGCATCAGATTTTTGTGTCTCCGACAAAAACAAGAGATGAAGAAGGCCACACGAACTCGAAAACTCCAACTGGACGGAGCCCAGCAACCACCTTTCCATCCAATGCAAGAGAATTTGTAGATCCAGGTGAGGGGCTTACTAAATTCATGCTTTGGGTGGATTCTGGGTTTAGGGTACCTACAAGTTTTAGGTGGATGTTGGGTAGGGTTTAGGGTTTACGGTGTGCAAGGCGTAGGACAGACCCACCTTATGTGAATTGTTCGTTCTCTGTCCATCTCCAAGATTAGCATAGACAAGCTTTTCACAACTCCCTTTCCTCCAACTCCACTAGCAATTGCCTTTTCAATTTTTACAAAGAACTTGGGGCTCTGGAATCCAAATTCCAAATGCACGCTTCATGCCAGAAGGTCCTAGCTCTTCAATTAGCGGTATGTAGAAGTTCATATTAGTAAGGGCTCAATTCGGTGGAGCAAGATTAGTTACATGTCTGAAATTTGATTGCTCGATTGGCACTCGGCACAAAAACACTTCCCACTTTTCAAGAATTCACTACAAGGGAAATGGGCCCTAATCTACATAAATTTTGATAGAATAGTGTCCGAAATGACAATCACAAGTTGTGAAATTTTTCTTTTTGTCAATGCAATCAATATTGCAAAGTCTGTCAAATTCTCAATCAATTTTGTCAAACAAAGTTAATGTCTTCCTAGAAAACCAAGAAATTTTTATATACAATTTTTATTCTAGATACAAAATCAAGTGGCTATCATTTTCTAAGTTCATATAAGAAATTATACCTCGTTGCAATATTTAACCATTCACCACCAACAACATTACTTTCTTCTAAGGAGAGAAACTCCCTCTACATATGTGGAGGTAGGAGGTCAACCAACGCATATGAGATATGTGAATTTTTGAAGTTGTGAGCTCATAGTGAAGTTAGAAATCCGTAATTTTGTAATAAAACTAAAATTTTAGACCTCATTTGAACATAGTAGAATGTATTTTTTTAAGAACTTTGAACTAAGAATAGTTAGAATATAAATTGGAGTTTCAAGTTCAAAAATTCTTTTGACATTTCAAGTTTTCAATCAAAAGTTATAGGCATATTTCAAAGAGGAAGTTTGAAAAAATATAATAATAACAATTTCAAACACCTCTTTGAAATTTCATAACTTTTGATTGGAAAGTAAAAATGTCAAATAAATTTTTAAAAGAAAAGATTGAGTTGATTTTATAACTAATGTTAGTTAATTTTTTTTTTTAAAACACATTCATCTATGCCTAAATGAGGTCTGAAGTTCTACTTCCAACACATAAAGTTAGACATAGGAATTGTATTGGAAGTAGGACTTCAGACCTCATTTAGGCATAGATGAATGTGTTTTAAAAAAAATAAATAAATTAACATTAGTTATAAAATCAACTCAATCTTTTCTTTTAAAAATTTATTTGACATTTTTACTTTCCAATCAAAAGTTATGAAATTTCAAAGAGGTGTTTGAAATTGTTCTTATTATATTTTTTCAAACTTCCTCTTTGAAATATGCCTATAACTTTTGATTGAAAACTTGAAATGTCAAAAGAATTTTTGAACTTGAAACTCCAATTTATATTCTAACTATTCTTAGTTCAAAGTTCTTAAAAAAATACATTCTACTATGCTCAAATGAGGTCTAAAATCTTAGTTTTATTACAAAATTACGGATTTCTAACTTCACTATGAGCTCACAACTTCAAAAATTCACATATCCCATATGGGTTGGACGACCTCCTACCTCCATATGTATATATAAGGAGATTCTCCTCCCCATTCATTTCACAAAATACAAATGATTCATGGAAGAAAATAATTTAGTAAATAAATTAGCTCCATGTTCTCGATTTGTTTTAGTCAACATTTTGGAAAGTTGATAAAAAAGTTTAAATCATCCAAAAATATTTCATCTAAGAATTTATCATTCATCTGATAAAATTTCATACAATTTTTTTTCTAGCCATTATTTCAAGTATTTTATTAAATCTTTGAAAAATATTTTTTGGAATTAAGTGACGTGGAAATTAAAAAATCCATGGTGGCAAAGGAGTGAGAGGAAGACTTGCTGACGTGTATCTTTGTCCGAAATGACAGCCAAATTGACAGAATTCTATCAATTAAGTGTCCGAATCAAGTATTTCTAATCTACAACACATTTGACAGAATTCTGTCAAATTTCCTGTCAATTAGGATACAATTTCCCTTGTAGTGACCGTAGTAATTAAAAAGACCATTCATTTTCTAGTTTGGTGGAGATACATTAGTACTTTAATTAGTAAAAATCCTTGGAAGGCAATCTTTGTTTCTCCACCTATGCAATGCTGTCGCTTTGGGGTGTGCTTCAAATTGTGTACAACCAATGCCTAATGAAATTTAAATTGTTTCTCTGCAACAAGTTCAAATCGCCATAAACTTGGCACCCTCGAAGAGAACAAGGAAGCCACCACTGAAGAAATCAACCCCGCTTCAAGTAGGTGACATTGTCGGATTGGACGCCATTGCAGAGGAGGAGCCAATTGTCCAAACTAGGAAGAGTAGGGTGTGAAAAAGGCACTTGTCATGTTGGAGGTTGGTGCAAAGAAAGTCAGGAGGCCGCAAGTGAAGAAGCAGCCTGTACCAATCAGTGCCTTCATTCCAGTTGCTATGTAGACACCAATGCCTGTCCACGGAATAAGGGAAGAGGACATTGGTCCACCGCCTCCTACTTCACACACTAAGTCTATACAAGGTAATGCACCACCTTCATACACTACTTTCAATGTAACTCACTCAATTGCCAAGGTACATTGATTGCATTTGGCAATTACTAACTAATACAATTGCTTTGTTTGTGAGTGATCCCAGGTCGTGCAAAGAATGGGAGGTTCAAGAGGGAGGAGAAGGGAAAGGGGCCAATTGCAAAGGCATGAAGACCTCGGAATTGGGCTCCGGAATTACCAATGCCAAATTTAACCTCGAAAGTTCTCACTAGGGCCATCACTAATATTGGAATTCTAGTGTCTGCAGTTGTAGAAGGCTTAGGGGAGGATGAAGCACAATACACGGCGGATGTTGGGCAACCATCTCACAATATGTTTGGGGTTGAAGACGAAGGAGCTAATGTTTACACATTGTTCTCCGACATGCCACCACCTGAGTGTTGCCATTCAGTTGGTAGTATGGAGATTGTTTCCATTAACTTGTAGGACAACGCATTTCGAGACAATTCATGGCGCTTTGTGGAGCTTATTCGCAAGGCTCTAGGGTATGGAGCAACTCATCTAGGTGGGGCGTTGTACAAACCAACGGTTGAGCAGTTGGAGATATTCCTTCTCACTTGCGAGGCCTATACCTTGATTGGAATTTGGCATGTCAAGATTGGGCCGTATTAGTGCCAAATCATTTACTTTCTACAACGTCATTCAAACTTGGCAACACTCCAATGTGGACCCAAGGTCATATCATAGGCGAGGGAATTAATGTGCAAACATGAAAGTAGATGATTATGTGCAATTTGGGGGGGGAAGATACAGAGTGTCAGATGGAGGAGGTGGATGTGCGGATTGCTTTAGGACCTGACATGGGGGCACAAGGAAGTGAAGAGGGGCATGGTCGTCGCTGGAACGTAAGTGCGGGTTGCTTCAGCCTAAAGCAGATTGTGGAAATGTTGCTCCAGTCTTCTAACAAACCCTTCCACGTTTACTCTAGGAACACAGTCTTAGTTTCAGAGACTCAGAGTAATCAAGCATGTGTGGATGAAGTTGTTGGTAGTGAGGTGAAGAGGTCCAAAGAAATACAACCGATGGGAGAGCCTATCAAGGATTAGAACGTCCCCTCTGACGTCAAAGGCATTGACGTCATCTAAGATTCGACTGCCAGGAAGACCTTTCCGAAGGTAAGCTATATCTTACCGAACTATCTCTCACATGCCCGCATGAACTCCAATGACGATGAAGAGGAAGATGCCCTACCTCGAAGCATAGATGACACAGACTCTAGTGATTGAGATTGGTTGCCAAAATTTTGTGACACTTTGTCAAGTGATGACTCTGACTTCGAAGTAGACTGCATTAACGAATCAAAGGACGACACTCCTGGATTGGTTGATTGGTGCATGACGCCCGAGTCTTTTAGCCCCGTGTCTTTAGACACAGCGCACACTACCAGAGGAATGGGTTCCACAGGAAGAGAAAAGTAACAGAATTTCTCTTGGTTTAGGGTGTTGGTTAGGAACTGTTGGTTAGGATTTTTGTTCAACAGCTTCATGTACGTGTTCTCTTGGTTTCACTACCAACGAAGACCAAGTTTCGCCATTGCTGCCCATCCATGTGGACAAATGGATTCCAAAGTGCTTCGAAGCTTGCTCTGACAACTGCTTCATTTTTGTCGTCAAGCGCTTCAGTAATGAATACTGGTTTCACAGTTGTCACTGTCCTTCTGATCCACGTCAATTTTTTTTTAATCTTTTTCTTCAATTTCGAAATAAACGGGCGTAGCAATTGTTTGCTGTACTCTTTGCTTATAATGTGGAAATCACTGTCCACTGTTTTCAATTACTCACTGCATGTAGGATTTGGCCTCGATTTAACCATCCTCTCATGTTCATAGTTCGACTCATACTCTCCATCAGCACATTACGTGCGGCTCAGTTGCTACATTTATTAATTGAGAGGAATCTGATTTTCATTTCATTTTTTTTTTTGTTCCCGATTTTCATTTTTAAAACTTCAATTTTCATTTTTAAAACTTCAATTTTCTATTAAACATACTTAATACATTAGAACGAGTACTGTACAATACATATTACAATATGTATCCTTCTACATACTCCACTGCTGTCCCTTTTTTTTAATAAAGACAGCTTGTACCTTACCACGGATTCACCTAATTCTTACTGTTCCTATTTCGTTGCCTTCAAGGCTTCGTAGTTTGCATACATTATATCACAAGGTTCAATTCTGCATGCCAGACTTCTACACACAAGTTCCTAAAATAACAACCAAACTACAAACAACGTGCACTTACTAGCAAACATTAAAAGTAATGCACATCATGTACCTTCACTTCATATCACATCAAAAGCTTTGAAGATCAAGTTCTTCAACCACAGTGTTCACCTCACTGCAGAACTAGGTTGCAGAAGTTCCGTGATCAGCTCTAATCCAAATACCGCTTATTAAAACACACGCCTTCACTACACGAAGAGGAGTCATGACCTGTCATTTTGTAATCCCTTACAACATTATAAGACAAACTTTCGAAAAGGTTATCCACCTCCTCTCCCGTTGTCCATGCCAATGCAATGCTCTGTTTCGTAATAAGTACCTCTTCTGCATATGCAACAAAACGACTTTCTAGAGTACTTTGTACATAAACTTTACAATAAAAGAAACCCAGAAGGCAGCGTAGTCACACTACTTACGCTGCATAACTACTGTACATTGTACTTCCGCTGCACTTCCTCTTGTCACTGCCCGAACTTTCTCCTCCTCCATCTGCGTTTTCTCGTCTTCTCATTCTATATACGACTATTACAAAATCCTCTTGCATGTGCAATTTTACAGTTGCCTGTAGAATTCACGCACACCTTCTCAACTTATTTCAAGGACTCTGAAAAAATCCCTGACTGTCTTCACTGTTGTTTTTCCCCTTGTCGTTCAGACCTTCGCCTCTCATGATTCGCCATCAAAGCATTTGAAGCTTGCTTCACCACAGATGTCGGTGTTTGTGGGTTATGATCGCCCTACATAGACGCTTTTATTTTAGTTTCTCATTATCATTATGAAAGGTTAGTGCATGCTCAGTAACATTTGATGAATAAAATCACATATACTAGGTTAGTTCTAGTACGCACTTCTAACTGCTGCACAATAATGACACTGACACCATATTTGCATCATTTGTTTCTAAATTCAAAATTCTCTGCAATGTCCAGTACTTGTCACTTCTGTCGTTCAAAAACTAGATGCACATTGCACAGTCCATTACACTTGAATTAAATATGATTATACAAGAGATGGTTTCGCAAACTGGAACAACTCACTCATTTCCAAAACAGTAACAACACTGTTCTGCGTTTTCGTGCATTTACCTCATTCCCAAGCAATGACGTTCTACTCTATTTCCGCCCCCATAGACCTTGACACTTGCCTACAACTCCAAAACATGTATATGTACAAAAAATAATGTGTCGGTCCTGACATCACCTGGTCTGTGATTTCCTGATATGCTGATGCTTGGGGACTCGTCATCACATACTGTACTGGCGCTTCAATAGCAGGAGAACATACTGGACGACCGTCACCCTCCAAGCTTGCCTTCAAATTCTCTATCTCAGCTTGCATTTTTTTCATTAATTGCATATGCTCTGTGTAATTGTGATTCTCACTCTCCGTTCGATTCCTTCCAGTTGTGTCCTTGTCCGCAGCAGTATCCACGTCTTCCACATGGAAGTCTTCCATTTCTTCAAAGTTATTTTCCATGGACTTCTCAACGACTGCAGAAGTTATTGCTGCACTTCTCTCACGAACTGCCATCTTCTTCATCTTCTTCTTCACTCCACCATATCCCTTGTCCCGTGTCATCTCAGCTTGTACTTCATGTGGGTCCGGTGACCTCCGTAGTACGCTCTTCAAAGACTCTCGGATGCCAATTTCCCCACCTGGGCCTGTCCTTTCAAATTGCTACCTACAAGAGTTTGCGTAACGCATTGCCTCTGACTTCTTCTGGAAATTCGCACTTCCACATACACTTTTCAGTGTCTCCCATGCTTCTGGGTTCACTCCATTGGGACGATCCCGACCAGCTCGTATGTCGTTCATAATTTCATTCCTTCGTGCTGATACTCTGTGACCAATTATTGGTAGAAGAAACTTATCAGAAATTACGCCACTATATTCGAAATTGTCTGTCAATCGCTTCTTAAGCACCTGAATCTTTTGATGTGGTTGCCTTCTGATGTCACGAATTGATGGATCTAAGCTTCGACACAGTTTGTTCAACTCTGCCCTCCACGCACTCAGTCCATCTCCGTAAGGCACGCCAATTTTGCTTACCATTATGTAGTAAGGTTTCTTCCCAACTGCCTCTCGCTTCTTCACTGCAAATTCTCTTTCAACCTTTTTCCTTTTCTGATTAGCCCTTGATTCGGACTCCGTCATTGCACGTTTGTCCTTCACTTTCATTGTTCGAAGATCAGCAGGCGGTGTTTCTTCAAAGTCGTCGTCACCATCGCCAAGTGGATCAGTCCCTGACCACAGTCCTCTTCTAGAACTGCTAACACGTTGCTTGTCCAATGTCTCTTCAAATGGAAAGAATGATGTCAACTTGGTTGCCCCCTTTTCTTTCACATGATCCTTTTTGAATGGAATCATTTGTCCTCCAAGAACGTCAAGTCCTCCAGAACTTTGTATGCGGCCTCCAATTTCCGACATCTGTACAGGTTCGTCGTCGCTACCGTCTCCTAGTACAGACCCTCCACTGTCGTTTGACTGTGCATCGTCCTTTGCTTCATTTTCTTCACCTTGTTCATGAATGACACGTTGGCGATTCTGCTTCTCCGCACGCTGCAATGGAACTTCAAAGACAAGACGTCTCTGTGGTACAATGTTGACAATCTTTTAGCAAAAATGTGTATAGTAACTGCTTTCTAGACATCATACGCATGACACGCTGTGAAAAAGCAGGCATTCTCCTGTCATAGACATGTCAATGTAATAAAATAAATAGCCAGTGGGTTCCGAAAAAACTTTGCACGTTGTCTTCTAAATTCAAAAAACCCAATCATATGTTTCAAATATACATAATACCTTCGGCGTTTCTTGGAAATCACTATCTGAAGTGTGTTCCCTAGTCAAGTCTATTGATGCTGGCTGTCCACGTTGCCTCTTCTTATGACCTGCTCTTGCTTTCTCGGATTCATACAATGCTTCGTCACTTGATGTGACAAGTCCTTTGCCCTTGTCACGCTGGCGCTTGTTCAAGTCTTGCTCCACTAATATTGAAGCACACGTGTGTGCGTGTACATCATTACGGAAATCCTTCTCTGTAGTCTCTGCTTCCTTACTACGGGATGTTCGTCCTGAATTAAAGACTTTTCCACGACCTGCTGCCTTTGTCTCTAAACACAGGACCCAAAAAATAACAAGAACACTGTTATTTCTATAGGTGTCGACCTTGTAACCGAACAGACGACAAACAAATGAAGACAACATAATTCCATGTATGTACAGAATACGGAACTCCAATTGCCTAACTCTAACGTCGAAAACGAAAAATACTTGAAGCAAACTGTATCTTCTTCATTTCAGTTTCTTTACTGACTTTCCAATCATCAATACTCTTTGTAACCATCACAATCAGACATAGTATAGTTTGCATATATTCCAGAATGTCCAAAGTACTAGAGGAGTCACTGCATTGCACAGTACCTTCCAGTACAGTGAAATAACCGCTGCTACTGTGGACTGGTGTTTGTACACTTTAAAAATAACAACGCTAATTCATTCACATTAAAATACACATACCAAGTATTTTACATGGAAATACTATCATCGGCATTTGAATTACCAGGAGCTGTGGGTTGAGTCATCTTCTTCAGACTGAGAAGCATTTCGTACTCTTTCTCTGTGATTTGAATGGTACCTTTCCCTGTTGATTTGCTTATGATCCCACCTACCGACTTCTGTGTACCACCTTCATGTTTCCTTGAAACAGTAATTCTTGACTTTCTCGCAATTGAAGGACTTGGTTGCATATAAATCGGAGTTGTCCATTCATCATTTTCTTTTGCCAGGTCGTCTGCAACTGTAGCGTGTGCTGTCTTGGATTTCCTTTTCCTTTTCTTTGACGACACCCACCTCTCGAATCCATCCTCCTCACGCTGCGACTCGTTTGACGTGTTCATCTCCATGTCTACCTGAAAAAGTGGCCGCTTCAAATATGACCAGAAAGGACTGAAATTCAAAACCGGGTGAAGAACAAATGACTCCCCTTTGTCCATTCGCTTTTCATTGAGCATGAATAGGGATCTCTAATGCCTTCCAATCGCCCTGAACATACGTCTCTACATAATAGCATAAGCAATGCTGTTAGGCTACATGATTGCATACGCTAAGTACAAGGTGCCTCCTTTTACTGATAATGCGCTTCATGACCTCTGCATTCCTCATGATCATCCTCAACGAACGTACTAACAAAGAGTTCAAATGAAGTACCATGAAGTATCATACACGATGCTCAAGGCACATGTGTTACACAACAACTAGAACATTACATTTCATTCATTAGGAAGACTAGAATTACTGTGTATTGCTTCACTTTAATCCTCCTAACATCTTCCTAGTCCAGTGACTGGGATAAACGACTTCATCTACAATAAGCAGCAACCCAAGCTCTGCTATACCGTTCTTCCAAAGTCGCTTATAGAAAAACCATCTCCACATTACCTATTCCATTGTTACTCCTATTTTTCTTTTCCGATGAAACCATTATGGATGTTGTTCAACTATGTCACCTTGTAATTCTTGTTGACGTCTGTGAATTTAGAGAACACTAGAATAGGACAACGAATACACGTCCCGCATTCACTGGACTAAACAGTGACTGTCTACAGAAATGTTTTTGGTAACTCAAGGCTAACAGTTCAGGAAGGCAACTGCTATATGCTGTACTTCATTCAACATGACATGTACTAACGATGTCTTCTGTACACATCGTGTTTTCCTTCGACCAACTGTTGTTTATGAAGACTTTTTTGAACCTTCTCTTTGAGAAATTAAAGAACCAAAAATTAAAAGTCCATTTTTTTGTCTACATACTGAGATGTTCTTGGTTGTCTCTCAGTGTATACAACTGTGACTATGATTGGGAGTTAAAAAAAATTCACGACTTCCACTACCGTCACTGCAAAATCACTCCACTCTGCACAGTAAGTACTAAGTACTATTGACCACCAACTTCTATTTCATTCCACAACAGCACAATTCACTGACTACAGCGAGCAGCAAGGTAGATCAACTTCCGATCACCATGTTGTGCACTTCAAACGCAAGTAATTTTAGTGTGGTAACATGACCAAACAGAGTGCCTCCTATACGAGCTTCACAGCTCACTTGTGCATTCCACATGGTACTCAAAAGAAAACACATACAAATGCAAAGAACTATGACTTGACATTGCAATATGACCGGCTACACTGGCAGTAGTAGAAGGAAGCATGTCTTCTTACAGACTCATAGCAATGACAAGAATCAACAAAAACAATTACGAATGGAGTTACAGGATGTACGTACAGAGAGAAGACATGTAAGTTAGGCATACCTGTTTCTCTCTTCCGCTCTTTGGTACGAATACTTTTTTCGAAATCGCTCCGTTCAGAGAGTGCTTCACTTTCTCTGCTTCTGGAAAGCGATGTTCTTTACCTTTGCGATGAGGCCCGTCCTCGAAAGACCCCCTCTTCAGAAAATGATCCTTCCCTGTGTTGTCGCCATCAAACTCTTCGTCTTCTTCTCCGCTATCCTCGTATTCTTCTTCGTCTTCCTCTTCACTCTGGGATGCATCCAATTCCGCCGACGAAGGAACTGTACTCGACTCTCCCAGTATATAGTCCTTGTCACTGCAATTTGTTGATTCCACTTCTTCGTCAGAACTATGGGGTGATGGCAACCTCACACGATTGGCCTTGCCACGAAAGCGAAGCTCTCTGTGGTTTTCCTTCTGCCATTCCCCTATGTACTGATTTTGAACACCTTCGCCGGCTTTCTCTTCCGCATATTCCAACAATTTGTACTTGTCAGTTTCCTGGATGTCATGTGCGACTATAGTATCTTGAATAGAGGTGTCAGGACTTTCAGAGTTTTCCAAACTCGGTGGACTTGGTGTCCGTATCCTACCAGTTTTCAAAGCTAACGCCGCGTCCAATAGCGCTTTCGAATTCTGGAACTCGTACCTGCCAAATTTTCCCGAACTTGCAGATTAGAAAAAAAAAGGACATACAGTGTGCACAGAAGTTCAAATCAAAAACAGTAGGACAACGACTGTAAGTGCAATCGGACTACAACAGCACGGGAAGCCATGGACGCACTTCTGACTTCGACAAGCCAGAAACAGGGTGATCAACAATGCATTCGTCATCTACGACTTTCATCCGTGACGTCAAGCGGAACTGTTGCTCCGAAAACTATGCCTTGACGCATGTACACCTCGTCATGCTAACCCTAGTTCATTCAATGAACACAGAGGCCATTGAATCAGCAGACTCCACTTGAACTTCCCAATAGATCGATCTATTTGTGGAATAAGGAAGCACGACACGACATTCTAATCGGTGGACATTCAATTCCCGCCGCCGTAGCTCCTACATTCTTGTTTTTTTTGGCAATGTGCACAGCCGAAATGCCTGCGAGTCATGAATTCCGTGCGGCAAGGGATGTCAGCAGCAATTGCGCACACGGAGAAGGCTACACGAGTTCTGTTAACTTAGATTTTTACATTGCACACGTTCTCACGCATTTGACAATGCGACTGACACTTCTCCAATGCGCATTGGAAAACTCACACTGAGTGTCCGGGCCCGCAGAGCTCCTTCAATAGAATGTGGTTATTCCTTATTGTCGTCAAGCGCTTCATCTCAAAGGCGCTCACTTCTGGCATCTTGTAATGGGAAAGTGAATGCCAGCTTCGCTTCCTCAAGTCTTGCCTGTTTTTTTATAGTTTCCACAGTGGTGGCTACGACGAAAAACTGCAATGGGACCAAGCGAGTACTTAACACAGTGCTTCTCCTGTACTCTGCTACACAACAAGGTGAAGAACACATGAGCTCTGTGTGCACCTTTCAGCGTCGGAGTTGCCCATAGGCTTCAACAGTATGTGTGTGCTGGTCTAAAGGTATGTGGACTCCCCTGTTCTTACCTTCATTGCTTAGTGATAACGTCGGTCTTTAATTGTAGGATACGCAAATCTTCTCGTGTAATTCTACCCAACTCAATTGTCGCAGTCACAGATATGATTATGATAAGATTTTATTTCATTCATTATGTTAATGTCGGCTTCTTTGAGTTTGGAAACCTGTGAATTTTTCAATTATCTGCAGAACTTGTTGTACAAGTCACTGAACGCCAAATCTGGTCTGTAAATCGTATGCACAATTGTTTCCCATGGTGGTCTCTGCTTTGCTAGAATAAAATCAACATAACAGAGTTCCTAGACATTTCTGTTCCATTGAACACTGTGTGTTGCCGACTTGAAACAGTATAATTTTCCCAAAAAACAAGCACGGACCAAGTGTGCAGAAGAAGAACTTCTGCTTTACAGAGCAAGAAACAACAGAAGACTAGTACGTGCATTCCTTCACCTTCGTCTTCTTTTCCCATGATGTACATGCAATATTCTTGAGGCGACAATTTCCAATCGCCACTTCCTCCAGTACTAAAGCTTTCTGCTATTGCATGCAAAATATATTAGGAATTAGTGGTAGTCATAAAACTTTCTCACTACCCTTTCAGAGCAGTATTACCTAATTTTTTCCTCAAAATGAAAAGAACGATTACATTTTCATTTCCATGTGCATATTCTTTTTGCTTACCGTCTCATTTAATTAATCAATGCACAAAAGACTATACGGGGCTTCTATGCACCTGGATTAATGACTGCTGAACCTTCCCTCTTCTTGAACGAAGCAATACAGCAGAAAATGCCATAGTGTCCAACCATAATTTAAAAAATCATTCAGTGAAGTCCTACATGTGGGAGTTCCAAATTTATTCTTTCATTCAATATTCATAAATTCTGAAAAGAAAGAAACAGACATGTAGTTTCAACTCTGAATTTACCTTACAAAAATGGTTTTCTTCTTTCAATCAAGGTTTGCATTGTGAGTCATTGGATTTCATGTTCCAAGGAATGCAAACTATAAAGACCGTTGTTTAAAACTATAAAGATGCTTGCTGCACATTCTGTACACTGACTTCGTCTTCTTTAGGACGTACTCATATATGGTAGACACTATTCCTACACTACATCCACAGAACTTCAGCAACAGTACAGTGATAGTGAAACTCATATTCACTCCTTCTTTGAAAGGATTATATTCTTTTTGTACATGGAAATGCTTGTTGACGTGTGCATGTCATTGTGTTTCCTTCTTTTAGAAAAACATTAGAACAGGTTGGTTGTCCTCAAAGATATCAATCCTTCAAAAATTCTGAAAGAAGACTGGAACAAAATTCCATTGAAGAGCACGTGCCATGAAAACACGTTCCAACAAAGGCGAAATGACACGTCCAGACAAACAAGTGCCAGAGGTTAGTCTCCAGTATTCCGTCACCTATAAGTTGTGAATGTTTTTTTTCCTTTTCTTCCATAAATAAAATGAAACTACATCATGTTGCATTAAGAATAGGCAGTATTTAAAATGCATCTTTGTTTTAGAGACGTCGTCTGAAGAAGGTTAAATATGGACGAGGATATGAAGTGCTCCAAGTGATGCTGCAATGGTTGATGGAGTACAACGATTCCAATTGGAATAAGTACACGTTGAAGACGTGGACTATTGGACGAGTGGCCTTGGCCACTCCACATGGAGCGAGAGACACTATGTTGTGGTCTAGTAGTAGATTTCACCAGCCCATACAATGGAGTCGGGTCTTCAATGAAGATTAGACTATCCTCTCGTATGTACAGGCTGAAGGTCTAGTATTAGTAGAGAAATCCTTTGTTACATAAAGTACTCTTATATAGGTCAATGACAGTGCTGCACATTTCCATGTGTTGCTTCGACACAGTCCATGCGCAGAAAGTGATAGTGACAGTATCGAAGTGATACCAATGTCACTATTCGGAAGTTCATGGATATGATATCTACTTACTGTGCTATAGTCCATATTTAAAGTGGATGACTGTGAAGCACACATGTACAAATGGCAATACAGAGTGATCTTGTCCAGCCATTTGTTCGCCTATACTTAGTACTACCAAATGTGCATGGTACATCTGTGAAGACGTAGAGCACTCTTTCTGTCCTGGAATTCGTATAAACAGAAGTTCATACTTACCTGTGTTCAGTGTGTTCCTTAGTTATGCACTTCTACTGTATATTAAAAGAAGTACTATGTCAGTCATTTGATCTTTCTTAAAGAATGTTGTGTATGAAATTTCATCCATTTAATTTGGACACACTTCTTGCGGAAGACATACGAAACGACTGTATGCATTTCAACAAACACATTTTCAGGTTGCATACTTGATGTCACAAACATTCTTCTGTGGTTCTTTGAAATTACGTACACATGTATTACTTAGTAACATGTTTTGTTTTTCGGTTGATGCAGTGCATCCACTCCTATATATGAGAAGTTCCAGAACGCAGGAGGTCGTTCTAGGTGCATTTCCGTCCTTGTAAATAAGCATATTCCCACATACTCACATTGAAATCGTACTGAACATTGAAGTCCATTAGTTTCCACTGAATACAAGGAAGCACTTCTATTGATTAGATTGAGTTCTGTTGTTCCACGTCTTTCTTACAATCGAAGTGAACATCGTAATTTCGTTTTATAATGGCAGTCGTCGTGGAATCCACTTTCGTATGACGTTTGTATCATTGCAAGAAGAACGTGCTGTGAGGAATATAAAGTAATGCATTTAGCACATAAATGCCATCGACCTTGTAGTATAGATCTTAACATATGCCATCGCAGAAGGTTACATAGAGAAGTTACTTTCTAAGAGAATGAGTAGGATTCTATGAATCTTCTGTCACTAGTTTTATGGCAGACGGATGTGTCCTAGTAGGCCACGTCATTATAATCACTAGAAAAAATGACGTGAGCATTGTAAATAAGATGTTCTCTAAATTCAAAGTCCTTAGGGTGCGTTAGTTAGTGCTCAGTTTGTGATGCCATCCACGTAGTACTACGTTTAGTCGCTTGAGTCATGAAGGAGAAGCTCACATGAGAAATGTATGGACTGTTCAGAAGTGAATAGGCTTTAGCATCATTATACAGGAGTCTGTGCATGCTTTTAGTGCATGTTGTGAATGAAATGCATACAGAAATGATGGCCTCAAGCTTTCATACTCTTGCGGAAATGAGTGGAAGACGTGGGAAGCCGCACAAATGAACATAATAGAAGTACAAGTTATGTTGTCAGTAATTTTGAAATTAGAAATTGGAAACGCCTGTACATCTTGCACATGTGGTACAATGTAATGTTCATTTGAAGTCGTTGCATTCGATGATGTATGAACAACTGTGGGACTGAAATTGAGCATGCCATTCTTAAAGCAGGTTGTCTCTGAAGCATCTACTCCGTCAATCGACATATACATTTGGTCACAGACAACATTCTGCAGATTTTACAAAATGCGGTGGAGGGCTAGATTGGCTGCAGCGTACCACATTGAAAGGTCTATTGCATCCCGACAGGGATTAACTCAGTACTTGTGTGCATGTAAAGATTGTAGAGGAGCCAGAGTTTTGAAGTTTGACACGATTGCTAGGCATCACCGGCTACGGGGTCGTGATCCGTATCTGCAATATCCTCTTCTGGTAAATGTCAAATTGTCCTGGAAGTTCTGGTCGGTCCTAGAATTTTAATTTTTTAATTTTATTTGAATCTTTTAGTTTTGGAAATTGAATTAAGCTTACAACTAATTCATGTGAAACTGGGTTATTTGGTACCTCTCCATTCATGCAGACTGAGAATGGAGAGAGCGTGAGAGATCCAACTGACGAAGACATGGAAGAAGGAGAGGATTACTTCCACGGAGTCTAGAGCGATCAGAGAGGACAAGATGAATTTATTTGGCCGCAGAGAAGCACAATCGACGTTGCTGGCGCTGTCCAAGATGCTTTTGAACGCGTGGACAACATCCACAACGACATGCAAGAAGGGCAGCAAGTGGATGGAAATGAAGTGCACGAGGAAGAGGACCTCGAAATGTTTGGACCTGAGTATGAAGAACTTCTGCGAGAGTCGAATGAAAAAATTTATGAAGGTTGCAAATTAAATCGCCTAGAAGTTGCCATTGTTCTCATGACAATGTGTAGTCTGTTCTCCATTCCGTATACATTCTTGGACGAGCTGTTGAAATTTCTGTCACAGGATTTGTTACCGAAGTCGAATAATCTTCCACGCACTTCATACAAGGTCAAGCGAATGGTCCTCAAGCTAGGACTAAAGCATGAAGCCATTCATTGTTGTCCTGAAGGACATGTTCTTTTCAGAGGAGAAAAAAAAAATTTGGTTACATGTCCACATCCGGATTGCAGGAAGTCAAGGTACATTGTGGGATCAAATACAATACCATGCAAAGTTCTTAGATATTTTCCCATTATTGACCAATTGCGGCGAATGTTCAGGTGTCCCTAGCATTGCAGACATGATGACTTTTCACAGTAGTAATGTGTCCGAAGAGCCTATAATGAAATCCGTGGTGGATGGGGAACAGTGGAAGCACATAGACAAAAAGTACCCAGATTTTGCTGTGGTGCCTACAAACCTTCGAATAAGTCTTGTAGGCGATGGAGTGAATCCATACGGGAACCAATCCACGAAGCACTCAGTGTGGCCTTTCATAGTGGCTATTTACAATTTACCTCCTTGGATGACGACAAAAACATTCTTCTTGAAGCTAGTTTTGTTAATTCCAGGACCACATGCCCCGTCAGCAGAGGTCATTAACATTTACATGGAACCATTGTTGGAAGATTTACTGAAACTGTGGGAGGGTGTTCCAGCAGCAGACATGTCAAAACCTTCAGGACAGAGACGATTCACTCTTCGAGCAGTACTGATGTGGTTAGTGCACGACTTTCCTACATATGGACTTCTTTCTGGACAACAAACAAAGGGGTACAAAGGTTGCCCCCTTTGTGGAGAACAAACGGTTGCGGAGCATGCCAGTAGCTTACGCAAAATTATATATCTAGGGGCACGTCGGTTTCTGGACTTGCAGCATCGATTCAGGAATGCTAGAAGAGCTTTTAACGGAGAAACAGAGAGAGCTCCTCGTCCAACACGTCGAGGTGGACATGAAATCTATGCAAGTGGTGTGGAGCGGGAAACATATCTTCGTGAAGAGGGTGTGGAAGACTGTGAGGACGACCCAGTCAAAAAACACGGAGTGAAACGTGTCAGCATATTTTTCCGACTTCCATATTGGGCGGTACGTTGGTCATTCCAATTTGAATACGTTATGTAGTGTTTCCGAAGTGATTGAGTGCTTGATCTTCTTTAGATTTGAAATGGAGTAGGAACATGAATCTCATGGAATGAAGTATGACAAAAGTGTACCTTCAAGAATTTTCATTTGTACATTTGTGAAGAACAAATGTACAATTAATGACTTTAGCATACCGAAGAATTACAAATTTGGTTCGGATCATTAATTTTCAGAGGACAGATGACCTTCATAGATGGCGAATTAATAGTAACGTGTATAGGTTATTCAAAAAGTGATGTAGGCAATGATGTATGTGCCATAGAAGACACTGCAAAAAACAAATCAGTAGACTTTTTTTCTGACAATTAGTTTTATGAAGAAACGAATGAGGTCGGCTAAATAAGAAATTTTTAAGACTGAATTGTTTGTGAACAATGTCTTGTACTGTCGTAGCAGAAACTGTACTATTATGTTTATTATGTATTATGTATTATGTTTTCTAAGCAGTCGATATACAGAACGACAAAATTGAAGCACAGTGCAGTGTCGTTTGTTGGAAGGTTTTCTACATGTAGTAATGAAATAAGTTTTGGGGTTGAATTTTTGGGAACCTTATGAACAGTGGAGGTTTGATTAAAATGAGCTCTGGAATATGTGGAACATGATTAGAGTAAAGTAGGACTGAATAACCACTAACTCAAAAATGTGGTCGCCGTGAACTTCATATTTTTTATGGCCACAGCAGTGCCGGACTTCCTGTTCATGCAAAGATATGTGTGTATATTAATAAAACTATGGCATTGACATAAACTCCTGAAAATGAAGGAAGGTTGTACAAATTGACCATGTAT
This sequence comes from Rhytidiadelphus loreus, assembly GCA_947034895.1. Lineage (NCBI taxonomy): Eukaryota > Viridiplantae > Streptophyta > Bryopsida > Hypnales > Hylocomiaceae > Rhytidiadelphus > Rhytidiadelphus loreus. The sequence continues at coordinate 2,072,901 of OX344762.1, forward strand.
GGAGTGTCCACCAACAAAGAAGTGTACAGTGTACACTGTAATTAAGGATCGTTGTTGTCAGTAAATTAGATTCTTTAATAGAATGTAGAGGGGATGTGAGTAGTGTCCACTTTGTTCTTTTCTTGACAAGAAAACTCTAATGTCTTCAAATGGTGAAGTGGTCAGTTTTGTTTCTGGACACGGTAACTGTTGTATGTAGGACTACTAGGCAGATGAGTAAGTTGTACTGAGACGGTGAAAGTGATTGTTTTTACAGTCGAAGAAGGAATTCAAAATGATGGTTGTGGAAATTATATCACAGAGTTGTCCGTAAATGTTGTCCATGTGCATTGCGGAGGACTTCCATTTCTCTACACATGTTGTTTGCTGTATTATATAGGAGGCCATTTTCTGCAATTGAAAGGCATGCTGAATGTGGTCAACGGTGAAGAGAAGTGGTTCTATGAATTCAATGTTTTCAGAACATGAGAGCTGCGTTCACTCACACATGAATATGATTTCTTTGCAGGATCTTCCTTGTAGGCACACCTTGGATGTCATGCATTGCGAGAAGAACATATGCGAAACTCTATTGAAGTTTATTTTAGGTGAAAAAGATACACCAGTGATGAGGCTAGATCTGGAAGGGCGACAGTTGAGGGAACACCTTTGGCTAAGAGAGACATTTCCAGGCAGCAACAAGTTCGTCATGCCTGAAGCAGAGTATGTACTTTGTGATGCTGATAAGGCAATTTTTTTGCAGACTCTGAGAGCATTGAAAACTCCAAGCCGATACGTTTCAAATATACGTCGGAAAATTGAGAAGGGCAAGCTGCGAGGCCTGAAGTCGCATGACTTTCATGTCATAATGCAGCAAATTCTTCCTGTGTGCGTGCGAAACATTAAGAACCAGAGATTGGCATCGGCCATTATCAGATTGAGCAAGGTATTTCAGAGAGTATGCGAGAAGGCCATCAGCAAAGACTTGCAAAACCAACTTCTAGAGGATGTTGCAGAAACTATGGTGTTACTCGAAAAAGAATTACCCCCGTCAGCTTTCAATATCATGATGCACCTGCCCTATCATATAGTAGAGGAGGTTTTCATTTGTGGTCCAGTACAAAATCGGTGGATGTACCCATTTGAGCGTTACTACAAGGGATTGAAGAGTTCAATGCGAAATCTTGCGAAACCAGAAGGTAGTATAAGTGCAAGTTACGAGTTGGAGGAAGCTGCAGGTTATGTCACTGAGTACATGTTGAAGTACACTTCAACTTCGACGAGGGTGTGGGACTTACAAGAGGACCCGTCTATGACTGATGAAATTTTGGAAGGACGTGGAATTACTAATACTCTAAGTGACGAGCGTAGAGAAATGTTCCACAATTTTGTAATTGACACGTCTGGTTACTGCGACGACCACCGACAGTAAGTGACTATCTTTTCTAGCTATATGCTTGTGTCTTCCTTTAATGCATAGGAAAATGTAAAAATAAGTGAAGGAATTTATGGACCATAAATGAAGGAAGTCTGTATGTGAAGGTCTCCTTCTTATGACTAAGGTTAATGGTAAGCTCACATAAAGCATAGACAATGAATGACATTGTTTTATATGAATACCTTAGAACATTGATCCCAAAAGAAGGAGAAATTTTTAGCATGACAGAGAAGTAGGAGAATTGGAATTTGGGAACTTTCTCAAATGATTTTTTGGATGATGTGCTTCATGTTTGTAGGATTGAATTCTTGCAGTTATGTTTCTGTAGGCGACAGAGTGTCGGCAGTCATGAGTGTACTTTCGGAGGCTTTGGAAAGTAATACTATGGAGCTGTACATTGAGACTTCTGTAGTGGTCATATGCAGGCATGCAGCGGTATTATTGGCTAAAAGCATACGAAAATGAATACACAGGTTCTTCTTTTTTTTGGAAACTGCTGTCTTTAGAATATGTACCTTTGGAGTAATTGTCATTGTAGTGGCAGGAACTGCAATTGTGGAATGCCTAAGAAGGCGTACTACAATGAAAAGGTTGTTCTACATGAGTAAAGAGATAGTAGCAATGGCAAGTCAAAGTAGGGGAAAAAGTGGTAGAAGAAAGTGTGTTGATTACAATTATGATAAAAATTTGATGCTGCAGACGATACCAACAACTGAAGTCATTAAGAGACGAGCAAAGGAGGGTTTGGCGTAGACGACATCCACACAGAAGTAGTCGAAGAGGGACCCCATACCCTGAAAGTTTAAGTGAACTTCCACCTTTCGCAAAATGGTTCGAAGATGATGTACAGACTGCAGAAGCTACAGGAGACGAAGTTGAGGACATTTTGAAGGACATATCGATTCCACCCAAATTTGAGTGCAAAAAGTTCAGAAGCATGTGGGCCTTTGGTTATCAATTTAGAGTTGCTAGTTATGAGAACAAGTTTGAAACTCGTGACTGCGGCGTTGCTGCCACATTCAGAAGACCATGGCGGTCAAGTGCAAAAGATCGCAACGTCATTGAAGCTGACGTTGAGTACGTAGGGGAACTAGAGGAAATAGTGGAATTGGATTACCGCCGGACTTGCGTCGTTGTTTTTGTGTGCCGTTGGGTGAAAGCGAACTATAGGGGACCCAATGCAACTGTTAAGAAGGACAAGTGGGGATTCACAATTGCTAATTTCCGAGCTTCAGAGCGTTTTGGCAAGGAATCATTTGTCTTTCCCAAACACTGTGAGCAGGTGTTCTTCAGCGATACTCCGGAATTACCGGGTTGGAGAGTTGTCCTACGACGTGATGTGAGAGGGAGGCGGGTGGATAATTTGAGTGAAGGAAGTGAAAGGTCAATATTGTTTGCAAGAGGCATGGACAGGGACTACAAAGGTCTTCGTCCTCCTGAAATCATATCGGAAGACATTGAGAACGTTCCTGCACAAATGAGAGAGGTTCAAAGAGAAGACTTTTTCCACGAAACAGTAGAAGAAGACGAATTGTTTGATCGTGATTTGGGAGAGTCATCAGAATCAGATTGACAGAGTTTCCTTATGAAAGGTATAGTACTGTAATTTACATCCTTATCTACAATGTAGCTGGAAATGCAATTATCATTTCATGGTCTGTAGTCCGTTACTATAGGAAAAAAGGACGGAAGCCTTGAGGTCAATTAGTTCTGTCTTTACGCTTCTAAAAAAGTTTTCAAGCACAAGATTCTGTAATCATGCTTCTAAATGTATTAAGTAGAATTTTCGGTCATGTCTAGTAACTATGTCAATTCTTAGTGAGAGGATTGCATGTATTATTGGAAGGGAATTGTGGGCAATTGTAGACAGAATTTCAGGGACTACAAAATGGGGATGCACATTTGAACAGTGCAGGAGAAGGCAGTGAACGAGTTCTGGGTTGTGACACTGAAGCATACAAATCTCTGCATAATTTCTGTATACTCTAAGGAGAACTGTAGACATTGTTAGAATGCATTCATTATAGTGATTATGGGCACAAAATATCATGCATGACTTGAAATATATGGAATAAGTCAAACATTTGAAGTAAATAAGAACCCGCATTTTGTACGTAGTGAGTGTAGGCTTTACAGAGGTTGTTGTCCATGTTTTTTGTACATAGTTCAAGTCGTTTTATATGGTGAGGAATTTCGTGCATGTGTTACTTACACAAGAATGGAGAGGAGGCTGTTTCAAGAATTTTTTGACACTACAATGGAGCTGATGTTGTTTTTTCAGAAAGGAGAGTCCTATATATGCGGAGCTGAACATCACTTTAGGAGAACTAGAACATGGGAAGTCAAGTATATGAATTGCGAAGAAGGGGTATGTGGTAGTCAGGGTTTTTTCATGGTGTGACAAGGTCTGAGAAGCTGTACATGCAATGCTTTTTTTTTTATTGAAGTTTTAACAATGGAACCGTAGACTGAAATACCTCTGCAGTAAGGAAGGTGGGGCAGAATCAAATGTGCAGAAGTGCTGTTAATTAGAAGAAGGTGTCAGCTATGTGCTGTCAATGGTGATATTGGTTAGTAGAAACTGATTTTGTTTGAAAAAGATGATGTCAACACTTTGCACGTGACAGTGCTTCGTGGACCAAATACAGGGAGAAATCAGAAGATGCTAAAGAAGAGGACATTATAATATGAGGGATGTCGTAATTGACATTAATTTCTGTTTGGCGTGTTACATACAAAGCTTTGAAGTGTGGAAGAAGATTTGGCAGAATATTTTTTGGACCCATTTTTTAAGGCGAAGTTGCATTTGTCTCTTGAATCTCAGGAAATGTACAACGGAAATGATGGTGACGTCAGATTTGATTGAAAACAGTCGACATATTTTGTAGAAGAATTTGTTGCAGCATCTGAGAAGTAAGATGAGGGGCGTTGGAATTTGAAGGAGAGTATGTGCAGTGCACATGTTTTCCATTGGAGAACTCTGTGGATAGCAGTGTGTAGCTGAGGTACATTATGGAAAAAAAATTACACTATATAAATCTTCAGTCCCAAAACAGTTCTGTAGTACAGGTCTTACGACAGGTTAGTATGAACAAGTTTTTTGTTCATGCAATGCACTGCGTAGAGGACATTTCAGTTGTACTTTTTAAAAAATGGTTGAAGAATTTGCTCAGCAAATTACCTAAACGTCTGGAAATGCTACTGTAGAAATTAGGAGGAACCTACTGCAGGCTATGACGTAGGACAATACAAATGTAGGTCAGTGTAGTTTGCCTTTTTTTTGCATGTGCTAAATTTAAAAGTTATTCATGAAGTCCTCAGTTTTAGAAAATGAAATATGTCAACATTTGTTGGAATAATGAAAGTGAAGAAGCAATGGTGCACTATTTTACCATGTACTGACTTCTTTTGGGGATTCTTGAAGATGTTAGGGATTAGGAACTATATTGTATTCCTCTAGTATGTATGCTTTATTTCCTTGTTTTCATGCTCGGAATGGAGTGAATGATGGAAATAAACAAGTTTTTGCATATTATTTGTGATTGCATTTAGTATTATGACAATATTGTACATGTGCACTGGAGTGCATTAAAACCAACACAAATGTTGTTCAAATAGATCCCACCAACACAAATGTTGTTCAAATGGATCCCACCAACACAAATCTTGTTCAAATGGATCCCAGTAATGCAAATCAATATCAAAATTCTATTTCATGTTGGTACCAACACAGCTTTGTTGGTTTGGTCTTGGTTTGGAAGGTACCTTCAGTGGTGGCAGTTGGTGAGACACTACCGTCCAGATGCTTAGAGCTCTACTAGCGTAGAATTTGTGCGAAGTAGAGATAACTTTATAGGCCCAAAGCCTAGCCTAAAATGCCCTACTAGTGTTGGGCTTCCTAAACTAGAGCGCATATTCAATATGTACTGGGATGAAGGAACCTTAGCACGAATTGCTCTTGAGACAAATCGCTACGCTTGAATTGTCTTGCCGCGGAAGCCCACTGAAGAGCCGCACACAAAAGGTGGAATCAATTGGGAGGATGTTACTATTGGCGACATTCACGGTTGGTTGGGGATTTGCATCCTTATGGGATGCAAAAGATTAGCGTCTCTTTGTCAATATTGGATGCGATCTAAGTCATTTCTCCATTGTGAATTGATTTCCAAAGTCATGTCTCGTGATCATTGGTTTCAAATCTTGCGTTGTCTCCACTTAGTGGACAACCAGACCGTGGTGAGAGATCCGAAAGACCCCACATTTGATCAGATCGCTAAGACCAAGTGGTTGGTCGATAGGTTTGTTCAAGTCTCCGAGTCAATCTACAACTTGGAACGTGAAATTATGGTCGATGAATGTGTGATACCTTATCAAGGTCGTTACTGCTTTATCCGGCAGTTTATGCCTGATAAACCAGTCCGTTTGGAATAAAGGTCTGGCTCTTGGCTAGTTCTAAGAGCCGATTTGTATGTCAAATAGAGGTCTATTTTGGGAAATGTTCAGGTAGTGGGGAGTATGGATTAGGATACCATGTAGTTGATAGGATGATTCGAGGGCTTGAGCACCGTGGTCATTGTCTAGTAGTAGACAATTTATTTGCCAGTGTAAACGTCTTCCATCATCTCATGGTGCAAGGCGTATGGGCAACTAGAACTGTGAGACGAACGAGAAAAAACCTTCCCATGGGTCTATATAGGAACCCTGACACTAAAGTTCGCGGGTCAATGTTGATTTGCACACATGTGCACCAGCAGATGGATGTCGTTTTGTGGCTAGACAAAAAGCTTGTCACGCTGCTAAGCACGGCTGCAGCACCGTGGGACCCAAATAGCAAGGTCCTCCATCGTATTGTAGAACTATGCGCCCAATTAATCGTGCCTTCATCACCAATACATCGCTAATATGTAGAGTATATGCGAGGAGTTGACGTCACCGATTAGCTACACGGGAATTATTCGTGTCAATTGAGGTGTCACAAATGGTGGTTGAAGATTGTTCATTTTGTTGTTGACCAAAGCCTTGTCAACTCCTATGTCACATGGATTGACAAGATGGAGGAATTGGGATTGAAGGTACTGCCACACCTTCAATTTAAAATTGTAGTGGGGAAACACTTGATTCAAGAAGCTCTGAATGCTAGGGCAATCAACAAAATGCCAAATCCAGTTCCGACAATACGAAGACCAAGGCCAACTCGCACTCATGTTCCTTTGCATTCAAAGTTGAAGCGTGCTTGTGTGGTATGCGGTCATATACAGCGATGGTACTGTGATGCATGTATGGCAAAATGGATGTGCTGAGAGAATTGCTATTTGTTTCATCATGAGAAGCTCAACCGTATGCCTTAGTTGAGATTGTTGTAATTTGAACTTGTGTAGATGCACAAGGTATTATGCGTGCAGAGGTGGTGGAAGTTGAAACTGAACGTGGTTGATGAAGACGATGAATTGGGAGGAAACCGCACCCATACAACACCACCTCGACGCCACTCTTTTTGATTTGGAAGTTTAGGAAGTCATTATACTTTTGCCGGCAGTGAAAGGCCATTGAAGTGATAAAGCTGTTTTTGTTTTAGTGCCTTGGACTAGTGTGTAGCCACTTATTTTGAATAGGCATACAAGTAGCCTTTTCATGCCCACATGGACCTATGTAATGACGAACATCATTTTGGTAACTCTTTGCTTCATGTTGGTATTGCTTGGAAACTTGTTCTTTGAAATTATAATGGTACATGTATGCCTGCTTTAGTATCTCACGTCATTTTGGGTTTTAGTTACATTCGGGATTTCATTTACACTTGGAACATTAGTTGCAAAGGTAGGTTAGGGCTGTAATGTTCATTGAGATGGTCTGAAGGGTTGATTCAGTTGGTTGACATGCAAACGGAGTTGCAAAAGCTAATGATAGTTACTGTATTAGGGATTTAGTATAGGGCAATGCCTGAGGAGGAGGGCATTTTGGGAAAAAAAGGACCGACAAGGAGGGTAAAGCCCGACAAGGAGGCGCTTTTTTTCCCAAAACGCCCGACGACGAGAGGCATTGACCGGTGTAAATCACAAGCAAAAAAGGATGAAAATTAGGGATGAAAAATTGAGCTTGGATGAGAAATCCGCCTGGGGGAAACACTTACGGTTTTTAGAAAACTACGTGAGTTAAAAGATAGGGTTCATTTAATTCAAAGGGGAAAAATTTTATATAATTTGTAGAGCTACTATAAGGTTCATGAAATGCTACACACTCTAATATATATAAATTAAGGTATGTAAAAACATCATATAATAGGAATTTTTATTAATAAGTTAGCCTTGACAAATAGAAGTCATGCAAATTTTTCATAATATGATGAGTATAGATGTAGACAAATAATTTCATATGGGTGATAAAATGGACATATTCAAGAAAATCTATGATGAAAGGCGGTCCACTAAAATTGTACCATGGTACTTGTAGTGTATATATAAAAACAAACTAAATGTAAATGTAAGACATCAACTAAAAGTGGAAAAATTGTCACATTGTATGAATAGGAAGATTTACCTTAGTGGATTCAACAAACTGAAAATTGTACAATATGAAGATAGAATTAATAGGTTCATTTAACTCTAAGCTTTGAAGCCATAAGGTAGCAACGCCCATAACCATTAGTGTACCCATACTTCGATAGTAGAGTTCCCTTAAAGTGTCTCCAAATGTACTTTGAAACCGTGCCAATTCTTAATTGTGGTTGGTAGGCTCTAATTTTTTTAGATTTTGGAACTACAATCAAGGCAACTTTAGTAGAGTGTGGTTTAGGGTGCCTTAGTGAGTTCTACTTTGAAAATTCACAGAAATTAGATGCCTTATCCAAAAATTCTAATTCTTTTTAGAAAAATTCATGATTTTCAGTTGCTAATACTAAAAAAATATTTTTTCTAGAAAAAAGTGCCTCCAACTATGTTGAATTGCTTAATTTGACGGTTATGGGTGTTGCTACCTTATGTGTTAATCACACTCATATTGAATGAGATTTTCATGGAATAGTTTCATTAGGAATTCTAAAGTGTTCAATGTTATTAATCCCTAAAGACTAGAAGGTGTTTTGGAAGAGGAAGAATCCAAAATTGCTAATTTTGATGCATTGTCTAAAATAAAAAATTATTTGAAAAAAATCCAATTGTATAAAAGTGTATTATGTAGTTATAACAACGTGTAGAAACAATTTCAGCCCATTTGACCATGTGGATTGAAAGATTATAATGTTTGAAGTGAGAAAAAAAATCTTTATTTTCATTCTTGCAAACTAGGATCAACAAACTTCAAGCCCTCTTAGAGTAAAATATTTGGTCTACACAAAAATGAGGATTTTGACTATTCATAAATATATGATGTTGGATTCACTCATAAAAAATCTGAATCAACTTGCAATGCAAAGAGGTTAAATGCATTGGCAATCCACTAGTCTTTTTTTGATGATTTCTTGTGCAATGAGATATTTTTTAATTTGGAATCCAAATGGTTAAAAATTAGAGACAAATATTTAGAATATTTGGGAAAATTTTCAAAAACTTTGACTTCACATATTGCAAGATAATAGGGCTTGAGGTTAGAAGAAAAGGTTATTTTTCTTGAAGCCACCCTAACATAGCTAATAAAGTTTGACTCCTTTGAGAATGTGATTTGAGAACTAAATTACTTTTGATAATTGTATGCCATATTTTATTAGTAACATAAATGCCAAATTTCAATAGTTGATGAGATTTTTTGCAAAAGACGCCCCAAAGATGCTCAAATTGCAAGGGCTACCAAAAAAATTTAGGGCAGGAAGAAATTATATTTTCACTAAGAAGATACATGTTCACATCTTGTGTCAAAATTTTATGAACATTTGACCAAAATTGACTTCATAGGGACCTACCCAAAGTTTCAATTGTTCATTCAATGGACAATTGGCCTTTATGGGTTAAAAATTGCCACTTGAATTCAATTGATTATTGTTAATTTCACAATGTCTACCCCATACATAGTTGCAGTAGATGGAAGAGAAAATTTGTAAAGAAGGGTGGGGGTGGGAGAAAATTGGACATTTAAATTTTATATGTAAGATAGATCCATTTAAAAACTTGCATGAATGAATTTATAAAAACTATAGGGTATTGAAAATATGCCCTTTTTAGCTTTTTATGTAAAAATACGGTCATCTTAAATGCAATAATTAAGGTAAATAGCCCCGCATAAAATATCCTCTTAACTCAGGTGTATACCTTAAATTACAAGGAGTGATCCCCCCGAGGAAATCCGTAATGCCCAATTACGCAGGAAAACCCACGTAATCGGACATTACACTACAGAAGCCTCCTAGGAAATGAACAAAGTAGGGACATTTCCTGAGAGTGGTTTACGTGTGTCGAGTATAAGGGATTCGAGTATACTGCGATCAACTTTGTCCATGGATTTCACCAAGGGAATGAAAGAAGTAGGGAAGCTTTAATTATGTAGTTTTCATCCTACACTTGGAGTACAAGTTGAAGCTTCTCTCAGGAGTTGTATAACATTGATCCAAGTGTATAATGAATGAGGATAGTCCTCTAAATTTGCTGATCAAGGACTTCACATATTTCAAATTTTCCATAATCTAAAATCTCATTATGTAGATGGTCCAAGAGATGTGAATTTTGAAGTACCTAAACCTATATTTATATGAATTGTCCTTCCATAATTTGAATTCTCCTTATTTGATGAAAAATCACGACAAGTAAATTGGTACAATTTGGCATGAACCTGTCACTCAAAAGAGATTGGAATTCAGTTTGGAGGTAACCGCTTTTGAAGGACGTGCGCTTCAGCAGACATTACAGGCGTGTAGGGTTTCTAAATTCTAAATCCAACTATCACTCTTCATTAATCAAGGCCGCCTCGCGCAGGTGGGGTACTTGCTGAAACCAACCAAGTAGGTAAATTCATGATGTGCAAACCGGCTCCCATCGCAATTTCAGGGCAAATGGAGTGCAATCAAGGACAGAAACATTGACCACTTGGCATACATAGCTGGCCTTCAAGGTATGCAAGCTCCCTTTCTCTACATTTTTCCTTGTCTGAATACAAAGTTTGTACTTCAATTTTTTAGACTTAGTTCATCATCGCAATTTATCACAAAATTTTCAGGGCCAAATCCTCATAACCTACCCTATATTCCCAAAAATTGTGGCCTTCATAATCCACAGTTACACCCAATTTCAGCTCATTGTACACCGGGTGGGCTTCTGTACAGAGCCTGTATCTTTTGTGCCTCAGGCCTTAAAGGGTTATACGCAGATATCTTGCAATCTGAGCAGTCAAAAATTCTGAAATTTTTTCTACACACTCTCATACTAGTTAGCTATGAAAGTTGGCTTTGGAGAAGGGAAGAGAGGCGATGAAAAGTTGCCCAAGGTGTGGTCGCCTTGATCTCTACCTCTAGAGTCTGTCATTGTCGTCGCTAGTTGCATCGAGAAACGCACCTTAGGTTGGAGGTGGGTTGGAGTTTTTAGTGTAAGATCCTGTAGTTAGATATGGAAAAAAAATGTTTTAATTTTTTTTGCTCTTTGCTATAGGTATGGCAGTTTTAAGTGTTGTCTGGCAGAAAAAAGGCCTTGGTGCTTTAGGGGGTAAGGTTTAGGGTAGCCGTTTTGGTTTTTAGAGTCTTCTTTTAACTATGAACTTATTTACATATCCCACATTCTTTGTGTTACCTCCTACCCGCCGTGTGTATATAATAAGTTTCCTTTTCAACTCATACCACAAATCATTTATGAATGGCTTTTGAAGCAAAGTGAAATAGATGTGGTGGCATGCCACATCAACATAGGCCTATTTCAAGTGGATGATTTTTAAAATATTTTCTAGAGAAGGACAAAGTCCAAATTTTTTTTTCAAAGTTTTACAAAAATAACATTCAGTGAAACAATTGGAACAACATTTTTTGAAGTTCTCGTAGGAATTATAAAAAAATTGATAACACTTAAAACAAACAACAAGTGTTCATTCATCTTTCTATGGGTCTTGCACGAAATGGACACTTTGTTTGTTTTAAGTGTTATCAATTTTTTTACAAGTCCTACGAGAACTTCAAAAAATGTTGTTCCAATTGTTTCACTGAATGTTGTTTTTGTAAAACTTTGAAAAAAATTGTTTGGACTTGATCCTTCTCTAAAAAAACATTTAAAAAATCATCCATTTGAAATAGGCCCATGTTGATGTGGCATGCCACCACATCTATTTTCCTTTGCTTCAAAAGTCATTCATGCATGACTTATCGCATGAGTTGAAAAGGCAACTTATTATATACACACGGGGTGGTAGGAGGTAACACAAAGAATATGGGATATGTAAATAAGTTCATAGTTAAAAGAAGACTTTGAAAACCTAAACCACCGCCCTAAATCCTAAATCCATCGCCCTGCGTAGAACGTGAATTAAGTTTTTCAAAATTATTGTCCTACAAGATCGTGTCCTGCGGGTTGCGGTATTGTATTTGTGCAGGACGAGGACGTCGACGGGGTCATTCTGTCACCGACGCTCCGTTGGGGGCGTGGATGGATAGAGGTGGGCTAGCCGGGCCCGTGGTCTGACCCAGGCGCCAGGTAGGCAGGGCCCACCTTTGTGTGTTCAATTTAACGACGCACTTGGTTTAACTCCGAAAGGACCAAGGCCTTTTTTCTACCCCAAACACTCAAAACTGCCATTTCTATAGCAAAGAGTAAAAGAAATTGAAAATTATTTTTTTTGCACATCTAACGTAGGGTCTTACACCTAAACTGGTATGAAAATGTGTGGGAAAAATTTCATAATTTTTGACCGCACAGATTGCAAGATATCTGCAATTAAAGTGGAAAAAAAAACAAGTTTTTCATCACACTACAAGATTATATTACTTGACTTTGAACCTTCTTAACTTAAATTTTTTGCACTATAGAGTTTTGAGTTTTAGATATTTATGGTGGAGAATTGAGTTGAGGGTCTAGAACAAAAGTTATAAATAAAAAATATAAAAAATAATTCTTTAAAAAATTGTTAAGTAAAAGTAGGTATGAGATAGAAGGAAAATCTAATTATTTATATTTCTAAGATGGAATTAAAATGCACTAATCCCAATGGTGAGATTGTTTTAGAAAGAAAATTAAACCATGTCGATATTTTTCTTTTGAAAAATTGTAAAAAGTGCATTCAAAAAATGAATCCTAAAAGTTATTTTTTCAAGAAGATGCTCTAATTGGCCGAAAAACAAGATTGTCCATAACTTTCTCATAACAAACCCAAATGGAATGAATAAAAGCTTTCCATGTAGACAAAAATATAATCTACAAGATAAATAATTAAATTTAAAAATTTGAATTTCTTTTGTTGCCCCCTTTTTCCCTATTTTTAGCTTATTTGGGCTTAACTTTTGTTCCCAGGCACTGATTGAAAAAAATCATATCCTTATAAAGCTAATAAATTTTTCTATCTTCAAAAAAAAATTCAAAAAATTAGTACAAAAATTGAGGTTGCATGTACCTACCTGAAATCCTACTTGTTCCACAAAGGGACAAATAGTCCACTAGGGGTTAAAAAAATACAAAAGCACTCACTAGAAGTCAAACTATTGTACAAGCTTGTTGAAAGGCTTTTGGGACCAAGTCTTTGTCCATATCATGTATGAATTAGTTGAATTTCCTCTAGATCCTTGTAGTCTCCTTATGACAACCATTTTTCTCCAACGTGCATTTCTTACTATAGCAACTCTGAAAAACTAGTTGAAACTTTTCAATTTTGGAAAAACAAGGAGAATATTTATGTTATTTTAATAGCTTTAACCACTACTCCAAAAGTGGCAAAAAAGAACTACAATCAAAATCAATGGTGATTCTTTTATCCACAGACATGTACATATTGCTAGTGATAGTAGTTGATTTCTTTTTTGATTTCCTACTGCAGCTTTTTGAATTTTAGGACATGTAATATACCATTGGAAAGGTTTTGAGGTGCAAGGTTTTTGAGTTAAGGGACCTTGGCAATGGAAATTTTCATATAAATATTGGAGCCACCAAAGCATCAAATTTTTATTGGACATAAGTTTTTCATTGATATTCTTTGTCTATTCATGTGTAATTCTACTTAACATGTAGAAAATGTTCTTAAAATACTGACCAATAATTTGAAAAATTTGAAAATCCAACTATAGAGTACTAATTTTTGGCTAATTTTATAATGATATGATACAAAAAATATATACCATGATGTTCCACACTATAATTTAAACATCCTACAATTATCTATAAATGTGATTCTTTGTGGAATTTTGAAATTACAATGAATTTCTAAATGAAAAGTAAAACAATTCATATCAAATACAATCTATGCTCAAAAACTTTGAAAATTTCACCTTTGGTTTCTAATATACTATAAAGCACCATACGCTATTTTTTTATTCTATCATTTTAAAATTAGAAAATTGGCACTCCATGGTTATAGGCCTAAAGTTCAAATTTCTATAAAATATTCATTTTTAGTTTTTTTCGAAAATTCCAAATTGGAGTAGAAACTAAACTTGATAAACATTATTTCATTAGCTAGACTCAAGCTCAAAAATGAAAATTCTCATTGTGAAAATTCAAATAAAGATAAAAGAGCATAAATTATCATAATACAGTAATACACTACAACTCTACAAGGATTTTCCATTTTTTTACGTAGGAAAGTTGAAAATATTATCAAGAAAAAATTTAAACACCATTCATTGGAAATAAAATCAAACAAGTCACCTCAAAAGAAATTGGATTTTTCCATCTTGAAGCTTTTCCTAAAATCATTCAAAGGATACTTTTGTTCTTAAGAATTTTAGGGTTAACATAAGACACTATAGAAATCTATTTATTTTCAAAATATGTTTCTAAAGTTGAAAATTGACTTCTACAATAGAGGATGTGTTTTGCCAAATTTCTGATATACATTTGCATCCTAAAAATGAATTGATTTATAAGGATTTTTATTCAAAAATTTTATTCATTCTAAATCTTGCACCTAGAATGGTCCAAATAAGCATTTGGAAAAATTGGTGGTTTACATTATTTGCATGATGGAGGTGCATATGTGAGTCCCAAATTTGTCACTTGGGACTCATAGTTTTTTTTTTTTTAGATTGTTGCAATTTAAGGCATAATATTATCCAAAAAGCCCCCAAAAGAGTGTAAAAACAAAATAAGTATGTCACATGCCAGTATAGCCTTTGGTCATAAATAGCCTTTTACCCTTAAAATCCACCTAAAATCCACCCAAAATCCACTTGTACATAGGTTGGAACCGCAAAGTAGTGGGAAACAACAAGCTTGCAGGGAACTTACCTGAAATAGCCTAAACTCCAGTGCATGTGACTATGCTTGGCTAAATTGTTCCCTCACATGTGAAAGATTCCTTGACTGCCAATAATTCGAGAGAAGTTGATTTTACCTTCCTACCGGCCGTGCACAAGACTAACTCCAAACTTGGCACATGCCTTGGAGAATTCCATAAGAGGTTTCTCAAAAGGTCTCGGTTTTTTCTAATCTCCAAAGGATCTTTTTCCGAGCAGTCAACCGCTAAAAGTCACGTAGGAAAATTCATGTAAATTATCCTGGTTGCGGTAAAATCTCACTAAAAATTAGATTAGCGTCTTTTATGTTAATAACGCGCCCTGACAAGTTTCGAAGCATTTCGATAGCGAGAGGCAGCCGAATCACCAACATTCCCCCAATTATTAATTACAGCGGGATTTTCGTGGAGTTGATCGGCGTCCCAAGAGCGCACGAAGTCGGAATGAAGTCGTCAAGGGGTCTTTTCTTACTCCCTAAGATCCTTGTGACAACCCTATCTAGTTGCCCTAGTCAGAAAAGGTAACCTCCAAAAGTTAGATTTTTATCCTTTTACTGATTCTAATTGGCGCCAGTTGGCGCTAGTTGTCAATGGTTTTTTGCGATAGGAACAGGGGGGAGGGTGGTATTTCAAATTGAAAATGGCCTTCTAAAGCCAATGGCACAATCCATTTGCGATTTGGAGTTAAACTCCAAAAGTTAGACTTTAGGACCAGCGTAGAAACCTAAATGCGGTGAAAACCCTAAAAGATAAGGATGAAAATCTCGCATGATAAGGTTACTTAGGTTAAAAAAGGAGGGAAAAGGCACTCCGGAAGAGTATAAAAGGGGACCCTTCTCCCTCCCAAAACACCCCCAATACTTGTTTTGGATCCGTGGATCCAAACTATCTTGGATGTTTTGGCATTTTGACCAAAACTCCCTACGGTGTTTTTGGAGCACTTTTGGCTCCTCTTGTTGATATATTTTCAGTCCATGGGGGTCCTTCTTTTAGTCCTTGTAACCTTTGTGTATGCCTTTGAGTCCTCTTGTACTAAGTTGAGTGTCTTTGATAGTCTTTTTTGTGTTTTGTACTAACCCTAAAGCAACTTTCCACCATACCTTAGTGATGCCACTTTGGAGGGCCTCTATCTCCATATTTTCCTTGTTGCACTAACCCCCCTTCTACTAACCATGGGTCCTTTCCATCCTTGTTACTAACCCAAGTTCCCGCATTGCATCGAGCCTAGTTCTTTTGTCTTCGTTAGGAAAAGAGTGGAGTGGTTCCCTTTGGGGTAATAAGACTCTACCTTTCCTTGTTAGTTGTCAAGTCCTAAATTGTTCGTTAAAAGTCCATCTGACGGCGAAGCTTTGAATCCCTAGGGGTAGGCAGTTCTAAATTTGGTGTAAAATCCAAATTATCGGCGGAGCCTTGCACTCACTTACTCGCTAACTCCAAGGTTTAGTTTCCAAAACGTGTTGGAAACTAACCAAAGTTTAGCATCCAAAATAAAGTTGTCCAAGTCCGTTAAGAGTTAATGCGTGGTTCACTTCCCGTTATCACTGTAGATGAGTTGAGAACCACCCTTTTTGCCAGTTCAAGGAGTTTGCCAAAGCCCGAGCGGCCCACTAGCCCAACCAAGGGGTAGCCAGCCCAGTTGAGCAGCCAACCCACTAACTGCAGGCCAGCAGTCAACCCGAAGGTAGCAATCAACTCGAAGGCTAGCAGCTCAAGGAGCGGGGGGTCTAGGGAGTGGAAATTCTTGAGAGCTCGGGGAAACTTAGAGGGAAAAATTAGCATAGAAATTAGGGGGAATTAGCATAATATTTAGGAGGGAATTAGCATAGGATGTAGGAGGAGATTAGTATAGAAATTAGGAAAAAATAGCATAGAAATTAGAGAAGACTAGCATAGAAACTAGGAAAAATTAGCACTTTAGATGGGTTTCCAGCATTGTGGAGGGCCGCGAGTTATCAGGCCTTGGGAACTGCTGCGAACTCCCTGCGAACTGCCTGCTGATGTGGTCGAGTGATTGCCACATTGGCAAATTTTTTTTTTTTTTTTTCAAAAAAAAATGAAATTTTTTATTTCTGTTTTTTTTTCTCATTTGAAGAATGTAAATTTTTTTTTTTTTTAATTTTCTATCGGGAACGGCTTGGGAACGGTTGTTCCCTGAAACTACCAGGGGGATCAGGGTTGGGAACAGGCCCGAAACGGCCCTCCCCAACCCCCAAAAAACATCTAATATAAAAACTAGGGAAGATTAGCATAAAAACTAGGGGAGGAAGTAGCATAGAAATAAAGGGAGATTAGCATAAAAACTTGGGGAAATTAGCATAGCAACTAGGAGGAAGCTTAGTCGGAACATCTCTATTCTAGCATCCTTCACCTCACCAATTCTCTATGTCACCACCATACACAACCATCTCCAAATGCAAGAATGAGGAGTGGGGAGAAGGCTTAAATAGGAGGAGAGCACCATAGTGAAGAATAGGGAGGGAATCCCTTCCACCATTAGGGTAAGCTGACGCGTAAGGGGTTAGGTTGGGTGTAAGTGGTAGTTAGCTCACATTTCTTTGACTTTCTAAGTAGGTAGGTGACAGCCCAACTACTCCCAATCAATGGGGCATGAGGGTTGAGGTAAAAGAAAAAAAGGAGGAAAGAAACTTCGAGAAAGAAACACAATTCCTTCAAGACTGTAAAGAACACACCTCAGCCGACAAACATGCTCATGCATGCCACTTGCAATGGTAGAAGAGAGGGACGTGACAGCCCTCGTCATGGATCTCCACGCCAGGGTAAAATCCTAACCCTTCTTCCATAAGAAAAAGGTCCCATTAGGGGTTAGCTACTAGGAAGACAGAGATCTAAGTACTAGTAGAGTAGAAGTCGGGTCAGATTTGAATAGATAAGCTGAGAGTAGACATCAAGAGGTTTCCAAAAACATATGACATGTAGGAATCAGAGGTAGCATGCAAAAGATATGAACAGATGAAGATTAGAGCCAAAAATGGATGAAACTTGGGATTTCTCATCCATCCAAGTCAAAACTCGGGACTTAGCTAAAACATAGGAATTCAGGTCCTTAGGTCAAATCTCACCTCCAATCACATTAGATGAGATTTGCCTTTCGGGAAGGGCCGCGAGTTCCCAAGAAGAAAACTGGACGAAACTAACGAAACTGGACGAAAGTCGCCGTTCGCAGGGCCTGCTGACCTGGCCGAGCGACTGCCAGGTCGACATTTTCAAAAAAAAAAAAAAAAAAATTTAACTTTGTTTTCCATTTTCAGAACTTTAAAATTTATTTATTTATTTATTTTATTTTTTTGAAAACAAAACAAAACTGTCAGCCGCATTCGCCGGGGCCCGGAGGAACGGACGGGGGAACGGAGTTGGGAACAGCCTGAAACGGCCCTCCAGCCCCTCCGAGTCACATCTAATGTTAGGGGCCCATAGAAAATGATGGATGAAGTTGGATAGCTAGTGGGCCAAAACTTCATCCGCCCATAGCAGTTAACCAAAGAGTCCAAATTGAATGAGTTTTAGGGTTTTAGAAATGGCATGAGGTATGCTTCCACCCTACTATGATAGAGTAGACTTAGAAGCTTAGAACCTAGAAACATACCATAGTATAACAATTGGCCTAGGAGCAGCTAATTCTAGTTCTTTGAGGACCATAATTAAGAAGACAAACTTAGGAGATTAGCAAAAGATTCATTGCTTAGAAGGCACAATGGACCGACATTAGGCACCCATTAGAATAGGAACTACTATAGAATTAAAACCTGGTTGTATTTGCTAATTTACGAAGGGTGGGTAATTAGGTGCCTACAACATGCAAAATTGCATCAAAGAAAAGATGTTTATGCCTTTCCCCAAGTTGTTACCACCAACCATGCTCTCAAGACTCTAATATCTATATAAAGATTATGGTCACCAAAGTCTTTGTAGCCGGAAACATGTCTCAGAAACATTCAATCAAGTATCACTCATAGCACAGAGAGTAGCAAAGCCCTAGTTACTTTTAGCTAATATTGTTGTTCCACTATATTAGCACCAATATTTCAAAATTTCAAAAAAGTGATTAGTTAGTAAACAATTGAATTTCTGATTGTTTTAGTCATTACCATTGAAAATCTATGTTATAACTCATTTTTAGTTGATTGTATTTTTGTATAACAAGATGAATTTAAAATTGACTTACATGCATTAAAACATGCATCAAAAGCACTTATGATAAATCTCAAAGATAATTAAAGAGAAGTTTATGGATACTTCAAGTTTTTTTTAACTTTGCTATACTTGAAATTTTAAATCACTCACATTTTACTCTATATTTATATTTATCACATGATTGATTGAAAGTAGGAAGAGAGTAGAAAAACAATAAATATAGAGCTTGCTTTAATTTTAAAACATTTGAATTCAATTTTTGTGCAATAAATGATTTTTCAACCCCTATAACTTTGAGATGTCACATTGGAGCAATTGGACATTTGAAGGTTATATTAATACCCTTACCTTCATTGATTTCTGTCCATTCATAATTTCTCATATAATTTTATAAATCTCTACTTAGTTAATTATTAATTCACAACCTTTCTAAGTTATAGTCATATTTTCTTTTGAATTTGGAAACAAATAATCATTTTAGTATGGAAGTGATATTGTTTATGTAATTGAAAATTGAAAAACATTATAAATTCAATTAGAGGGCATCTCTACTTCAAAGATGCACATACAACTACAGTTGCTATTATGTGAGCCTAGGATCTTGAGCCCATGCGCATAGGAGCCCAAGCTCCTATGTTATAGGCACCTTCCATAGTTATAGGATGTTTATATTATAAGTATGTATGTTATAGACATCTCCAATAGTTGTAGAGTACCTATGTGCCTAAGCTCGAGGCTTGTAGGCTCACATTTCTAAAGTCACAAACTAGCACCATTGATCCAATGTTTGTTTTCAATAAAAAATTATTGTTTTATGTGAATAAAATTTCATATCAATCCAAGAAGTTATAAATGATTGAGAAGCATTTTAGTATAAGAAAGCTCAGCCTTAGATGTGTTTTTTGCAACTTTTCTTGCTATTTTTTTGACATTTGAAAGTCATTTTGCAGATACAATAAGTCAATTCAATGGTATTTTCTTTCATCAATGTGTTTGTATGTTGGTTTTGAATCACTTTATAGTTAATTTTTTTTCATTTTAGTAGGTTTAGAAGTTGGATTTCACCTCCAAATGTGTTGCTAGGAAAATTTCAGCATCCTTTTTTTTCTTTTTTTTTTAAACATATGACCTTCGAGGGTCGCAACAAGGATTGACACAACACAACCATGACAACCAGAGTTTACCGGAATTAGAGGTCATAGGTTCCCCCTTCATGACATAGGAAGAGGAATACGCACCACACCACCATGCGAGCAAAGTCAGTATGGGGTACCGAACCGGCAACCTCATGGATGCGCCATCACCCAGGGTAGTTTAGGATCATTTCGGACCCAACATCCTTTTTTCATCAAAACATTATAATCTTGTAAACTACATGGCCAAATAACTCTAAATTTGATTCATGTCATCTACAACACATACTACAAGATTTGTATAGTTGAGATCTCTATAATTTAGTGTCATTTATATCTATAACACTTCAAAAACAATGATGATTTTGAACTCAAATAGGCCTTAGGCAACAAGGGGTTAAATAAAATCTAACCAAGTTATTATTTTTTAGTAGTTTATATTTTTGGAAATTTCTTTTAGAAGTCTAGTTTTAGTGTCAAAATCTGATTTTTAAAATGAATGATTATGATTTTCTATTCAAGATTTTGTGCAAGGGTGTCCATTGCAAATCTAGATTTTTTTTAGTGTTGAAGGCTCTTAGAAATGAGTCTCAAATACACTAGATCTTTGAGAAAAAATCAAATTAAAAATTCATTTAAAAAAATTGTAGAGCAAATTTTGATAAGCCATAAATTGATTGGGATTATGCATATTATGCCCTTTTAACCTCATATTTTTTTGGTGATGAATTTTTTAGATGTGACATGTGAAAAGAGCTAATTAAAAGACTTCAAATCACTTTCACAATTTTAACCCCTAAAAACCCAAAGGGTTTAGACCAAAACAAAAATGTGTTATAAAATATAAGTTTTATAAATTTTTTGAAGTTTGCATCAAAGAAAATAAAGAGAAGCATGAAAAGTAGAAAGTATATATACAACCAAAATTATAAAATTATTTTTAGATTCTCTTCAAATGAATTTTGAAGGTGTAACTTCAAAAATTCACCAAAAATACAATTTCAATCTTTAGCATTTGAATTTCTTTTTACGGGTCAATATTGTAGTTTCTATTGATTTGTGAAAAAACGCATAAGATTTAGTAAAGAGAAAACCAATACTTTTTCCAAATAGTAAATTTTTCAACACTAAGCCAATGCTAAATACTTCGTGCTATTTCTCTTATAATTTTTGGTTGGTTGTAGCAATCTTAGTTTTGAATATACATATTGAAAGACAATTCAATATATTTTTTTAAATAAAGAATTAAAATTTGAAGTTATATATGTTACTACAATTGATATGGGATATCAACATCGTATCCCATATCAATATCCATGTATGTACATCATATTATACTAAAGTATCATAGATTGAATACCCATATGTATTCATATACCATGTACCATATATTCATAAGTATGATATATCCATACATATTCTATATATCACATTTAGTGTATAATATCCTAATTTTGTTTAATGGCCAAGTTGGTCTCTCAACAATGAAATCAACAGCTACATTTTTTTTTCACTAATGCAAATCAACAATAGTGGAAGGGGGTGCATTTTTTCCTCATTTGGATCAATGAATGTGGTTTTCTCCACACTACACGGGTGCTAACGTGGATGCATCCAAAACCATCAATATTGGAGACACCTTTTTTTTTAAATGATATTTTTGTAGTATTACCAAGTGAAAATCATGAATATTCAAAAAAGAATATTTTTCGGATGTATGTAATTTCTATGATCTTTCAAAGTGCCAACTCCCTAGACCACTGAAATTGTCACATAGGTGGGTTCTAAACTAAAATTTGCAAGAATTAGTAGTTAGCAAATCAAAGTTAAGTATGAGTCCTTCAAATGTGTCAGCAAATCAAAGGTAAGCATTTGAAAGACACATTAACTAAATTCTAGGGACACAATTAGAGGCAGTCTAAAATACAGGAATAGGTACAAGGACGCTTTTGGGTGCCTTCACCTTAACCTAATAACATCGCCAAAGTCAATTTGTGGCTTCTCGATGACAATGTTGTAGTCTACACAGAGATTGAAAGCATTTTTTCATTCATTTTCTTTTTGTTGACCTTCCATGGTGGGTTATGAAGAATCTTCAATTGAGTTTGTAGTCTTCTCTGTATTTGTCTTCAAATGAATGAGAAGTAGTAAAAAAAACAGATTACAAAATATACTATTTTAGTGTATTTTGGAAAGTTGTTGCTCCTTGTGAAATTTCTCCACAAAAATAATATTTTTTGAGTTTCAGCCTGACTAACAAAATGAATTTCATCTACTCTAGTTTCTACTCCGATTTGAATTTTGAAAAAATTCCTAATATTGAATATTTGATTGCAATTTGAACTTTGGATGCATTTTCAAAGTCTATTATTTTCTAATTATAGAATGATACGGAAATTGAGTTTACACTATAATTGTTAGTCATTGTGATATACATACATGGAGAAATTTTACCACAGATTTTTTGAAATATTTTTCTACTTGATATGATCTTTCTTCAGTTTTTCTTCAAAAATTCTCAAAAGAAACAATTTTTCACAAAAAAATCTAAAAAATTTATGAAGTATAGAAGACATGTAGTTCAATCTTCGAAAAATAAATGTAAAAACTGAGTAACAGGCAGTGAGGCTTGAAATCAGTGGTCATGGATCCGTCCTTGAAGGGCTAATGGGCTAATGGTCCTTAGCATCTTTTCACAGCCTTGCTTAAGAGTTTGACAACCAATGGAAAAATGACACGTACGCTTTTCATAATTCATGTACGGTTCTCACGAAAAGCAATAGTTTGTTACACAACAATGCGTTCTAAAGAGACGACATTGAACACTGCCAACATTTGTAACAATGTAACTAAACCAAGACCAGTGATTACAGCAGCGTTCCGTTTCGTTTCCAAGAATAGTCAGCGTTGGTTCCCAAAAAACTACAATGTAAGTTGGAATCAACACAGGTCATATAGACACTTTGAGAAACGAAATGTAATGTGGCGGGCGAAGCCAATCACCACAGCCACAATGTATGAATAAAAATCATGTCATTCACATCTTCAGCTCCTGTAACAGATGAGAGATTCTCTAGAAGACGTGGCGGTTACCTACACGCATCCGTTTAGGACTGTCTGTCAAAACCAATATTCCTGAAGTTCTTATCCAGACACAGTTGATGAACCTCCTGAATCAGTCAGGTTGTCTACATGTCCATTGCAAATTCCAAACAAGCTAATAAAAATTATCATATCTTAGACAATTTTAGATATTCGGATGAGTAGATATACTCAAAACCTTAGCCACATCAAACGAGCTGAGAAGCTCACTTGACCTGCTGACCGACGTAGGTTTTCCCGAAGGCCCAGTCTTTGCCGGCAAGTTTACTAACAGCAACCTTCTTGTCACTCGTGACGATCTTGATGGAGATAGCTTTACCGCAGTAGTTGCGGGTGCATTGCCAGTTTGCACCCCAGTTTCGGGACATGGGAGCCCAAGCCATGTAGTCGCCTTTCATGTACACTTCAATCACCACACCAGATCCTCCCACGTTTGTGATTGTCACCAGGTTGAAGTTGCAGTTCCCGTTCAGAGTGAATCTGATTCCTCCAAGTTTCTTGCATGGGACTCTGCGACCCACAAGAGCAAAAATCAAAACAAAGCTCTAGCAATAACTGAGTAGAAAAGATTTTTAAAACTAGATCATAGTTAACAGAAAAAGAATCGGAAGATAAGGATCATACCTTCGGAATTGCAGAGGCACAATGCCAGCTTCGGGATCGGCAATCTTGGTAAAGGCGGGGTAAGAAAGGTCAAAGTGCTCGTTGGGTGGGTTACACCATCCGCCGCTGTTTGCACTCTGTCCTGGATTAGGAGGACAGAAATTGGTGGCGGTCACAACAATGGATCCAGCCTTACAAGGTTTCCCTTTACCACTGCAGGCTACTTCGTAGCAAGCACCGCAGGCCATTCCATTGTTGAAAAGCTTTGCAGACAATGCGGCCGTGTAGACGCCGTACCCGGAGGCGTATAAGTTACCATAACCGCAAGCACCCGCTGCATAATCACACAGGACAGTATACTAAACTTTAGAAACAATAACAATAGCAGAACTAATTATCAAGGAGCAAACAACTTTAAGAGATGGCAGACAAAACAAGAACCACTGCTGTCGTAACGATTACGAACAGTCCAGAAACATTCAGAAGAGAAATTCTAAGAACTCTTGATAGTACAAAAACTCTACACTTACACATGGTTCCAGCAGCGTCCATTCCACCATAGTACGTGCATCTCCCTTTCCTCCAAGCTTCAGCAGGCGCAGATTTTGGAGGCATAGGCCGGTAGGTGCGGGGTGTAGTCAACGTGTAATTTTCGGTTGAATCTGGGAATTCCTCACCATATACAGCAAGTGCATCACCTGCTCCATGACTGTTGTCCTCGGTGCTCCCAATCTCCGGGTAACCTTGAACCAAAGTGCCCTGGTCATGAGTTGACGCAAGCGAAAGATCCTCGTCGGACACAGGAAATGAAGGATCATCCTCGGCTGTAGCAGAGGAGGCATCATACGTCACAACGCCATAATCCGCTCTATGACTGTTATCCTGGGTACTCCCAATCTCCGGGTAACCTTGAACCAAAGTGCCCTGGTCATGAGTTGACGCAAGCGAAAGATCCTCGTCGGACACAGGAAATGAAGGATCATCCTCGGCTGTAGCAGAAGAGGCATCATACGTCACAACGCCATAATCCGCTCTATGACTGTTGTCCTGGGTACTCCCAATCTCCGGGTAACCTTGAACCAAAGTGCCCTGGTCATGAGTTGACGCAAGCGAAAGATCCTCGTCGGACACAGGGAATGCAGGATCATCCTCGGCTGTAGCAGAAGAGGCATCATACGTCACAACGCCATAATCCGCTCTATGACTGTTGTCCTGGGTGCTCCCAATCTCCGGGTAACCTTCAACCAAAGTGCCCTGGTCATCAGTTGCCGCAGCAAACGACTGTGAATCATCGTCGAATTCGTTCATGTCCAGTCCAGGAGGAACGGCATCGACTGCTGGAGGGGTGGTGCTCTCGGCAAAAGACTCGGGAACAGTGTCATCTGGTTCGCTCATATCAAATCCAGAGGGAACCGAATCAGATGTTGGAGGTGTTGCGCTCATACTGGTCATGTTCTCCTGCTCAGAACGTGCCAGATCGACCAACACCAGAGGGCTATTACCGTCTGCCCCCAACACCTCGTTCGCTAATACTGCGCTGTGGGAATCACTGGACCCTTCCGTGGTATTCGTGATGGCTGGTGCCGTGGTTGGAGAATCGGATACCTTCACTTGGGTAATAGTCCCTTGCACCTCTTCAGCGGAAGAACGAACATTGCTGCAGAGCAGCAGTAACGCCACTGCCAACACTGCGGCCATCTTTGTAGACACCCTGAAAACAGAGAGATTACAAATGCAGTTTCAGAATCCGGTGCAAAGAATCAGATCATGAACTCAATATCAGATCACGTAGAGTCCGTGTACCATTTCCGATTCCCACTGTCGACATGATCGAGAAATGATTGAAAGTAAGCTCAAGTAACTAAAAACCACCCCCAAGTTCGAATACCTATCCAATAAATCACCTGAATGACGGAAATCCAATCCAATCCTTCTCACCCACAACGTAACAACACTCACATTACAAACGACCCTACAAACGCTCTCCGAAACACGCAGACCTGCACACAAAAGAAAACTGCACTCGCGATTCACGAACCACACCAGCAACAACTCAAGCAAACGACGTCAATAAGATCTTGGCTCAATTATACTTACATTTTCCTCTCACAGCCAGGCACGTACTGACGAACTACCCGCAGTATATACAGTGCCACACATACTTCAAGAACCGCGGACAATGACCACTTCCCAACTCAAGCTGCTCCGTCAGAAGACCCCAGAAGCTCAAACTCCGATGGCAACATGGGGGGAGAGTTGTGTACATTTCACGGGCGTGGCGGGGAGTGAGGCGCATCGAAACGCGGCGGTGATGGCGGAGACGAAGGGGAGACGCCGTGCGATTGAGAGAAACTTCGGGTATTGCTGAGGCAGGTGCATCACGAGCGCCATGATCTGAGGTCCAGACACGTTCTCCACTGGCTTGCTGCTACAGAACTCAGTTCCGTCCTCTCGCCGCCATCGCCGCCATCGCCGCTGCGACTTTCAAATGCTTCCCCCCGTTGCTCGGGGGCGACGCTCGGCTGCGGATGTTCCCTGCGGTGTTCCCAATATGGGGAACCTAAGGGAACGTCGCGTCGACTTACTCATGTGTTATTCTTGAGTGATACTTGACGACATCTATATCAAAATTAGGTGATACCTAGATAAAATTTGGTTGTTGGTCTCTTTAAACAGCATTATCCTAGCTGTTTTGACTTAGAAAAATGAAAATTTCCTTCACAAAAAATAGTCAATGTCATATAGTTGTAGCCAACAAAAAAAACATGCATAAAAAAACACTAGTTATGGAAAGACAACACTAGACAAAGGTTTTTTATTTCATATTTTGAGCTAGTGTGAAACATGATGGTTTGGCTTTAGAGTCATGAGTAATAATTCAAGTACCTTCCAAGAAGTCTTGTAACCCTACTATGAAGCCCTTCAAACTTTTCCTTTTTAACTCCATTTTAAGTGTATTCTATCAAAACTATCCTATTAAATTTATTATTTCATGCAATTTTGATCCACACACCAAATATTAATTTCAAAAAACAAAAATTTCATTTCTGGTGAATTGATTTGTGTGTTTTTCATTGAGTTACATAATAATTGATAGAAAAATATTGGTGATGAATTTTTTAAATTTATTGTGGAAACATCTAAGAAACATCAATGTGCACATCTCTCTTTTACAAAAAAATCCACGTTACCTAGGAAAACTTTTACACTATAGAAAATTCAATGTTATGGTGTTGCCTCACGTGTTGTCTTTCTAAATTTTATTAAATAGATACTTCTAAATTGTAATTATATTTTACTTACCAACCCTTATCTGTTACTACTTCTGTATCATCAAGCATGATGGTGCAATTGGTTTGCCGAACCTAATTATAATTTAGACAAATTTGTTGTACCGATTTTTTATCAGTGATACTTTGACATTGAATTTTTGTAGTATAAAATTTTTCCCAGGTAATGTGGATTTTCGGTAAAAGTGAGATGTGCACATTGATGTTTTTAAAATGTTTCTATGATAAAACTTTAAAAATTCATCACCAATATTTTTCAATCAATTAACACAAGGAAAAACACACAAAACAATCCACCAAAAATGGAATTTTTGTTTATGAAATTGAAATTTGGTGTGTTGATCAACATTGCATAAAATAATAAATTTAATAGGATAATTTTGATAGGATATGCTTAAAATGGAGTTGAAAGAGAAAAGTTCAAAGGGCTTTTTAATGGGGTTGTAAGACTTCTTGGAGGGAACCTAGACATCCATGGACATCAATGAAACATGCAAAATGGTGATGATAATTTGTTCATTCATGCAGATGGGATACATTTGTTCAAGGTAGAATGATACTCTACAAAGATTTTGTAGTATTCCATCAATTTCATCCATTGCAAAAAAAGAATATTCCATCTAAAAAACTTGATATTATTTCTTGGTGATAAATTTTTTAAGAAAAAATCAATGCATGCAACTTCATTTTGTGTTGGACCATGGTGGCTTGAAGGATTTAGTCAATTTAGACTCCTAATTTAAAACATCATCAATGTGAAGCAATAACTTATAAGCCTCATGAAATCATGCCTAAAAAAGACAAAATTTCAACAAATGGATATGCATGATTATCATTTTTCAAGCATGATTGGTAATGCCATTAAGAATTTCAAATATTGTGTATTTCCAATAGAAATATGTATTTTAGACATCAAATGCCCAAATTTGGATTTTTGTGTATGCATTTCATGTATACTAGTATGCCTAGTATACCATGTATCATTGCCACAGTATAATAAATTTTAAATTTAAAAAAAAATCTAATTTTCTAATTCAAAAAAACTTTGAAATTCAATATATTTTTTATCATATGTTTGAATGCCACAAAACAAAGTTTGTGCACCCTTTCTTACAAAGAAATTTCTAATGGTACCAAAAATGTGACTAGAGGACAAACAGTCCCAGAGTTCTCAACAAACAAAACAAAACAAACAAAACAAAACAAAGAAATTTAATGTATAAATTTCAAAGCTACCATTCTATGTTAGTCAAAAGTCGTATTTTAGATTGCTCGATTAGCACTTTGCATTGATAATGCCATAAAGTAGAAAGGCCTTTCCAAAAATTTCACTAGTTGAAAACATGCCTTTGTAGACCAACCATTAAAATCGATGTTGAGTCTAATTCATCCTATAATAGGTCTCAATGTTAGGTCTAATGACGCATGTTTTCTACTAGAGTTTTGTTCATTCATGTGGCCAAGAGTTGGCTTAAAACAATCATGCATTCAACCTGAAGTGGACAACCTTAATCCCTAAAGTACAGTTATTTCCTTTGCAAACAAATGAAAATTTGGATGGGCTCTTCTAAGATGAATTTTTGAATTGATGTTTTGAATTTTCTGAAAGATATCAAAAAACATATTAGTTTTTTAAGAATATAATTTTTATTTTTATTGGTGCTTAGAAGCAAAAATTATGCCACCATAAGCTAAAAAATGCTTGAGTTGAGGCAACAAAAAACACACAAAGACTTGAAATAAAACTATTGAAAATTACTTCTTGTAGAATATATTGTATTTGGTATGAGAAACTTTGCTTCATTCCATTTGGATTATTGATGTGAAAGCTCAAGGGGTACACTATATAGGATGTTTGTGGGTACCATGCGACCAAGTCCCTATTACATAGAGGCTAAGTAGGTTAATTTTGGAAATTTTCATAGGGCTATATTACCTAAATTTTTAAATCCTTCTTATTTCATATATCCTAAATTTCATTTTTAAAAAATTGTGCTATTTTTGTGTATCCTATATTCATTATGAATACAACATTTTGAAACACGTGGTAGAGTTATAGAGAAATTCATGTCCAAAAATTGCACATTTAGAAGATGATTAATAAAACAAGAAGTGGAAAATTTTGCATTTAAGGTTCAATGATAGGAGAAACATAATCACAACAAGCCAATCTAATTTTGGAAATTGAGCAACTAGCAAAATTTAGTAGCCTCATGAATCTACTACAATTTTCAAAGACATGCATCGTTGATATTTGCACTTTCACGAAGAGCAATAGAAATGAATGAAAGTAAACATGAAATGAAATTCGAAATGACCAAGGTAAACGGGTTGGGATTCACATTAGGGACTTACATCTTCAAAATGTTAGGGTTATCCACACATTGGAAGAGTAGGCTTGACCATCTCCTAGTTGCACGTTTATTTCTACCTACCATTTTACACAAAGAGTGGATCACAATTGGTCAAGATTTGCAACACACAAACCTAAATCTCAAATCTGTCTAGTGTCAAAGCTACTCCAACATCAACCTTTCCAAAATACTCTGAATTTGTGGCCTCCAACTCCAACATCCACAATGTAATCCTATTGAAAAGATTTGCAACCATATGTACCCCAAATCCTTCACCCTCTCTTAAATCCTAATCCCAAATCTTCTACTCTTAAGAAGTTTGTTCCCTAAGGTTTGTCTTTACAACCATCAATTTGAAGCATGTTCACATAGAGTTCACTCACAATTATCCCAATTCCTATTCACAATCATACTCAAAATACCCATAAGCACCGTATGTCCAAATCCCATTTTGTTCCATTGGGAATTCTATGGCACACCTTGAAGTATTTATGAAAGAAAGCAAAAATCCTTCCTTCTAGGGTGTGCCTAAACAAAACCAAAATCAACACTTTTTTAAAAATCAGACTCCTTGAACTCAAGAAGACATTACCCTAAACCACTTAATTCATCAAAGTTCTAACTATCTTTTCATCCACTACTGTTGTAGTTCCATATCTTCCACAATACATTGGATTCCACCCTTGGATACTTCTCCCACTTGCACTAGTATTCTTAAAAATTAAGATTTGTAGGGGAGATTTGTATATTAGTTCTTAAAAGTTTAGATTTTGAGGGGAGATTTTTAGCTAGGCTACTTTAGAAAAAAAATAGGTAAATTTTAGTATTATCCCCTACCCTTCATTACTTATAACTTGAAATGCCCCATTACAATGATGCTTATTTACTTCAACAAAAGTTCTAAAATTTAGGACTAAGGTAATTAAAATGACCCTTCATTTGATCACACGCTAACAATATAAAAAATGGGAGTTCACCCCCTAAGTGTGAAAGTTATAAAATGTCTTGTTTTGTTGACAAAATATCAACGTTGTACTTGTTTCTATACTTAATTTTCACAATTTTCTCAAGAAAAATGTTCAATGCTTTTGCTTTGCTTGGTAGAACAACCTCATTGTTGGAACTGGTGTCTTTTAGTTCCATTTGGGAACTAATAAATTTTTTATTTTTTCCTTCCATTTTGTACCTCCTTCTACTTAACAATTTAAAAAAATGAAAACCTATTTCTACTATGTATATTTTCAACTCAATTCTTCAATATAAAAATTTATAAAATTTGAATTTATGTTACAAACAATCTTTGAAGTTAATCTTGGATAATTTTTTTTTAAAACGCAATATTGAACACCTACCTACAAAACATTGCTTTTTTATACAAACATGGAAGTCTTTACATGAATTCCAACTATAAAGAGTACAAGTCTACTTGGTGATGTTGTAGTTTGTCCAATTGAGTGTGCATCTAATGATGCATTTTACAATAGATTTGGTGTATTGTGAGGTATATGATTGAATAGTTTGTGTATAGTTTGTGTACTCAATAGCACTTGAACCATTATTATTCATTTGGTTCATTATTACACCTCCACATGTCTTAAGAGCTTCAAAATGGTCATAAATTATACTTGTATAGTGTTGTATTTGAGCATGATAAGGTTTAGATGTTAAAATGACATTCCAATGAAAAATGTTAACCCTTACAAGACATTTTGTGTGTGTGTGTGTGTGTGTGTGTTGTGTGTGGTCAAACCTCATAATTTTTTTATATTACACCACACATTTTAAAATCTAGATATTTTTCTCACGTAGGAATATAAATCTGAAATTTATCTTCATTTTTTTATAATTATAAAATACTTTAAAATAAATTATATGTAATTTTAAAATAATTTCTTTATATAAATCATAGTAACTAGGAAAATGTTTTAAATAGTTTGAGATTTTCAATAAGAAAGGAGATCATAGTGTAATTGGTATACTTATTGAAATCACTCCAAGAGAAATTTGATAGAAAAAGTTAAAATGGGGTGTATTTAAGCTTTCAAGATGCTACCTTCAAAATGGCACAAAAACTACAATTTTAACTATTTTGGAAAAAAAAAATTAACGAATAAAAAGTAGATTATAGACTCTATATTTTCTTATTCAAGCTTAAAAAATAATTAAATAAAAATATATATTCAAATTCAAGTTTAACTTCCAAAATGCCCAATGGATTTGCAAAGACCTTTAATGGTTAAATGTTAAATTGTCAATCCAATGGTGTATATACTCGTGTATATATTTCCATAATTTAAGGTTTAAGAGGATTCACTGCCTTATGATCTTATATATAATGGACAATGTGTAAAAACTATTTTTTTTACTCGAAAATGCAAACATCTTGCAATATTCAAGGTGGAAGTTTATATTGTCATTTTTATATTGTCATTTTCATACTAGTCAAATGCAAGATTTCATCATTTGATTTGAAATATAAACAAATGTTTATAATTTTTTGCTCTTTGCAATAGAATTGGCAAATAAGTAGTGTTTTTTGGTAAAATATAGTCATGAAAAATTTGAGGTAAATATTTGAGATTTGGACCATGATAGAATGGATAGTGGTTGCAATCAAATCTTGAGTGACAATAGTATAGTGAGTTAATGGCCACAATAAGAACTTCTATCTTTTTGGATATAAAACCATTACAACAAGACAACAAGTGATTATTTCATGCAATGAATAATGGTTGTTTTGAATAATACAACAAGCATTCTAATTGGGTGATATGACCATTATGCATGTCCTTTTATGTTGGTTTGTAAAGTTTACAAGACCTGCTTGGGATATTTAGGCAACACACTTCAAAAATTAACATAAATTTATATTTTGTTTAAAAATTTAATTACAATTCAAGTTTGACCCTTTTACATTTGTCTATTTGTGGAGAAAGATATTTAAAATTTTCATTAATCTTAAGGGAAAAGGCCAACCACTACAAGAAAATGGGGGTATAAATGACTTGTTTACAATGACTGCACCAACAACAATGACTTCAAAGTGACTGCAAAATGACTAATTTGCAGTCATTGTTGTTGGTGTAGTCATTGTGGACAAGTCATTTATACCCCCATTTTCTTGTAGTGAACATTCTACTGGAATGGTTCCATCTACCCTAACTATGACAAATTTTGCACAAATTCTTTTGTTATTTTGTAACTACTACACAATTTATGGCAATTCAAAACATATTTTCATTGAAATTATGTAGACATCAAATAGCCAGAGGCTTGTTGAACTACATCCTACAAATATGTCATTCTCGATGGTCTATGGATCAATGTTATTATCATTACTACTATTTGTTAAACTTCAGCTAAATATAAGTAATTTTGTTTTTTTCTTCAAGCCCTTTTACACTCATATTGAGAAGCTTTGAAGAAAACCTCTCTATGGTTTACCTTTAAGAGGCCAACCATTGGAAGTAGTGTAAAGTGAAATGAAAGCACATGTTGTTCAATCTATTGTTTTAGTATATTTTCTAAACTAGGACATCTCAAATTCTAAATTCTGTTTAAATGACTGGCTACGAGCCTTTCAACTTAAGGATCCTTTGGAATTGTAGTCAAGACCTCATCTTGATATGGGTCCAACTACAATTCTGTCAAGGACTTAAAAACTAGTACATTTTTTTTTTGTCACAAAGGTTAAAAGTGTTGTCCATATGATTTTCTCCCTTGGACTTAAAATTTTGAGTGTAAACTTATATTCTTTGGTCTTCTCAATTTGGAAGTGCTCACTCGTTGAAAGCTTACTAATCCATGTTTTCTCACCTCTCATATAAAGAATCACTTAGGCTTGGAGTCCCACCAAGAAATTGTCAATCTGACAATATTTAGCCCAAAAATTTAAGAATGGCTGATGACGCCCGTGAATGGAGGAGGGAATGGGAGTTTGAATCTCACTCTATTTTGGGGGAATGAGCTCTTTCAGCAATTTCAGTCAGTTTATTGATAACATGCGATGATTGTGCATAATTGTTGGAGTCATTGAAGGTTGATTGAAGATGTCTTGGACTTGGAGCACGGTGACAAAGTTATTGATGTTAGTTAATGATTTTGTTGCCGTGCTCTCGTTTTGAAGTCGTCCACTCATCCCTGTTTATTTAAGATTACCTTTGTGTGTCTGTTTGTCAATCTCTTCTACTTCGGATTGCCATTGTCATGGATTCGGTTTCGGTTCCTGTTGTAGAGTAGTTGCAGATATTCGATTATTCGTTACACTACTATCGCGTTATGCGACAATCCACTCCACAGAATTCACTGAGGTGCGTTGTGGACGCAGGTTCAATATGATTGCTAGAATAACTTAGCCAGGATTTACTGGCGTTCGTTGGAACAGTATGAATTCCTTTTCGTTTCCATCGTTTTTGAATGTTGAATTTGTTCATTGTGGCAAGTGACTGTGATAAGGATTCTCTCGCATCAAAATTCACTCAGATACTAGCGAGTAGTCCTACATTAGGTCTATCGGTTGAGAGGAGAAAAGGAATGCTACAAATTGATACAGGACCTGGGTTGATGAACAATTTTTAGAGCACTGACTTTTTCTGAGAGATGGCATTGCAGGTCTTGAGTGTGCACACAGCTGCATTGGTATGAAGATTTTAGGTGACTGCGCAAGTGGAGCAGCAAGTGGAGCAGCAAGGGTGAAGTCTAGGGTTTCGAGTTTCTTTTAATATACCAGTAAGTACCTTCGCCACTTTCATTTTTTAATCAGTTTTACATATTGTGCATTGTCGAAGCTCTGAATTGGTAGAACATATTGACGATAGCTTTGTTACTTGACTGATAAGGACCTGGTTTCCTATCCGGAATGCCTGTTTTTCATTTCCAACATATTTATTGGTATAATAAAAATTGAATGAGTACCGGCATCTTGTTTAACTGTGGGTGGTTTTTGATTTTCGGATTGGGGTTTTGCATCGGCAGCGCAGAAGTAGCATTGGGTCCGAATATAGGGTTTAGTCAGGTGTACCTTATACTGAACCCAGACTAAACCCTGGATTCGGTACAAGGTACAGGGGTCTAGCCATGGCCGCTTCAAGTGAAGCACAAACCCGTGCCAACGCTCTGGAGCCGCTGGCGAGCATTTCAACGAAGCAAGACGGTGCAACTACAGCTCCGTTCCGAATCCAGGGTTTAGTCACTAGCTTGGTGAGTAGCCTGGATGATGTAGGAGCTACCTTGGAAATTGGAATTAGCTGCTACAAGGATTGGAAGCCTTGAAGTGAGCCCCAAGCTTCTTCTCGATGTTGCTACCGCTGTGAAGGAGATGGTGAGCACGTGGGTGTCAGAGCTCAGGGCCAATGCCCAAGTGCAGAAACTTCTGCTGACAACGAATCACCAAATCATCACTCTTGCTTTAGCTGAGACCCTAATGCTCTCGAAGCCATCGTCCTGTTTCGGCATTTCTAGCAAAGACTCAAGTGCACCGAAACGAGCTGCAGTACAGCAGAGTGGAGTGATATGCCAGCATTCTTGTGAACATCATCCAGAAATGTTGAACCAACGGCTATGGAAGGGGTTGCCTCTGGAGTTGGTGGAACCTGTCTTTTAAACGTTCAGAGGCTTTATCAACACCGAAAGCTTGCTCAGAAAGTACCCTAAACTCTTCAGGCTTTCTGTGTGGACGTTCATTTTAAGTCAATGCGGACCACAGTGTATGACATCAAATCCAGGGAGTAGCTTAGCGTTGAATTTAGGGGTCTTCCAAAAAAGCTTTTCAGAGATGATGACGATGATCGATTATCCTTCTGATTATTATTATCTCGCCAAAAAGCTTGAGTCATATGAAAACTCAATGTATGCATATGATGGAGGGTTTGTTTGTTTTGCTCAAAGATATTATCCCAAAAGCTGACACGTTTCAGTGTGTAATCCAGTAACCAATATCTGGAAATTCCTACCTCCTTCACCGATTTACTCCCTTTCGATGAAGGAGGTCATCATGGTGCAGCTTATGACGGAGAAGGGTACAAAGTCATCTTGGTTCGTAGGAGAGGGGAATTTCAAGGGCTTTTTAGCACACTTTTATTGCTCCAAATCCGGCGCATGGAACAATATGGACTCTGGGCTTGTTTACGGACGAAGTCGACAATTGGAGCTAGGTGTTGATCCCGGTAGAGATTCTGTCCCTTACGTTTTCGATTGCGCATCGAAAGTGCTATATGATCTTCGACTGTGCCGTTTTACCAGCACTTCGAATTATGCTCGGAATTATGTCGATTACGCAATGGTCAAGGACCGTGTGTTTCTGTAAGTCTATGACTTTCGGAGTTCACATGGGATAGCAGTGAATTCAACTTGAGAAAATTCGAGAACTTTGAAACGAATTTGACAATCTTGATATACTTCTCTACGAAGAGATGTTCTTTGCAAGCCGCGGTTTTGCTTTTATATGTGACCGACAATTGTGCAAGATGGCGTGAAGATCGCAAACAGGGTATGGAATTCCATGACCTGTTTGCAAAGGATTGGCATACTCCTCCAGCGTTCGAAAAAGGCAATATCTTTCAGGTGAAGAGTTTGCGAAGTTGGTCAAAAGTGAGCTTCGCTGAGATCTCTCCTCATGAAGCATTTCCACTGTAAGCAGTGCAAGATGTGAAGGTTTGAATCAAGCCAACTTCGGAGGTTGCTTCAGGAGAAGAGAACTGATGTTTTAGGTTAGTACTGTTTGCAAGGCATAGATTGAAGTAGGGTAATATCTAGAACTCTCTTCTGCTCTTGTAATAAATTCTGCTTCCAGTACACTAATTTGAGCCCAAATTTGTATAAAAAACAATTTTATTTTTTTATTTCTAGCACACTATTTGTGCCCAATTTGAGTAATGGTATGTTCTCACCTGGCGTTTGGTAACAGCAATAAAAAAAAACATAATACTTCTAACAGAAACGGAGAGCAGCAGGTTTTATAGGAAAAAAATTTCAGCTGGTTTGGCATAATTGGGTGAATTTTAAGTTAGCAGTTGTTCAGACCTGGGGCATACCTTGACATTCAGAAGTCTTCAAAGAGGCAACCTTTTCACTCATCAGGAAAGTATCCCCCATTGTAACAATATTGAAACAATGGAGGGCTTTTTCCGATTAGTTCCTCTCCACAATCCTCATCCAAAAAAATTCATCCACGAATCATGGAGAATAAAATGAGCGTCAATATGAATGGCACTTCACCATTTGGCACAAATAAATAAGCTTGTTGGTAATGTGAAGTGACCACGTTACTCGCTGTAGTGAGCACAATGGGTAAGGACGTCATTTTATAGTGAAATTCATTGTCTATCATAAACTTTTAAAGGGTATGGGATAATTTGAAGATGAGAGCTTGAGTGCTCATTGTCAAAAATAGGAATTACATTTGGAGTAAAATTTCAGACCTCATTTGGGCATAGTGGAATAAATTATTTATAAAAAAATTGAACTAAGAGAAGTTGTTAAATCAAGTTAAATTTCATCTCTAAATATCCGTTTGTAAATTCAGGCCTACAATCAAAATTTATGAACAAATTTTTAAAAAAAGTGTTTGAAATGTCAAAGAAAATGTCCCTTTCAGCAACCCCTCTTTGAAATTTGTTCATAAATTTTGATTGGAGACTCAAATTTACAAACGAATTTTTAGAGATGAAATTTAGCTTGATTTAACAACTTTTCTTAGTTCATTTTAA
Source organism: Rhytidiadelphus loreus (assembly GCA_947034895.1). NCBI lineage: Eukaryota > Viridiplantae > Streptophyta > Bryopsida > Hypnales > Hylocomiaceae > Rhytidiadelphus > Rhytidiadelphus loreus. The sequence goes on from OX344762.1 coordinate 2,110,002, forward strand.
AAAAAAGAAGTTATTCTACTATGCCCCGATGAGGTCTAAAATTCTACTCCAAATACAATTTTTGCTTTTGACTTAATTATAAGTGGTTGAATTCCTACTAATTCTCCTTTACATATCCCACATGGGTTGTTTAACTTCCTACCATCCCATATGTATATTACGGTAGTCTGCTCTTAAAGCACTTGTTTAAGGGTTGGTCGGCCTTTCCGATGGTTCCTAGATGCAAGGAATTATTTTTCCTTATTTTTCACTTGAAGAAAAATTGATGTGGAATCTAACCCAAATGGTTTCATATTTTTTGGAGCATTTTTGAATTACTTTTGAATTTCTAAAGAATTCTGCCATAGATAACTATTTTTTTATCATAGGCCTTACAAAATCCACACATGCGTAGTCTGAAAAAAGATATGGCTTCACCAAAAACAAGCATTGTGGCATGCAAAAAGTAATAGACAGAGTTCCAAAATGCGACCTTTACTAAACTTAACTCCTAAAGGGCCAAGTTTTCTTTTTTTGACAAAAATCACTCGAAATTGCCATTTCTGCTACCTTCATCCAAGAAAATAAAAATAAAAATCTAACCATAGGATCTTGTACTATACTTCGATGAGATCATGTGATAAAAATTTCATGAAGTTTGACCATATAGATTGGAAGATACTAGCATTCAAAGTTGTAGGGGAAAAGCTTTTTTTTTAATTCAAGTAAACATTTCAGAAATGGATCCACCTTCACTCTTATTCCATCCACTAGCAAAGTTTAAAGGAACATTTGGCAAATGCTTAACTGCTCTGATAACATTGACAAAACATTCAATGCTTAACACATATCCATTTACAACCTCTTAATGTTCATTTCAGACCTTGGCTAGGGATGGTCATAAGAATAGGGTCAGAATTACAACATACTACCATAAGAGCTTCTCTAGTCCTTTCAAGCCTCAAATTGTGAGTAGCCCCTTGAATTTTAGTTGTGCTACTTCCTTACAAAAAGCCTCCGTTGATAGTTAATCGCTGCCCCATTAACTAGCTGTGCCTTTAACAATTTGAAATCTATGTTTCTTATTGATTGAGGTGTTGTGTAACATTGAGTGTAATTCACGTAACTGCGTAAACAATGTCCTCTTTTATTCACCTGACTGTTGTTCTTTTCCCTTGCCAGCTTGCTGTCCAACTAGGATTGGCATTTACTAAAAAGCGGAAGTATGAACACACACAATTCTCTTTCTAATAGCACTGAAAAGATTGGGCCTTAACACTAGGTGAGGACATACCATAAGCAAGTATAAAATTATGAGGTAAAATGTGTCTTTAGTCTTAACCCAAGGAACTAAAAGCATATTTTATTTTCATTAATTTTTTTAATCCAATCCCAAATTCATATAGCTAACTTGTTGAAGTATATATTGTGTTAAAATTTCAAACTTAAATCATAAACTTCATTGAAAGTAAGATATTTACCTTAAAATGTTGGAAAGAAGTTCTTTTACATCACTTTACACATGTATAGTAAATTTTTCAAATTTTTTCTAGAAAAATTTACGTGTCTCATAACTTTTTCAAAATTAATAAATTGCTTTGAAAATTAGTTGGAAATACATTAAAAAAATTCAAGAAAAAAAATTCAAATATAATAAATTTTTCTTCTTGCTTGACTTGTCAATGTTGAGAACATTAAGACTGAATAGGATATAGTTTTATAACCACTAATCCAAACTCTATGAAATTTGTTATGTAGTCAAGACAATCCTTATGTATATCTATATGCAAAATTCTATCAATAGGATCAAAAAATTGAGATCACAATTGCTTGCTCCAAACTAATTAAAGCACACAAAGCACCCCTTCAATCATTAAAAGTGGCAACCTTCACCAATTGCAAGGCCCAAGTATGTAATCTTTAAAATCTAGTTTTTATAAGCCCAACCTAAAGATGAAGTTTTATCTTTGAAGAATTTTAGAAAATAAAACAAGCATACAATTACTTGTATATTTTAGCCAAGGTTGAAAAATAGGTTGTAAAAATATATTAAAAAATCTAACCTTATAAATTTCATGTTTATCTTTAACCTTTAAAGCCCTAAATCATGATTTCATGCCAAGTTCAACTTTGGAATAGGATCTTTGTGGTGTAATATTTATTGGATTATTGTAAAATTTCAGACCAATCTAAGTCATAGTTAAAAAGTTATACCTCAAAAGGATGTGTTTTTTGAGTTATGGGTAGTTAGGCTGAAATTTTTATACACTCTCAACAAGCTTGTTAACATAATTCCAAAAGTTGAAAGGCATAGGGATACACGATTTTGACTTATAAGCCTTTGAAATTGAACTTTGGCAAATGATACAAGTATGGATTCTATAATAAATGTGTACAAATGTGTAATCTTTTTAAGAGGCAATAATGAAAAGTACACATTTGTTGAATTAAAATTATGGACATTGAAAGTAAGAACTGTGAATTTTCAAAACCTTTATTTTTGCTTTTAGACACATCAAACTATGAATTCTCAAAGTCTTTCAAATTTTTGTTGTTTTAGGAGACCTTACAAATAAACTATGAATTTCTAGAGTCTTTGATGTTTTTTGGTGCTCTTGGGGTGCTTCTTGAATGAACTCTAAATTTCCAAAGTGTTTGAATTTTTTTTTGCTTTTGGACAACTTGTGAATGAATTATGAATTTATAAACATTTTCAAATTACTTTTTCATTTTACAATCAAAATGTAAAAGGACATTATTATTGAGAAGATACTAAATTATATGGAATGCAATGTATAGGTGGCCAAGACAATCAATCATTGGAAAATGAAGTGTCTAATAAGTCTAACACCATCCTAGACATTGCACCATACTTAGATTGAATGAATGAGTATGGGTTCATGGATATGGATGAGGTACCCTTGTAACAAGAATTTATTGTAGAAACAAGCCAAGAGCAAGGCAGGAATAACTAGGAACATCAAGGGATCTCATCTTCACCACTTGTCCAAACTCTTAGACTCTTTAGTGCTCTCACTAGCCTTGTAATGACTATAGTAATTAGAGTTTTAAGGGGTATGCAAGGCAAGTGAAACTTTCAATCCACCATTGGGATTTTTGTTTTGAGTAAATATGTGGTGGGAAAAATATTCCAAGATATGGGTAGTGTAATTGGAACTATAGGCGCATGCCAGTATCACAAGATTTTTTTGTAGGTCTTAGCATCCCATTTACCTAAGACTCTTGGTAAAGATATACTTAACATTGTCTTCCATATGCTAGATTTTTAAATTCAAAGCACATAGCTTAAAAAATTTCCACAAATGATGGTCAAACTCATATGAAATTCCCAATAGAGCCCAATAAAGCTTTTGGGGAAACTTCAAATGATTATATCTTTCAATCTATAAAGTCAAACTTTTGAAATTTTTAGAGTAGGTTCTTATACAAGATTAGTACAACACCCTAGAATTGCATCAAGAACAAAAAAAGAAAATGATTCTTATAGTCTCAATGTACTAGAAAAGACAATTTTTAGTGGCTTTTGAAGAAAAATGGCTTATGGGATTGTAGAGGGTACCTTCCCCTACACAAAAAACTAAAAATGATTAAGTCCTATACAAAAGAGTTAGTCACATTAGTCACATCTCTTGTAAAAGACTAAATGCAACTAATGTAACTAACCCTTGTACATAGGGATTAGGGACATTATTCACACTATGGCTATCTATTAGTATTTAAATTAGTGCACTTTTTTGAAGAAAGAGGCCTTATGATTTTACTAGTTTGACTAATTCTTTCTAAATATCAAACCTTCATTGAATAGATATTCTTCCAACTCTAAAACTAGCAATTTAGTATTTCTTCTCTCACTATGACTCCTTTCACTTAACCCTTGAATGACATTTTGCGGGGAACTGTAAAGGAATCAAATATGGACATGGTGTGGGGGCAAGCTTCAAGTTTTTGCAATCATAGTTATACCCTCAATTCTTACCTTCAAATAGACAATCCAATTCAAAGGTTCATGTACTACCAAATACTAGTACATGAAAACAAAAAGGAGTTGAGGTACATGATGTATTTGAACTTCACTAATTCATAGCACATTCATATATATTATAAAAACTATCAATTTTTAAAAAATATTCATGAAATTAAATTGCCAATAGAGTTGATTATAAAGTTCATTTTGTGTTTGTAAACAAGCATCAGAGGAAGGTTTAACTAAGAATAGTACAAAAGAAGCACGGCACCCAACTCCATCAATCTTCAATTTTGGTGCTCCAAGGAGTTTCATCCTGTGTTTTTTCCAAACTCCAACTCTTGGTCCTTCATTGCACACACTTTGCAATTAACTCTAATGTGTTAAAAAATAATTTTATGTGTCATTTCACCTCAAAGTATGCAAAATTGCTTAAAATGATTGGAATAGGTGCCTCCACCTTAACCCTAGAAGGAAAAGATGCAAAGGACACTTAGTGTTTGATGGATGACAAAGGATTCTTCTATATATATGATAGAAGTGAAGATGTTCATCCTTGGAATTTTGTGTGGATAGTCTTGCACAATAGTTTGACCTTTACTGAGTGCCCTTAAGCAAATGATTGACACACTACTCAAAAGGATGATTACCACAGTGACCAACCTATCCTTCTAGGGTTAACAATAACATATCATGGGAGGGAGCCCAATGTGATTCCAACCTCAAAATTCATAACTAGTTCCACGAAGGTCCAAAAATATGAAATCACTTGATTTAGATGAAAATTCCATTTATCTTTTTAAGAGAACTCTGTAAAAATTATTTTCAGGAAGTCAAAATCCCCATCCCCACCCCCATCCCCAAACCCCAAAAATGCAAATAAAATAAGCTAGTAAGTGGCCAACTTTATGGACCTCCTGGGCAGCGTTTGCTTCGAGGGAAGAGCCCAGGTGAAGGTGCAGTGGGAAACTATCTCCTCACGCCCTGCTTGGAAACAAGTCCTTGACATGAACTAAACTATTTCACGAATATCATGCTTGTTCCACCATAGCCGTGTTTTTTTCATAGCTTTTACGAGGTCATTTCCGCAGTATGTTTAACAAACAAACATGAATGTGATGGCTTGACAGTGACGCCGAGGAACTAATTGTCTAACGTAGGATTTATATTTGTACTTTCCCACACGAGAGGAGTTCAGATCTGAGTAGAATACCAAGGGATGATGGTTTCATCAAATCTGTGTGCGAATTGTTCCGTTGCAGCTACTGTAATGGTGCCTCCCACATTCCTACACAGGATACTAACGACCTTCCAATGACATGCAAAAAGTGATAGTAGTCCTGACTACAATCTGTTACCACAAACCGAAGCAAAACAGGGTAAGTTACAGTCTCGCGGCATTTATGACGATCAACAGCCTCCCACTTTGAAATTGCTGAAGGAAAATTCAAACAGAAATGATATTCACTACATCTATTTGCTGGATGGTGATCTCCCCAAAATTGCTCTTACATATTATGTTAAAATGCACAAATTATTGTATCCTTTGCCTTTATCCTTACATTGCGATGCAAAAAAGTGACCAGAATCGGAATTTTTGACAGTATAACCCTACACTTTCAATGAAGCTTAACAAGGTCAAATCACCATATGATGAAAAAAGTATAATACAACAAATGCGGTAAAACCGGTAGCCAATGGTATGATCTTACGAACACAATGCAGACATATCCAGTCTCCAGAGTGTACCAAGTTGCTTGCCAACGAGAACATACTCAAATGTGCACAAACCAGGCCTTGTTAGGTCAGTAAATAACCATATGAAGCATGAGGCGTCTAAGGTTGCCCGTAAAAAGGACCGAAAGGGCGAACCCCGCCAAAGCCAGGTCCATCAGTGATGTCCTCGTGGCCCAGAGGATATTCGTCCGCCTGGTAAGCAGAGAGTGAGTCCGCTCCTGAGGCAGATTCGTCATACGACTGAACGCCATAACCTCGACCCTGACTGTTGTCCTGGGAGCCGTCAATCACAGGGTAACCTTGAACCAAGGTGCCCTCATCCTGGGTTGCAAACGACGGTTCATCCTCGGACGCAGTAAATGAATAGCCATTCTCGGTTGTCGCAGAAGAAGCATCATGCGTCACAACGCCATAATCCGCTCTATGACTGTTGTCCTGGGTACTCCCAATCTCCGGGTAACCTTGAACCAAAGTGCCCTGGTTCTGAGTTGCAGCAAGCGACGGCGGATCATCCTCGATTGTAGCAGAAGAGGCATCATACGTCACAACGCCATAATCCGCTCTATGACTGTTGTCCTGGGTGCTCCCAATCTCCGGGTAACCTTCAACCAAAGTGCCCTGGTCATCAGTTGCCGCAGCAAACGACTGTGAATCATCGTCGAATTCGTTCATGTCAAATCCAGGAGGAACGGCATCGACTGCTGGAGGGGTGGTGCTCTCGGCAAAAGACTCGGGAACAGTATCATCTGGTTCGCTCATATCAAATCCAGAGGGAACCGAATCAGAAGTTGGAGGTGTTGCGCTCATACTGGTCATGTTCTCCTGGTCAGAACGTGCCAGATCGACCAACACCAGAGGGCTATTACCGTCTGCCCCCAACACCTCGTTCGCTAATACTGCGCTGTGGGAGTCACTGGACCCTTCCGTGGTATTCGTGATAGCTGGCGCCGTGGTTGGAGAATCGGGTACCTTCACTTGGGTAATAGTCCCTTGCACCTCTTCAGCAGAAGAACGAACATTGCTGCAGAGCAGCAGTAACGCCACTGCCAACACTGCGGCCATCTTTGCAGACACCCTGGAAACAGAGAGATTACAAATGCAGTTTCAGAATCCGGTGCAAAGAATCAGATCATGAACTCAATATCAGATCACGTAGAGTCCGAGTACCATTTCCGATTCCCACTGTCGACATAATCGAGAAATGATTGAAAGTAAGCTCAAGTAACTAAAAACCACCCCCAAGTTCGAATACCTATCCAATAAATCACCTGAATGACGGAAATCCAATCCAATCCAATCCTTCTCACCCACCTAACAAAGCACCGGAATGACAGAAATGCAACACATCAAAGCACACTATCCTCCTCACCCACACCGTAACAACACTCACATGACAAACAGCCCTACTATTGCTCACCTAAACATACAAAACACCAAACAAAAGGAAACTGCAGCTCGCGGTTCACGAACAATGCCAGCAACATCTGAAACAACACAGCACCAGTTGCTAACAAAATCTTGACTCACATTACACTTACATTTTCCTTTAGCAGCCAGGAACGCACTAACGACCTCCCGCAGTGTCCAAAATGCCACACAATATTCATGAACCAAGAGCCATGAACACTTCCCAACTCAAACTGCTCGGTAGATGACCCCAGGAGCTCAACAAACTCCGATGGCAACATAGGGGGAGTCTTCGTAACATTTCACGGGCACGGCGGTGAGTGAGACGCAGCGGAAGGCGGCGGTGATGGCGGAGTCGACTGTAAGACGCCGTGGCAATTGAGTGTCCACTTTGTGAATTGCTGGTGGAAACTTATCACGAGCGCCAGGATATGACGGAGACTTGCCTTTACTATTATTTACTTTTCGGGTGCAAATGAACTGAAGAATCTCATTGCCTGCCTGCTACAGATTTCGGTTCCCTCCTCGCCTTCCGCCCTCTCGCCGGCATCGCCGCTACGGCTTCCAAAAGCTTTCCGCCCGTTTGCTCGGAGGGTGGTGCTCGGCTGCAGATGTTCGCAAGATGGGGAACCAAGGGAAACGTCATCCACTCCCCCACAGCAAGGTTTGTCGAAGTTACACTAATATCGAAATTTAATGAAATTTAGTGTTACGTTACCTACACTGTCACTTATCAATTCTCATTTAGTTGACAATTAGAGTTCATGTTGGATACTATTTTAGTCCGGAAATCATCTTTATTTTTTTATTTTTTTTATTTTGGTGGAAATATAGTTGACAATTATTATTTATATTGTCATTTAGTGTTAGAATTCGTATTTAGTGTTGCAAGCACTAAATTTCATTATTGGTGTGGTCTTGTTGAAGAAGACTCACTTCCTTCTTAGTTTTTAGTTTTTAAAATCACTACGGGGAAGCAAAATTGAGGCTTCTATAGTAATTTAGAACATCATGAATGTAACGTACTAAAAACTAGCTTGGTAAAAATATAGTATTTGATTGCCATGGAATTCAGAAACTTGAGAGTATCAACTAAGACCCAGTTTACACCAAATTGAGAGGTGAGAGGGCCAAATTTTTAAAGGTTCTTGATCGGTAGAAATTGAGAAGTCCTTGAAAAATGGTTTTAGACTATAAAATGAGAAGTCACGGGTCTTAAAGAAGGCCCAATCATATGGAGAGCATTTTTTTCTATGACAACAAAATATTTTCAAATTTTGAACCTTTTCGAATTATAATGGGACCCATCATATAACATTATCTAGTTTGGCTATGTAGGATAATTTGTAGGATTCATTTTTTAACTCAATTTTCATAATTTTTCAAAAGAAAAGGTCTACAGGGTTTAGTTCTTTTATTAGATGAACAATCTCACCATTGGAATTAGTGTGTTTGAATTCCATCTTAGAGTTATTAACAATTTTGTTTTTCCTTTATCTCATATTTGCTTCTACTTTATGTTTTTTAAAAGAATAAAAATCAAGTTGTTGTTTTTTGAATTTTTTTTTTTAGATTTCAATTCAATTCTTCAATATAAAAAATGAGAAATCCAATAATAGTAATGCAAAAGTTTTAAGCTAGGAAGATTCAAAGTCTTATAATTTAGTCAAACAAGGTGCACAAAAAACCATTTTCTTCAGACACTTCAAATGCAATATCTTGCAATCTACATAGTGAAAGTTTAAAAAAAAATTCCACACATTTTTATACTAGTCTAGTGCAAGATCCTATGGTTAGATATGTGGAAAAAAAATAATCTTTAAGAGCTTTTTTGTTGTTTATAATAGAAATGGTAGTTTGATTGTTTTTTACAAAAAAAATCTTTGGGACTTAGGGATTAACCTGTAATTAAGGGTCACCATACATCTCACTTTCAAACTTTGAGTCATTCTTGAAAAGTGTCTAGTACAAAATCAACTTGCCTTTCTTATCTAGCTAGCTGAAGAATAGTTTGTTATTGTTGCTAAATGTGTATTAATCACACAAGCTTGTGGTTTTACATGTCTTTGATTTGGAGAGAGTTGCCTTATGGCAAGTTCTTGCTACAATGGTTGTATTTTTACTTTGGATGAACAATGTTGAATAGCTCATTTGTTTGTAATTGCATTATGGATGTGTTGCATTCATCTTCATGTTGCTCATTATTATGCTTTTCTAAATATGACAATCAGAACATTATTTGTGTACAGTGTATTGTTTTGACTGTCATATTGCAAAGTTGGAATAAAATAATCATGAACAAGAACTTTTAACCAAATATAGCCTACAAAACAAATATTGTGAAAAGAATTTAAACAACAAAATCCCTACGTATAAAGCATAATATTAAAAAATCAATTAACAATAATGTGCACTAAAGTCATGAAAGGAAAAATAATACTTATTTCCTTCCACATAATATCCTTCAGATGCATATATACACACACATATGTGAAGGTTAATAGATATTGCCTCCTTCTTCTAAGATAGAAACTCTAAATTTGAATTGTAGACAATCAAAATAGAATCCATTAGAAGTAAACTAAAAGACAAAGTTACAAAGTGTCAATCATGGCTATCTATGTTGAAGAATGAAAAAAATGTAAAAATGACACTTCAATTTTGAAATTTTGTCATGGCTCTTTAGTTGACAAAACTTCATAATTGAAAGCCCAAAGTATAGTATGTTCGATAAAAAAGTTTTATTCTTGGTGACCAACAAGTATTTGAATCCATGCCATTGCCTAACAAAGTATCACTTTTAAATTAATTATTCCCCAATGACTTCTTCCTCACATTACTAAAATATCCTTTTAACTCCACTAAGTTATTTTTCTTTTCTTCTAACCATTTGATTATTCCACCATCTTGTGCACTATTCTCTCCTCAGATTCTCTCTATGAATTCTAATGTCTTTATCTAAGTATGTACATGATCTAAAATATGATTTCTTAAAAATTGTAGCATTTCAAGAAATTCAATGATATTATGATGTATTTAGGCATTTCCATATACATATATGTCAATTTTTTTTATATCTTTTATTTTATTTGAAATTGTGTCATATATCTCTGTGATCATTTGAGTCTACAAAAGTGCTCCATACCATTTGAGGTGCATATTTTGAAAGTTTCACAAAAATTAAATCTTATATGGTTTTGTAGTATTACTTGAATCCTTTAAGATTTCAAATTTCAAATTTCAAACAACAGATAAATGCAAATATGTCTTGTGCATATAAAATTTTGTTTTTTTCTCCCATCTAAATGTTTGTAAATTTTGCATCAGTTCTCTTACATTTGTACAATATAGATTTCAAAACTTTTCTTTGCAAGTATTCTAAATGTCAAGGGGTGCAAGAATGCTTGACTTCAAAAATTAACTTTTGAGTTCAAAAAAATTATGTCAAAATAGAACTCTTGAAAAAAAAACCATATATAGAATTTGGCATTTTGAACATGAAAAAATAATTCTTGGGGAATTGTACAAATATTAATCTATAATCAATTTTAGGTTAGTTGTTGTAGTTCATCAAACCGTATGAATATGATTCATAGAATATATTTTTCAAATTTTGTTTGAAAATCATCATTAAATCATTATTTTAAGTTGTATATTATAATTCATCTTCACAAATTTAGAAACTTAAAATATTCCAAGATCTTTATAAGATTAAAAGAAGGAAAAATAAAATATAAATGATTTTTTCAATCTAGAAGATTATAGAAATTATTGTAGATTTTACAATTGAATCTAAACATTGTCCATCCAGCTCTCATTTTATTTTTCACCCAAAATTATCCATGTATGTACTCTACTCTATCCTTACATAGTGAAATCACCACTTTAACACTTTAAAATAAGTTTTACGATGGTTGACCTCTATCACTATGAAAAAACTCAACTATCAATAAATGAACAATGAATGTTTTGAAATGTACAGTACAATTCATCCGGTTAATTAAGATTCATTGATTATGCTTAAATATAGATGTGTTATATCTACTAATGAAAAAGAAATAAAAAGCATAATACAAATCAATGATATAGATTTTTTAGAGAAGTTATAATTATTAATTATAATATTTTAGAATTACTCTTAATATATTTAATTTGGGCACCAAGCGACTATTAATTCAATAAGGATGCTAGGGACTGTAAATGTTTGGTGAATGACTTTCAAAGGAACTATAAAAATGCATTATGAAATGCACCTATTCATCATGGGATTTGATCATTTTTGGCTAGCTACCTTGGCTATATGCCAACATTCTTCCAAAGTTAATCCTAAAAAAACACTTTTTTCAAAAATCAAAATCTTTCTCTGTATATGTTTCCATTTTGCAACTTTATGTAATCACATGTCTTCTAGAAGTCATAAAATTTTAGATTATGTTGTAAAAATTTGAAATGAATGTAAATTTTTGAATCAAAAGTGAAAAACATTCATATCAAATACAAAATATGCTATAAAAATATAAAACTTTCTATATAGGTGTATAACTTTGTCTCACAGAGATGACCATTAAAATTTTAGAAAACTATGTGAGATAAAAAATAGGTTCAATTTAAATAGTTGAAGAAATTTTTTATACCTTTCTTAGATCTACCATAGTATTGGTAATATGTGTCTTACATGATTATATATAAAATAAGGTGTTATATAATTCCTCCTTTTTAGTGTAGTAGGGAAAAAAAATAGGATGCTAAACTTGGGATCCTCCTAAACTTATATAGTAGGTTCAATTGGATTATTAACATTTGACGAGGGTTCATGAACAATAGTTTACACTTTTCTCTCTGTTTTTGAATGTAGGAGGGAAATTCCTTCTTGATTTTTGGTGGTTGGTTGGGAGTGTATTGGCATCTTCAATGGCATTAGGATTTAGGATTGGCGCGTGTGGTCTATTGTAGTTTTGCCTTCAATGTAATTTCCTTGTCAAGCTTTTCGGTATTACCATCTGAGGGTTCAAGAGAATGATTAGCATTGCACAAGATAGGTTTTGCTACTTTCCAACAACTTCTGGAAACAACTACAGAATGATTTTGGATGAATCATGGAGTTTGAAGACAATATCTTCCACCACTTTGGTAACTAGGTTTTAAATCTTTAGCTATCATCCTTGGTTTGTTCAACTTGAATTTCTTATGCTTTATGATGGAAATGTGGACTTAGTTTGGCTTTAGAGGAGGTTGGATAGGAGTGCATGTAGTGGATGAAGACTAGTTGCCTTCATCCAAACTGTCTTTGTAGTTACTCTTGATGATCATGTTGGTGCTCGTTGAAGGTTGTTTTGGTCTTTCTCTCTTTCGGCTCGTGTTCTTGCTATCATCTCGCTCCAATGTGAATTGTTGCAATTAGTGGCACTAATGTTTTTTAGTCATACCATTGCACATTTTCATATTGCAGCTAATTGGTTTTATGTTTTAAAATTCTTTTTTGGTGAATGGTATTTTCAGATATTGGTTCTATTTTAATGTAGTCTTTTTTTTTTGGACTTCATACTATTGCAAGGTTTCATGTCACAAGTTTCATTTATTTCAATGTAGTAGTCCATTTTGTATTTTAGAGTTGGTTTTATTATCAATGATCTTTTTCGAATATTGGTTGTGTTTCAACACAATCTTCCTTTTTGGATTTCAAAGCACTCCAAGACTTCATATGGTAGTTGATTAGTTGTGTATTTTAGAGTTTGTTTTATTGTCAATGGTATTCTTTTGGTATTTGTTGTGTTTTCCAGGACCCTTTCGGTGCAATGAAATTTCTATTGTGTGGTTTGTCTAGTGGTAATTCTCTCTGACCATTTACAGAAATAAGCGGATGTGAATCCCTCGAGACTAGAAATGTATATTTTAGTTTAGTTTCAATTTTTTTTGCATTTGAAGAATTAAATTTTTTTTATTATTTTTATTTATTATTATTTTTTTCTTCTAGATAGCTGGTTGTCCTTCACAATGGGGGAACAATGAAGGAGAACAACCCTCAAACGGTCTCTTGGAGGCCTAAAAACCCCTCTAATGATTGTAGTACAAATCAATTTATTGTGTCATTTTAAAGTTAAAAAACAAGTACTTCACAATCAAAGGTCCAAAGTTCATATTGCAATAAAAATTTAAGTTTAAGGAAGTGTTTGAAATGTCAAGTTGGAGTAGAAACTACTCTTGATGAGCTTTATATTGTCAATTGTTACAAATTCAAAAAAGGTCATTTGTATGGCATTAATTCAAATAAAGAGAAAGGAGTAGAAATTACCAAATTATACTACAATGTGATCTATAGGTTTGCATTTTTTTGTGGAAGAAAGTCAAAAAATATCATAAGGATAGAACCAAAGATAGAATATAACATCTTTCATTGAAATTAGATTCAAGCAACTTCCCCTTCCAAACTGGATGAAAAAAACTTTTTTTCCATCCTTGAGGTCTCCCTCAAATCATCCAAAGGACAAAAAACATTCTTTCACACATTTCAAGGTTAACCCCTGAGCGCTCCAACATCCAATTTCTGGACGATGGATAGATTGAAACTCTTAGCTCTTTCTCATTATGCTTGGATGAAAGTCATCCAACTTTGTGGAGATACTTTATCAAGTTCTTCTCCTATCTAATGGTTGGATTTGCTATTGTTCGAGTACATATTTTTCTAAAATTACAAATGTGGGAAGAATGTCAAGTGGTTAACCAAGCCCAAATTGCATTGACTCTAGTTCAAAACTAGATTTGCAAGAATGAGGTCATAGATTTTAAGAACTCAAAAATTTCAAAAAATTACCATGTCAAGAGAACCTCATTTCAAATGCATTCCAACAAATTTTACTCAAAAAATGATAATATTTTGCTTGTAATCAAATTTAGAAGGAATTTTGAAGTTTCTCTTTCAAAATTTATAAAAAAATACTAGTGATAGCATTGGTGAATCTAACCGTACGGATGGAATCTAAAACCCAAAATCTACCACTTTTATTTGTATGTAAATTCTGAAATATTCTTCCAAATAGTACTTTATGATGATTTTTCCAAAATCTTCAATTTCAGAGAAGGATCTGGATGTTTAGAGGTCATTCTAGTTTTAAAAACTCCTAACTATTTTCACAAAGATACCAAAAATATAAAATGACTTGGATTAGGTGCTAATTCTATTTATCTTTAATGGAGAATTTATATAGAATATTTCTTTGAGTGTAACTTCCTCCACAATGCGAGATGGACCTCGTACCTCAGAGGATCAGTTCCACATCCAGATTCGAAGTTCAATAGATGAATAGCATCCAACTACAGTCGCGCCGACGGTATTCATCCACTCCCCCCATCCAGACTTTGACCCATACACATGACCCCATGAATCCGCCACCCCATGCACGCATAACTCCATCGGGGTCCATACCTCATACACGCATGACCCCATTCATGTATGACCCCATAGGTACATCCACCACATCACCATTCATCAGATTCCGAATCCTCGTAGTGTTTCAGACAGAAAGTCCGCCGTGAGATTCTCTTCTTCCGCGCAAGTCGCCGCTTCCTCGCCATCTCTGCGACTCATGAGGCCCCTCCTGCACAAAATTACAGCAATCTCCACCTTACAGCATCCGGAATATGCCGCTGCCGATCCCTAAACTCGAGCTATAAATTCATTCTGATGAATCTCTTGAATCTCGCCCCTCTGTTAGTTGTGTTTCAAGCCGACGATCTTCGAGCTTTGAATTCGTGGTTCGATTTGTTACCGACTCTGCTTGGGTGGGTTTGCGATAGGTGGATGGATTAGGTTTGGGGAGTGAATTCGTACTGATATGCAATCAGATGTCGCCATGGTCGTACTAATGTTCATTTATGCTAAGGTAGAGTATACTGTTTGCTTGCATTTTAAATAAGAGATTCGGCTAGCTATGGATCTCACTGTGGATCGCATTGGGTGCTACAAGAGCCGAATTCTCATGAGTTCAAATTGTTTTCTCACTCAATGTGCGGTGATTCTTGTGCAATCGTACTGTGAGTGGGAGGTCATGTAGACCTTGATTGAAGGGACAGTAGAAACTCCTGTTTTTCTTTCAAAGATAAGTGGCCATAGACCAATTTAGCCAAGTCATGATTTCTACACCCAATGGTTGCTAATTGAAGGCTAACGTAGTGTTGATTGGAAGAGATAGTGGCTGTCGGTAACTTAAAGATGGGATCAGGTTCCTAATGGTTTTTAGAGTTTCAGTATCTTCTACTTCTACATTTTTGTGACAAGTTTTTTCTCTTTGTTTGGGTTCAGAGTCTCTGAGGTCACGCGATGGCGGAGGGAAAGTTGAAATTGTACGGGATTGCCTCCTCGACGTGCACAGGGAGAGTTTTAGTGACGCTGTTTGAGAAAGGTGTGGAAGACTTTGAGCTCAAGGTTGTCAATGTTCGCAAGGGTGAAGGCAAAACTCCCGAGCACAAGAGCCTGCAGGTCAGCGAAAAGTATGACGTAGTCTGTATTAAATTCTGCAAGCTTAAGAAGATGGATGCAATGAATTTGGAAACTGGAAGATCGTGCAAAGTGTAGTAGTATCATACCCTTAATGTTTTAACTTATTGAAGACTGTCCAAGGACTGAAAGCATGCTTATAATTGGGACAACATAATCACATTAGTTTTCATAGAGGTGTGGATTTTGGGTGACTAGGTTGTGACATTTCAGAGGTCTGGGTGTATATTAGGCATTCTTTTGGAAGTGTCCTCGCCCTATGATTCTTTTAATTAGATCAAAAGAACCCATAAGAACATTAAAATTATGGACAATTGGATAACTGTTCTTGATTCCCAATCTTGAGATATACTTAGCTGAATTGCATTCCTTTGGAGGAAACGGCCTTCTAAGTGCGCTTCAAATGGTGTTCTCAAATTCCACAAATTGCACAAAAGAATTGAGGGATTTGGGGGACGTCTGAGGAATGTGCAATTATAGTGTGTGCAATTAGAGAGGTTAGAGAGGTATGAGTGCAATTCAAAGCAGAGTCGTTGAATTATTAATCAGTTTAAAGCTTACAGCACATTTTTTAATATTCTGCCCTCTGAACCACTTTGTTCATGTAGTGATGAGGAGCTTAGAAGCAAATCTTGGGTTTTTTTAATGTGTTTTTCTTTGCTGTTGCAGCCATTCGGTTTGATCCCAGTTCTACAAGATAGTGGTTTGACACTGTTTGGTATGTTACACTCTTCCCAGAAATAAGCGCAAATTTGTAACATTCTTTGATTTCCTTGAAACCATGCCCTGCGTCTCTCCATCTGTTCAATTTGAAGAGTGGTTTCTTCGAACCTCAATGGAGCTCATATCTGTAGAGTTTGATATGGAGAGCATAATTATATCTCACAAGCTTGTCCTTCTTTTGCTTTATGAAATCCTTTATCGAACAGGATCCAACCAATGAAGTTGTGTCTGATATAATAAAAGTACAACTAAGTAATGGACATGTCATCCCTTTCCAAGCATATTATTCCTCATCGCAGGGATGAGCATTCACATAACGTAATCTTTTTTACATCTGTTTTGGGAGTATTTTCATGTAGTTTGCTGTGTCCACGCCTTTGTTTGACTTTGAAGGTGTTGCTATTGGGTCCTTTGAAATTTGAATCCTTTCTGAAACAGAGTCAAGGGCAATCATTCGGTACATCGCGGACAAATTCCAGGGCCAAGGAACGTCCCTCTACGGGAAGACGCCCACGGAGAGGGCCGTGGTGGAGCAATGGTTGGAAGTGGAAGCGCAGAATTTCAACGCGGCATGTAAAGACAGCTTGAAATACGCTGCCGCCTCCCCCGTCAACGAAGAGAATCTGGCTCAGAGTCTCGAGAAGCTGGCCAAAGTGCTGGACATCTATGAGGCCCGTCTCTCCAAAACAGAGTTTCTGGCAGGGGATTTCATTAGCCTGGCGGACCTCTCGCATCTCACCACCGGCTGGAAGCTCTTCGACAAGTATAAGCACGGCGGCGTTTGCTTTGAGGGAAGACCCCACGTGAAGGCCTGGTGGGAAGCTATCTCCTCCCGCCCTGCTTGGAAACGAGTCCTTGACATGATCTAAACTGTTTCGGAAGAATCTCACGCTCGTTCCACCGATGCAGCATTAAGTGCGACCTTGCGTTTTTATTCCTAGCTTTTACGAGGTCATTTCTGTAGTAAGTTTTTGATGGCCTCAACAGTGACGCCGAGGAATTTAGTGAATAAAGTGCGATTTATATTTTTACTTCCCACGCGGGTTGAGATATGAGTCGAATAGAAGGGGAACGTGCTTTCATCAAATCTGCACACGAATTGCTCTGTTGCAGCTATTGGAACGGTGCCTTCCACATTCCCATACATAATTCTAAAATGTTACAAGCACCTTTCAAGGAAATGCGGAAAGTGACAGAATTCTTAACTTGCGATAGTAATGTTACCACATACCGTTGCAAAACGGGGTTACAGTCTCGTGTCATGATCGACAGCCTCCCCCCTTGAAACTGCGTAAGGAAAGTTCAATCACATTTTTTCATCTGTACATCTACATGCTGTATGGTGATCTCCCCCAAGTTGCACTCCTACATATTATGTTAAAATGGTTGAAGCGAAACAAATGATTGTATCCTTTATCTTACAATGCGATGCAAATAAGTGACAGAACTCAGAATTGTTGACAATAAAATCCGACAAGTTTCAATGAAGCTTTACGAGTTTCCGAGCTGCAACGCGTGATCACGGCGACAGCGGCGTCGGCGGCGTCGGCGGGCTGCACCGTCCCGACAACGGGGGCGACTCATCCCGCACGGATCTGTGGCTAGGCGTGGAGTTTCCGCTCCCACACGACGATCGCGAGTGCGCGGAGTGCGGCGTGGAGCCTCCCGTCGTTCCCCTGGACGGATAATCCTTGCCGCTGCCTCCGCGGGTGTTGTTGCATCGCGACGACCTGGACGTCCTGGCATTCGTGGAGCCATGGGAGAAGCTGGATCGGTCGTTGGCAGACACGAGCCCCGAATTGGTCCCTGGAGTGCGGGTGATGATCTGCCCCGCGGATGACGAGTACTGCGAGCGCGCGGGGGACCCCGCCATGGACCTCGCGCCGGACGCCGGGGACGCGCGGTGGGAAGACGCGCCGGTGCGCCGGTGCGGCGAGGTGGGCTGGGAAGTGGGCTGGGACGTGGGAAACGCTGGCGACTTGATGGCTGAGTGACGCGAGGGGTGCCGACCCGAGGACGCCACTGAAGGCGCTCGTGATGGAGATGCGGAGGAGGCGACCGACCTCGCGCCGGAGGGAGGCGACGCCAACTGCGACCCGTGAGATTCTGAGTGTTGTCGCCACCGGGACGACGCCACCGATTTCGCCGCCTGCTCCAGAACTGACTTCGGCGTTTGCTCGGAAGATCGCTTCTCTGACCTGCACAATATCCACATCGGGAACGCCCGAGTACGTGAGTCAGGGTTCCAGATTTGTGTGCTCCATGGTCGTTTGCAATGTATCATTACATACCGAGTCCAATTTGAATTCGGTTCTCAAGTCATCACTAATCGATAGGATACTCAGTTTATGTGATTCAGTATTGAATTTGCAACTGTCACTATCACATTGACTTAATGAACAAGCACACAGTAATGTCAAATTTGGATGAGTTTGCGTACGGATTTCAGATTTGATTTCGATATCGTTTCAGTATTATTATTATTTCAACGTAGAATCAAGATTGAACTCTACATTGTGGATGTCGATGTTAATGCAATGTTGATTCAAGAGTCTTGGAGTAATGTGTAGTATATGCACCGGTTTGTCAAAAATATTAGGTCATACACAAAATGCGCATAAGTCCAAGCTAACATACCGAATTCCTCGTCCATGACATCGAATTTCTCATTCTCTTACAACCGTGAACATGGGCAGGATTTGAAAATTTGAAAATTCGAAATGTGTTGGGTCACTCACTTGTCAGCCTCCAGGTGTTCCCCGAGGGAGTCGTAGCCGGGCGTGGTGTACGGGGTCTTGAGCGTCATACGCTGCTCATACGGCTCGACGGCGAGGCCATAGCTACTGCAGAGAGTCTGTGGCTTGGGCACGCGGTGGCGCTTGGGCATGGCGGCGATGAGATCGGTCACGCTCATGTACTGCGGCGGCACAGGGAGCTCCGTCGAGCGTTGCCGAAAGCGGAAGCTGCTGCGCGGCGCCGGGCTGTCGCTCTCCTTGAACGCCGTGATGCTGGACGCCGCTGGGCGCCAGGGAGGGCGCGTGGGAGTGTGTGCGAGCTCCATCATGCTGCAGTGGTTGGGATTGTTGTAAGACATCTTCCATTCACACGAGTCCATGTCGCCTACCCAGCCTCAATTCCGCAATTCCCCAATCCCTTAATCCCGCAATGCCGCAATTCCTCAAGCCCTCAATGCCTCAAATCCGCAATGCCGCAAATCCCCAGTGCCGCAATTCCTCAATTCGTCAATTGCCTTTCGTAATATCACAGCAATCAATCGTCATTTGTGAACGGACTTCGATTTGAAATAAGTTGCTGGTGCAACAGACTTTGATTTCACATGGGTTGCAGATGCAGCGGATTCTCATTTCAGCCAAAGTCATTTATGCAGGAGCCATGAGCGCTCAACACCCGGCATTCCCCCGACGTCTGAAATGGAGCATGACTGTCACATTGCACGAGAACAATGAGAGGCATCTGGATCCTTGCATGGATTTCATGGGAAACGATCGTGCCTTTGAAGACGCACGAAGCGGGTTCCAAGACATGACTAAGAGGGAGGATCGGGAAGAAGGGAAGAAGGGAGATTCATGAGGGTAGTGGAGAAATGCGGCTTGGACGTTAACCAACTGTCGATCTTTATTAGCGACATAAATGGGATGGACAGCTGCAAACCTCAGTCTGTTACTGCAATTCGAGGTGTCTCTTCGTCAGCGTTGTTCAAGTACCAGGGAACAGAAATATCTCGGAATCTGACAGGAATTGGAAGTGAGTTAGGAAACGGAGGTCCCTCATTTTTATTTTTTTATATACAATGAATTGCAGTAACATGAAACATGCAATAGTTGTGTGCGGTTGTAAGGTAGTGTGCTCATAAACTGTCACTTTAAGGTCCGATTCGCCTTTTTTACAGGTTTCCAAGGACAAAATGATTTTTAGCTCATTTTTCAGAGAAAGAAAAATAGATGCGGAACCCAGCACAAGTAGATTCATATTTTTCCAAGCATTTTTGAATTACTTATAAATTTTCAAAGATCTGGGTCATAGGCACCTATTTGTGACCGTAGGTGTCCCAAATCCGTCCCCTTGTGACTTATAAAGAAATGTGCAGAAATCACAGCCAATGATTGGCTCTTACAATTAAAAAAACAATTCTTCTTGAATTCATTAACAGAACAAAGGGGGCCATTCAAGGTTCACCTTGCATCCATTCTACAGCTACCTACAGGACGATTTGAAGAAGAGGGGCGGATTTTGAACCACCTACCTTACATAGTAATGTTTGCCAATCTCCACATAATACACGGGTACTTCACTAGTGGTTACTTTAGAAACAACATGAGACCTACTATAGGGTACATTTTAAATTTTGGAGTTAATCATTAAAAAAATATTCAAGTTACTATAGCATTACTTTTTTGAAGTATTTTATATTACAACTACTATATAGTATATAGCATAGTAATGATTCATAATGCATAATTTGTAAATCTACCCAAGGGATTGTCTAAAAGGGAGAAGAAGAACCCACATATAGCTTCTAGCATGGGCTTGGATCACTGGGGTCCTCCATACTAGGACCATGCCTAGCTTCCAATTACCATCTACAAATAGATAAACTGATGAACATTGTCTTATTTTGGGTTGTCATTGTTCACTCCAACTCAAATTTGTCGTAGGTAGTTTTCAAGGACATGTTGTATAACTCAGGCTTAGCCAATATAATACTACATGTGGAGTTTTCAGTTTTCATGATTTTTTTTTCTTATTGCACATTTGCACATGTATGATTCATTTATATGAATTGTTTTATATATGATGTCTATATGTGTATTTTTTGTGTAGGTTGTGTTCAGTAGTAGTTAGAGTATATACGTTGTACTAATCAACCCTAAAACCACGTATAAATTTATGAATTACGATGGAGACATGCTTAAATGCCTCAAATTTCATTTGTTACCCCCTAAATGTCCAAACTGCGTTTTTTGTCAACATGGTGATTTGAGGCAGCTCACTACGAATGGAGTTTTTCTTTTTTTTCTTTGAAACTTTCATACAACATTTACCTGAGGAGTGGCTTTAAGGCCCAATAATTTTCATAACTTTTGACTACATGGTTAAAAAGTTATTATATGATATGTAGTTTTCATTGCTCAACAGGCAACCCAGGCAATAAAAAAAACTTCTTTGAAAATCACCTTTAAAAATTAAAAAAAATTTGAAATTGGTTCTCTAGATTTAGTTTTAAGTGAAAAGCTTTGAATCATTCCATTTTGATTAATGAGATGAAAGTTATGAGGAGTTTTAGTTTGTAATAGTTTGTGGGTAGTTATGGAATCTCTATTCTAAATTAAACTTTGAAGTCCTTTATTTAACTCAATTTTATATATTTTTGAAAAACAAAACAAAACATTAGGTGTAGATTGTTTATTACAACATTACAACCATTAGGATTGGCATTCTTCAATTCCATAAATAAATTGTTAACAATTTAGTAATTTTAATCATTCTCTATTTTTTTCTACTTACTATTTTTTTCCTATACCAGTATATTATACAATTCCAAATGATCGAAAAAATTTCAAGCACGTAGCCAACTTGCCTTGAAGGAGGAATCTACCATTTTGGACATTTTTTCATACAAATGTGACCTTGTGTAGCTACCCAAGTTTTTTGTAGGACCAAATAATAAAAAATTGTTACTTTAAATGCTAATATCTTGCAATCTACATGGTGGAAACTTCTAAACAAAACTTCTACATCTTCTCAAACTAGTGTACTATATGATCCTACGGTTACATATATCCAAAAATGTTTTCTTTTCTAAAATTTGGTACTTGTCCTAGAAATGGTAGTTTTGGAATAGTTTGGGTGAAAACATAGTTCAAATCATTTAGGGGTTAATTTGAGACTATGAATTTGTCCATAATTAGTTAAATATCAAATTTATAGACCTCCTACCTTTAGATAGTCATTGCAGTTAACATGGATAACATGAGTGGTTGATTGTTATAAAAAATGTATGATAACTACACCTAAAATTGCACGCTTCCTAAAATTGCGCACTAGAGATTCTTACCTAAAATGTACTCCCACTATTTATGAAACTCTATGATTGTTTTTAGGAACACCTACTTTCAGCACTTTGAAAATTGGTAGTTTATCCATATGGTGGTCAAAAAATGCATTCTAAGAGAATCTAGAATCTCTTTTTTACTACCAACATAATAATGTAACCATGCTGAATTGCTTATTTGTACAATTTTTGGTGTAGTTACCTTAAAGCTTTCCGTTGGGATGAGTAGAGTGTAAGCAAAATTTGCAGAGCAAGTAGGACTACATGCACATCTTAAATAAGGAATATAGACACGATAATTTTGTAACTGAAGTCCATTGTTCATGGAACTAAGCCTCGCATCCAACTGCTCCAATGAACTCAAAAATTTCATAACACTTATATGGTGGAAGCACCCGAAAACGTCAAAATAAGCAATTCAACATAGGTGGAGGTACCTTTTTTTGAAAATAATAGTTTTTTAGTATTAGCAATTGAAAATCATGAATTTTTAAAAAAATTACATTTTTCAGATATGGCATGTAATTTCTATGAATTTTCAAAGTAGAAGTTCCTTAGACCACTAAAATTGTCATATAGGTGAATTTGAAACCGAAATCTCTCAAAATTTGTAGTTAGCAAATCACAGTGAAGCATGGGGATGGCATTAGGAGAAATCCAAGGCTACCAGTGGATAGTCAATTTTGGGTGGCAACAATACAATTACAAGAAAAAAGTGATTAAAAAAAAATATTTTTAAATATCTTTTGGAATCCGACATGGTAATAATATTGCCATGTCATATTAAAGATTTGAAATTATTATATATATATATATATATATATTAAAAATTATTGTTTTATTTCCTTGTAATTGCACCGCGGCCAAAAATGAAATAATTTTGTAATAGTCTTATTGTGGCCTCAAATTTTTTGTAATGTTTAATGATGCTTTTCAAGGACCCTTCAATGAAAGTTTATGGATGATTTAATGAAAATCTAAGGTACATGAATGAATACATGAATGAGAATCGGTGTTTTTACCTTAGCATAAAAGAATATACTAATATCACCCTCACAAAGTCATGAACTAACAAGAAAGAGAATTATACCACCACAAAGCAAAATAACTGAGTTCCCAAAATCCTCAATAGCAAGATCTATGTATGATTATAAGGTCATGCTTGGGTAGCAGGAAAGATTTAAGCTTAAGGTTCTATACAAACACTGAAAAGTTGTTCAATCTGCGATCAGGAGCTCCTGATGGGATTCAAAAAGAGATGACTGTGTTGGCTGTGATGAGCGTAAGCCCAGCTCAGCTGGTCGAAGCATGACTGTACAAATGAGCCCACCTATTGAAATGAAGTTTATCAAGTCCAGTTTATATTCCAATTTGAAAATTTGAAAAAGTACTAAAATTCAACAATTTAATGCAACTTGTTTTTAGTGATGTGAATTCTTTTCATGTGTTTTTCAAAAATTTGAAAGTAAATTTATATTGAAAATTCAATTGAATTTTTTTGGATGAATAGAAGACATGTGATTTCATCCTTAAATATAAAAAAGTTCATTCATATATAGTTGCAAAATGGCAGCATACACTTAGAATGAAGGACAATGAAGTCTAAATAAGTGGTCATATGCCTAGTTTCACCTTTACCTTTGGGTTTGTAACTACCTTTAGGTGTTTATTTCAATAAAGACTCCACTCTATAATGGATTTCTCTCCTTACAAAATTAACCCTAAAATGTCAGATTGGTCATTGTGAAAATCATCGTTTTTGGTGTTGTTTGCTTAAGAAATCCCAAGAGCACTCATTGGATGTCAAACTACTACTCAAGACCTCCTCTTTTCATACAAAATTCCAAATACGAACATTTTCACTTTAATTTGTCTTACATAGAAAGACTCATTGTCATCCATCTAACACTTTTAATTACAAGGTTAACTCTAAAGGACCAAGAGATATTTCAAATATAATTTGTAAAAAAAAGTCACTTTTTAGAGTAGTGAGAAAAGAATTTTTTTTTTTTCTTAAATTTAACCGTACAAATTTGCACTAGAGTAACTAGACTACTATAGGAATGTGTGGAAATTTTTTTAGAAACTTTGACCTCATAGATTGAAAGATTATAACATTTGGAGTTAGAAGAAGAAGTTATTTTCTGACCTTGCTCAATAGGGCCAATAGACTTTAACTCCTCCTAGAGTGAAATTTGTACAATACACATGATCATTACATTCATGCCAAATTTCAAAATTATTGAAGGAGTTTTGCACCTCTTGTTCAAAGCTACCCAAGCTACTTCCAAAGTTCAAGGCAACATAAGGTTTGATTTGGGCATCCAATTGGAAGAAAAAAAAAATTACATTCCCACTTAGGGGGTACAAGTTCACACCTCGTATCAAAATTTTGTGAACATTTGATCAAAATTGACTTAGTAGGAACCTGCCGGAGATTTCTTGTGTAGGTTTGAATAGACACTTGGTTCCCCCGGGTTAAGTAATACCAAAGGTTTGTACAGTAAGGTCTACTTCATTTACGAATTTTTGAAATCGCAGGGAAGGGAATTTCAGATCTGCCAACTTTGACAGTCTTCCGAAC
The DNA here is from genome assembly GCA_947034895.1 of Rhytidiadelphus loreus. NCBI lineage: Eukaryota > Viridiplantae > Streptophyta > Bryopsida > Hypnales > Hylocomiaceae > Rhytidiadelphus > Rhytidiadelphus loreus. The sequence goes on from OX344762.1 coordinate 2,134,984, forward strand.
GCTCAAAAATGGATATTTGACCCTGAAATTTTTACCACAACTTCATCTTTAAGTTAGTTATATGTGTGACAAATTTCAAGGCCAAATGATTTACAAAATAAAAGATATTCAAAATCTCCCAACATGTGTAGCCGTGAAAAAAATTTCACTACTACCAACTTTGACACCCCCCCAAGGACTGAATTTTTTTTCTTTTTCTATGAAATTTTTTTCATAGGATCATCTATATGTTGATTACATGTGCGAAAAATTTCAAGTCCAAAATCCCACTAAAAATGTAGATACTTAAAATCTCCCAACATGTGTATTTGTGAAACAATTTCACTACTACCAACTTTGACACTATCCCAAGGGTTGAAAAATTGTTTATTTACCATGAAATTTTTATGATGAAATCATCTCTATGTTAATAACATGTGTAACAAATTTCAAGTTCAAAATAATCACACAAAAATAAATATGCCAATTCTACCAACATGTGTAGTTGTAAGCAAAATTTCACTACTACCAACTTTGACACTATCCCAAGGGCTGAAAAAAAAACATTTTACTATGAAATTTTTGGCATGAGATCATATTTATATTGATAAAGTTTATAATAAATTTCAAGGTCAAAAGACTTACCAAAAAAAAGATATCCTAATTCTACCAACATGTGTAGTTGTGAGAAAGACTTTCTACATCCATGTGAAAGTTTTAACCCAAAAAATTACACTATTCTATCCCAAGGGCTGAATTTTTTTTTCTCACAACTACACATGTTGGTAGAATTGGCATATTTATTTTTGTGTGATTATTTTGAACTTGAAATTTGTTACACATGTTATTAACATAGAGATGATTTCATCATAAAAATTTCATGGTAAATAAACAATTTTTCAACCCTTGGGATAGTGTCAAAGTTGGTAGTAGTGAAATTGTTTCACAAATACACATGTTGGGAGATTTTAAGTATCTACATTTTTAGTGGGATTTTGGACTTGAAATTTTTCGCACATGTAATCAACATATAGATGATCCTATGAAAAAAATTTCATAGAAAAAGAAAAAAAATTCAGTCCTTGGGGGGGTGTCAAAGTTGGTAGTAGTGAAATTTTTTTCACGGCTACACATGTTGGGAGATTTTGAATATCTTTTATTTTGTAAATCATTTGGCCTTGAAATTTGTCACACATATAACTAACTTAAAGATGAAGTTGTGGTAAAAATTTCAGGGTCAAATATCCATTTTTGAGCGTTCGGAAGACTGTCAAAGTTGGCAGATCTGAAATTCCCTTCCCTGCGATTTCAAAAATTCGTAAATGAAGTAGACCTTACTGTACATCACGACAGTACCACAGACAAGTACCCAATTACCTCCAAGTACCCAACTATCTTCAACAGGAATGCATGTGCTTTGTATACCGGTACTATCTTATGATACTTATCTTTCTTGTATATTGTAATGCACAACTGGTAGAGCATATACTACAGTATCCAGTCATGAAAAGTACATTGCAATCCACGCACCGACCATGTCTTGTACAGCAGATTTCGAAAGCCCTTGGATTTCGTGCCAATATGTTATTCTTGCTGTATGTCGGCTAGCTTAGAAATTAAAGATGCTTCTGATTTCCGTGGTTTTGCAGTTCCACATGTACAACTCAAGCTACTGAATCAGTCCTTGGGAAGCCGATTTCTGCATTAAGTTGCGGCCATGGCCACCCAAAGCTCGTTTGTCCCTAGGCAAAGCCGGCCATAGCCAGGAGTTTGTTCTCCAATTTTCACGTTTCTAGCTGTTGCACCAAACACAGCTACTCTGTAAGTTGCATTTCAGAGATTCGAGGTTCCTAAACCCATGCCTACTGCACACATCCACATCCACTCACTAAGTTTAACTTCCTGTGCGAAGTCAACTGCTAAGTTATTCTACAACTCAAGACGGAGCTCTAAATAATCTCGAGCTTCTCTCTGACTTTCTACTGGTCGGATGAGCACTACCTATTTAGCTGCGAGGTTCTAACTAACTGGCTACGTTACGACAAGCTAACAACGTCATCTTGCACATTCCAATCAACACGATCAGTGGTGATGGTGTACACAACGTTGAACTAGACTCACAGAGAACATTTTCTACAGAAGGCTGTCTGGTTTGGTTTGCCTGAGTAGCAAGCTCCCTGAAAAGCCCTTGAGTCCGTTCGCTTGAATCGCCGATGAACTTGGTGGAACGGTTTGACATCCATGCTGTGTGCCCCAAACCGATTTAGACAGAGTTACATATCCTGAAGAAGAGCGCCTGCCAGCAAGCTGCTGATGCTAGCCAGCAAAGTCATCGGAGTGCCAGGCAGCAGACACGAAGGGCTGGCGGAGCTGTTGCCTCTTCCGGAACCAGATCCCTTTTTTCGCAGTTCCCGCCTGAGATTCGCATCCTCACTTTGAGCTCCTTCCACCACGGACACAGCCACAGCCGCAGCAAGCGCCAGCAGCAGGACAATAATCGCAGTCCTTCGAAACGATTTCATGCTGAAAGAACTCCCGAAGAACGTCCCTACCTCGTTGTCAAATCGTAAACCCCAGAAAACACACCAAGCTTCTCAGAAAAACTACAGTGGAGCACAAATACTTTGTGAGCTACAGATCTGGTGCAATATATATAAGTACCCAACTTTACACCTCCAATAAGTTATCGATCGACTCGCTAGAAATTGAACTCCCCAGCTGAAATGAAACTCTGCAGTGGAGCAACAACACACGTACGTGTTCAGAGTACTTGTGAGTGTGATGTCAGATAGCAGACAAGAGTGATATGAGAGATAAAAAGTTCACACTTGTAAGTTATACAGTAAGCTTACGTACGTTACGTGGGAGGCACTGGTGCACACGCCTTCGTCCAAGGAAGACCTCGAGGTTTGGCGGGGTGGAAAAGAGAGAGGACAGTTTCCGTCCACATGTCCGGCTTCTCCGGCCAAAAGTTTTTTCGAGAAATACAATAGTGCATACCGAAATACAATAAGTTTAGAGATTATTGATGCGAGAGTTGTGAGAGTGGCGTATTCCTGGCGTATTCCTTTGCATTTCATCAGATTACGGGCTCCACCAGGAGTCTCCGGCGCAAGTTTTTCGTGGTTGCCAGAGGTCGGTTCCTAAGTGAAGTCCGGCATGTAACTGAGTGTGTACTATAACCGACCTCTCGCAACCAAATAGCTATTTTTCGAAGATGTGCTGGGCTTTATACAAAACAAGACTCCGTAGTTTGTATGCAACAAAACGGAGAGGGTACCACAAAATAACAAAAAAACAGTAGTTTGTATGCAATTGTGAAATGCAAAACGGAGAGGGTACCACAAAATAACAAAAAAACAGTAGTTTGTATGCAATTGTGAAATGCAAAACGGAGAGGGTACCACAAAATAACAAAAAAACAGTAGTTTGTATGCAATTGTGAAATGCAAAACGGAGAGGGTACCACAAAAAAACAAAAAAACAGTAGTTTGTATGCAATTATGAAATACTACATAAGGGAGACCTATGAAAATCTGTCATGCCACTTGTAGTATCATAAACTCTCACTACCAAAAAAGGGTGTTATTTTTGACATTTTTTTTGGATAGTTTTCAACACCAAAGTGTCCAAAAAACATCACAAAAAATCTTAATTTTCTACACTTTTAGTATTGAAAAGATGGTCAAACTTTATATGTCAAAAAGACTGTAAAAAACAACACTCTTTTTCAACATTCTTTCCGACAATCTTTCCAACACTTTTTTTGACACTCTTTCCGACAATATAACATTTTTACACTTTTTTCGATACAAAAATGTCAAGAAAGTTTTTCAACATTGTGTTTGACACTTTAGTGTCAATATGAAAGTCTTGAAATGTTATTAAGTTTATGACATCTCCTTTTTTGACACTTTAGTGTTGAAAATGGAGTTGAAAACAAAGTGTCTAAATAAGTGTTGGAAAACAACATCCTTTTTTGGTAGTGTTATATTTTTTTGACATCTATTTTCTTACATCTCAACTTCAAGAATAGTAGAGAAAGAAATTTAGGACATTGACTTCTATTAGCTACTAATAAAGAAACAAGTCCCTAAACTGACTAGACTCTCTAGATCATCCCTATAAAAGGGTATAGTATAATAAATGCATAATCGAAGAATTGATATCAATACTTGTCTCTATATAGTGTCCAAATATAACAGGAAGGTGTAGGGGACAAAATTAAACCTTAAAATCGATGAAAGAGAAAGGTAATGTAACACACAAGAAAAATTATAAACATATGAGAAGCCATAAATGTTTTGTTTTCAATTAGTAGATATACATGGTAATGAATGTTCTATGTTCAATGTTCCATTTTCAACTAGTGAAGAACAATTTTTGAGCCCATGTTGAATACAAGATAATCACTTCGGGGATATATTATGGACCATTCATAGAACTATGTCTTGCGATTACTATACCACCTATGAACCAAAATAGCAACTTACTTATAAGCTTTTCCATACAAAAATTATAACCAAATGTCCAACATTCCAAAAAAATTGTAACTTCTTGCCTTCATTGTAGATTTGATTCTTCTTTCACTAGAAATTCATCCACTACACCAACTGACCCCAATTTCAATTCACATGGAAAAAGGTGTCTTCTTGGACCTGTTACCTCATTATGTCATGAATTGATAATTTAAGAAAGTTGAAGTAGCAATCTATTACAAACAATTTTAGACAAATTGAAAAGAGCTTCCCCACAGAAACTCAACAAGTACTGCAAACCTGGTGTAGGTTGTGCCCGGTCAAAAATGAGAGCCCCACGGCATGCACGAGCCACTATAAGAAAACTGTTTTTTTTTTATGTTGGACCCAAAACGTAGCATGTCTTTGGCTAGACATACTATGTCCACATGAACATTGAGATGTTTACTAGACAAATGCAATGAAAGTGTATGTTTATGTGGATGTTGTAGAAAATAGAGGAAAATTATGGTCACAACATGTAGGTGCTAGCAAAAACAACTATGCCGTTAAAGACATGACTGCAGACATAATGATGTTTCAAAGATTGTCAAAGAAAACAATCATTGACACGTGTAGTCATAGAATCTATAGAAGAAGTGTACAATGGCTGAATTTTTGGTTACTTTTACAATTTTAAGTGGTTCTATTGTACTCGGGAGGTTAATATGCGGTTTTTACTAGTTAATCAAAGTTTGGCTTGGTTTTCATCTATGGATGCGGGTGATGGATGAATGGGGCATGATCGATAGTGGCAGTTAGGTTGGTTGTTGGCTGAAGCGGGTGAAGATCAATTGTTTGTGGCGATGGGAATTCAGTCTGGAAAGAAGTCCAGAGCTCCTGCAGTGGTGAGGCTGGCAGCGTAGGCCTATAGTTTTGTGTTTTTGTAAGCGTAGTTGTCTGAGTTAGTAATTGCGATAGTTTTGTGTGTGCGTGGTGGTGTTAGTTGAAGGCAAAGTGGAGTTGAGAACTGGATCAATTGTAAATGTTGCGGAGATAATAGAATGATTTTCCATTGCAACCTGTGTGTTTCATGGTGCTGAAATTGTGTATCTATTGTGAGTGTATGATTGGCTGAATGTGAGATCATGTGTGCATTTGATTTTTACGATCTATTGATTATGTCTGGATGATTTGGATTATAAGTTATCTATAGAGGGAATGTATACAGAGTTGGTTGGAAATTAAATCGATAGATTTTAATTGGAAGCATGATGAATGAGGGTGATATGAGTAAAATGAGAGAAGCGGCTGTGAGATTATTTGAGAGATCAATGGAATTCAAAGCCTGAATGAGAAGAGTCAAGGTGAGATATTTCCCCCTTTTCTTCAATTGTGCACAACTTGGGTTAATAAATTACCCTAAGAATTATCTATTGTAAACCATACCTCCCTGTGAACGAACTTAAACTATAGGAATTTTTAAATAGTTTAATCTATAGTAAAATTCTAATCTACACCACGTCAGCATCCCTAGTCCATTTTAATCATGGGTAAATTAGTAGAAATTATTGTAGTCTAGGAGAAAATAATTGCCCAAGGTGGAAAAAAAATATGATGGGTAGGTAGTTTGGGGAAAAAAGCTAATGTAGCATGTGATGTGGTATATGACATGAAAATTCAATGACGTGGCATCTGACGTGGAAATTCAGTGACATGGATATGAAAAATGCTGATGTGGCATCTGACATGACATTGTCTAAGAAGATTAATGTTGTTCTGAGTAACATCAACTTAAATGTCAACAAAAATTTTGATATTGTTTTTGACAACATCTATTCAGATGTCTTTTGAGACATTTTTTGAAATGTCAGCTTTGACATCCAAGCATTTTGCAACATCAACTTTGACATACACCATAAAAAATAGCCATACAAAATACATAATACATTGTACAAAATACACCATACATTATTCACAATATTTGGTATTTATGTCACATGACTTAAAAGCCAATTATTGTGTGTAAATAGACATGAAAAGACACACTATTTATACAAGTAGGGCAGTAGGAGACATGACAAACTATATCGGATATGTAATTTTTCAAAATTATACAAAGTTGTCAAACTTGAGATCTTAGTTGATATCGCAAAAAACATCTAGACGTCTCAATTGATGTCTAAAAAAACACTGTTAAACTTTTTGAATGGTGTCTAGGTGTACTGATGTGGCATGCCACCTCATCCTTGTTGGATACCATATTTTTTGATATTTTTTGAAATTGAGTCCATTTAAGTGAAGTGAAGTTTGTCAAGTTTAGTTTATACTATGATTTACTTTTTATTATCATGGAGTTGGGATGCACCCAAGCCAAATGAAAATAAAAAATAAAAAGTAAAAAGTAAATCAAATGCCACATCACTTGGCACTTTTTTAATTTTTTTAATTTTTTTTAATTTAAAAAACAAACTTGTCTAATGGCTGACCTTCCCCTGCATTTTACATTTGGTCAAGGTTTTACCTCAACTCATAGTAACTTTCTCTAATTTAATCGAAGTTTAACCAAAAGCTCTTGCCAACGTGGCATTTCTGTGTTTTCTTGGACGTTGTACAAAACACAACCATGTTTTTCTTAATGTCTTTTAGAACATCACCGTTAATAGGACATCAACTTCTTCCATTTGTGACATACAAACGTTTTTTGAAACATCCAACTCAATTCTACCTCCTATAGCTTCAATCCCATCTTTGTGCTCTTGTTTTGAAAAACATCCTTGTTTGTTGCTAACGTTCAAAAAAATGAGGGTTTCTTATAGTGAACCTTCCCTGTTCAAATGATGTCACATACACATTACACCCAGCATCCACAATCATTACTTTTGTCACCTGATGAATGTTTCCAAGACAACAGTTCCTTATAGGAGACATAGGTGCCCTATCCTTCAGATGTTCTACATGACATCTGTAAGCTATCACACATATATGCAAAGAACATGGACGTATTAACCCCTAAAGGACCATTGACCTCTCGGGGGACAAATGCGTTTTCGGGCAGGTACCTACAAGCTGAAATTTTGTTGTGATTTTTTTAAACTTCTTTTGGAGATGGAAAAATTGATAAGCTTTGTGGGAATATAATTTTTTTCACAATCGGTGCCCACGAACAAAAGTTATGACCAAACAAGCTCAAACGAGGGGATGGGCAATTCGGGCAGCAAAAAAAGAATAGGCAAAAATTTGAATTTTTTTTAAAATATTTTTTTCTCATAGATTATATTTTTTCTACCTAGAATGCTTTGATTCATTTCATTTGGATTTGTTATGAGCAAGTTATGGACATTCTTGTTTTTCGGGCAGTTAGAGCATCTTCTTGAAAAAAATAACTTGTAGGATTCATTTCTGAATGCAATTTTTCAAATTTTTCAATTTTCTTTTACATAGTCTGATTTACTTTCTAAAAATGTTCAAAGTAAAAAAAATCTAGTCTTGCAAGGTGCTGAAAAACTTGTTTTTTTAACTTTAAACTTAGATATCGTGCAATCTGTGCGGTCAAAAATTCTAATTTTTTTTCCACACACTCTCATACTAGTTAAATGAAAGATCCTACGGTTAGATATGGAAAAAAAACAATTTTCATTTTTTTCACTCTTTGCTATAGATATGACAGTTTTGAGTGTTTTTTGGCAAAAAAAGAATTTGGTCCTTGAGGGTTTAAGCTTCAACCTCGGGAATTTCGTTGTGGCCTACAATGGCAAAGCAAGCTCTTTTTTCATCTATGGGATGCTGCATTGAATCCTCAACTTCTTACATTCACTAGTAGAAAGCCTTGTTTAATTGGATGTTCTTGCGTCAAAGTTGACAGATTTTCTTAAGCATCCACTGTAACATCTTCATGTGTTTATGTCAACAATGACATCCAATTAAGCATAAAGATGTTACATTGGATGTCATTGTTGAAATAAACACATGAAGACGTTACATAGGATGCTTAAGAAAATCCGTCAACTTTGACGCAAGAACATCCAATTAAACAAGGCTTTCTTCTAGTGATTGGTTGTAGTCCATCAAAGTTCCTATCATTTTGCAATTGAACCATGTTCAGGATGGTTTGGGTAGAGTATAGTGCCTTTCATTACTCCTAACCTCTGTTCGGCACACAACTTTCCAAAATGTTCAATTTCCTTTCTCACGAATGTCAACCACTTTGCAAAAGGTAAGAATTTTACTTAGGGTGGATAACAAACAACTCTTTGTGGTTGCAAGAGCCTTGACTATAGACAAAAAACTCCACATCCCTTCCATCTCTAGGCCTTTGTCAAGATGTATTCCTCGCATGATACATTGCTTGGTATCATTTAGAGCACTGGTCTAAACAATTGTATGCAATGCTTTAACACCATATATGAGAACTACAAATGTCTACAATGATGCTTTTTGATCGGTGTCTAAGTTTGCAAAGACAACTACCTACAACATCTATTTATATATTAGTGTTGATACCAACATCATAGGAGACATCAACATGTACTTTTGATGTTTTCCATGACGTCTCATAAACTGTCTAGACGTTTAAATGTAGTCTGCAATTCTACTTGTAACAATTCTTGTATTTTTCCATATCCCATATTGTTTGTCTAACTTTCCACCACCCCTCTTGTATAAAGAGGTTGTCTTCTCCTCTCTATATAATCACATCAAGTGGCTTTTAAAGCCATGTATTATAATATCCAAATATGGTGTATTTTGTTTGGCATATTTTGTGTGGTGTATTTTGTATTGTATATGGTGACTATGTATGACATGTTGTATTGAACATTTTTGAAATACATTTGGAGTCATATGACATAATTCTTAGTATTGTGTATTTTGTATGGCATATTATGTATTGTATATGGTATATTATATATGGTGTACAATATATGAAATGTTGTATTGTATATTATGAAATTTGAATGTGCATTATGTAGGACTTGTGTAATTGTCCATATTGACATTATGCCAAATAGCACATTTGACCACATAAATGTCAAAGGTGACATCATTTTGTTCTTCTAAATCCACTAGTAGAAAATCTGAAATTTCTGTCATTTTGGACGCGTTGTTTTGGACAAAATCTAACATAATTTTGTAGAAAATAACAAATTTCTGCTAGATTTTGTCCAAAACAACGCGTCCAAAATGACAGAAATTTCAGATTTTCTACTAGTGATCATATTGGATGTTGCAAGAAATATTCATGGTGAAATGAGGACATCTACAATGACATCCCACAACATCTAGATGTTTCAGTTGACGTCTCAATAAATGTCTAGACATCTACAATGACGTCTCAAAAAACGTCTAGACATCTAAGTTGATGTCTTTCAAAACGTCTAGATGTCTAAGTTGATGTCTTCAAAAACAATATTAAATTTCTTAAACAACAGGAAAATGCGTTGACGTGGCAAAGAAATGTGCTGATGTGGCATGTCACATCATCCTTACTAAATGCAATGTCAAATGCCACCTCAGATGCCACATCATGGACAGGAATGGATGAAAAAAAATCCTACAAGGCTTCCCGCGCATGCGTGGTACTTAGGTGGTAGCTACATGGCGACCTTTCAGGACCCCGTTGACCCATGTTTTTTGTGATGTCTAGTGGAAATTTTGTGATGTCCGGTCAGATTTTCGATGTTTTTGGCACGTCTGCACAGGACGCGATTTTTTAGACATCCTTGCAGACGTAGAAAAATGTCAACAGAGATGTGTGGATGTCTAAATCTCCAAATCTGTAAAAACATAGTATTTATAGTGGACCCGGGCAAAACAATGACTGGCCACGGCCAAATTTGTTGAGCAAACGACAAATTGAGAGGCCTTAGAGCATCGCCACCCCTGCCCCGTATGTGAGGCCGAGACGGCAAAAAGTTGGGCCGGTCTTCAAAGTTGTCCCCACCATGTCCCTAGCAGAGTCCGGTTGCAAGCTGGGCGCAACAAATATTGTATTTTTCTCCTCAGCACAACGCGCACAGTTCAAACTTCCCCGTGTCCGGAATTTGAAGATCTTCCTGTTTTTTTGGTGTTTTTTCATTGAAGATTTGATGGCGGCCGATGGTCAAGGCTTGGTCGAAGGACACAGGGCGGGCGAGGGCTTTACTGACGGACTGTAGCAGAAACTACCAAGCAATGGTCAAGGCTTTTTTTAATCCCGTCTATGTGGGCTAGGGTTATTTTCAAAAAAGTTCCTCCGCTCATGGAGGGCTCCGGTAGTCCAACGGTGGGGTGTGCAGGTTCCCCAATGCCCGGGATTAATATCTGTCACGCCACCGTGGAAGATTGGCCGCCCCACGGCGGCGATGCTCTTAGAAAATAAGCTTCAAAAACAAGATTGGCCCTCCTGTCCGTCGTAAATTAGTCTTGTTAGGCCGTCCGGGCCTCCGGGGGAGACTGATTGCTTCCTGCACTGCCAATGATACGTGTTGCACTCGGGTGGTAGTTGGGATCCATGAATGATAAAGTAATGGGTTGTTAGAATCCAAGGAGTGACGTAGCAGCCAAATGGAGTAACTTCACCTAAGGTGGATTGACTCAAAATGAACAAAGACCTTCATTCTAGACACCCATGAATCACCATGTTGGGCAAATGAGCAACGGAGGCGCCTACGCGGATACGATGGGTACGGTGGGGGAAGGAGGTCGTAGGTTCGAATTCTCCCACCTCCACCATGAGATATTATGATATTACCATGGGGTTACTATAAGAGAGTACGAGTTATCGGGTTGCCAATGAAGTAAACATAGTCCCTAACATATGCGATTTCTGCTGAGGCACAAGTTACCATGGAGATACCAGAGACTTGCCAATGATGGCACCTGGTTGGAGATACCATGGAACTTTTGGAATTTCAAAAAGCAACTCATGTTGCTATGTGCCTTAGAGGAAATCGCGGATATAATCAGAGCCTCATCTCATTTTGTAATCATGTAGTAATTTTCTTCATCATTGGCAACCCCCCCATGGTATCTCCAACCAAGTGCCATCTTTGGCAACCTCCTGATATCTCCATGGTAACTCGTGCCTCAGCGGAAGTCGCATATATTAGGGACTATGTTTACTTCTTTGGCAACCCGGTAACTCATACTCTCTTATAGTAACCCATGGTAATATCTCGGTATTTCATGGTGGGGGTGGGAGGGTTCAAATCAGGGTTGTCTCTGTCACGTCACGTCCAGATGTCTAGATTCATCATGGCGTCCGTCGAGATTATAAATAAATAAATAAATTATTATTATATATATATATACTTCCCCTGGACGATCCGTTAGTCGACTTGGACGGGTGGTCCATCGACTAGGATGGTCGGGCACTCGGGCCATCAACTGGATGGTCAAATTGTTGACCTCGATGGTGGACGGACTGGTTGTCTAGGTCAACAGATAGGTCGTCCACAAAAATATTTTTTTTTGATGACCTGTTCGTCGACTGGTTTGCTCTAGGGTGACGAACTGTTCGTCAAATTTTTTTTTTTTTTTTGGCTGACGGCAATATCAACACGTCATGACATCCAGACGTGAAAAGCCCACGTCACGTCCGGATAGACAACCCTGGTTTGAACCTACAACCTCCTTCCCCTATCGTACCCATCGTACCCACGTAGGTGCCTCCGTCGCTCATTTGCCCAACGTGGCGATTCGTGGGTGTCCAGAATGAAGGTCTTTGTTCATTTTGAGTTAATCTACCTCAGGTGAAGTTACTCCATTTGCACTATAAGAAAACAACTGTGTTTTCGGAGATTTGGAAATTTAGACATCCGCACGTCTCTGCTGACGTTTTTCTACGCCTACAAGGACGTCTAAAAAATCACGTTCAGTGCAGACGTGCCAAAAACATCAAAAATCTGGCCGGAAATCACAAATTTTCCACTAGACATCACAGAAAAATGGGTCAACGGGGTTTTGAAAAGTCGCCATGTGGCTGCCACCTAAGTGCCACGCATGCGCGGGAAGCCATGTAGGATTTTTTTTCATCCATTCCCGTCCATGACGTGGCATCTGAGGTGGCATCTAACATTGCATTTAGTAAGGATGATGTGGCATGCCACGTCAGCACATTTCTTTGCCACGTCAGCGCATTTTCTTGTTGTTTAAGAAATTTAATATTGTTTTTGAAGACATCAACTTAGACATCTAAACGTTTTCTAAGACGTCATTGTAGATGTCTAGACATTTATTGAGACGTCAACTTAGACGTCTAGACATTTTGAAAGACATCAACTTAGACATCTAAACATTTATTGAGATGTCATTGTAGATGTCTAGACATTTATTGAGATGTCAACTTAAACATCTAGATCTTTGGAGATGTCATTGTAGATGTCCTCATTTCACCATGAATATTTCTTGCAATGTCCAATATGATTTAGAAGAACAAAATGATGTCACCTTTGACATTTATGTGGTCGAATGCACTATTTGGCATAATGTCAATATGGACAATTATACAAGTCCTACATAATGCACATCCAAATTTCATAGTATACAATACAACATTTCATATAGTACACCATATATAATATACCATATACAATACATAATATGCCATACAAAATACACAATACTAAGAATTATGTCATATGACTCCAAATGTATTTCAAAAATGTCCAATACAACATGTCATACATAATACACCATATACAATACAAAATATACCATATTTGGATATTATAATACATGGCTTTAAAAGCCACTTGATGTGATTATATAGAGAGGAGAAGACAACCTCTTTATACAAGAGGGGTGGTGGAAAGTTAGACAAACAATATGGGATATGGAAAAATACAAGAATTGTTACAAGTAGAATTGCAGACTACATTTAAACGTCTAGACAGTTTATGAGACGTCATGGAAAACATCAAAAGTACATGTTGATGTCTCCTATGATGTTGGTATCAACACTAATATATAAATAGATGTTGTAGGTAGTTGTCTTTGCAAACTTAGACACCGATCAAAAAGCATCATTGTAGACATTTGTAGTTCTCATATATGGTGTTAAAGCATTGCATACAATTGTTTAGACCAGTGCTCTAAATGATACCAAGCAATGTATCATGCGAGGAATACATCTTGACAAAGGCCTAGAGATGGAAGGGATGTGGAGTTTTTTGTCTATAGTCAAGGCTCTTGCAACCACAAAGAGTTGTTTGTTATCCACCCTAAGTAAAATTCTTACATTTTGCGGAGTGGTTGACATTTGTGAGAAAGGAAATTGAACATTTTGGAAAGTTGTGTGCCGAACAGAGGTTAGGAGTAATGAAAGGCACTATACTCTACCCAATCCATCATGAACATGGTTCAATTGCAAAATGATAGGGACTTTGATGGACTACAACTAATGCAAGAAATTGAAGACCCAATGTAGCATCCCATAGATGAAAAAAGAGCCTACTTTGTCATTTTAGGCAACAACGCAATTCCTGAGGTTGAAGCTTAACCCCTAAAGGACCAAGGTCTCTTTTTGCCAAAAAACACTCAAAATTGCCATATTTATAGCAAAGAGTAAAAAAAATGAATTTTCTTTCCATATCTAACTGTAGGATCTTACATCTAACTAGTATGAGAGTGTGTCAAAAAAAAATTAGAATTTTTGACTACACAAATTGCAAGATAACTGAGTTTAAAGTGAAAAAAGAAGTTTTTCAACACCTTGCAAGACTAGATTTTTTTACTTTGAACATTTTTAACTTAAAACTTTTGCACTACAGAGTTTTGAGCTTTAAATCTTTATAGTGGAGAATTGAATTGAAGGTCTAGGGAAAAAAAAAATTCAAAAAAACTTAATTATCATCCTTAAAAAAATTGTTAAATAGAAATAGGTACGAGATAGAAGGAAAATCTAGAATATTAATATATTTTAGATGGAATAAAAATGCACTAATCCCAATGGTGGGATTTCTCTAGCAAGTAAATTAGACCATGTAAAAAAATTTGAAAAATAAAAAAGAATTGCATTCAGAAATGAATCCTACAAGTTATTTTTTTCAAGAAGAAGCTCTAATTGCCTAAAAAACAAGAATGTCCATAACATGCTCATAACAAATCCAAATTCAACTTTTTGTCTATTCTTTTTTTGCTGCCCGGATTGCCTCCAATCCCCTCGTTTGAACTTATTTGGTCATAACTTTTGTTCCCGGGCACCGATTGTGAAAAAATTTATATTTCCACAAAGCTTATCAGTTTTACGGCTTTACCATCTCCAAAAAAAGTTTAAAAAAATCACGACAAAATTTCTGCCCGTAGGTACCTGTCCGAAAATGCATTTGTCCCCCGAGGGGACAATGGTCCTTTAGGGGTTAATACGTCCACGTTCTTTGCATATATGTGTGATAGCTTGCAAATGTCATGTAGAACATCTGAAGGATAGGGCAGCTTGTCTACTTCTATGTCTCCTACAAGGAACTGTTGTTTTGAAAACATTCATTGGATGACAAAAGTAATGATTATAGATGTTGGGTGTAATGTGTATGTAACATCATCTGAACAGGGAAGGTTCACTATAAGAAACCCGCATTTTTTTGAATGTTAGCAACAAATAAGGATGTTTTTCAAAACATGAGCACAAAGATGGGATTGCAGCCATAGGAAGTAGAATTGAGTTGGATGTTTCTATAGTCTAGCTTTTTAGTTTTTATAGAACTTTTTCAATTTTCTATAACATTTCCTATGTTATTTATATATATTTTGAGTATTTAGTATTAAAGTAGTCCAAAGTGCACTAAAGTGTCCAAAAAGTAAAAAGATATTTTAATAAGTAGTGGCAAACTAGTAGAAAAAGAAAAAGAAGACAAAGTAAAAGTAAAAGTTGGTAAAAGAAAAAGTCAAAAAGATAAAGAAAAATCAGGAGAAAAAGAAAATTTAAAAATTAGGGATTCGAAGGCGCGAGCAGGAACGACGCGCCGATTGCGAGCGCGGTGACTCCTCCAATCACCCCCAAATTTCACCTTTAATTCCTCTCTTTTCTCTCATTTTCGCTCTGCTGCTGTTTTCATTCTAAATTGTGCTGTAATTCTTGCACGTAATGTGCTGTTTGTAATAGAAGTGCTATTTCTTCAATTGTGCTGTTTGTGGTGTTGTATTGCGTAGAATTTTCTGAATTTGTTGAGGAGCAATCAGGAGTTTTGTGCGTGTGTTTTTGAATTTCGGAAAGCATATGTGCACACGGTGAGCAATCGGTGGAAATTAGAATGTTTCGGTGAGGAATAGAGGCGTAGCAAGGATTGGAATTCGCGGTTTTCGTTTTGAACTGAGAACTGGGAGTCGCCAGTCAATCACAGGCTCACGCAAGCGCTGCAGTTTCTTCGAGAAACTGAATGGTGTGAGAAGATTGACAAAAGTGTAGCAGTTCGAAGAAGAGATCGACAGTCAGAGCGAAGTCAAGAATCAATGAAAACGGGCGATCTGGTTTTGAATTCTCGAACTAAAAATTGCCTTAGGAAACTCTGGGAGATTTCGTTGACGATTTGAGGACGCGGTGATCAGGCTATGAAGTACAGAGTGGCGGGGATGGTGCGGGAGAATTGTTGTGTGTGCACGAGGTGATTGAGATTGCAAATCTGATCAAGCCGGTGTCGCAGGGGTCAGAACTGCTGGAGGGAGGCAGAAGAATCAGAAATTGATAAGAATCCATTCGGGGAAATTGGAGTGTTGCTACGACTTGATTGGAGTGCATCGGAAGTTGCGAGGAGATTGATTTGGATTAAATTAACGATCGGCGGAAGAATTCGACGTCGCAGTGGCAGACCGGCCATTCTTCGTTGAATTGGCAAATTAGGGATTTGGATCAGGATTCCGAGATAGGGTGAGGTGCCGATTGAAGTCCTGAGTTAAGGTTGGAACTTGGACAAGTGTCGATCGAGGTGATGAAACCTCAAATTGTCACTTGGATTCAGGAAGTGGTTTATTGACTAGGTATTGGACAGAGTATTGTCCGGTTATAGCATGGGCTTGGGTCCTTGGGATTTGGGGTTTTGGGTTTTGGGGTTTTGGGGTGTAAAACAAAGTTTGGAGTCTTTAAACTAATCGTTCAATTAAAACAAATTTAAAATAAGGTCCAAATTTTTCGAACGGCCCTTGGGCCATACTCCTAGTTTAGGTAAAGTTATTAGTACTTATTAGTTTGTTAGTAAATGTTTTAATTCTATATGTTGTATTGATTTGGGATTGTAGGTGGTTGCTAACCTTTGATATTGGCCATATTGTCCTAGAGCCTTGAGGTAACTTATTGTAAGCCTTTCCAATCTTTAACTCTATTATTTTGAAATATTAAATACATATATTTGTACTATTTTCAAAGTACTATAGTGAGCTGTACTAAAGTCTAAGTCCTGCATTGCATCCATACACAAGTCAGTCCACATTGAACTATTGTCCCAAAACTATTGTCCTGAGCCCTAGGACACTAGACAGGACAGGGACATGCATGCTGAGTCTTTTATCTTATAATGGACGGTTGAGTGTTTCTTGGGGTATTTAGTGGGAATAAAAGTGAATTTTCATTCTAATTTTCAAAACACAAGTACACAAGTGACATTTTGAACACGCAACACTGACCTTACATAGATCATTCCCTAGCGTTCGAACTCGGTAGTATTTGGAATTGGATTCCAAAAACCTAGCTACAGTTTCAAAAAACGTTTGCATGTCACAGGTGGAACAAGTTGATGTCCTATGCAACGGTAATGTTCTAAAAGACATTAAGAAAAACATAGTTGTGTTTTGGACAACATCCAAGAAAACACAAAAATGCCACGTTGGCAAGAGCTTTTGGTTTAACTTTGATTAAATTAGAGAAAGTTACTATGGATTGAGGTAAAACCCTAACCCAAATGTAAAATACAAGCAGAGGTCAGCCATTAGACAAGTTTTTTAAAAAAAATTAAAAAAATTAAAAAAGTGCCAACTGATGTGGCATTTGATTGATATGGCATCCCCCAAAGATGAGGTGGCATGCCACATCAGCACACCTAGACGCCATTCAAAAAATTTAATAGTATTTTTTTAGACACCAACTGAGACATCAATTGAGACGTCCAGATGTTTTTGCGATATCAACTTGCGAAACTAAGATGTCAATTTTGACAACTTTGTATAATTTTGAAAAATTACATATCCCATATAGTTTGTCATGCCTCTTACTGCCCTATTTGTATAAATAGTATGTCTTTTCATGTCTATTTACACACAATAATTGGATTTTAAGTCATGTGACATAAATACCAAATACTGTGTATGGCATATTGTGTATAATATATTGTGTATTTTGTACAATGTACGATGTATTTTGTATGGGCTATTTTTTATGATGTATGTCAAAGTTGGTGTTGCAAAATGTTTGGATGTCAAAGCTGACATCTTAGAAAATGTCTTAAAAGACATCTGAATAGATGTCGCCAAAAATAGTATCAAATTTTTTGTTGACGTCTAAGTTGATGTTGCTCAAAACAACATTAATCTTCTCAAACAATGTCAAGTCAGTTGCCACATTAGCATTTTTCATGTCCACGTCATTGAATTTCCATGTCCACGTCATTAAATTTCCATGTCATATACCACGTCAAATGCCACATTAGCTTTTTTCCCCAAACTACCTGCCCATCATCTTTTTTTTCCACCTTGGGCAATTATTTTCTCCTAGACCACAGTAAGTTCTACTAATTTACCCACAATTAAAATGGATTAGGGATGCTGATGTGGCAATGATTGTTTTCTCGGACAATCTTTGAAACATCATTATGTCTGCAGTCATGTCTTTAACGGCATAGTTGTTTTTGCTGGCACCTACATGCTATGACCATAATTTTCTTCTATTTTCTGCAACATCCATATAAACGTACACTTTCGTTGCATCTGTTTAGTAAACATCTCAATGTTCTTTTGGACATAGCATGTTGCACCTTAGACACACTACGTTTTTTGTCAGACATAAAAAAAAAAACGGTTTTCTTATAGTGTTGGCTGCTACATCACTCCTTGGATTTTGACAACCCATTATTTTATCATTCATACATCCCAACTACCACCCGAGCGCAACACGTGTCACTGGTAGTGCAGAAAGCAGTCAATCTCCCCCGGAGGCCAGGATGGCCTGACATGACTAACTTACGATGGGCGGGAGGGCCAATCTTGTTTTTGAAGCTTCTTTTCTAAGAGCATCGCCACTGTGGGGCGTCCAATCTCCCACAGTGGCGTGGCAGATATTAATCTTGGGCATTGGGAAGCCTATACACCCCACCGTTGGACTGTCGGAGTCCTCCATGAGCGGGGGAACTTTTTCAAAAATAACCCTGGCCCACATAGACGGGATTAAAAAAAGCCTTGACCATTGCTTGGTAGTTTCTGCTGCAGCCCATTAGTGAAGCCCTTGCCCACCCTGTGTCCTTCAACCAAGCCTCAACCGTCGGCCGCCATCAAATCTTCAATGACAATACCAAAAAAACAAGAAGATCTTCAAATTCCGGGTGCGGGGAAGTTTGAACCGTACGCGTTGTGTTGAGGAGAAAAATACAATATTTGTTGCGCCCGGCTTGCAACTAGGCTCTACCAAGGACACGGTGGGGACAGCTTTGAAGACCGGCCCAACTTTTTGCCGTCCCAGACCCACATACGGGGCAGGGGTGGTGATGCTCTTACCAAGGCTCAGTACACATCCTCTGAGGTATGGTACACACAAATTGAGGGAGATTTTCAAATTGAAACCCCCAGCTGGCGCTCAAATAAAGTCAAACCCACTTAAAATTTTAGAATTTTTAGTTGATGTGGATTCATAAGTGGACAAATAAAAATCCACTTATGAATTTTTTAAATTTCAGTTGTCAAGAAAGAAGCTTCTTGAGGCTGTAAACTTGACTTGGTGCCCCCTCTTGGTGCATCAGCCGTGGAGTAAAAAGTGAGTGGGTTGGGTCAGTCTTGAAAACCACCATATAAATGTACAGTCGGGTACCATATACATACGAATTTTTTTTCATTCCTGCCAACTTGCTACCAATTTTGACACCCTCCTGAAGGCTCAAAAATTGGGTTTTTTTCATGATTTTTTTTTCAAGCGCATCCTTATGTTAAAAACATCTATGCCAAATTTGAAGGCCAAAAGATTCACCAGAAAAAAGATATTGAAAGTCTACCAACATGTGTAGTTGTAGACTTTTAGTTCTCCTAACTTTGCCACCTTCTCAAGGATTGAAAACTTTTTCTTTTGCCATGAAATTTTTGTTATGAGATCAAATCTACATTGATAATATGTGTGCCAAATTTCAAGTTCAAAATATTTACCCCCAAAAAGATATATGATATGTACTAACATGTGTTTTTGTAAGGGAGAGTTTCACTACTACCAACTTTGACATCCTCCCAAGGATTGAAATCTTTTGTTTTTTCCATGAATTTTTTTTAAAGAGATTGAATCTATATTGATAACATGGACGTCAAATTTTAAGTTCAAAAGATTCACAAAAAAAAGATATTCGAAATCTACCAATATGTTTATGGAAGTTGGCAATAGTAAAATTGTCCCTTTCAATGACACATGTTGATAGATTTCGAATATCTTTTTTTTGTGTAAATTTCTTGACCTTGAAATTCGAACCAAATGTTATTAACATAGAGATGATCTCATGACAAAAATTTCATGGCAAAAGAAAAAAAATTCACTCCTAGGGAGGGTGTCAAAGTTGGTAACAGTGAATGTTTTTTCACATCTACACACATTGGTAGAATTCAAATATCTTTTTTTGTGTAAGTCTTTTAGCCTTTAAATTTTCCAGAGATGTTATTAACACATATATTCTCTTGCCAAAAACAATTCATGGAAAAAAAACAATTTTTGAGCCCTCGGGAGGGTGTCAAAGTTGGCAGCAGTGGTATGTTTTGTAAAGTTTTTGAAAAAGTTCGTAACTTTATGGTACTCGACTGTATACTAGCTGTGCCAATCTGTTGAGTGTGGTGTGGGGATGCTCTAAGTCCAATCCCTATCAGATGAACAGTGTGAAGAAATCTTGGAATTGCAACACTCAGGTTTGAATATGTCACTCCTAGTGCGAATAAGCTGATTCAGTTACAATATTTGCATGTCCCTTCAGTTGTTCAGCTTGCTTTCAAACTAGTATACTTTTGTTAAAATATGGGTTGTATACCACTAGGGAAATGATCCACAAGAAGATCGACATGACAAACTTCATTACTAGTGGGTCTTCTTGTAGTCATTTTCCTAGCTTACAATCTTAGCAACTCTTTAGAATCATGAGAATGCGCTTGGAAAGGGTACACATCATTGTGTGGTTTAGTATGCATAACATTCAATAGTTTGTGACTTTGTTGCCTTTCCTCCAACATGATGATGTAAAATATTCCACATCATTTCATCCCCCCAATGAAATGATGTAGAATATTCTACATTCTATCATTATGTATGGGGCACACTTGGGGGCACATGGCATTAAGTAGGAGAATGGTGAATAAGTTTTTGCCACCTTTTTGGTACTCTAGCTAACTTTAATTCTTCTTGATGAACTTCATAGATGAGGACTCAAGAGTGAAAAAGACAAGTTCTATGAATGCTATTGAATGTTACATGGGTCTACCCACACTTAACCAATTTAATCCCAACAAACTTTGAAAAATGAGTAAAAATTCATTTCTTGTCAAAATGTCTTGATTCTACTTGCAAGTGGCTCCTCTCAAACTCCTCAATCTTTGAAAATTACATGAATTGACAAATAGCTTCTCCAAGGTACTTAGATAGCAAATCTGGGTGGTCATAGGCTAATCTACCTTATTCAAGGTATAGGAGGGGGCTGCAAAATCGTTCAGTCATTTGCAGTTGCCCCTACAAATGCTGTGAAAATCTATAAAAAAATAAAAATGAATAGAGATTTGATGTTGGTTGTAAAGTTTAAATTGCTTCGCCGGGGACTCGCTCCCTTCGTCTCTTTGTATTGTTTCCTCTATCTATGGAAATTGTCCATGTATTTCAAAAAAAAAATGTTGTGGAAATCGTGCATTCGTGCAAAAGCAATTTTGTATGATGTAGACTTTTTATGTTGAGAACCACCCGTCTAAAGTGGTTCATTCTAGAATAATTTTAGGGTGGAAAAGGTGATTGTACTGTATAGTATTTAGTAATGAATGATGATGTACCTCATATTGGAAGTGTAGTGTAGTTAATGAGATACAATAATTTTTAATTGTAAGTTGGCACTAAACTGAATTAAAATGTGTTTTGCATGATTTAGAGAGCACCATGAACACTTTAAGTAGTCATTTGTTCCATTCACTGGTGTTTTTATATTCTTTATAGCTACAGTCTATGTACGTAATGAGTGTCTGATTTACTTTTGCCTTATAAAAATCGCCAAAAATTCATTTTTACTATGAATTTTCTGAAAAAACATGGAATAACATCTCCTCTTCTTTCGCTAGCCATGAAAAAAAATTTACATACTTTCGATTTCACTGGCTTCTCCAAACAGGCCTATATTTCCTTACATGCACCATTACTAAGTTTTCTACCATAAAACTTGGAGTGAGTGACCCGGTTAATTCTATTGATATCACTTCAACGTCCCTCACAATTTTACTCCGTATTTTGGTCCACAAATATTCGATCAGCTTTTAAGCCAAGTTTGCTTAGTGTCTTGCTCCTAGTCTGAGAACATCGCCACCAGTTGCACTCCAAATGATCACTGTACCCGAAAGTGGCGAGGGCTTTGGAGTCCCGTGAGATGTGGTTGTGCCAATGTGGTTGTGCTGTGATCACATAGTGATCTCCACCAACAACCCTCTAAAATTGGATTGAGCATAATTTTTCAAGTGCCACTAAGGCACCAGACAGTATGGCTTATTTTTAGAACTACAAATTTTAGGATTGAGTTTTTTTATTGAATAGTGCAATGGATCTATGGATTAAAAATAAAAACTTTATCTTGTATTCCACATGAACACATAGTAATGGATTAAAAATAAAACTTTTAATCTTGTACCCCACATGAACACATAGTAATGGACTAAAAATAAAAGATTTATCTTTTACATTAAAGGTATGTATAACATATACAAGTACTTGTTAATATTTATAGAACTTATAATTTTAAGTTTGATTGAGATCTTATATAATGTTATGTTTTAAAAGTCTTTTATTATTTTTTCCATCCTTCAAGAGTGTGGTGTGTGCATTGAAAAGTTTTGATTTCAAAGCGTCCACATATTCTTGAGGGTACATATGGGAAAAAGGCTTATTCGTGTTGTAGTGCTCCATGATGTGTCTCCAAAAATTTCCATTCTTCTGTCCAATTCCTTACTTTGGGTTTTATAAGGCTGTGAAATGTGTAAAAAAGAAAAACAAAGTTGCTTCTCCTCCACCTCACAAAAGTTTGCAAAAATTTCCAAAATAATATGAATTTTTTTAGACTTGTATTCATCTCTAAGAAATAAAAATAAAATTTGTCTTTCATACGTAGCTGCTTAATCAATGTAATGAATAGAATAGCACATCTACTAAAAAAAAGAGCACAGTTGCTTGTCCTCATCCTCACAAAAGTTCTTCTCCTTCTTCGCACCCCCCATTATCCTCCATTGCATCCACGTCGACATCTACTGTACCCACAGTCTTCGTTGACCAAGTTAGCGTTGAGTGTAATATTGCCCTCTACAAAGGCCCTTCGTTGCCGGGTAAATGTAGAAGTGATGGGATAAACGGCAAAAATAGTACTGTGACGTGATGTTGGTGTGGAGCCATTTTCCGCTACCCAAGCACAGCAAGTGCTGTGTACCGTTGCCGAGACCTTTGGAGACAACTGATGGCGATGCTCTGAGGATATTGGATTCAGCATTGCAAGTTGGTTGGCCCAGGCCTTGTTTAGAATTCGGGTACTATTGCATCGTGCTTCCTTGTACAATCACGTCCAATAATTTTCTTCGCTGTCAGATTCCAATAGAGAGTCCAGCAACTTCAGAAAGCTCTAGCATGTTAAAAAAAGAATCGATTTTGAAACTGCAAATTGTGTTGGAATTGTAGTGAAAAGTACTAGAGTATCATTAAAAATACACATGTAAAATCTCAAATCATACAAGAATTTGAATCTTTCCTATATGCTATCTACCATCTAAAGCTTCTACCCTTTGCCAAAATTATTGCTTGCATTTGATTGAGCATATTTGGAATGAGCTTTTGCAATTGTTCTAAAGATACTTAATCCCATACTACTTGAATTGTTTGTATAATTTGTTATTGTACCATAGGGTCAAGTTTATTACAAATTTTTCTTCCTAGGCATGCAAATTCAAAAAAAAATCCAGAAAGTTCAAGGTGCTCTTAAATGCTAAAAGATGAATAGAGTTTGAAACTGCAAATTGCCTTGTAAGTGCACTTCAACTTCATAACAAGTGCAAAATGAATAATTCAAAATCATAAAACAGTTTGAATTTCTTTTATACACTATCTACCATTTTATAGAGAACCTTTGGAAGCTAAGATAGTCAAAGATTTTTGCAATGGGGTGAAGAATAGGCAAGAAATGGTACAAGAAATTCAAGTGGTATAGGATCAAATACCTCTAAAGCAATTGAGAAGGCTCATTTCTAATATGTACCGTAAAATACAAGTTGTCCTTTTAGCAAATGTTGGCAATACTAGATGGTAGATAACGTATGCAAAATATCAAACTCTTTGTATGATTTTCAATTACATATGTGTAAATTTGTAATGATGATGAAGTTGAAGACTGTAGTGTGATTCCAACACAATATAAAATTTAAAATTCCATGCATTTTATAGCATACAAGAGCCTCCCGAAGTTCTCCTAATCTTAGCCACAGTTGCATGGATCCAAAAATTTGTAAGATTAGCGAACTCAACCATATGTTACAATGCACTTAAAAAGAAATTTAGTGATAACCACCAACTAATTGATTTAAAAATGTTATGAGTTTTTACTCTTGATGAACATTTTTACCAACTGTGTTTATATAGAAATCTCCCCTTTTGAATAGTATTGATATCTATGTTTTTTGGTAAAAATCTTCATCAAGAATAAAAACTTATGGCATTTTCAAATCAATGAATGTGGTAAAACACTAAATTTCATTATTAGTGTACCGGTAGTGGTGTTATTAGGGGTAGTCACACCTTCTTCACTACATTTTGATTCTTCATAGAGTGGGGATGTTGCAGCTCCCCATTGGCTTCATGTTGCTGGAATATTCTTCTTTAGTCACAACTTCTCCAAGTCCGTTATTCTCCTTTGGAGGTGAATAATAGACGTGAAGAAGATTTCACCATTTAAATATATTCTCTTGCACCTTCACATCCTACTAACATTCCATGTCCTAAAAAGTTTTCAAATTCTCCACTCTCATTCTTCAGACAATAGAAAAGGGGTGTCACACCTTCTTCATGAATTTTGGCTCCTAATTGACTCCTCTTTTCTCTCCTCAACTTTACATTCTCCAAAGAAATTTTAAGTTCGGAGAAGGTGTGACTACCCGTATTGTGTCTTTTGCTTGTTATTAGATACACAGTTTGCTTAAGCCTACTACAAATCTACGATACGCCTGTTTCCCAAACAAGCCTATTTCTGTGATTTTGCAGGTTTGGAACTTTCTTCCTGGATCATTATTGACCACCAGCAGGATGCTTTGAAGGTCACCGAAACAGGGACTCACCCCCAGATGATGCCGGCCATGCCAACTTGTTTTTTTGAGCACTTTTTAGCTAAAAAGAAATGATTTTATTTCCAGGGAATATTTGGGGGAGATATTCTTGCTTTCACAAAATACTACTAGATGTTGGGACAATATCACTCTATTTTTTATGAATGTACTCTTTTTTATGAATACAAAAATCATCCACATATTGTAGGTTTCATCCATTTCCATGGATGTATATAGCTTCCTCACTATAGTGAAGATCTCTTTCTACACTGAGTATAATAAATGAAAAAAAACTTGGTATAGCTAGTATCCCTTGAGAAGGGACACCCCATAATTTAGACTCGATACTTCAAGTTGCGCACTGTCATAAGAGTATGGCCACTCTTGCTTGCCAAACTTGGCATATTCAAATTTTCCATTTAATTTTAAATGACCCTTATCCTTGCTCATCAAATATAATCTATAAATAGTCGAGTGACCACTTATCAAGTAGAATAAAGGATAAAACAACTAAACTTAGGATGAATATTGGTTTCAAGGGACATTCCTTTGACACACTAGGATGGAGTGTAAAGAGAATATTATGAGGGGCCCCTAACAATTTTCATCCCCATTTGAAGAGTGTCGGACTCCTAGTGCATAAGGGTGGCCTTGCTATAACATTATTAATCAATGTTTAGAGGTTCCTTTTGCTCCCTCAAAAAGCAAGAACCCCCAATGTTGCAAGTTCCTAGCTATCCAATGACTCTCTTCAACTTCCCAATCAACCAATGACATTAATGTTACAAATTCCAAACTAACCAATGACAGTAGCATTGCAACTTCCATGTCAACCACCAAATCTCTACAAATTAAACTAAATTCATTCTAGGGGATCCATGGAGGGATTATCCCAATCTCCAATGGTGGCTCATGAACAATGTTTTTTGTATAGTCCCAAAATATTATAATTTAGTCACTTATTAACCCCTAAAACTTCCAAGGCATTTTTTTCATCAAAAAACACTCAAAACTACCATTTCTATTGTAAAGTGCAAAAAACTTTAGAAATTTTTCTTTTATATATTTAACCATAGGATATTGTACTAGACTAGTCTAAGAATGTGTGGAAGAAATTTCAAAAACTTTGGCCGTGTAGATTGCAAGATACAAAGTGAAGAAAACAAAAATTTGGCACTTTTCGTGACTAGATTTTAAGGCTTTGAATCTTCTTAGCTTAAAACTTTTGCATTATACTTTTTGAATTTCTAATTTTTTATGTTGAAAAATTGAGTTAAAAATCTCTAGGAAAAAATATTCAAAAAATAACTTGATTATAATTCTTAAAAAAAATTGTTAAGTAGCTAGAAGTATGTCAAGATTAAAGGAAAATCTAAATTGTTAATAGTTCTCAAATGGAATTCAAAATCAATAATCCCAATGGTTAGATTATTCTAGCAAACTAACTAAAACTATTTAACTTTTCTTTTTAAAAAATTGTAAAAATTGCATTAAAAAATAAATCCTACAAGTTATTTTTTCAAGAAGATGTTTAGATTGTCCATAACTTTATCATCACTAATTCAAATAGAATGAACCAAATCTTTCCATATACACAAAAATAATTTCTATGAGAAACAAGTATTTGAAAAAAAATATTTTGACTTTTTGTGATTTTTTTTTTTGTGATGATTGACAAACTCCTTCGGAGGCTTAGGGTGTCATGACTTTTGCTCTCAAGCACCGATTGAAATAAAAATTATACTCCTAGAAAGTTAATGTCTTTTTCTATCTTCAAAAAAAAGTTTCAAAAAAGCACAACATAAATTGAAACCGTAGATGCCTACTTAAAATCCATTTTAATTTGTGTCTTGAGGAGACAATGGGAGTTTAGGGTTTAAGTGAGGGAAGTGAATTAACTTAGTATCCCATCAAAAGGGACACCCGCACGATTTAGTACAATCCTTTGTATGATTATAGGCTTCTCCAATTCAATGGGGAGTTTTTATTGACATGTGATTGTAGTAAACACTTTGGTGGAGCACTCTTGTTTGATGTGCAGGACGCTAATCCCATCCCATGAAGTGGACCATGTAGGGTGAAAACACAAGAATTTTACCCCTAGAAAAAACACAAGAATGTTTTAATTTTTCACACATGATAAAATTTGCAAAATTTGAATTCATATTTGCAATCAAAATCCCCCCAATAGCTAGGAGAGGTGAAAAACATAGAATTAACACAACACAAAGTAATGGGCTTTTTTTTTATAATTACCTGACATTCGCCATGTATGGCTCATTTTGTAGGACAGGTTTAACATTGTGCATTTGATGTTCAGTCAAGTAAGAACAAGCCTAGCCTTTGATAGTTTCAAACTGAGTATAAATGTGCACTCATAAAAACCCGCCAAGAAATGTCCCATTCATTTTGCAGGAGGATCATTTCCTGTAATTCCCTCTTGGTGCATGAAATCCACGTAATCAGTGATTATGGATTTTTCATTCATATATTTCATCCATTTCTAAACAAGCATTTACATCAAACAATCTCTTAGTTGTTAGGAATTCTGAAAAATAAATAGGCGTTCCTTGTCTGACTTTGCCCTCCTCATCAACCTGTTTATTTTCAGAATTCTCTCCACCTCGGAGATTGCCCTATACAAAGAGCAAAACCCAGTGCATGCCATGTTTTTGACGACGTGCACATCAGCAATTCAGCTTGCTACTGAATTCTCCAATAAACTTCATCAAAAACATCTGGACAGTTGAAGACAGATTTGACCCAAAAGCTTGCTTTTAGGATAAGGACCTACTGTACTCACTGGTTGGAGCTTTTGTCTTTGAAAACTTCCTCCCCTTTTTTTTCTTTTTTTTTGAAACAAAAGGAAATTCCATTGCAAAACACCACAGTACAAAGCAGCCAAGCCAAAAGGCTGGACAAAGAGAGAAGAAAAAGAAAACAACTTCCTCCCCTTTGGCCCAGAGCTAATATGATAATTCTCTGTTGTCAAATAAAAGTTGATGTGAAATAAAGTCCTACAACTATGATTGGAACATGTGAAAAAGTTGATGGGACACAATTTATTTTGACTATCCCCTGATAAAGGGATATATAGAGAGATCTTGTCAATTAAATAACTATCCCAAATAAATAATAAATAAATAAAACACTTGATTTCCCCCCCCAAAAAATCTATTTTTTTTTATAATACAAGTATGATATATGGAATATTGATATGGTATGACATATGAATACATGTATGGAATATGGGATATGGGATACAATTGTTAATCCCATATTGATTGTAATCTAGCGTGTTCAACAAAAATATATACATTGGGGGAAGGATAAAAATATTATAAGCCACCCACTTATTATGTGAGGTTGTGAGGGGTGGGTGAAGTGAATTCACTTACTATCCCCTTACAAGGGCAACCCCACAACTAGTCACACTAACTAATATGGAGCAACTTAAATGGATTTTTGTTAATGGAGGAATAAGAAACTGGGATCAAAGTTACATATTGTGTTCTTCTAAGGGCTAGTTTACACCAAGGCTAAGCCTTGTGACCACTCAAATTGTTTGCCATGTCATAGGTAGATATACAAGAAGTGGTCCAACTTCAATTTATGCAAGGCCAGTAGCCCAAGGAACTAGCCAAGAAAAATTTGGTGGATGATAAGTCTACATAGCTTACTACATGGTCCATGAAGATGATGGTGACATAGTTTCTGGGTGTAGTTTTGAGGTGAGAGATTCTTTACCACCTCCAAGAAGTAGGCCTAACAAATATCACAGAGTATCATAACAAAAATAAAATGAAAGTCTTAAAATATTATTTTTTAAGGTAAAACATTATCATTTTAATAATAGATTTTGGAAAAGCAAGGGAAAGGGAAGAAAAAGTTTAACAAAAAAAGAATTCAAAGTTAAATTTAGGATAAGGGCAATTGCAAGAAACACTTGTACTATTTGTTGTATTTTGATTGTTGTACTAGGGAAAAAACTTTTGGAAAAAAAATTAAAGAAAAATATGAATAAGTAATAAGTACTGGAAATAGTGTATTTTCAAAAATTTAGGACCAAAAAAACATTCTCTAAAAGTTATGCACAAAATACGAAAATAAAAAATTTCAAGATGATAAATTCTTTCATGTTTGTATTTTTCAAAAATAGAAAAAACTTTCAAAAACTTTCAATAAAAGATGGCCGTCTTTTTCAACCTAATTAGGTTCTAATCAATTAGTTACATCTTGATGAAAAAGAATTCTACAATCTTGTTGTGGCATGGGAATCTATGTTGATTCTTAGTATAGAATTTTTGTGATTAAACAAATTACAATTGCTTACCAATTTTTTTTAATATACAAATGTATAATTTGAGCAAATATGAAGTAAATATATGAAATTCTATATACTAAAAGAAGAAACTCAAAACCAAGGAATCCTATCCATTGAACATCCACAATAGCATCTTCTAGATCTTAGTACGCCCTCTCCAGACTGAGACCCCTATTTGTGGTGTCTTGATGAGTATACAATTGACTCAATGTCTTTTAAAATTATTGTTGTTGGTACAAAACATGAATTTGGAGGAACTAGGCAAGTCTAGATGCCTTCTTGCAACTTGGTGGAGACAGTTTACAACAAGTGGCTCCAAATGTCATAGAAGAAGAGAATCTACTTGTATGTTGCTACCATGGATGACATGATGCAGTCCATGATGGTGCAATCAACAAATTGCTAGGTATTTTTTCAAGGCTATGCATCTAGCACATGTCCCTACTTTAATGAACTTTGTCTTTGAGCTACTTGACAAACAAAAAACCTAGTGAAGTTTGTTGAGGTCATTGCCAAACTTCTAAGCGCTTACATATTTATCACATGAGTTATCTATTTGGGAGGTGAGAAGGTATTTGTCTCAACAAACTTGATCTTCCACTTGGATTAGACAACAATGCTCACCACCATGACACGATGAATTTATCTCAACCTAGAGTACAAACTTGGTCAACTAGATCTCGCACAAAAGCAAGTGCATCAATGCCAATATTGATTGAGATAGGCGAACCAAGCACAACTACAAAAGCACATGAAATAGATTGCAACCCTTCTTTATGTCACATTGCAAGGTGTAAGAAAAAAGGGAAGACTTGTCACAGAGTTCAAGAAGGAAAGAAGAAGAAATGCGGGGCTTACGGATAAACAAGTTCAAAAAGAGTTGAATTGCAACACCCACTTGAACATGCACATGATGGAAGCCACCAATGTTGCCATCAACTTTGACTTTTAGTTTTGCACAAATGACCTTATGTATTGTGTGGGAGGCTCTAAGGTGAAGTGGATCTACAATTGGCCTTCTCTTCCCAAGGTGTGGCATGTGGTACATGGGACACATCTTATAAAATCAGAGATCCTTTCTTTGAAAGAAGTAGACTTTCAATTGCAAATTAAAGAAGTAAGAGCACCAATCTTCCATTTCTTCAATGAAGAAAGTACAGTAAGAGGTGTATCATTCTACACTTGACCCAATGCCATTTGATAGTCATATTCAACCATCTAATTGTGATGTGCACCTAATGGTCCTATGGACACATTAGGGATTTAGGGTTATGCCTAATGGTCCTCAGTTTTGAGGAGCCCTAAACTAGCCCTGGAGGACTAGAGGAGTGAATAAAGTCTTTTGGCAAATTTTTCCTAATATCAAGAAATTTCCATTTTCAGATCAAAATTTTTTTTTTTCCATTTTGTATAAGATGTGCATGAAATTTATGCCAATTTTTTCCATTTTTGGAGGTGATTACAATGAAACTTGTCTTCCACTAAATTTTCTTTTATTAGTCAAATATTTTTAATTTCCATTATAAAAAATTTGGGCCTAATTCAACCAAAGTTTACAAAAAGACTTTATGGATTATTTTTCTAGAATTACTTTAAAGTTGTCTTGAGGTTCTTAGGGCCCCTCAAGCACCTTAGACATTTGCCCAAATTTTGGCCATTATTCCTAATAATTTGAAATTTCATATTATCCAATCTAAGAATAAATTTCCATTTTTTTCTATTCATTAATTAGAATGAAGGATTGTAGACTAGTAAAATTTTAATTTCAAGTCGAATTGCTTCTCTAGTGTGAAAACCGGCAAATTGATGTAATAGATCCATTATAATGGATTAATTAGTATATATAAGTGTAGTGTGAAGGCAATTAGAATTTTGGGATTTCAAAAGGTTCCAGTTAGATTTGAATCAAGGCAACTTGAACGTCTTTCCAGGAAGGCCGTGGGTACTTAATCGAATTGATTTTCATTTCTTCGCTCTCGGTGGAGCATTGTTGAAATTTGTGTCTGTAGTTTTCATGTGTTCTGAATCTTTCAAATTGTGAGACTATTCATACTTGTAATAAGAATATAATCTTTTCGAATTGTTGTGTACTGTGTTTGTTTATAAGATCGATTTGGAATTGTGAAAGTGTAAACTATTGTAAGTCTAATTGTAAATTGCAGGGAGTGCAATTTGATGTTGAGTAACTGTAATCAATTTGTGTATGAGTGTGTTTGAGTGTATCAGCCATTATTTTGTGTATGTTAAATTTGCAAATTGAGTCTGTGTCTGCGCTGTCGTCGGGAAGCTGTAACGAGAAAGCAAATCGAATCAATATTGTGACAGGAAGTTAAGTTGTGCTTATTAATTGAATTATGTTTGTGTTGGAAGTTGATCAAATTGTTGAGTGAATGTAAGTTACAGTACCGATTGTATGCAAATTGTTTAAGCGAGATTGTTGATTCAAGACTGTGATAATATGAATGTTACGGTGAGGGAGTCAAATTGAATTGTGTTACAACTGGTTGATGAATCCGCAAATAGGACTGACTACTATGTGTGAAATGGAGGCAAATTGTAATCAATTGAAACTGATGCAAGGTTGAATTAAATTGATGTTGAGAATATATTGTTAAGCTAATTGAGTCGATCGTGGACTTTTGTTCAAATTGAAGACTACCGGTTATGATACTGGTTGTATAAATTCAAATAGTGTGAGTAAGTGAGCGTATCGAAAGTCATAGACTGTATGGATTAATAATAAGACTGGCTGATTACTTATGAATCTGTATCTTAAATCTTGAGGTCAATTAGATAGTGATGCAAGAATTATTATAATCAAATTGAATAGTTGAGAGACTCTCCATATTCTTGATTGTACTGAAATTAGCAAATGGAATTAAGTCTGTGAGGCATTTAGAAGCATTGTGTAACATGGCATTTAATCAAATTAACAAATTAAGGTTGTGATCCCTGGTTTGTTAGTTTGTTGCTAATCGATTTGATGCAGATTTGGTTGGTGATTCTTGATGATGTGATGGAGGTCAAATAGCCTGCAAGCAAATAGAAGAATGAGACACAAATCACAAATTGTTTGGCTTTTGGCTGTGGCCGGAGCAAAGGCGAATCGACTGGTGAGATCGGATTACAGTGTAAGGCTGTAATGAGGTGTTCTAATCGAATTGATTGGTAAATTTACTAATTCACCATACCTCCATTAGTATAGAGACAAATTGACCTAGTTTAGATTTGTTTGAGCATCCTAATTAGCAATTAGGATAGTAATTGCTAGGTCGAAATAAATTGTTAATTGGGTAAAAGAACTTCATGGTAATTAAGGAGAAATAAATATATTTATATTTATATTTATAAATATTACACAAATTGACCATAGGTGATAGTGCATTTTGCATAATCGAATCGAGGTTCATACACGCCAATTTGACAAAGCCAAATTCTATACTAGATAGGACTGTGACGTCATACATTGGGTCTATATTATAGCATGAGTAATGGACAGAAGCAAATTGATGTAGATACATTTCCTTGGGTTTTCTTTATATAAAGACCAATAAACTAGAAACAACATAAGATAAGTATCCCTTTTACAGAAACAAGTGACCTTAGTTACAAAACACTAAACTTATTGACCTTTCCTTAGGAAAATTAACCCTTATATCCCCTTGTTTTTAGACTTTGAAGGATAAGCAAAGTTTACATTACAAGGATGTATAATTTTCTTGAAATGACTATACAATGAATGAAGTGTCTAATTCTTAGTAAGTGTGCACTTGTTAGCAAGATGTTTGCATTCTCCTTGCAAGACAATCATAACACAATGGATGAAGAAAACCATAGGACATTTACGACACTATGTAAATAAAGTCTTTCATGGATGAATGATGGATGGATGATGGATGAAATTAATTAGTACATCATATTTGAGGTACTAGCACACACTAGAAGAAAATGAGGGGTTTTGCAACTACAGTATGCAACTCATTTTGTAGTTGCATAGGACGTTTGCAACTAGGTGACAATGTAGAGTCCGTAGTTGCAGTGGACAAGTCGCATTAGTTGCAGTCTAGTTGCAAGGTTTTTTGTCATCTGACACCATACAAAGAACTTCATCCTTGTGTGCAACTTGTTTGCAACTTGCTTGCAACTTGTAGATTTGTAAATTTTAAAATATAAATCTCAATGATTTGTAGATTTCAAATTTTCAGATCTACCTCCTTTCTAGATTTTAGAATTTCTGAACTACCTTTTTCTTAGATTTTTGAATTTCAAATCTACCTTTTTCTAGATTTCAAAATTTCAAATCTACCCTCTTCCTAGATTTCAAAATTTCAGATCTACCTTCTTCCTAGATTTCAAAATTCAATTTCCTAGATTATAAAATTTCTTGAATTTTAATTATTTTTTAAATTCTTATATACAAAATCTACAAATTGTAGAAATCCACAAATTATAGAAATCTTAGAATTCTATCAAAAGAATTCATTACATAAGACTATAACAACTTACAAGTCTTATATGTTCAATCTAATGGTACTCTTTACAATTGATATGGGTCAATTGATATAATACGAATGGGAATGAACTTTGAAAGCAACTAGGAAACAACTAGAGTGCAACTAAGAAACAACTAGCGTACAACTAGGAAACAACTATGGTCATTTTACAGTTGCATAATAGTTGCATAGGACACTAGTTGTTTCCTAGTCTTTTTTTGCAACTACAGAATGACTACTTTGCAACTAAAACAATGAATGAATGTTGTAAAACAATGACACAAAACAACTACATTAGATTTTGTGCAAATAGAGAGGAAACTAGTTGCATGACAGTTGCATAGGGCACTAGTTGCATAGTAGTTGGTTGTGTCGGACGTGTTTTTCTTCTAGTGACATTTTTTGTTGCGGGAGAAGCTATGCCATCAATATTGGCCCTACTAGCAACATTCAAACACTAAATCAACTCCCCTAAATAAAACTTTTTAATCCTAAACATACTTTCTTAAAATTCTATTTTTAGTAATTTCTATAAATTCAATAATTTTAACATTACTATTTTGAGGTGTGTCATTATTATTACTTTTATATGACTATTTTTTTTAAAAGAATCTTTCAAGTCTATATACACTCATCACTCATTGCTCCCCACTCACACTCTAGTATCCTTGATGGACAAGTGAGTCCACTCACATGTAGGAAATACATGTAGAATTGCTTCTTCCAATAGTCACGATATTCTCGGTTTGTGATTGGAAACTTGGAACCCCGCTATCTTCAAACATCATCACTTCGTCACTTTTTGACACAATATCCAATAACTTGCAAGTAGTATAACTTGTACTGCGGTGCAATCCTCTCAAAACATGAGGACAACTTGAAGCTAAGACCCCACAAAAGGAACAGTCCATTCATATCATGGAAACCACGTACAACAGCAAAACAGTTTTAAGGCCCGGCAATAAGTTGCTGGGAATCAGATTGAATTCTAATTACCGTACTCAACGGCGTAATTAGAACTGCATTGTTGATGCAATCCTGTTTCTCAGTACAATCCTGTTTTTGTTGATCTGTAAGATACAATCCTGTCTCCGCTGAAGTCTCTTCTTATCAATCGCGGACAGAGATGGCGATGGCGACTCGTCTAAAGCTCCGCCAAAGCCTTGACATTGATGGGGTAGGCGTTCATGGTATTTCCAGTGTAGATCAAATTGAAGAGAATGCTCACAACGACCTCAGTAGGGTGCAGATAATCCCAGAACAACGAACTGGCGGGGCTTTCACAAAAATCTGCCACCGCGTTTGGCAGGTTGTTCGGCACGGGCTTCCCGCACTGCACTTGCGCATTCAGAAACCCAGCGCCACAGCAAGCAGACGTCACATTCGTCAAGTCGAAGGATGCACCGTCGGCGATGATGGCCGTCAATGTGTCGAACGTGAAGCCAATGACGATGTTGAAGTCGGAATAAGCGTTGTGGAGTTCGTCGACCACCTGCCTCAAAGCCGCGTTGAACGCTAACGCCAGTTGGTTGGCTGGCACCACGCATTGGCCAGGTTGAGTAGGGTTGAAGGCTCTTGGGCGAGGCGCGCATCCGATGGGGCCAAGGCCGAGAACCACCACCTTCCTTGCTCCGCCGTTGTACAACGCCTGCAGTTGTCACAAAATAAGCGATCTCCTTCAATAATTTGCTACGGATCAACCTCAAAATGTACGTACTTAAAACGATGAAGAATCGCATGCAATGAACTGTCGTGTCTGGAGTTATCAAAGTCGACCACCTGTTGATTTCGTACACTACGATCCTATCTTGATTAGTCTAATTGGAGATACATAATCCTTGAACTCTTGGTCATTAATTAGAAGTTGAAACAGATAGGAGAGTTAATATGCAACGCAAAGTCTGGATCGAATTAAGGGAGCTGTGGATTGGAGGCTAGCTTACAAGGAGAGTTTGCTGGTAACTGCTGATTACGGAAGCAAGAAATTCGGTGGCGTTCATCTCCTGCTGGAGGGTAGGGTCGGTGAGGAACGCGTTAAGATCGTTGGAGCCGCTGACGATGAAGAAGATGGACTTGGAGATGAGAGTGTTTGCAGTCTCCACTCCCAATTCCTGTTGCAGGATCGATTTTGCAGTCCCGAACTGTTGTACTTGAACACTGATTGGGTTCACCTGAATGAAGTCCATGATGCAACCATGGCCAAATCAGTACTTGTGAACGGTAGTTATATATTCAAGCTTCTAGTATCTGGGGAAATACATAGATTGATCTCAATTGTGAGATTATAGAGAGGTCGAGGGACTTACTAAGCCTTGGCTGGTGGAATCCAGGAGACCACTCCCAGCTGAGGCGAAGTTGATGCCTGTGGTGAAGGAAGCATTCGGCTGCAGGAACGGGGGTGCGAAGGGGAGTCCCAATGCTTCAGCTGTTCCAATGCAACCCAATTGAAAATTACAAACATAGCTTTCACAAATCATAAATCTGCTTCCGTTCCTTTTGGAATTAAATCGAGCACAAAGCACTGAAAATTATCGTACTCCTTGATAGAACTCAGATATTAATTCAACAAGTACGTCGTCACTTGATAGCGCGCACTTACCAAGAAAATCGACAATGAGGCGGCCGTTAGAGAAGCGTCCCGTGGGTCTTCCGAAGAACGTCTTGCCGTAGGGAGGAAAGTTGGCCTTGGATATGGCCTGAGGCAAGTAGTTGTTGGTTCCCACATCAGCTAGCGAGTCACCAAATGCAAAAAAAGCAGGCACGTCGAAGTTCCAAAGCAACCTCGCGGTGTCTACAGCCGGCATCCCAGAGAAAAGCACAGCTGCAACCAACACCAGCATGACCATTCTGAAACCCATGTTATGGCTAGTTGCAATTGAGCTTCGCCTTCTTGTAAGCTCCTAACTCCAGTGAGCCCAAACCACCTTCCTTGAGTTTCTGGACCAAAAATTACGCCATACCGTACCAACTGCAACAATCAAAGTAACTGTGACAAGCTTAAATCTATCCGTAAATAATTTCGAATCATTGGAGGGACTGAATTCGATCACTTTGAGCTGCTGCTGAAGCCCCGAGATCGACTGAGACAATGGAGATTGTGTGTATTGATGTTTTTAAAGAAGTTCAACACTTGAAGGTTTTATAGTCGGACGGGAAGCACGCGTGCGATCAATTGCAGTCCATTCCACGCGCTGTAGAGGTCCGCAGCAGGTTCCATGTGAAGCTGGAAAGGTGCGATGTTCGC
The DNA here is from genome assembly GCA_947034895.1 of Rhytidiadelphus loreus. Classification (NCBI taxonomy): domain Eukaryota; kingdom Viridiplantae; phylum Streptophyta; class Bryopsida; order Hypnales; family Hylocomiaceae; genus Rhytidiadelphus; species Rhytidiadelphus loreus. Next base: position 2,172,166 of record OX344762.1, read on the forward strand.
AACCCACAAGTCCCAGGTGTTTGATCAACCCGGACCAGTCTAATTTCTTTGTTTTTCTTGTTGGTAGAGCGACCTGCACCCGGCAATGTTTGCAAGTAAGGGAAAAATGGATGAAGTAGATAGAAGCATCCACATATGTTTGTTCATCTACAATAATATCTAATATAAGTAACTTTCATCCAAATATTGGTGATTCTAGACATCTAGTATTTTTATCGGCCGAGCTATGTACATGACATGACAAAAATGAGCAACCTAGAGACAAAGAGAAAAAAATAGTTGGGGTTGAGGTTCAATATATTAACCTTGGCATTCAAAAATCTTGAAATGAGTGAACAACTATGATCAACTTATAATTATGTTGGATTTTTTTTTTAAATGGTCATGAAATTGAAGAACCAAAAAATTTGTGAATGTTGAATTTCACAAAATTCTAAATTTCTAGTTGGTAAAATGGTAAATAATATAGAATTCAAAATTGTACATTTAAAATTTATATTTTTTTTATTGAAAATTTTAGGATTTATCAATTAATAAATTTCATTACATTTGTTAATATGAAATATTTTTAAATTTTATTAAAATTTTAAGTTAATTGAAACGAAATAGTTTTTTCTAGTAAATGCTTACCAATCTATTGACAATACAATTATGGATTATAGGAAATAGACCAACTCAACTAGTTTTGAGAAATGTTTGGCAATTTCATCCATTTTTCCAAACATTTTTCTTAGTATTATAGTAGTCATTGTCCATATCAAGTAAGATTTTGGCAAATATTTGGTGAGAAAATTATGCAAACTATCCTGGACTAAGTAAATACGGGTCGTTGCAAGAAACACCTATCATTTTTGTTTCAAAATAGCCTATTGCAATGAGTACCATGACTTTTGAAATATTTTTTAAAAATAAAATAAAATAAGCATATGTAATAAAGCATTAAAAATTATATATTTCTAAAAATGTAGGCCTAGAAAAAAATTCTCTAAAAGTTATATAAAAAAGAGAGCAATGTAAAATGCCTAAAAAATAGATATTTTGAATTTGAGTTTATAAAATAATTTTAAAATAAAAATAAAAATTGGAAATTTTTTCTAAACTTGGAGGTGCTCCTTCTCAACCATTTGCATCTTTAGAAAAAAAAAATTGTGCTCTCTACACTTGTGCAAATTCCTAATTCTGACCACAATGAATTGTTTTACTTTATTTCACTCTTCTTTTGAATGAAGATTTAGTTCCAACATTGCCCTGTCACTTCAGTTGTTCAGAGCTTGCTTTCAGCCTAGCACTAGTAAAAATGTGTCTTGTATAGGACAACAATGTTAGTGTGTAAGCCCTGTTATGAGCATAGGAATTTGAGTATGTGAGCCTTGAACACATCTATTAGTAGATATTCTACAACCATTGAAGATGCATATATCATAAACACCTATTATATAGGTATCTATAACATAGTTATACTATAATCATGGAAGCTTTTAATAATATAAAAATCTATAAGTCTATAACATAGGTGCATAGTTTTTTAGGCTCATGGCTCATGATTCTAGGTTCATAGAATAGCAACCTTCTTGTATAGGAGTAAGAAAATGACCCATGAGAAGACCTACATGACAAACTTAATTACTAGCGGGTCTTCTCATAGTCATTTCTCTAGCCTATGAAGCCCTTGTTTCCATTTGTGGTGTTAGAAAGGTATTTCAAAAGCATGTATTCAAGGTAAGGTGGGCACATCCAAAATTGCACCTTGCCTAAAACTACCATCATCATTCTATGTACATCTTCAAAATGAATAAGTGTACTTATGTTGAAAAAACGATGTTAGAGCATCGACCAAAAAAAGTTTGACCCTTCATAGTGTTTGTACTTTGTATAAGGTATCCAATGTCAGGTTCTTTGGTGCGTTCAAACCTCCTTTCACTTACCAACAAGAAAATATGCAAATTTGACCAATCTAATAATAGTAATTAGGCACAGTAGAAAAAAATGACAATTTGGGGGTACCTACCTTAAAGCTCATAACATTGTTAACTAGCCTAAGCCATGCTCCCTTAGAGATTAGGATAATCCCTCCACGGATCTTTGAGAGTGAATTTAGTTTAATGTGTGAAGAGTCATTGGCTAGTTGGGAAGTTGCAATGCTAGTTTTATTAGGTGACTAGGAAGTTGGAGAAAATCATTGGTTGTCTAGGAAGTTGCAATTTTGAGACTCCCACTTTCAAGGGGAGCAAAAAAGTCCCTTCTAATGCTAGTGAACCCTTTAAGAATGAGATTCACTGCCAACTAGTCAAACATCTGAGTTGAATGTAGCCTATTAGATTGTGTTTGAATATCAATACAATATTTTTATTACTTGAAACTATGACTTTTTAATCATTGTGAGAAATTTCAATTTTTTTGAGAAAAATTGTAATTGATATCATTTTTATTGTAAAAATTAAAATAAATAAGTAAAAATATTCAAAATAATCCAAATTATTTATAAAAAAATTCAATAAGTACAAGTAAAAATGGAGATTAGTATAAATTTTTTTCAATTAGTTATTTTTTATTTATTACACCCACAACAACCACAACAAAGATCTTGAAGTCAAATTCAGCTATGAAACCAAATTTACCCTTGTATTTAATTGATGTATAAAATTTTGATATTCTTACTAGTGAAAAAATCAATTTTTTATTTATTTATTTATTTTCAAAAAAATTAGAGGGAAAATCAAATTATTGTGATTTTGTGGGTCATTGCAAGAAAAATCGGTCATATTTCAAGTCACAATGAGGGGATACTTTCTTGTCATCTTCTATAACTTTTGAAGCATAAACCTTAGGAGCTTAAATTTTTTATTGGAGATGTCTAACTTGATGGTAATCAGACACCTTATTTTTTAGAAATTAAAAAAAATCATTTTATTATGAAAAATCATTTTTGTTAATTGGTCACACTATGAGGTCTCACTACATTAGGAGTCTCCAAATTCAATGATTTGGAGCTGAAATTGTTATGGTCTATTTTCATAGTAGAAGAGCATATTCCTACCAAAGGAAATCTAAAAATATATAATTTTTTGTCTTCCACATGATTGCAAATAACACTCCCATTGCACGCAATTTCTAAACAATGAAGATGGTTCTAAGTTCAATCTTGTAGTGAAATTTCATCACTATGAACTCTTTCCAAATGGTCAATTTTTGGTTTTTAAATAAATTGATTTTCCTATTTTTTATAAATTAAAATATAAAAATAAAATTATAATATCTATTTTTATGATATTTTGATATTTTCTAGTTTTCTTACTTAGATAATTTTTCTATGTTTTTCCTTTTTAGGTGGTACCTTCTTCTTCAAGGTATATACATCAAACATATTTTTTACATTTAAAAAGAAAATTCTAATTCTAAAGCCCTCTTGAAACAAAAAATGAGTAATGTGCAAAATACTACACTTTTCAAATGGCCTTTCTTGCAATGACCCTTTAAAGTTAAAAGTTAAAATAAATTTATAAAAATTAAAATATATATTATAATAATCCAGAATTTTTGCCATAAATGAAGGTTAGAATGAAAAACTTAATATTGTAATTTAACTTGAAAATTTATTTTAAAAGGAGAGAATATGAATGAAAAACACATCATATTGTATTATTTGGATTTTAGCACATGGAGCTTGAATGTAATTGCGATAATTCTTTTAATGTTTGTTTTTTTGTAAAATTTCAAGATGAAGTAGAAAGAAATCTTTCTTAGTTTAATAATCAAATACCAAAAATGATTATTTAAAAGTTACAATCAAGGTTGACTAAGGCGCACCCACTTTTGGGATGCATGGGCTATTAGGGGTTAATAATGTTATACTTAGAGTGAGTGACACAATTAATCTTTTTAATAGTGGTTCAACATCCTTCAAAATTTTACTCTATATTTTGGTCTACAAATATTCACTCAGCTTTTTAGGCCTACACAACCATGTTTGCAACTCTATCCTATTATAGATTCCATGGCTTCTTTCCATGCTCTAATGGTGGGCAAAGATCATAGAGAGAGCTACTAGGTCCAAATGAGCAATTGCACTAACATGTAAACCCAATGGATTGAAAGGGATTAAGTAAAAATTCCACACATATTCAACCAATGGGGTTGTCCACTGATTTTGTTGAAATATGAAATCCTCCTTTTCTGCTCATCGAGACTAGCAAGACAATTGGTGGGATCTCTTTGTCTTCTAGTATTTTTTTTGTCCACCAATGGAACATGGAAAGAGGCCCTCATGATATTGGATCGAGTGTTGGAAGGTTGTTGGCCCAGGCACAATTTAGAATTGAGGTACTGTCATATCATGCTTCCTTGTACATTACAATACATTAAAAAAACGAATTGAATATTAACCACTAGCAAAGTGATTCTTAAATGTTATGAGTTTTTACTCTTGATGAATATTTTTACCAACTAAGGTGGAAACACCTAAAACTATCAAAATAAGCAATTCAACATAGTTAAAGGTACCTTTTTCTAAAGAAATATTTTTATAGTGTTAACAATTGAAAATATTGAATTTCAAAAAATAAATAAAATATATGGATAAGGCATCTAATTTCTATAAGTTTTCAAAGTGGAACTTCCTAGGGCACCCTAAAACACACTCTAGGAAAAGTGGAAAACTTCTTTGGTTTTGAATCCAAAATTTAAAAAAATCAACAAGTAATCGGAGATAAGTATAGGGATGGTTGAATGAAACTTTGGAGAAACACTTCAAGGGAAGTCTACTATGCATGAATGGGTAGAAGGACAATATTGGATGTTTTTTCCATATATCTATAAAAATCCCCTCTTTGAATAGTATTGATATCTATGGTTTTGGTAAAAATCTTCATCAAGAGTAAAAACTTGTAGCATTTTCAAATCAATGAGTGTGGCAATATTAAAAGTTCATTATTAGTGTTGTAGTGTTATAACATCTTCTATTGGTTATTAGAAAATTATGTAGTTTGACTATATGTATTACAGTCCAGCGGTGCAGACTCATTCTGTACGGAAGCAAACCCCAAGGTGAGTTCTTGAATGAGCTTCCATACACAATGCATCTATATCAGCACATTCTTGTATGTTAAGAGTGTCAAGATTCAAAAACTATAGAATCAGTGGGGCATGTTGACACTACGTTCAGACTTACATAAACTAGCTGTGACTTACATGCTCTATTCAACCTAAATAAAGAATGTACAAAACTAATAAATTGCATGAGCTTGTTAATGCAAAGTGCTTCAATCACTATGGTGATCACTTGATATTAGACAAAAGGTTGCATGAGGGACAAACCCCCTTCCAATGGTCTTTAAAGGTGCAAGGAGCAAAATGACCTCGTTCATTGTAATTGCCTTCCTAATAATTGCCTAGTCTTCTACCTCCCTCCTTAGTCGTCACTATGTCCAGCTATTACAACAAAGTCATAACAAAGAGTTGAAGGAACTTAATGGGAGTATGGGATCACAGTGGGAACAACAGAATTGACTACCTCTAACGATTTGGTAGTAGAATCGGCTATACTCCTCCTTGTGATACATTTTGCTTCTCAATTATGTCTTGAAATGTGCCGAATTGTCATTGAGGTTCTTAATGTCTACAGTACTACAAATTTACGTTATCCTTGTTCCTAAACAAACCTATTCTTATAAGTTTTGCAAGTTTGTACTTTGGAGCTTTTTTTGCAGTTAAATTATTATTGACCACCAATAGACATATCTTTTGGCCCAACAAGCTAATGTAAATGTCAAAATGATGCATGAAAATACAACCAATTTAACATAATTGACTCTGCAGTAATGGGAGTGCTAAGTAGATCTTTGAACTGAATAAGTTCCTTTACTAGGGCATGAATATGATATTAGAGGAGGATGTTTGCAATGGACATCTTGTACCAATTGTGAGGGGATATCTTGGACTATGTCTATACATGATTGCGATAGTGTCACAAATTGCATCATTTATGTTAGGTGCTTAGAAGTTATTTTGTCCCTAGAACAAACTCTCACTTAAAAAAGGCAATTCAATGGACTTACACTTATAAGCCAAGACACTACTAAGTAGTAGTTGTAAGGTAGTGATGACAATTGTGTAGGGTCTTTCCCTTGGGGGAGCACTATTTCTCACCCTTTTTATTGCGGCTATTTATTATTCTGGCCCCCTGCTGCCGCAACCTGCCATCTGCTGGCCCTACTGGACCCTCTTCCACGTGCTGGTTGCATTCAATGCCTGGCACAGCATATGGGTATAAGTACGCTAGACCCATGCAATTTAGGCAAAACCCTGTTGTACTATTTTGAACATAAAGTACTAAATAGTACTTTATGTACTTCTGTGCAATTGATCTCCGCCGTTGATTTTGGATCAAGGGAGTAATTAGCTGTGAGATATTGGGCGGTTTATTTGACAGAATCTGCCAGGGCTGTGGCAGACCATAAAGCATTGCCGAGCTTCCAAATTTTAAAGATTCAGTTGTAACTGTAATTACAAGTCAGACTGCCTAAGTGTCGGATTAAACTTTAAATGGCTTGGAGCATCCAAGGCTACCTAAGTGGCGGATTAAACTTTGAATTGGCTTGGAGCATCCAAGGCTGCCTCATTGGCGGATTGCAATTGAACAGGCCACGTGGCCTTCCCGTGTGATGGAATTCAGTTATTCGTTAATATAACGATTCATTCTGGACTTAGTTACAGATTTATCACAACCTTTTGAAATTTGTGGATGAAGTTTTGATGAAATGCTATTTAAAACAAGTGATTGGATTTTTAAATATAACCACTGATTACAAAAAGGAACTAAATGATTTTATTGTAATTAAATATAGCCTACATTATTAATTTAACCTATTCATTATTATTTTTCCAAATTTGGAATTTTAAAATTTTACAAGAAAATGGTACTATATAGACATTTTTGGGATAAAAATAACAATTCAAAATTTATCTTTCCTATTTGCATAATCTGCACATCTAAATCCAATATATAGAACAATGACTTTTGAATATCCCATGAAGATTGGAAGTTCCAATACAATATAAGAGGACTTTTGTACAATGCATAAATTAGGTCAAGATCGGTTAAATTAGGTACCACGTTTGACTACCAATCACAATTGTGGTAATCCATTTAAAGCAATTTAAGTCATCTTATGAATATGTTGGGATCAATCTCAAACAAATCCAATATTTTGTGACGTAGGTAATAAAATTAGCAAGAAAACAATAATATGAGCTAATATAAGAACTGTTGTGTGGCCAAAATAGATAACATTGAGCCTAAGGGGAATTAATTACCACAAATCATTGTGATAGATAACTCCGCTTAGGCTTGATGTTTTTTACATCATAGAGATTTTTAAACTATAAATTCCCAATGTTGACGTGATGTATTGCCACTTTCTATGTACATACAATGTACATTTTATGTATATTTTATAACTTGTATTTGAGTCAAAATGGAGAGCTTAAGAGCCAGGTTTTCAATATCCCATAAGGATTGGGATTTTGTGTAAGAGATAATATATGAGGACTTTTGTGAGATGAACGGACAATTGAAGATTTGAGAGAATTGACTACCATATAAGCCATGGTGGTAGACATTTCACTCCAATCTTTGGGTTTGGTACATTTTGAGAATGGGATCTAAATTATTGCCACATTTTTATGTACTGCATACATTAATTTTGTTGATGTGGTGCACTAAAGTATTTTATATGCACTTTAATATAAATTAATCCACTTCATTGATTAATTTTGGTGTTTTGGTGCATTGCCATATTTTATATGCATACATAATCTAGGTCATGGCCTAACCCTACAAATATGTGGGGTCAATCTTGTTTCCCAAGTTGTTTTCCATAGGTAATGAAATTAACAAGCAAACAAATTTGCTCCCCATTTTTTTAGTCGATCCCAAGCATTTTAAAAATGTGTTCCCGTATGAATTTTGTTTTGGCTCCCCATTTTTTTTATTTGAGCTTCAAGGTTTTTAAAATCATGTGTTCCCCTATGAATTTTGTTTGGCTCCCCATTTTTTTTATTTGAGCTTCAAGGTTTTTAAAATCATGTGTTCCCCTATGAATTTTGTTTGGCTCCCCATTTTTTTTATTTGAGCTTCAAGGTTTTTAAAATCATGTGTTCCCCTATGAATTTTGTGGAAGGCTCTCCCCATTTTTCTTTATTTTATTTTTATTTTTAAATGTGTTCCTCTATGAATTTTGGGTGGCTCCCAATTTTTGTACTTCTTACCCATTTTTTTGAATTGAGCACTTTCCATTCTTTTTACTTCTTTCCCATTTTTTATAAATTGACCAAGTGCTCCCCATTTTTTCAATTTAGCACTTCCCTTATTTTTTTAATTGAGGCTCACTCATCATTTCTTTTATTTCCTCCCCATTTTTTTTAATTGAGCCCTTCCCATGTTTTTTAGGTGATTAGCTTCTAATGATATTTTCTAATATGGTATTTTGTGAACAATACATGGATTAATGTTTCAATTCCAATTGGACCAATGCTACAATATTTGTGATCACCAAGATATGACTCTTGAATTAAATTAAATTAAAATCCCTAAAAAATTGCCACTGTAGACTCATATTTTGGTTAAAATATATGTATAATTTTAAAGTATAAAAATTGATTTGGTGTTTAATGGCGGGTTATTTTTAAAGTGTTGATTTGATGTTCAAAATAGTTGATTTAAATGTTCAATGACCGTAAGTAAGGGTTTCTAATGGGTCCAATTCACCATGGCCACACATATGAGGATCAATTATATTGAATCTATAGGGGTCAATTTTATTTAATCTATAAGGGGGCTTAGGATGACTAGTGGACACCGGTCACCTCCATTGTGACACACAAGTGACTACCTGTGACCACCGGTCACCTCCGTCGTGACACACAAGTGACCACCTGTGACCACCGGTCACCATCGTCTCTCTTGTGGGCAGTGAGCTTTGCTGCGCGTGTTTTTTGAATTGCAATGTTCTTGCGAGAAGCGGGCGCGTCGCTAGAAGCAATGGAGATAGGGTTTACGTGTACCCATTGAGTGTGGACGGTGAGTAGTGTGTGTTGAACGTGAGTGTATTCAAGCGAGTGGGAGGAAGTGTCAGTAGTGAGCTCCACAATGCCGCACGCGAGAGAGAGGGGTAAGTCTGATGCGGGGAGCGACGAGGAGGAGGGTGGTAGGCCAGCACTAAAGAGGGCAAAATCCAACGGGAAATCCAACGGGGAGGCGGTGGGGAGGGCGGCATCGAAGCTTTTTAAATCGGACGGAGGGAGATCAGGTGCTGAAAGCAATGGTAAGGAAGACCTCAAAGTTTTGGAGTGTACTCCCAAAACTGCTGCAAAGCCTAAGGGGAAGGGAAATCAGAGATTGCTGAGAGTCTTCAACAGCATTGAAGACGTTGATGAGGAAATTTCGAGGTTGAAGAAGGCCCCTCGAGAATTGAAGAAGAAGGATTTCAAGACCATGTTTGGACTCGTAGACATTGGCGACAATCCCCACCACTTCAAGAAGAATACTATATCTGCGGAGTCTTTGAAGAAGCTATTTGGCAAGCCTTACGGTGAGCATGGGCGGGCTGGGTATGCTTGGGGTGCATGCGAGGTGGAGGCGGTACAAGAGAGGGTGAAGTATTTGCACCCGATCTTGTACCAGCATGGAGAGGACGAAACACCCAATCTCGTCACAATTCGCTTCGCCGAAGGGATAGCTCTTGAGTATGAAGAGGGCGCTAGCAAGGTGAATTGGTGTGCATTCGGAGAAGAGACCAACAAGCGGCAACGAGGTCGGTACTTGTTAGATCGGTCAAAGCTAGAAGAATTGAAAAAAGTAGTAGGTGCATTGAAGAGTATAGACGTCCGAGGGAAAGAATGGCGGGGCATGAAGGTGGAGCCTGGTCGTGAGGTGAAGGTGGAGCCTGGTTTGCAGGTGAAGACGGAGGGGGGAAAAGAGGGCAGCGGTAAAAAGCGAGGGCTACAACAAGCTGCCACACTTGGGTTAGATCATACCCAGGCAAGTAAGTCGCGTCGTCTTCAGGTTGCAGACTGCAATGGATTAGGGCTTGAATCGGGAATGGCTTCGGTGTTGTGCATGCAAGAAAACGCAGCTGCTGTGCAGAGTATCGGGCAGTTGAAGAAGACCGTGGTAGCGGAGCGTCTAACAGACATGGAGCAGTTGATGGAGGCCATTCACCTGGAGCAGCAACACATTCGAGAATTGAAGAAAAAAGCAGTAGAGAGGGTTCAGGGAGCTACCCTCAATTGCAAGCAATCCGAATGGGGAATGGGCTCCTTAGAGAAGCAAGAGATTCAAAAGAAGGCACTCATTACGACACTTCAGGAACAAGGCCAAGATGCATTTAAAGAAACAATAAAGATGGAAGGCATTCATGAGCAGATACAGGAAGAGCTTGTCAAGATGAAGGCCGCAAGACAAGAGTTTGAAGAAGCAGAAGCTAGTCTGGCGGCATTGACAAGAGGCTTGCAAACCCGCGAGCTACAATTTGATGCACTAGCCGTAGAGAAATTTCAGCTCAAGGAGGGAAGGAGTTCTTTGAATTTTTTGCCCCGTCCCATGGTGTATTCTCCCGAGGATTCGGCTTCACCTTCACATAACTCCATGGATCCAAGCAAGTTCATTAGAATTACAGCCTGCAGCTTGTGTTCATTCCCATTTCCTCAAATGGATATTGTAGTATCCTCGTGTAAGCATTTGTACCATCCCTTCTGTGCCTCGGTTCTTTTTGCTCGAAATTGCAAGTATATGGCAGAAGGGTGCAGAGAATTGTCCCATCCAGAATGGCATCGAAGCTTTGGTTGGGGAGAGCCAAATGCAGAGTTGTCACAACGTGAGTTGACGCTTGGATTGGCTGAAGAATGGAGAAGAATTATCAAGGAGAGAACGGATGAAGCTAGGGCAAGATTACCAGTAGTTGGTAAGTTTGCCTTATTAATTGTGGTTGGTTTGTCATTCTAATAGGCAAAGAGTGATTGTACATCTGCACAGTATATCGATTCGAAGAGCAGGTTTCCTACACCTCCCTTCTGGTCTGTTATAGCAACAGTGGACATGTAATTGTGTTCCTTGTTTAATTTCATATTTAACTCTACTTGGTTTATTGCTTGGACGTGTATTGTGTTCTATGTTTAGAGGTGGTCTCTTTGCACCGATGTCCTAAGAGTCTACACATGTAGCTTACAGTGAAATCAGTGTGGGAAGAAGTGTGCCCTAACGCCATATACTGTGGGGAAGTCCTCCCATTATTGTAAATGAAGTAGTACTTCTCGATTGATGCTAGGCACTTGTGCTCTCAAGAGAGAATATTTGGACTTCACTTGTATTTCATGCAGAGAGAAGAGTACTCGGGTTCCTTTTGGGGGCACTCATGAAGTGTTTTTTGTATACAATGGTATCTTTAGTCATTTGTCTTCAGTTCAAATGACATTGTGAATGTACTAACGATTGGGAATTGGGGTCCGCAGACAAGAATGTACTAGGCGGAGCCAGAATAGGTATTTTTTGTGCTTTATATTCTTCTCTGTAAATGTTGTTGAGTACATGTGAGCCCTCAAGTTGGCACTTGGAACTCTGAACTTATTTTTCGCGATTTTTAGTTAATTTTAAGTGAAAAATAAGAAAAAATATATAAAAATACAATTATTGTGGGTTTTGGTAGAAGTCCCTACCAAAGAGGTGTGTAATGGCCTTAAATGCGTGAAACACGTAAGACGTTACATTTTCACTAATTTTAGGTCTTATTAGTAGAAATAAGTAGTTAAGTTAGTAATTCCGAGCGATGTGAGAATTTGAGAGTTAACCAGTCCTAGTGTCTTGTTCATGTAATACAACAGCTATAAGTATACATGTAACAAACTGGTTAAAAGTTAGAGTCTAGTCTGAGTCAGTCCAAATCCAACTCGAAAGAGTTAGATTTATTGTTTGCAGGTAATTTTGAGAAATACAGTCATTCACAGATCAAGATGGAAGAAATGATGATTGGAACATACAGAGAGGTGCTTTTCTAGGTCAAAGCATGCCAGGAGGTCAAATAGAAGCCCGATCATCCAAGATTCCCCCGGTATCAAGAATAATTTCCCCCCAAGGTGGAAATTATTAAAGAATTGCTAAAAATAGCATTCTTATTGGAGATTTGGTTTTGCCCTTAGTTGATGGACATCTTGTAGAAGATTGCCCAAAAGTTTCGGGATTTTACAAAACTCCACGATGACTCCATGGGAAGTCAACCGCTTAAAACTGCATTTGTAAATTCCTAGAAATTACCAATGTTGCGGTAAAATCTCACTAAAAATTAGGATAGTGTTTTGTGTGCCAATAAAGAGCCCTGTCAAGTTTGAAGACATTCCGACATTCCCAAGTACCAGAATCAGGACCGACAGCGAATTTTACAAGAATTTACAACTTGACGACGGGTTGACCGGCGAACCAGGAGCTAGCGGTGTCCGAATGGAGCGTTTCAAGGGTCAATTCTTACTCCCACGAATATTCTAAACCACCCAGGACTGACAGTTTCATCAAAAAACAAAAACTCCAAAAGTTAGCTTTTTAACTTTTGTTCTGAGTTACCGTGACTCAAATTTGCGCTTTAAAACGGCTGGAGAGATAGGGGTAAGGGGTCCTTTAGGCTAATTGGGGTCTTCTGAACACGATGGCGCAGTTTGTTTTCAGTTTCGAGTTGTCCCTCAAAAGATAGAGAGGGTCAGCCCTTAGTTTGACTTTTAAAAGGTAATTTTGGATTAATCTGGGTTGATTTTGCAAATATCTCTTGTAAAATCGAAGATTGGATTTGCTCAAGATACTTGTCTTGCGTAAGAAGCCATCTTTTGGACTAAAGAAAGCCAATTTAGAACTAACCCTAGATTAAAACACAAATATCTTGGTTAATTAGGTAGGTTTTCAAAATATCTTTGGGAAAATCAAATATTTGATTTGGGAAAAGATTCTAAGGCCATTTAGGGCCTAGAAGGAACTCGCTTGAGAACCTTCCTTCCCATTAAACAAAGATTATTTTGAAAATACGTTTAGGTAGTTTAGCAAAATATCTAGATTGAAAGTAAAGATAATTTTACGAACAACTTACCGGGGGGGGCCGGGAGCGAGTATATAAGGCCCTTCCTCGAGGTTGTTCGTGGCCCTCATTCTTTGTTTCATTCTTGTTGTTGCTCCTGTCGTGCTACCGACACTTGTCGGAGCACTTTTAAGCCAATTTTTGGCTATTTTCTTCTATTTTCTTTTATTCTCTTGTACTTTGAAGGTCCGGAGGGCCCCTTCAAAGCTTTCTTTTCTTTTCTTGTTTGAATTTGGAGTCTTCAAGCCCCAAAACTTTGCTTTTCAAGAGTTTAGGTGGAGGAAATCCCCTAACTCTAGTGTTGTTTGTGTTGACTAACTTATTTCTTGAATTTGGAGGCTTCAAGCCCCAAAACTTTGACATTTTGAGAGTTGTGGGAGTAGTTCCCAAACTCTAGTTGATATTATTGTTCTTTTGGATACTAACCAACCATTTGTGTGAATTGAGAATAGTCTGTGAACTTAAAACTTTAAAGCGGCGAAGCTAGACTTTGCCAAAAGGTTTTGAGCATCACCTCGTGCCAAAACTCGTTGTATAATGGGTGTTTGGTTTGAATAGTTGCTAATGTTCGGTTAAACACTGTCATGTGTACCTCTTTTAGTGATTAAACTAGAACTTTGCCTTGAATTTTGGAAATTAGTTTTTAATGTTCGGTTAAACATTGTCATGTGTACCTCCTTTAAGAATTAAGTTTCAAAATACTAGTTTGGATCCTTGGATACTAGTTATTCCTGGGGTTGCTCCCACACGGCGGAGCTTTGACTTTGAAACCTGGAAACGGGTACTTGAAATTTAAGTTGTCAATTATTTCCTAGGGTTGCTCCCATACAACGGAGCTTTGACTTTGAAACCTGGAAACGGGTACTTGAAACTTTGATTTGACTGTTAATTCCTGGGGTTGCTCCCGCACGGCGGAGCTTTGACTTTGAAACCTGGAAACAGGTACTTAAACTTTGATTTGTCTGTGAATCCCTGGGGTTGCTTCTACACGGCGGAGCTTTGACTTTTAGGATTAAAATTCACCTTGTGCAAAAAATACTAATTTGTCATGCACGACGGAGTTTTAACTTACCAACAAAATAAGATTCTTTTGGAAACTTATTTAAGTGCCAAACTTCATTGAATTTTCTCCTTTCCACTTGGTATACGTGAAGGAGGTACTTGATGCCCAATATTGCCTCTGGTTGTTCATTTCATTAAAATTGTTTTGGTTTCTTATTTTTATTTATTAGAAGTAGTTGTTTCTTTTTAAGGTTTTCATCAAGTTCTCTTATGATTATTATGTTAAGCATGCTTGATTTTTATTAGAAGTTGAGGGCTCTAATAATTATTCCAAGTTTCAGTTTATCAAAATTTAGTGTTGTTTTTAGAAATCCATTCCGAAGGATTGGACAGCCGAAGCTTGGACTGCAGGGGCAAGGACGAGCTGTGAAAACAGAAGGCAAGGACGAGCTGTGAAACCGGAAGGCAAGGACGGCTGTGAAGACGGAGGGCAAGGACGGGATGTGGAGACGGACGGACGGAGCGCCGACGAACCGCGCCCCGCCACGTGTCTGTAGCAGCTGCGACCTGCTGGGGTGCGGCAAGGTGGTGGTCTGTTGACGGGGTGGACTGATCGGGAAGCAAAGGAAATTGGGGTCGGTACAGGCTAGAGAATCCTTACAGCACTGGAACTTGAAAAACGAAAATAATTGATACATCCAAACCATAACCATAACCAAGCCTAGGCGGTTGTTGCCACGCACACAATTTTTGGTCTTTTTAGAGAAAAATTGAACACCAAGGATCGCCTCCAACCTCACGAGCGTCTCCAAACAACCATAGCTTGACAACAACAACAATTAAAATCGAAAACAACAAGTGAAGGAAAGAGAAGGATTATAAGAAGTTAGCCAAGGAGAACGAAGGATCAAGGTGAGAATCTTCCTAATTAAATTGATTGATTATTTTATTGTTTTGATTGGCATCTTACTATTGAAGTTGGAATTGTTTGGATTGTTTTATTCTTTTTACTATTCATTTGGATTGTCGTTCATCCTTTTATTCCTTTTCCTATTCATTGATAGATTTGTTTTAGATTATTTAAGATTATTTTATTAGAATACTATTCATTCGGTTGGTTTTAGTTATTAATTAGGATTCCAAATCCAAATTAGTTGTTTGTTTGTAGTTTGGGGGATTTGTTTTATTAGGCCTAATAAGCCAAAACAATAAAAACAAACAACAACTAATATCTTGGAATATTTAATAAAATAACTATTAAAAAATTGGCAATTGAATAAAACTACTATTCATTGAAAACTTAGGAAATATGAATTAAATTTATCATTTAATTTAAATTCCTAACATCAAAGGATTAGTTTTAAATTGCCAAAACTAACAAATTTGGACTTTTTAGATAGGTTTTAAAAACAAGAATACTAAGATTTCTTCCAAATTCATGAAAGACAATGGAGAATTTCGAGGAGACGATTATGATGGTGTTTTGCGATGATGGGACGATCGACATTCTCGACACCAAGGTATGATTTCAAATTTTATCTTTTGTCTTTTCTTTTGCTTTCATTCTTTTAAAATTTAGATTAGAAAATTAAAACTAACAAAATTAACCATTGAGAATCCAATAGCTAGTAGAATTTAAATTGTTAGAAAACCTTTGAAGATTTATCTAAAATCGTAAAAAGTAATAATTAGATTAACTTTGAATTAATTTGGAAAACGGAATAGTAATCTCATCCAAAAGAATCTCAAAAGGAATCTAATTTAATTTAGGAACTTAGGGAATATTAGAATAATTAGGGAAAGTCAAAACCTAATTTATCTACTTATTCTCTTGAAAATTATTAAAGGAAGGAATTCCATCCAACCAAGGGGAATTTTCATCCATTTAAAAGTTTTCACCTAAAAGTTCTAAATTCTTACTTTTTATCTTAACAAGAAGTTAATTAATCACTTTACTCATAAAAACCATAAAACCCTAAAAATTCACTAAAATTAGAATAATAACTTAGAATTAGGATTAATTAAAGAACAATTAGGAATATTCTCAAGGCCCAACTAGGGAATCTTTTGAAACCATAATCTTTTAGAGAATCTTGTGAAGATTCCAAATCCACCTTTTACTTTTAAAATTACTTTAATTTGAAGGATAAAAGAGTGGATGAAGATTTGACCTAATTTTGGATGAAAAATCTTAAAATAGGTCAAAATTAGATTTTCTCTAAAAATTCCATTAGTTAAATTAATCAACCTTTCAACCCTGAAATTTGGATTTATATTATATTATTTTTCTATTTTTAGTTGACGGATGAAGTTTTTAGGATAGAATTAGGTACGAATTTCATCCACACATAACTTTCATTAGGAATATCAGAATCCAACTTGCTTTACCATTTTGGAAAGGGCAAATTGTATTCTTTGATTTAGTTTAGGTAGAATTTTAGTTTAGCTAGAAGTTTAAATCACAATTAACTAACTCTCAACAACCTTCATTTCTTAACTATTAGAGTGTTTTGAAGTACTTAATTTAGGTAAAAATCAACATAACAAAGTGTCCATTGCTTGGAAGGCCAAAGAACACTGAGTTTACCATTCACCCAATTAAACCATTAACTTATGCCGCTAGAACTTGTGTGCAACTTTCTGACTTAAGGGTGGAGTTAGAAACACTCACAGGAGTCGCTAAAAAAGGATGTAGATATGAAATTCACGGAAGTCATGCAGAATTCCAAGGTTCATGCCTCAGCAATATCTGACTTGAAGTCGATGTTGGAATCTTACATGGTTCGCTCTTCGGACAAGGACTACGGGAGCTTGTCAATGATAGAGTCTGCCTTAGATGATCGTGATTTGGGTGGACCGAAGCATGTGCAAGTAGTTGGCGTGGTTCCCAAGTCAAGAAAGAAAGTTTTATCCATAGATGCCTTAGCAGACCTGACAACCAGGACCATGATTCAAAAGTCTGTCGCTGTGTCTGAAGTGCCAAAACCTGGTGAGGATTTGCACCAACAAAAGCAAGTTGCCCTAAACTTATCATCAGATTCAGAGGTGCTTGCTATTGGTGCAGGAAACCTGCATTCCCCCAATCCTAGTCTGTCATCTAAGCTCTTGGACCAAGGATCCCCTGGCACGTCTGGATATCCCCATATCGCTCCAAGCGTGCCCGTTGTGCTTGCTGCAATGCCCCCCCTTTCTTCCCCACCGGCAGGAGAGCCCATTAATGAAGTTGAAGTTCATGCAAAGGGAACCAAGGACGCACCAAAACCAACTAGCAGCAATCAGTCATGTGATAAAGAGAACAAGGGTGACGTGGAGGACTCAGCGCCAAACTTAGTTACACCTCCCTTGGACATAGAGGCCGGAGATGTGGATGACAATGCAGTAGATCCTGTCGACACTGAAGCTGCAGTGGTAGCAGAGGCAGCGGAAAAAAAGGCAAAGAGACATCCGAAGTCTCCCACAAAGGTAATACTCCCCAGCCGTGGTCACAAACTTGTGTCCACCGATGGGAGACCTTGGCAGGCAGTCTTCGACATTCTTCACGGCAGTAGTCATGGGGGACGGAAGTTGCTTGTCTTTAATGTGCATGGATCTCTACTCGATTGCAATTTGCTAGTACAACGCAATCCAAATACAAGGATACGACCAAGTACCAAAATGCCCAGTCGAAGAGTAGTATTTAGGCCTTGGCTAAAGCATTATCTGTCACGTTGTTTCATGTGGTTTGCAGTGGCCTTCAGGGGCAGCACAACTGCCTCATACATGGATGATGGTTGTCTCCACCATGCTAGCTGATTTGAATCCCCAAACACATGCCGTTCCTCTTTTCACTTGGTGGGTGAAGCATTGTATTTGGCAGGCACCTAGAGATGGATCCCCCCCCACGATGGGAAAAAGATTTGTCCACAGTGTATAAACTATGGCCCGCTTTTAGTGCCAGAAACACTATCATAGTGGACAGTAAGAGGTCTAGGGTAGCTTGCAACACAGATGAAAATGTCCTCATCATTCCACCTTTCTATGTTAAATGGCTTTGAACTTTGGCAGACGACAAGGATTACCTCAAATGTTATTTGTGGCCGCTTCTGGAGGCGTTATGCGAGTGTCCCAACGTAACTTCCTTCCGATCAAAGTACCCCCAAGTTGTCAACGACTCCTTGGCTGAAATGCTACAGAAACGTCGAACTGGCACACCATATGAATTTATGGACCTTGTGGAAGGTGAGTTGACTCGCAGACTACAAGGTGGCCCCCAAAGGGTGGCCCTTCACCTTCGGTGGATCATTGTGTCTGACCCCCTTTCTTTTTGTGTGTAGGGAATAACACAGAAGAGGGAGACACGGCAGAAGACAACAGCAGACAAAAAACATGACGGCACTTCAAGAAAGGTTAGATCGTAGCTTCTACCTTCTCATTTTTTTTCTTACGGTGAAGAGGCTATCATAGACTCCCGTTGTCATCTTGAAGTCATATGTGTCCAGATGTTCTCAACACTTCCACGCACATAATTCAGAGGGGAGTTTTAGAGAAGTTTCATGTATAATTCAGGGCAGAAGCCCTTCACAGTGACTAGGGAAGATGAATGTGTATCATATTCAAATTGAACTTTGTGTACTTGATAAGTAACCATTTGTGAATGAAGGGATTGTACATGTGAAATCTACGCTTGCATTTGGTTATACAAGATGTTACAGGTTCTAAAAGTGGTATGCCTAAACCGCGGTGGCATGAGCTTTGGGATTGCAATTTGTGGGATGTTGTATGTGAGTCACACGGTAGTGACAACTGAGTAGAAGGTTAGTTGTTGTGAAGTCATTCACCTATCACTTATAAGTCCGGCTACTCAGTTCGAGCCATGCCTTGGTATGTTGCAAGGGCAGATTGAATTCTATGGAACACTAACCGCAATCCACGTTGTTTCATGCAGTTCAACTCCGGCGATAAAGTGTATCTAATGAACCCGCGTGCCGTGAGGCATAAAGTGGCTTTGGGTCAAGTGAGCGGCATTGCAGGGGAGTCCAAGTTCCACTGTAGGGAGATCCCTGACTCATGGTTCAAAGTGGACGTGCTTGAAATTCTCCTACCTGGAGTGTCGTTGATGTACCCCCAAGGTGACGTGGACATGACACTTATTGAGCATACTAAAGGGACATGCACAATTTGGGACCAAAAGTATATGAAGTTAGCAACATAAACTATGTAGGTTGCCTTGTTTTGGTGACTACTGAGGAGGAAGTACCATTGGACTACTTCAGCAAACTACAATTTAGACTTTGTGTAAATGCCTATGTATTCTTTCAACGAAGATTCCTTGTGGACCTTATGTAACCATAGCCCTCAGTGCTTTTGTTTTGTAATATTCAAATTACATTGTGATCGTCATGGAAAACTGCACCTAGCTAGGGCAATATAATTGTGGTCTATTGTCTTATTTTTGCTTTGTGGAGGGCCTTAGAACTTAACAGAGGCAGTAATATGAGAATTTGTGAATTTGACAAAATAAGCTTCTGGCATGTTACCTAGAAGCGTAAATCATCTGCTTTTGAACACATTGTCAAGAGCAGACATACATCACAACAGCTGTAAAACGGAGACCAAAAAAATAACTTGAAAATGACTTCACCATGACTGCCAATGTGACTCTCTAGGGCACGTTTATGTCGGGTCTAGGACCACTACGAAATGACTTCCATCCGACTTCGTAGTGACTTCCACCGTGGCAGTCTACGTCAAATGTGAAAGGGGTTTGCCTTGACTTCAACCTTACTACAAAATGACTCTACAATGACTGTCGACGTGGCAGTCCATGTCAAATGTGAAAGGGGTTTGCCTTGACTTCAACCTTACTACAAAATGACTCTACAATGACTGTCGACGTGGCAGTCCACGTCAGATGTGAAAGGGATTTGCCCTGACTTCAAACTCACTACAGAATGACTATACAATGACTGTCGATGTGGCAGTCCACCTTAGATTTGTCATGGGTCAGTCATGACTTCATAGTGACTTTCACGCGACTGGACAAGTGTAAGTCCACCTAGGTCAATTTATACTGCTTGTTGTCCAAATAGCAACATATTAGCCATTTCTTTAAGACCAAGCTTCTTTATGAGTAGGATGAACACTTATATAGTCCATTTCTACATCCATTCCCGAAACCATCCAGTGATAATAAACCTAGCAGTCATGGCATAAACGACTTGTCCACTATGACTCTAGAGAGCCCAAGTCATTTTGTAGTCATTAGTGTCCACTATGACTGATGCACAGTCATTATTCGCAGTCATGTTTGGCCTCAATTTCTTGTAGTGCCTATAGTTTGTCACTTGATGCGGATTGGGATACTTGGCAGAAGATGGATGACGACAGTGCTTTGTGCTTGGATTCCACGCACTTCGGAAACGTTGCCAGATTTTTGAACCACAGGTTAGTCATGGAAGTCATTTTTTGAATTTATTATGAGCTTATACTTTTTTGTGAGGACTGCACTTTGCACTTGGGCGTTACAAGTGCAAGGTTCAAAATGTAGTGGCCTACAGCAGCAGTGCAATTGTGACACATTATTTAATCTCACATTAGATTGGGACACCCTTTTCAGTTAAATGCTTTTTGAATGTTGGACTTATATGATGGACTGACCCTTGCACTTGGACATTATAGATGTGGCGACCCAAATCTAGTGGACCTACCTGTCTTAATTGAGACTGTGAACCGCGACTTCTATCACGTGGTCTTCTTTATTAATCGCATCGTAGAACGTGGAGAGGAATTGACATGGGATTATGGCATAAATTTCAAAACCAAGGACCAGACTATGTTTCATTGCAATTGTCTGAGTACCATGTGTAGAGACAAACCGGTTCTAAAATTGCCACTTGCGGGCCGCAAAGCACCAAAGAAACGAGGTAGGACCACATGACTTAGAACTTACAATACAATAGAAGTTTAGGTGTATTATATGTACTAACGTTAGAATAAATGTACTTTATGTACACGTGTTTTGAAATACTAAATGTAATTAGATGTACTCCATCTATTACTTAGATATACTATGGGTACTATTTAGATGTACTAGATGTACTACCCATATATATATATATATATATATATATATATATATATATATGTACTATTGTCATATAAGACTTGAAGTAATAAAGATTTATAAATTTACGTATCAATCAAAGACTCCCCCTGTTTGGTCCTATTTGCATCTTCCATTTTCATGTGGAAAAAATTTGTCTTGAACATCCTAAATCCGAGTTGTATAAAAAAAAAACTTTGGTTCATCCAACTAAAAATTTTCTAAATCAATCGGGAACGGTATATTAGACTAGAAGAGCATTTTGCAAATGTGATTAACCCATCAATTGCATATGGCAAAGGTTCAAAAAAAGACTCTGAAGTATGAAAGTGAGTTCAAAAACTCATGACAATTTATTAAAAGACTTGGCACTTGCCGTATCAACAATTGGTTTGAATGGTTCTCAGTCCTCAAAGTATCTATAGATACTCTAAACTATACTTAGAGTTCCACCCCAAAATGCGTAACAGCCCTGAGGAGTGAGGGTATCCCTTGATGACCACTACAGCCTAGTTAATCACCATTGAATGCCCGCCACTCCCGCAAGGCGTCTTCACACATTTGTTGTGTTTCCACTGGACACCTTGTATACAGGGGTTCCCTTTACCCTGTGGGAAGCAAGAACCATAGGGAATTTGCAAGCCCGAACCAAATGAGACTCAACATGAGCATCAACAACCTTGTCACAAAGCACGTAGGTCTCATCTCCACACCCATACTTCTTGTAATACTTTGCTCTTATCACCGCATCTCCAGCTCGAAATACACCGCCCCATGGATAAGTCATGGACTCTCGTAACACGAATTTCTTGGCCAAACACTAGAGAATGTAATAATCAACACCATCTTTGTTTTCTTCCTCTGTAGGTATCATGAAGTTGTCGCCAATGTCCACCAAGTCACCAAACTCCTACGAAACACCATCATGCACCTAGTTCGCTTCATCGTCCATCTCTTCGATTTGTTGCGCCACTGCAGCAGCGCTCAAAGGTTGTAGCCTCTGAACCTGCCACTCCAACACATGTGCTGAGTTTTCACACTCAGTCCAATCCCCATCTATACATGGGATGCAAAAGCATGACAACTCACGAGTCCTAAGCAGAGTAGGGTCAGTCAAAGAAAACCCAGAAATAGAGTAGAGACTTTTGGAGCCTGGTAAAGTATTACATTTGATGCTAACATCACTGTGATCAACATTTGTATCTCCAATCAACCAAAAAACACAAGAAAGAGGGGGAGGTCTAGCCCTTCCGTATGAGCTAGGTACACGTTCTGTGTACTTGGACTCTAGGAAATCCACCACTTCAGCAGCATTCCGTAATGGCCTCGATCAATGGATTTGCCATTTGCTCAGCAACAAGCGCCCTTTTCACTACAGCCCTTGCACCATCCCATTCGCCCTTTCCATGAGCAGATTCAAAGAAGTTCCAATTCATCTTACAACCTCCAGTGAGCCCAGGGTAGCGTGCAACAAAATACATTGCAGTTGCACATTTAAACTGAGCACTACACCATCGCTATAAACCCAGTGCTCCTTTGGAGTGAGTCCGGCATCCATTAGCCAATCCCAATGGAGCAGTAGGCAATGCTGAACAAAAGCTGAATCGTGGGCCTTGTCATTAGATATATAGAAGTGCGTTTGCTTCATGATTTGATCTTCTTCCTTCCACATCGTGATGTGAACCAAGATGGTCACACTGGTGCTAAAGTAATACAAGCTTTGCACCTCGTTCTGGATGGCAAAGTTGTACTTCTCAACGTAGTCAATGTGTGATACCACCACCCCCTCAGGGATATTCTTCATCATGAGCTGGCATTGCTCATCCTGCCATCGTGCCTTGAAATTGTGCGTGATGAACGTTGTTACGGTTTTCTCCATGTACGATAGGAATTCATGAGCAGGAGTCTCCTTAAAAGCCTCCCGAAGTCGTTTCTTGGGCCTTCCAGTCTGAGCATTGACTCCCACCTGGTAGTACTCAAAACACTTCCACGTCAAGGTAAAGGAGTTAGAGGCACACAACTCAAGAGGACAAATTTTAAGGAGATGAAAACCACACATATCACAATCTCCCATAAGGCATTCAAGTCTATGCCACACATCAAACTCCCCTTTTGGACAAACGCATGCTTCCCAAATCAAAGTTATCCGCTTGAAAATAGACTCATGTGCACAGCAAATCCCTTCCCCATTGCCTATGCACACCACGCAGCGGCAAACACAGTGAACATGTAGCCCTCGGAGTTTGTCCCTGAGATTGCTCAACCCCACCAACATGAAGTGCATCTCCACGTGGTAGATACAACAATATATATTCCTTTCCTTCAGTTTGCGCACCCACCATGGCTTCAACCTCTCAAATGTCCTCTGCCGTACACTGCATTCTGGGTGAACTTCCGTAAAGTGCAGGAAGAAACACGTCTGCAAAAGTCACGGAGATGCACATCATGTACAATAAGGACCCTCATTTGTAAGTCTTGTACATAACAAATGTACAAAAGATACTAGTTGTAGAAAAAATATCATCACAATGTACATTATTCTCACTACTTCATGGCAAAGTTGATCGTCAGAACTACTAAACCATCTACACCTCCCTTATATTTAACCTCACCACGACCACTTAGAATGCCTAATGTACAAAGTGCATATGACTACCCACAGAATGTACATGAATGCATAGTTGTATCGGGGTTGCTCTTTGCTCCTCATGGTCTGAAGTACAAAAGACACATTAATGCATAGTTGTATTGGGTTTCTTTTTAGTCCTCATAGTCCAAAGTAGAAAATATACAAGCACAAAGTTATTCCACATACAAGAAGTACGCAAAGTATTTGCGAGGGATACATTTATACTTTTATCCCTAAACATGTACATTAGACTCATGACATGGTCTGATAATGTACTTAGATTACTCCAAGTACTACATATCTCCTCTTACTTCCAAGTGTGTACAAACTTCTAATTGATGTAATACTACTACTTATACAACAAGTATCATTAACGGCGACAACAGTACAAGCTTTGATTCCAGAGTGAAAAACTCCCAAATAAACTATGTACAACATGCATATTTGCTAGCATGCATACCAATTCAGGTGTGAACAGGTATAACTTTGTACACAAAGTACAGTTGCCATTGAGCAAAATTATGTTCCTTTCGTTGCAACTTCTAGCAAACTAGTTTGAATAACAAATATCAAGACTTCAAAACATACAGAATGCCAAATCCATACCTAAACACTAGATTTTAACATACCTGAGAATCGCACAGCTAATGAACTGGATGCGGCTCAGCCCATTGCTTGTGATCTATTCTGTGCTTCATGACGTCTTTTCTGTTTGGTGATACTTTAGTCTGCCCCTTCCACCATAGATAAATCTGTTGCTTGACGTACTCAAATAGCCCTGCTCTCTTCTTGCGATGTAAGCGGAGCCCTAAAACCGCATCTTCAGGACCAGGGGCATAAACTCTTCTACTCAAAGCAATGTTGATGCTCTCTGCTGATGTATCCAAAACACGTGACAACGGCCTTACCCCATCGATTCCCAAGCTAACTATTGCATCCAACAAAGCACTCTTCCTTGCCAACAGTTCATTGGAGTTAGCCACCTTAACTAATTGCAACTCATACTTGAAGTTCTCAATAAATGTATGAATGACCTTGGCTTCCTGCGGCCGAGCATAGTAATCGGGTAGCAAAGGTGAAACACTATTATGGCGCAATATCTTCTCCATCACATCATTCCTACTTGATGGACCAGGGCAACATCTCAACTCCTAAACTAAATACTGCGCTACACAAAGGGAGATTCGGTTGGACTCTCTCACTGATAATGCGTCTTCCACCCCAACATCTGGAGCGGCCGTTGCTAAAATCAGTGTCTCCTCATGCCTCAATCTCTCTCATTCTCTTTGATGAGATTTCCTTTCTTTTGAGCTCTCAACCATTGATGTTTGTTGCTCTTCTTGCAAGCGATCAGTAGCGGCCCTAGCTGCTGGACCCGAGCGACCAATGCCCTGTCGCACACGTTGTCTCTTCGTTGTGTTACCCATTCTGGGCACCCAAGCAGAAGAACACGGAATTGTAAGACATACACCCATCAATCTTCTAGCAACAAAATCAGAGTATGTAGTTCAGGAGTTGTGAAGCTAACACGATCCAAAATTACTGCATGTGAAATAAAGCCAGCAGGATCATCATTTCATGAGACTTCCACTACAGCCTCACCTTCATAAATTGGCAGCAACACTCACTTTCTGAACACAACGGATCCGCAACTGGTACTAGGAATCCCACTTGAAAGTCTCACGGAAGAAAGTGAAGGGGTCAAATCAAAGCTAGTAGTGGGATATGATACAATTGACTCTGAGCTATTGAAGAGAGAACGCCTCGGGGACTCATCAATTGCATTGCACCTCCCTATATAGAAATCAAGATTCCCTTGCTAGGAAACTGGGGTTTCCGAAATGTATCCAGAGTTACTAGTCTCACTAATCGAATGGTAGCAAAGAGAACTCATCTCAGTAGAAAGACTTGTAGTGAAGTACGATGTAATGAGCTTTTGAACAAGAACTGCCGGGCGTTGTGTAGATGTAGACATTGTGCACACAAAATTGAGAAAACATGAGTGCTCGCGCTTTGTCCACGGCCACAACGAAAACCTAATTGCAGTTGTTTGGAAAGCTACAACATCCAGCCAAACACAAACTACACAGTAAATTAGTGCACCCCACCCCCCAAAGGAACCCAGAGGAGAGAGACGATGGAGAGAGACGCAGCAGTGGCGGCGTATAAACAAAACTGCAGAAAATAGACCGGCGTCCAAGAAAACTCTGACTTTGCAGGATACTGTGGCCCAGCATTGAAGACATATTCCTCCTCCAAAAGTACAAAAATGTACTAAGAGTACTACTGGTATCAGAAAGACGTAGTGAAGCGCCAAACCCTTTTTAATGGAAAAATGTTTTTTCTCTGCATTCAACTTGAAGCCAATCTAGAACTAGTTGCCGGCATCATGAATCTTTAACCCAATTGAAAAAAACTGCATTTTTGTACTTAATACATGCTGTAGAAAAAAATGGCCTTATTTCCAAGATTTCTCTTGAATGTAAGCTGTGAACATAAAATTGAGAGTAGAATCCAAGATACTTTCCCTCCTCCCCTTCTCTGCCCCCACCCCCAACCGATTTGAACTTCCTATGACCAAGATATTTGTACTTTTATGCAACATTGACCATTGTGACACTTTACTAATAATCCAAAAAGTACAAATTTCTCACACTTGAACTTGGTAATTCAAGGAACAAATATAGTGCACATAATCTTCACGTGTATATTGTTCGGCTTCTTAAAAAAAAATGGAGAAAATAGACTCTAAGGTCAAGCAATAGTAAGCGCAAAGGAGTGTTCTCCTGGAAAATGGCATTGTGACGTGAAAAAGTACATGGTCTAGTGTACTTACACCCACATCCACGCACTGTTTTTTCCTACCTGACAGGGTCTGCCCGGGGAAAACTTCAGTGTTTTGTCTGTTGTGTTCCGGCGTGTTCTAGAAAAGAAATGGCCTGACTTATCGCATGCATGGACATGGGCCATGTCACGCCGCATGCATGGGTATGTTCCATGCCACGCATGCCTCTGTGTTCCCCCCCAGTGTTTCGTGGTGGCGGTAGACTACAGGCCTTCCCCTCTAGGGGTTTAGGAAGTTCACAAGAATTAAACATCGAACACAAGTGACATTTTCTTCAAGTAAACCATAGTTCCCTACCTAAGAAAGGAAATCATATCGTGAACCCCCCAGAAACCGACATTTTCAATGTTGAAAAAGGTAAAAAGAAAAAGAAATTAGGACTTCAAACAAAGAAGAAGACATACAATGAAACACCAATAATAAAAGGAAAATAACTTGATTTTATTGTATGGTTTAGGGGATGAACAATATAAATCTGAATTAAAAAAATGTAGAACTTCATCAAAATTATAAGAAATTTAAACCCATTGAACTCCAAACTCTTTGGGGCAAATGGTTTAAGGGTTTAAGAATTGGGCTCCCATTATCAGGGGTCCATCCGGTTAGGAAGTGCAAAAGCACTCCCTAAGCCAAAAAAAATGTATAATTGGTGTGCCGGACCCATTCAACTCCAAACTCTTTTTGAGGAAATGGTTTTAGGAAACACTAATTGGGCCTCCATTATCAGGGGTCCATCCGGTTAGGGATTGCTTTCGCACTCCCTAATCCAAAAAAAATGTATAATTGTGTGTGCCGGACCCATTCAACTCCAAACTCTTTTGGAGAAATGGTGCTAGGAACACTAATTTGGCCTCCATTATCAGAGGTCCATCCACTTAGGGAGTGCGAAAACACTCCCTAACCCCCCATACAAACACTGAAAATACACAATACATTGTAATACACCATACATTGTAACACAACATACATTGTAACACACCACATTTATCAATAAAATTGAATGGCTTTAGAAGCCTTTTATTTTTATTTTTTACACTAAAAGATAAGCTATTTATACTAGTGGGGTGGTAGTAGGGGAGACAAACCTTATGGGATATAGAAAACTTAGGATCTTTAACCCGTCACTAAATTTTACATGACAGGCGAGCAAAACAGTGGCAGCAGAACACTGGAATTTTTTTTGGGCGGGCACCCACGGGCAGAGGAACCGTTGGCTGCCGTTGTTAGACCATGGCACGTAAACCCACACTATTGGGCATGTTGCAGTTATATTGTGCAATACGAGGCAGTCCAATAAATAGCCGCAATAAAAAGGGTGAGAAATAGCCATTTCCTTTCCCTTGTGGGCTTAAAAAAGTCACTCATTTACAATGAATGTATATGTCATTGATCTAAACACATTAATTCTTTGTAAGCAATGGGATATTATGTGGTTCTAGTACAATCAAAGATGCTTCTATGTGAACATAAAATCCACAATACTCAGGATTTGAAATATTCTAATCAGTATTCTATATACGATATAGTAAATGGCTATTGAGAGTAAAGATAACAGAGTCAAAGATGCTTCAATAAAAACATCACAAAAGTAATGAAATGTATTATTCTAATGGTCCCTAACTCTTGCTCTACCTACCTATATATTGTAGAGATGATAGGTACAATGGAAACAATACTAGCAAACTCAGCCTTCGCACATAAATCAATGATAATTACCAAACTAAGCATGAACCTATGTAGCAAGGTTTGATGGTTGTTGAAAGACCTATCATAATCATTTATCATACAATTATCATGTAATAGTTTGTATCACTTCAATTTATCATGGAATTTTTTAAATCTACAAAATGTTTTGATTTCCAAGATATGTCTACAATGGTTGCTAATTTGCTACAATACCATAACCGTATGTTTTTTTTATTGTCCTTGCAATTTGTAATCTATTGCACACACTTGCAGGCTTTCATTTGCTCGCTATTCGTTTCACTCACTCCTTTGCTCACAGGCAAATTCTATTCACATTTCATTATTTCATCGCTTTGCATGGTATGCTCATTTGTCTCAATTTTGGGATTTTTTGCTTTAGCTCTTGCATTCTTCTCTTTTGGTTCACAATTCTTCTCTTTCAATTATCGCATTCTCTTGCATCACTCACATACGTTCACTTTGTTGCTTGCAATCATTCACTCTTCTTCACGTTCCTTCTCACACCTCTTCATATTTGCTATTTTCTTTGTAAATTAAATTGTGTATTTTCTTGCATTTAGTGAAATGGAAGCTATAGTGGCATCAAGTGCTATGGGAGATTCTTAGGAATATGATTGAAGCTTAGAATGTGAGTGCAAGAATATATTCACTTTATGGTATAAATTCTATTAATCCCTAAATGCCCGAGGCACCAAATTCTAGTGTCAACAATATTTTGAAGTTGAATAAAACCTTCAAAGTTACTATTTCTAATAATTATATAATTTTGGAAGATTCTTTTTGAAGTCTAGTATTAGCATCAAAATTTTGATTTTGAAAATGAATGATTATAATTCTCCTATTCAAGATTTTGTGCAAGTTAAGGTGTCCATTGCAAATTTTGGTTTTCAAGTGTTGAAGGCTTTTAGCAATGAGCCTAAAATTTATCCTATTAGTGCATGCTACAAAATGAATTTATATATAGTTATAACTTTTTTACAAGGGAAGGAGCATCTTTACCAATGACATTTGTGATGATTTTTCAAAATAAATAGCATTATTTCACATACAATGGGTAAAAATACTCCTCCCTTGTAAAAAATTATAACCATGGATAAGTTCGTTTTATAACACACGTCTTAGGAAAAATCAATGTAATCAAATTTATTTATTATAATTGGCAAATGAAAGGAGATTTCAATGCACTCAAAAATAAATCATTTGCATACCATATACAAAAGCTATAACAAATCAAAGTTTTTGGATAGATGTTCTAAAACCATTTTTTCAACAATAGGTACATATTGATTTAGGAAAGGTGTATTCCAAGGTATATTCTTTATCTCTATAGTTTTTTTAAAGTCATCCATTGGTGTTTTTAGTCTTTGGTTTTATTGGTGTACTTATTGAGTTTCTAATTTCTAATTTTGTTGGATCTTGTTGGTGTTAAACGGAACTCTAGATTCTCTTTGTGTGCACTTTTTGAATAAACTATAGATTTTTAAAGCGATGGAAGTAGATGTATTCAAATTTGAGCTTACTTAAATTTGAAGTAGATGTAATTCAATTGAAGAAATATATTTGGGTACAAGTCTCTAAAAGTTAATTTTGGAAATGGATTGCAATTAGGTGGAATTGCCTTGTATAATGAGTGCAATGATCTAAAAATCCCACTACTTCAAACTTCATCACTTCATATTAGTTTTTCACACAATAATCAAATTTTATAAATCCCATGGCTTAAAAAAAGAGCTCTAAATTTTATCCAAAGAAATCTACTATTATTTAAATATTTATATTTGTATTTTGTCATTATATTTACATTCTTTACCTACCAACTTGTTAGTTGTAAGTCTTTGAATAGTATAGGTTAATCTAAATGTTTTTTTAATATTTTATTGTTGTATCCATCTTTCTAGAGTAGTTGATTGTTATAATATCTTTAATTCATTTGATTTTCTTATTCCATGCAAAATTGTAGTATTCTCTAAAGTTGACTCAACTTTGATTTTGGCTTTAGTTAAAGCTTGCGAATCATTTGCATTGACTTTGCCTTCTCCCTTTGGCTATAAAATGATATTATTTTAGAATCTCTACTTCATTATTTGTTAAATCTTATATATTCAACGTTTTAGTATTTTCCTTCTTAATCCCCAAAGGACCATTGTCCCCTAAGGGGATAATTTGGAGTTCAAGTAGGTTCTTAGAACCTCCATATCATATTCACTAAATGTCAATGAAGTAATTCCATCATTTCACCATTAAAAATTTCTTAATGGTAAATTTTCAAATGACACAATAGTACAAGTAGTCATGTCTAGTTTACTTTGACAAAAACATAATATTTCCAAAACAAACAAAACTTGATTTCAGAGAGGATGTTTGAAAATGCCAAAAAAAACGTCTCTTCCAAACCCTCTATGAATTTTGTCCATAACTTTTTTACTTGTAATTTTGAAGATGAAATTTAACTTGATTCCCCAACTTTTTTTTGTCCAAAGGTTTTTGAAAAAAGTTATTCTACTATATCTAAATGAGGTTTGAAGTTCTGCACTAAATACTATTCTTGCTTTTGACTTAACTAGGTATGAGCAATGAGCTTCTAATAAGTCAATAAGATTTCCTAATTTATATATCTCATGTGGGTTGTTTTACCTCCTACTATCCCACTTGTATAAAGAGCTTATCTTCTACTTTTAGAATGCTCACAACAAGTGGCTTATGAATCTACCTAAGGTGGTTGCCAAATATTATTAATTTTTTTGGTTCCAATGCCAAATTTTTCAAAAATAATATTTTAAAGTGTCGAATTTTACTTCAAACTTAAATTAAATATTCAAAACTAAATTGTTGAACTTGCTATCTAAGTAAGGTAATGTGCACTTTTTTTGTCTAGGTATGCCATCTGACATGCACAAGACATGAAGAAGAAGACAAGGAAAACTTATTTGATGGAAGGAGAAGATGGAGGAGATTTAGGTGGATGGAGGAAAGTTTAGGTAGATGATGTATTGAATCAATGTTCTTCTTCATAGGAACTTTGTAGAAAACATATTGAGAACACAAGAGAACAAACCAAAACCTTTTCTTTTCCATTGCCCACAAGACTTTAGATCTTGGGAGGTTACTAAGGACTTTTAATTTCAATAAAATTTGAATTTTTTCTTTTTCTAACCTTTTTTGGAGTATGTCTAAGATAAATAGTTTTTCAATCCACTGTTGGAATTTTTAATTATTGAAATTATAAAGTAGAAAATATTTTAGCAAAAAAAGCTAGTGTATTGTCCTTTCTTCAAGCATTGTGTCATTGCAAGATTTTTTTAGATGTGTTCCACACATTTTTTTTCAAGTGAAATTTGGTGGACATATTTGTAACATTATCTTCGTTATGTTAGATTTTTAAATTAAAAGTCTTCAATACAAATTTTTTTACAAATGGCGAACAAAGTCAACTGAAATTGTAAGGTAGCATTCAAAAAATTCTTTTTTTCAAACTTTGAATGTTGACATTTTCCAATCCATACGGTCAAACTTGATGAAATTTTTATCACATGATCTCAGACAAGTAAAGTACAAGATCCTATGGTTAGGTTCTAATAAAAAAAACCATATATATAATTTTTTGGACAAAAGCAATAGAAATGGCAGTTTTCAATGAGCTTTTTCAAAAACATCTAAAATTCTATTTCTATGTTTTATTAAATGAATTAACGTAAATTTGGTTTTGGCTTTGGTTGTTGTACCTTAGATCTTGAATGAAAAACTTCTCATTCCATGCTTTGGCTTGCTTCTTGGTTTGACTTTAAAATAATTTTAATTTAGCTTCTTTATATTTTTTTTCACTTTTCATTACTATATGTGGGCTTTGTCTTTATTTTGGTCTAAGAAAAATTGATTTTGTTTTAAAACTTTGTCTTTCATTTTATTATATTTTACTTTCTATTTCTATTTAGATCCTTTTCCACATAGAATTGTCTTTATAAAACATACTTGTTAGTTGTAGATCTTTAAATAGTATATATTTAAATAGTTTTTCTTTTCTTCTAAATAGTCAAATGTGATATCTTTACTTTATTTTATTTTTATTTTCCATGTGTAATTGTTGTGACGTCTAATTTTGACTTTGTCTTTGATTTTGACTTGTAATTTTGGAATAGGTGATTTAGCTTTAACTTTGCCTTCTTGCATTAGCTTTTAAATTCTATTATTTCAATATCTTTATTTTATTTTTATTACCACTTTACTATTATTTGAATATAAAATTTAAACCCTAAAACTCCATTACTATCTTTACTATTAAAACAGAGAGTTATTTTGTAACATGTATCAAGATCTCTTGTACTGTTGGAATGAAAAATGAAGAATTAGTCAAAAATTAGAAAATTGATCGTTGGGCCATCTGGTTGTAGAACTCTTTGGCCATTATGACAATATTTTTATTTTTTATTTAAAAAATGTTTGTCAATACTTTTTTTTTACCATCTAGAACTCTTTTTTCTAATTTTGCCTTGTGAAAAGAAAGGATTGAGAGGTTATGATTTAAATCTTTATATATAAACTCAATGTATAAGATTCAATTCAATGAAAAACTATAATTGTTAAGTGTAGAAACTAATATGAATGATTAATAAGATCCATAATGTAGGAAATTAATACTTTCATTTATACAAAATTATAGGTAATTAAAAAGCCATTAAATCCTAAGTGCTCTAGGTGATCAAAAGTGTCCCTACATAATTTAGAAATCTAATTTGAAGTGCTATAACTTTTGCATCCAATGTCCTAATTTAATAAAACTTGTTGGAAAATCTTTACTCTTTTTTCTTGTTTATGTGTTAAAATTTTTGGATCAATCTAAGATGTACACATATTTTGGGAGCCATTCAAAGTTCTTAGGTTCAATTTTAGTTCACCAAACTGCATTTTGATGGCTACAACTTTGGGATCTTGTATCTCCTTTATCCAATGTTTGTTTTCAATAAAAATTTGTTGGATTAGATTTTCCTTGAAGTTTAGTTATTGTGGTAAAATTTTCATGTCAATAAAAACTATTTTGAATGTTTGGGAGCCATTCAAATTTCAAAATCCAACCTTTTTTGGACTACAATGAACTTCGGCACTTGTTTTTTCTTCATACAATGTCAATTTTCAATAATTCTTTTGAGAAAGTTTAGCATACTAGTCTAGCTTGTGTGGTTAAAATTTTATATCAATTCAAGAAGTTATGAGTGAGAAGCATTTTAGTAAAAGGGGGTCAACCTTAGATGGGTTTCTTTGCAACTTTTTGACATTTCAAAGCCATTTTACAAATAAAATGAGTAATTTGAATGATGATTATTTTCACCAATGTGTGTGTTGTTGGTTTTGAAGCACTTTATGGTTTAAATTTTGTTTTATTTGAGTAGGTTTAGAAATTGAATTTGACCTTGAAATGCTTTGCTACAAAAATTTCAACATCTTTTTTTAATTTTTGCCACTAAGACATTATAATCTTGCAATCTATATAACCAAATGACTCCAAATTTGACTTGAACACATCATCTACAACACGTTCACTATAAGATTGTACAATTGAGATTTATATACTTTAGTGACATTTAGATCTATAACACTTCAAAAGCAATGATGTTTTTGAACCCAAAAGGCCTTGGATTTTTAGGGGTTAAAGTAAATCAGATTATAATAAGAAAACTACCCAATGCAAACACCTAGGAAATAATCCATTACAATCTTATATTAACCTATGACAAAAAATTTGCAATAAATGAGATTTGAGCTAATAAGGTTGAATTAGTCGCCACCGAATCAATGCCTTGGGTGATGGTGAATTATTAGTGACTTTCACATTTTTTAGTGTAAATTCATAAAAAAAAACTTTTTAATTCCTTTATATTATGTCCTTGTTAGAAAATATTGTGATTGCATTAGGTTGTAATTAAGATGACCATTATGGGTGCACTTTTTGGTAGTTGTGAGGTAGTTTAGAGACTCTTTTGGATCAAATGGGCAATATACTTCAAAAATTCATACCAAATTCATACTTTGTCAAAAAAAATTCAATTACTCTTTCAATTTCTGACATTTGTCTTCATATAGAATTATTAATTTTTTCAATAATGTCATCAAGGCAAACCAATCACTTTTTTTTGTCATAGGTTGGTTTACCTTAAATGCACACATATGTGGAGATTTAAAATATTAAAGATTTGGTTTCTCTTTTTCTATACCTTAAATTAGGTTTTTAGTTTGTTTGATATGGTGAGATCTAAGAAACCATAAGTCCCCTTTGCATGTTCTTGGTACTAATGGAAAACTCTTTGCAAAGAGGGGTGTACAAACTTGATTTTGTGGCATTTGGACCTATGGTGTCAGAGTTATGAATTTTTAAATGATTTAATTAAATTATATTTATTTTGGAAAACCATAACTTTCACATCCAATGTCCAAACGCCATGAAATAAAGTCCTTGCACTCCTTCATGCATAAAGTAGTATGCTATTAAATGGCACTTGACCTTAAAGTACCATCTAGAAGGTTTGTACATTTCGAATTTCAGTTATGTACCTATTTGGATGGAGCGCTTTCAAAAACGAACTTTGACCCTTAATAACTTTTGCATACAATATCCAAATGTGGTGTTCTTTGGTGCGTTGGAACCTCCTTTCACTTGCCAACATGAATATGTGAAAATTTGACCAGTTTCATAATAGCAACTAGGCTCAGTAGTAAAAAGTGACGGTTTTGGGTGTACCCACCTTAAAGCTTTCTATTGGTATCAAGAACAGAACCTCTCACATAGCAACAAAGTCCTTGCATTCTTTCTCCAAGGATAAGTGCATGAACTTTCTTTCTTGTTGGTTGAACCTTTGTGAATTTTGAAGTTTTTATAAATAAAAAAATAAAAAAATACTTCTATTTTTATTTTATTATATTGTGGCAATGACATAGGGAACACTAGTGTCAATAAAGTGGCGTGTACAAACAAATTTGCCATGATGCAAACGTCCTCAATGCCCTTCTCCAACTCTGTAGCATGTGCATCAACAAAGACTCACCCTACTATTTATTTGAAGAATACTTAGGCTCATTGTTTGTAGTCTTATATTCAACATTTATACCCCTAGCTCGATCAATTTCAACAGTGTGAGTGTCAAATGATCTATTTTGGAATTTCAATATTTATTGTATTAGGTGTCTTTTTTTTAAATCTTCAAATAAAATTTTCTTGATATTGCAATTGGTTTGTAAATTGAACAAACTTTGGACATACTTAAATAAGCTTGTTGTTTTTGAATTCATCGTGCTAGGGTCTTATAACACCATTTACCCATGTGAGATAAAGTTGACATGCTATAATTATTTATAAAACTACCCCAAACATAGTGGAGTGCACAATGTACACCATGACCTAGATTTTCAAGTATAGGCCTATTCAAATTTCTTCATATATAATATAATCTCTGGAGGTAAAGATTTTTTCAATCCAAAGTCTCTTCTACTTTGAAATAGAGCCAACCATTGAAAGTACGTAAGATAACCAAACCCACTATAGACTAATTAAAAGTCAATTAGGTTTTAATTTTTCTCTCTTACATACCAATGTAGTAAAAATGTTGATACAATAAATAATCGGTTTTCAAATGGTTGGAATTGAAGCTCAAAGTGTTGGAATTGGGTTGAAGTCACCATTCATGCACTCGATGAACATCACCATGTGGTTTCTACACATGGCAAAAGGTTCATTCATTATTCTACAATCTAAGGGCCTATTTACACCAAAAAACTTTGGGTTGAAGTCCAAAGAAATGTAGTGTTTTGAATGGAAAATAGCTATGACCCAAAGTGAAGACCCAATCAAAACACTACATTTTTTTGACTCCAACGTAACCAAGTTTTTGGATGTAAACATGCCTTAAAGGGAACACTTTGAATTGCACAATCTAAAAGAATCATATTAACATCGAAAAGGGCAAGAGTATTCCCCTTTTATGATCTATAATGGGAAGCTATGTAATTTTGCTTTGACCACCTATAATATGCCTTTTCTTTTTCAAAAGTGAGTTGACCAAAATACATAAAATGTTTTTTTGAATCGCTTCTCTTTTGCAAAAAAATAATAATTATAAATCCAATAGGTTCTATGTGCAATGACCAAAATGGTTTACAATGAGTTTCTTACCTTAGTTGAATAATTTCAAAACATTCTTAAATGTTAACCCCTAAAGTCCCATTGTGTTAACGTGACAAAATAAATTTTGGATAGACTCCTAAGTGCTAAGGTCTTGAAGGGTCAATGTCGTCGCTTCCAAGGCGTTGCTTGCTTTCCTTCTCTTGCAGAGTATCCATCGGGAGTGCAAATTTCATAATGTTCATCATGTAAGTACAAAAAAATCGCACCTGTTGCCTTAATTTTCGAGGAAAGTCCCCTGGGTTCCAGTCATACAGCTTGAAGGAGATTCAGCCAGTTGGGCACTGACAAACAGAAACCTCTTAGTGTCATACAAACTGGTATCAAACCCTGAGAAGAAAAAATCAATAAGTGCAAGGATTCGTCATGGATTTTGAGAAGATAATGAACCTCACAACAACATACTCTGACTACAAAGATGTCGAAGCAGAAAAACGACCTTGCGTATGACTGAGAGAACAAATATAGCTACGGAGCTACACAGCTGGACTCACCGAAGATGCATACTTGTCGAACCTTGGAATGGCACGAGATGTCGACTCAAAACCATGCGAAGGTAAGCTCTCATTAACGTTTGGAGAGTCCTGGGCATTTAGGGGTTAAGATCCTACAAAAAAAATGTCCATTCAAATGATGGAATCCACTTAAAACAGAGGAAAGCGATGGTAATGAGTTACTTGCGTGAAGGCTAATTAAAACTGCATTGTTGATCTATCAAGGTACAATCCTACTCCCTGTTTCTCGTTACAATCCTGTTTCTGCTAAAGAATATTCACATCCACCAGGGATGGCGGTGGCGATGGCGAGCACCACCCGTCTAAAGCTCCGCTAGAGCCTTGACGTTGATGGGGTAGGCGTTTGTGGAATCTCCAGTAAAGATCAACTTGAAGAGAATGCGTACAACGACCTCACTAGGGTGCAGAATATCCCAGAACAGTGACTTGGAGGGGCGTTTGCAGAAATCCGCCACCGCGTTTGGCAGCTGGTCCGGCACGGGCTTCCCGCACTGCACTTGCGCATTCAGAAAACCGGCGCCACAGCAAGCAGATGTCGCATTCCTCAAGCCGGAGGATGCGTCATTTGAGATGATGGCCGAGAAAGCGTCGAACGTGAAGCCAATGACGATGTTGAAGTCAGGATAGGCGGCGCGGAGTCCATCGACCACTTGCCTCAAAGCCACGTTGAACGCTAACGCCAGTTGGTTGGCTTCCACCAGGCATTCGCCAGGTTGAGTAGGGTTGAAGGCTCTTGCGCGAGGTGCACATCCGATGGGGCCAAGTTCGAGAACCACCACCTTCCTTGCTCCACCGTTGTACAACGCCTGCAATTGTCACAAGATCCATCTCCTTCAATTTTTGCTATAGATCGATCTCAATATGTTCTGAAAACGATCAAGAACAGCATGCAATGAACAGTCGGCCGTTGATTTTTTACAGTAGGATCATATATCGGTTAGTCGAATTGGACATATATAATCGCTGAACCCCTGATCATTAATTAGAAGTTGAAACCGGGAGTTGAAACAGATAGGAGAGCTAGTTAATATGCAATGCAAAGTCTTCATCGAATTAAGGGAACAGTAGAGAGCACGGATTGGAGGCTAGCTTACAAGGAGAGTTTTCTGGTAATTGCGGATTACGGAAGCAAGAAAGTCGGTGGCGTTCATCTCCTGCTGGAGCGTAGTGTTGGAGAGGAACGCGTTAAGATCGTTGGAGCCGCTGATGATGAAGAATATGGACTTGGAGATGAGAGTGTTTGTGGTCTCCACTCCCAGTTGCTGTTGCAAGATCGATTTTGCAGTCCCGAACTGTTGTACTTGGACACTCATTGGGACCACCTGAGGGAAGTCCATGCAACCATGGCCAAATCAGTACTGGTGAACGGTAGTTATATATTCAAGCTTCTAGTATCTGGAGAAATACACAGATTGATCTCAATTGTG
The DNA here is from genome assembly GCA_947034895.1 of Rhytidiadelphus loreus. Lineage (NCBI taxonomy): Eukaryota > Viridiplantae > Streptophyta > Bryopsida > Hypnales > Hylocomiaceae > Rhytidiadelphus > Rhytidiadelphus loreus. The sequence continues at coordinate 2,210,648 of OX344762.1, forward strand.
AGATTATAGAGAGATCAAAGGACTTACTAAGCCTTGGCCGGTGGAATCGAGGAGACCACTCCCAGCTGAGGCGAAGTTGACGCCTTTGGTGTAGGAAGCATTTGGCTGCAGGAACGGGGGTGCGAAGGGGAGTCCCAATGCTTGAGCTGTTCCAATGCAACCCAATTGAAAATTATAATCATAGCATTCACAAATCATAAATCTGCTTCCGTTCCTTTTGGAATTAAAGCCAACACGAAGCACTGGAAATTATCGTACTCCTTGACAAAGCTCAGGTAATAATTCAACAAGTACGTCATCACTTGATAGCGGGCACTTACCAAGGAAATCCACAACGAGCCGGCCGTTAGAGAAGCGTCCCGTGGGCCTTCTGAAGAATGTCTTGCCGTAGGGAGGAAAGTCGGCCTTGGATGTGGCCTGGGGCAAGTAGTTGTTGGTTCCCACATCAGCTAACGAGTCGCCCAATGCAAAAAAAGCAGGTACGTCGAAGCTCCGTAGCGACCTCGCGGCGTCCACGGCCGGCATCCCAGAGAAAAGCACAGCTGCAACTAACACCAGCATGACCATTCTGAAACCCATGTTATGGCTAGTTGCAATTGAGCTTCGCATTCTTGTAAGCTCCTATCTCCAGTGAGTCCAAACCACCTTCCTTGAGTTTCTCGACCAAAAATTACACCGTACCGCACGAGCTGCAATATTCAAAAGAACCGTGACAAGCTTGAATCTGTACGTAATCGATCCGAATCGTTGGAGGGACTGAATTCGATCACTTTCAGCTGCTGCTGAAGCCCCGAGACTGAGACAGTGGAAGATTGTGTGTATTGATGTTTGTAAGAAGTTCAACACTTGGAGGTTTTATAGTTGGCTTGCGATCAGTTGGAATCCACGCGCTGTAGAAGCCCGCAGCATCAGGTTCCATGTGAAGCCAGGAAGGTGCGATGTAAGGAGCAACCGGCCGCTGCGTGTTCACTGTCCAGTCAACCGGGTGCTCAAACCGGACAAAGTCAAGGGCCGCCGCAACGTGTTTTTTGGGAACAGGACCTGCCACAAGCCTTCTCATCACTGGCGCAATTCTGGAGGCGCAATTTCGCCCAAAACACACACTCAGTAGTGTCCCACACAGGTAAGAGCAACCCCACGGCAATGCGCCAAGGGGCCAAGACACGGCCAGTGCGCGGGCCGGCGCTGACTTTTTCCCGACGGCAGAGTAGAAATTAATGGCCGGCCACGCCAATTTTTGCAGAGGGAACGGGCAAATGGTGCACCTTGCGCGTGCCGCGCTAAGTGAGTTATACACAGTTTCCCATGTATCGACGACGAGCTGGCCGTCAGATGTGCTCCAGGCTAGGCACATCACATCAGGCTCTGTATCAGGCGCAGAAGGCTATTGCCATATTCCTAGTTGCGGAGAAACAAATCTTCTTCAGTGATTTAAATGCCAATGTCATTGTTTCAATTAATTGCCATCAAGGAAATACTTTGTAGGCAAAATGAAGGAATAGTTTCCTTGAGAGTCAGTGAGATGCTAAGGTGGAGAAGTTGTTTTTATAATGAAATTTATTGTATTTAATGAATCCTCAAAAGGTATGGGACAATTTGAAGATGAGAGCTTCATTGCTCATTGTCAAAATTTTAGAGTTGTGTTTGAAATAGAATTTCAAACCTCATGTAGGCATACTAGAATAATTGTTTTCAGAAAACTTTGAACTAAGTTAATGGGGGAATCAATGTAAATTTCATCTCCAAAAATCCTCTTGAAATTTTGATCCTTCAATAAAAAGTTATGGACAAAGTTCAAAGAGGATGTTTGAAAATGTCAAAATAAATTCCCTTCCAACCCCTTTGTGAATTTTGTCCATAACTTTTTATTGGAGGATCAAAATTTCAAACGGATTTTTGAAGATGAAAGTTAGATTGATTTTCCACATTCACTTGGTTCAACATTTTTGGAAAATTTTATTCTACTATGCTTAAATGAGGTTTGAAATTCTACTTCAAACACAATTCCTACTTTTGACTTAACTATGAGCAGTTGAGCTCCTACTAATTCTAACATACATATCCCACATGCGGATTGTTCTACCTCCTACAACACCATATATATAAGAGATTACCTCTTGAAAATCCCCCCAAAACAAATTGGAAATGTTTGAGAAACAAAGCAAGATGGTCGATGAATTCAATTTTTTGGTTGAATATAAAGTTAGATTTTTAAGCCACAAAACAAGTTCAGATTGCATACCCCTCTTCGCGTTGACCGCCATGGGGCAAAGGAGCAATAAGGCTGCGGCTTACAAAATAGCATGCCAAACCTCACTTGGCATCCCTCTTCAACAAGCTAGTTGTCGGGTTGCCCTATTGTAAGTGGAAAATCCTAAGGGAATTGCATCACTAATACTGCTCTAGTAATACTCTGAGCATTTGAAGCCATAGTTTCTGACCCTAAAAGGACATGGTCTTATTGCCATAAATGATTATAATTTTGGATGAATTAATCATAATGCCACTCCACCCCAAAGAATGGTTGATGGATGACTTTTCAAATCATTAGAGTTAATCATAAAGTGAGACTAAATTAGAGTTTTTTCCTTGCCCATCAAATAGCATGAAATAGACAATTGGGGACCAAACTCCTTTGGGGGTCCAAAATGGAGCTCTTTTGAGTTTTCTCTCTAGTTTTGCCTTCTTCAATGAAAACTCACAAGCATGCAGCATGTGGGAGTAGGGATTGTAACTCAAGACTAGAAACCATGAGTTTAGAGCTTAATTCAAGATGAAGTGGTAGACCACAATGCATTTATTGTTGGGGACCACAATTTAAACTTAGCTTGCAACTCCAGGCCAAGTCCAAACTACTTTACAATTAATTCTATTGTAGAAATGAAGAATGCACCTATTGATTCAAAAATTAGATCTTTTTTGGCAAAGTACCTTGGTGATAGATCTTGTCCTTCAAGGTTATTAATAAAGTAGGGATGCCTGAAATTGCTATGTTTTCTACTATGTTAAGTTTGTATCATAAGAATATACCAATTTGTCCTATTAGTGCATGTTACAAAATGAATTTACATATCATTATAACTCTTTATAAGGGAGGAATATCTTTACTAATGATATTTGTGATGGTTCATCAATATGAATTGCACTATTTCACATACATCGGATATGAATACTCCTCCCTTACAAAAAGTTATAACCACATGCATTTTTAGAAAAAATTAGTGTAATCAAATTTTATTTTATTTCTATTCTATTTGGCAAATGAAAGAAAATTTGAATGCATTCAAAAATTCATCATTTGGATATTGTATACAAAAAAAGTTATGATGGATCAAAGATTTTTGAATAGATGTTCTAAAACCATTTCTTCTGAACAATAGGTACATATTGATTTAGGAGATTTACATAATGAAAGTATCTCATCAAATGTCATATTTATGTACCTAAAGCATTTGGGTGTCCCTACCTTATAGGTGTATTCTTTATTTCTATAGTTTTTTTGAAAGATATCCATTGGTGTTTTTGTCTTTGGTATTATTGGCATCATTATTGGATTTCTAATTTCTAATTTTGTTGGATCTTGGTGGGTGTTAAAAGGGGATTCTAGATACTCTTTGCATATAATTTTTGGACATGGTCGAATAAACTATGGATTTCAAAATAGGTGCATCTAGATTCTAGTCTCAGATTCTAGTCTAGATGTAATTGAATTGAGGGCGTGTATTTTAGGCATGAGTCTGTAGAGGTTAATTTTGAGAATGGGTTGCAATTAGGTAGAATTGCCTTGCATGATGTGTACAATGATGAATGATCTTGTCCTAATAGAGTCAAATTGATAAGCATTTGACTATAGTTTTCTTTATTGAAGTTCTTTAATTTTTTGTTGAATCTTCTTGGCAATTGAAGGATTTGTACAAATTTTTTAATGTGTTTATTGGACATTTGAATACCTTAAAGCTATTTATAAACTACTATTAAATTACAATAAATTAACATTAAATAAAACAATAAAGTGATTAATTGCTATGTGACATCCATCTACTTCCTTTATGACTTTGTTTTTCTTTTGTGCATGAAGTGGGTCTTTGAAGTGGTCCCCTTTACTTTTTGGCTTCAAAATTATTGTTGATTTAGTATTTTTGGTTTAATAGTTGTCACTCTAATCAAAATATTGATTCACTTAGTCAAGTGTTGAAATGACCAATTGAATTGGTCATGTTGTGAAAAATATAGATTAGATAGGGTCATAGGGTTAATATGACATACTTAAAACTACTAAAAACAATGAGGTGCAAATTAGACCTTCTAGTCCTTTGGGGATTAATATGTACTTTGATATACATGGATAACTCTTTTTGCACTACTAGTATATTTATTTATCCTATTTATATGTGTTACACTAATTTACTAAAGTCACACTAAATATTTTAAAGTAGTGTGCACATGTTGATACAAATTACTACATTCTCCTAGTTTATACAATTTTTTTTGTAGTTATAATAATTTTGCAAGTATCTCATATTTGCACCCTCATTAATAAGGTAATTCAAAACTAGTTTGCACTACTTTTCCATCAAAATCTACATGAGAACTTCTAATCTATTGTGTCACCACTAATTCATGACCCTTACAAAACATTTCAATCGATAACAATTTTGGTTCTAAATTGCATAATATACACAATTCAAAAAAACAAGAGATGCAAAGATTTTTTTAAATTTCAACGATGACCTTTAGGTTGGAATTGGTGTATTTTATTTTTTCCTTGTGACCTTAGGGATTTTTGTATTAAAGAATATAGGATTCACTTTGCACCCATGGAGTCCCTTCAAGTTGCAATGAAAATAATGGAATTTCAAAGTCACTTATCTAAAATTGAATTTCTAACAAAAATAAGATGTTTTTAACAACTTCATGGAAATATTAAGATTTCACTCAATTTTTTTTTATGAAAAGGTATTCTTAGATGTCTAGAATTGTGTGTAACCAAAACCATACTTGCATCTACATGGAGGACAATGATTTTTTTTTTAGAATCCCTTCTACTAATTCTTGTAAACTTAATAGAGGAACATGAGGTTCAAGTTTCAAAGTAAAAATCATCATTTTAGTCTCATTACAGTACTAAAAACTCTAAAACTTAAAGTGTGACAAATTAGAGAAATTGAGTAAAAAATAGTAATATGTTTTTAGAAATTACACAAAAATTGAAAAATATTGTTTGACTTAGGCAATGCACCATTCACCTCTAGTATGAATGTCAAGTATAATGAGAAAAATCCCTATTAGTTATGCTCAATTTTGTATTGTGTTTGCATCATGTGACACAAAATAGTACCAAGTATTTCGTACAGTTTCACCCATATACTCTACTAGTAGATAGTAACTGAGGCCAAAGCTCTTTGGTGGCATTAGAATGCCATCCCTGAGATTGAACCACACCTAGAAAGTGGCCAAGGCAAAGTCACTTCCACTTACTACAAGACATGCCCTAAAAGGTGGTGGAAGTTGTATGGTGATCTCTAATTTGGATTGACTACAACCGGTAGAATGTGAGATGGACATTAACCCTTAAACGACAAGCCAATCACTATGGAAATCAACTATTTGGATATTGTGTGAATTGTTGGCTTAAAAAAATGCAAAAGTATTCATTGGAAGTCAAACTACTATAGAAGATGTTCCCTTTTCACATAAAATTTGGAAGATGAATAGTTGCACTTCTGTCCCACATGTATGGAAAGATTCTTTGTCATTCATCGGTTGAAAAACTTCCTTAGGGCCTTCTTACATATATCTGTCATCGGGAAACTTTCACAGCGGATAGTGAAAAATAAACATTGCACTTTCATGTGGACCCGATGGATGATCAAGGTGGATTGACCCCCTTACTTGGCCTTACGAGGGGTGCATGTAAAAGAAAAGCCCCCTATTTTGGGCCGTTCTAGGATATATTCTTGACTTCTCTTGACTAATTTGGGGTCTCTGATTGCAAAAAATGAATTAAAATTTTGCAAAAAAATTAATGTGCGGAAAATAAATAATTCCAGGGTTTCCCCGCAAGGCTGAGCGAGGGGGTCAGTTCACCTTGACCCGATGGGTGGGGATGGAGACAATAAAAAATTCCCACGTATTAGATTCCCTAATCTCCACCAATGAGGTTGTCCACCGGTATTGGTGAAACTTCAATTCCTCCTTTCCCGCTTGCCCACCCTGACAAGACCATCGGTGGAGCCGCTTTTGTCTTCTTGCTTGAATTAGCGGAAAGCTTGCCCACATGCCCACCGGGTGAGCATGTAAGCTGGCCCTTAGTGTCGTTTATGGGTTAATGAGTTTCCCTGACCGCAACAAGCAAATGCCTCATGATGCTCTGATGCTTTAGAATCTAGACACACTCACGAAACTACAAGTTAGGGCCTGGAAAATGACGGAGAAAAAAAAGTTAACTGTATGAGGAGCCCGCCCAAGTTATCGATGGGCAAGGGCACAATTACAGATAACAACAGGTACTGTACAGGTAATCCTACAAAGCTTCACATGTTCAAGAGCGCTAGGGACTTCTAGCTACCCCCGGAGTCTGCTGTAAGGAATTGAAGGAAGTTTCTAACCAACCTAAGGCTTGGAAACAGTCAACTTTGAGCAGAGTTAACCATTAGGCGTGTGAAGAAGGAAGAGTGACATCGATCGATCCCCCCTTTCCTACTGGGAATTGCAAATTCAAAGTGATTCGGTCCATCCATGACATCGTCACACATATGAATCCCCCCACAGTGAATGAATGGCAACTCACTCGATGCCAGAATTTCAAACTGCCAACCCTAAACCTTCCATCCCAGCTACCTCGCTGTTGGGAAGCTCGTAGATCCAGACGACCTGGAAGAGTAGTCTGAGAATCTCGATGACTGCGGGGATTGCAAAGCAGTTGCCTGAGTCAATCGCACATTAGTTGCTTCTAATGCCACAGCCTCTTGCAGCTCTTTCACCACTTCGGTCATCGTTGGCCTGTGCACACCCTTGGGCTCCACACTCCGCATGGCAACATCAGCAACTATCCATACCGCTTCCATGTTGGGGATTGAGGCTATCACCGCAGTGTCCAGGATTGAGGTGATGTTGTTACACTGAAGACTCTCCCGAACCTGTTCAATCCAAATGTATTTTGAAAATTAATGAGGTTGATGGAGTCACCTTTGGACTTCGACAAATTTAGGTCTAAATTTGATACGTGATGAGTTTGTAAATTCTTTCAAACGGATCCCTAGCTAGAAACTTATTTGTATGCCTCTTTGCATCAGAGCTCATGATGAGGTTTCTAATCATTGTGCACACAAGGGAGTGTAAGGGCAACTCACCCACTGGCCAAGATTTGGATTCCTTTCTTTCCGATCTGATGGATCAATGGGTAGACTATAATGAGTATAATCAATGGGTAGACTACCTGTGATCAATTCCAAAAGAACAATTCCAAAACTATATACATCATTTTTGGAGGATATGTATTTACATGAGTAGTACCTGTACAAAAAAGCAACCAACATATTGTAAGTACTTGACAATAACGAAGACACAAAGCAAGCCACACTTCCTTCTTTTGTAAGCCAAACAACTAATCATCTAATCATAAGTATAGTGAGATTCAATTATCAAGGAAAGCATTGCTTGGCTAGAATTTCATGGATGCTTTGGCCTAGCTAGAGGATCTACTAAAGCCCAATTTGAACAAAAGAATTAAACTTCACAACATGAAGTAGTAAGACGGTTTCATATTGTAGGTCTGAAAAATCAAATGACTAGTAATCTGCGCCAAGTACTCTCAAGCAATAAAGAGTAGTAACTTAGAAAATTGAACCTAATGAACATGAGATCACTTTTCATTCAGGGTGTACTCTACCACTGCTATGTAGTGCACATCCCTTGCTGAAACAACATTTGGATGTTGAACAATTCAACCACCTCGAAAGTTGATATGACATCCCCAATCATACTTTTTTTTTATAAACATAGTTTTCAAACATGTTCAAACGGGGGGTTGCACTGGAGAAAAAATAGAGAAAAACAAGGTTGTAGGCTTCTAGATCTCTTACTCTGGATCAATGTAGCCTGCTGTGCCCATGACATCATTAGTCAGTACTCCGCTGTGTTCAGTTTCACCCATCAGCTTTGTCAGTCCAAAGTCGGCCACTTTAGCCTCGAATTGGGGAGTGAGCAGAATGTTGCTGCTTTTCACATCCCTGTGCACGAAACTTGGCCTGCATGCTGTGTGTAGATACTCCAAGCCTGCAAGTGCATCACACGTCAATCTGAATGCTCTCGCTCAGGATGGAACAATGGAGGTACAAGTCATTCACAAACTGATGCGGCTGACTCAGAGCAGATTAGCTTCAACTCCGTTAAATTCGTGGTATCCCATGCGCCATTTTAACATTGCCATTAGCTTACCGAGCTCATAGATATGCAAATTAATCTGCAAATTGTTTTAATGTTGTGCAGCAACCAAATTACGACAAACGACCCTTATAAACGCTGGAAGTAGTACCTCGTGCTGCACTCAGGGCAATGTTTAAGCGCATCCTCCAATTTAGAGTCCCACTATTCTCTGAACTGCCTGCATTATCACAATATCCGTTTCTTCAGAGCCCTGTCAGTTACCTTGAAAGTCTAAGTTGGCTTGCAGGTAGCACCCCCACCCTTTTAGAGTGGGGTTTACAGGTTAAAGTCCTCCAGCTATACCGTATTCCTATGTCAGATTCAACAATTGTTTGGCGAAACATAGAATTTATTCCTGGAATGCGGATTGTGTTAATTGATGTTCAGTTTAAAATTTGGCTGTGGAATATTCATATTTGGATATCGGTGTTTGAATTTCTCAAACAACAGAAGAGGTAGCTCAAAACTTGTATGGATGGCATGGATCCCACATGTAATCCCAAGGGTCTCCATGTTAGTAGCGAGATTCTAGCCTACTGCCTACCTAGATTTACTATATGTTCAGTTTTCAGGGTTCTCAAACTGCATACAGCACACATGCTTCAAATTTTCATTTGATATTTATGAATCAGATTCAAAAGTTGCTTATCAATTTCAGTTCAATCTGTAAGCATATCGATTAAACGTTTTGTTCAAAGTCCAGATTAGAAGAACCGAACTCACCATGTAAGTGATCAAATAAGGAGCCATTGCGCATGTATTCGTAGATAAGGATTTGCTTCTGATCCTGGCAGTATCCCACCAAGGCCACCAGGTTCTTGTGGTGCACTCGCGATAAAACATCAACCTAGGTACACACAATCACACATCCAGTGTCCAACTCCCAACTTCAAAACCACACTAGACAGTCCCAAATATTGCAAGAATTAACCTATAGAAAGGACTCAATCTGACAGATAGGAGAGCCATGGATAGAATACACCTCGTCAATTCAAATAGAGTTAATTCAAGGGGTGCCACACTTTTCTGTTCATTACGCAAATGAAAGGCATGTGGAAGAAAAACCCTAAACGGCCTGAAACCTTAATAAGTGAATCTCAAAACTTCAAAACTTGGATCCACAAATTGATCACTTGGTAGGCTACAAACCTCAGTGAAAAACGCCCTTTCTTCATGCTTTGAATTTCCATCAGCCACCTTGACCGCCACCTCTTGCCCATCAGGAAGCTTTCCATAATATACTGGACCAAACCCTCCTTTCCCAAGTTCCCTCTTAAACTGAGTAGTTGCAGCAGTAACTTCCGCAAATGTGTAAGCTTTCGCACCACCAGGGGTGGCAATTCCTGTTGATACACAATAGAAGATGATCACCATAAGTTCTTGTGATGAGCAAATTAAGCTATTGTGGATTAGGAATCAACTGATGAAATAAGAGAACTCTATTTCAATTGAGTTTAGAGAATCATTGTTGAAACCAAGACATACTCGTGGATGCTCTGCGCTCCTCGTCAGAAAGTTTGCGCTTGCGTTTCCATCGACAGTAGACCAAAATTGCTATTACAGTGATGAGTGCGAGTCCCACAACACCCCCAGCACTAGCACCGGCGACGATTGCAATGTTTGATTTGCCACAATTACTACACTTAGTAATTGCAGGGCCAGGGGCAGACTGGTTTCCTAAGAAAGGGTTCCCATCATACCTGGACAAGAAACAGAATAAGCAATTGAGCAATTTCAGTGTTCGCAAAGGAAAACAATTTGAATTACTTGTCTATTGAATTGTAATTTGAATTACTTGTATATATATTTCAATTGTGAGGTTGAAGAGCCCTATGGCATTTGTGGTACGGGTTGATACAACTACATCTATTCACAACCCTGTGCTGATTAATGTAAATTTTTTATAAATGGTAGCCTAAAATTAATCTGTCAGATTTATTAACATATTCACACAACTTACATTCAACTTGCGTCAAAAGTACGAAATGTTGAACTATTAGCTCCATATATACTAAACTGAAATTTACGATGCTACAGCCATGTATTGTTATACTAGGGGATTTCGTTGTGCTGAAATTGTGCTGCTAATATGTGCAGAAGTGCTAAGAGCTTGGAAAAGTGGGACAGGTTTTCATTTTTATTCATTTTATGATGCGATCAATCATTTGACAAAATCCTTTCAATGTGTCAATAAGAGGAATATGGTCATTTTTTTTTTAAATCTTCAAGAACCTCTAACTCCGAAAGCAGTAAACAAAGAGAGCACTATAATGTGATCATTAAATATATGCAAACATGGAATAAGATTTTTAATCAGTAGAATTGAACTGGTTTGGGAACTACTGGAAGACATCATATATAAAAAGTTTTTCTCCATGATTTACAAGGTCTCCGACTGATCACAAAAATCCTTTGAAAGCCTCCCAATGATAGATAGTGTGGTCTCATTGTATCGAAGTGAGGACTTTGTCGAATACAATGAGCATACGGAGACCTCTCTCACCATGAATAATGGCAAAGATTTTCTTTTCATGATGCTATCTACAAGTTCTTGAAATAGTCTCAATTCATTCAAGATACAACAATGGATACAAAGTTAGTGACGCGAGAGAACTTACGTGAACCGGATCAGAGAATTAGCTGGAAGAAGACCCTCTGGAATTGGACCGCTGAAGTTATTATTCTGGACAGCCCTGCAAGAATTTCATGCCAATTTTCAGTTTCAGCGGCAGATCTGGAGCTTCTGGAACAAAACTTGAGAGCAGGAAATACGAGATCAAGCATACACTGTTCTAATTCATCCACTTGTGAGTAGAAGGTTACGAAACTTACAAGAGTCTCAGAGCTGCCATGCTTGTCAACCACTCTGGTAGCGGACCACTGAGACTGTTGTTGGACAAGTCCCTGAAAAACACCCGAAGCAACATCCATGAATTAAGTTAAGCCACAAGCAACAGAGATTGATGTCTCTATGTCAAGACTCCTTTGGAATCTTAAAGTTGAGAAATACAGTAAGTTAACACAGAAGATTTCAATGTCTGGGCTCGACACAGGAAGATTATTGCACTTTCCCTTTGTGTTAAATTTGGCATTCAATTCCCCAAGCCAAATGTGGCACTTCACAAAGGAATTGCATCTTTTCCTTGAACCTCAAGGGAGGATATTGAGACCATAGGGAATTTCATGGATTCCGGCATAATCATTTGGGATTATATTCATTCCGCCCTGGAGATAATTTGTATAAATTCCTTGGTCTCACTTACCCCCCTCGCACAAGTTTCCTGTGAGATTGTTGTGTGTCACTCACATTCCTGGTGCAAGGTGAAACTTTCAAAATTGACCATGAGTGAGATCTTTCATTCACAGAATTTATTCATTATCCAGAAAAATACTCTCCGTTCAGAGATAAACTTTCTGGTTTGGTTTCAAACAACCGATAAAAAAGCCTTTCAGCTCTCCAGCACATTAAAAGACAATTATGGACATCGTATTTCTTCAAATGGCGGATTTCAGTGATATCGTTTGTCTCAGTTGACCGACTGAAAATTCAGATCTATTTCAGTCCTAATTTTTAGAGCTTGAAAGTGCCAGCTTCAGGGCTCGAGGCACTTTTATTAACAGCAAAATTTGGAGCTCTGAAACACGGCATTTTAACAAATGTGAATATCGTTGATATTTATAAACTATCTGCAATTGCAGTTTAATTTGTCGGGACAACTCACAAGCTGGCTAGGTTCCAGAGGTTGGCAAAACTGGCTGGAAGTGTACCCACCAGCTGATATCCAGAAAGATTCCTGCACACACTCAACCAGAGCACCAAGAATTTGCCAACACTATTAGCAGCAATCCACAAACAAGAAGTCCTCCAGGAAGAAATTTCTTACTGTTGATGTAAAACCAGCCTTTTTGACCTCCTTTATTGATTACCCGCTTTCCTCTCTGCTGCCATTCTTAAGTGGTGAATTTCACCTTTGAGCAAAGTACCCCATCAAAAGAGGGAATTTGTACTTACACAGCAGTGATCACAGGCTCTGGCGCTGTAGTTGGATCAGGGATTCTGCAAGTAATCCAGTCATGAGGGAAGGGAAGACATGGATCGCCACTCCATTCCGTCAAATTCAAGCTATTCTTGATGTCTTCAATTGCCAGTGCTGCAGATCAGCAGTTCCATTGAGTTTCGGTCAGTTTTTTAAACTTCTAAGGAGATTTGAATTTCAGCGATGCTTGCATGCGTCTCATTTGGTACCAACACCGCGTTAGAATTCACCATGATGAGGAAAAGCAAACCCGTATTGAATCATGTTGTTGGAAAAATCACAACTTACATCTTGAAAGCAAATTAGGGACTCACGAAGTTTCAACCTTCCATTCGGAAGATACACCATCCCAAATTTTTTTGTTTTTTCATGTAGTGCAGATACCAGTCCAACAGGGTGCGACCGCTTGCTGAAAGACCAGCTTCATACCATTGACGGTTTTTCAGCAAGGGCTTTGCACCCGTCGTCCTGTTCAGGCACATAAATCAGGTATGAAGCTGGCATGTTCTCATGACCTTGACTTTGCTTGATACCAATCCAACACCGGTTTGCACAAGTGCTATTGGAAGGACATCATTACTTGAACCTGCATAATTACTTCATAACAACTACAAAACCAAAACCTAAGAAGATCCAGAGTCACATATTGACACAAGTAAAGAATGCACTGTAAGCTCCTCACCATCTTGCTCAGCAGTCTTCACTTTCCTCGCCGCGGATTGTGCAAAAATCTCCATACAATTCAAGATCGGCCCCGCCTGGGCGGACGGCACTGGAGTCAAGACCACGGTTGCATTTTTGTCTAGATTCACGTCATCGTACCAGAAGTCCCAACTGAGGTATGCCAAGAAGTTGTACCCGGACATGTCATTATCCCCGTAATCCATATCAACCATATCAGCCAGATCCGGATGGATGGTGAAATTTCGCAGGGGAGTGGATGCCGAGCTGTTGAGCTCAGCAAAGTAGTAGGAGGTGTAGACGGAAGTACTATCGATTGCAGGGGAGCCTTCCGGCAACAGAAAGGACTTCAGAGTCCCAACGCCCAAGCTTGTGACGGCCGTTTGCATCACCTCCGAGGGGGGGAAAGAGTTGGCGTGCTCCAAATCCTGAATGGGAGTCGTCGTGGACAGAAACTGGTAAGAGCCTGAGACGTTGGGGGTCAAGTAATAATCGGTTGAAGGGAACCACAGGCGGTCGTAGTAATCAGCAGGGGCTCTGCACAATCCATAGAACGCACTGTAAGGGTTAGCTTGTAACTCCGGATGTATTACAATCCAAATGGAGGTCAACCTGGAGAGACTAATTGTTAATAACAGAATTTTTAGCACAATTAGATTGTTTGAGGAACGTTGAGATAGCGTACAAAAGAACTGCATTTTGTTCATATGGCGGATTTTAGAGCACTAGTTTCAGTCACCCGATTGAAATCTTTAGGTAGCTCTACACTAATCCTAATTTCCAGAGCTTAAAGCACAATTTTGGAGGAGCTCTAAAACACGCGATTTTGATCAATATGACTGCAAATAGAAAAGCTTCTCCAAATTCTTGGAGAGCTATGATTCCTTATGAAAATATTGGTTCACGGTCATATTCGTTAAATATGCCATGGGTTTCACTCCGTCGAAATTGAGACTAGAAGGGCGTAGTCACTAGGACTTTCACGTAACGTGGGCACCGAGAGCACTGAAACTTGGGACGACTGGTGTGACCCGAAGTTGCAGATCAGGACACTGAAATCCGACATTTCATCGAACACAGAGTCTAAGCACAAGTTGGATTGCTGCAACTGGCGTTTCAATATGTTAGCAAAATTGGGAAGTGGCGTTCATACCGAATGAGGGCCGTGCCACCGAAATTCAAGCGATTCCAAGTCGTCATGATAATCCCTTCCTGGAGGATCGTGGTGAATTGACCCTCATAATCAGAAGCCAACACACTGGCCTCTTTCAAAGAGATTCCGGAGATGAAAGGCGTGGCCGTGGGAGACGTCCGAACGAGACACACGTAAGTGATATTCCCCAGCGGCGTGTAATGATATTCCTGGTGCGAGACCCCAGTGGCATCAACGGTAATGTTGGAGATGATATTGGCATCGATGGCCACCTTAAAGGTGGGGGGCAGGTTGGCGTTGTCGTAGTCGCCGTAGAAGAAGGAGAGTTTGAGGAGGTAAATGCCGGAGCTGGAGACTGGCAGGGCGTAGCAGTTCTTGGCTCGAGCATCGTCGAAGTAGCGGAGCGTCTGCATCTCCGTGAAGTTCTGGAGAGACGTGGGGAGGCTGATTGTTTGGGTCTTGCCGGAGGAAATGTACGGCGCATCTGGAACCCAGGAGAGGCCGGTAGCGGAGTCGAGATAACTGGAGGTTGCGCCGCAGTCGATGTTCAGAAAATCTGCCAGGAACCCACTTGTGGGGTATCAGAGTGCGAGCTTGCATTGCACAAACCCTAAGACCAAGTGAGTCTCAAACGAGACAAACCGGGGCTAGTACTTCGATGGGCAATTTCGTTAAAATGGCGGAATTCCGCAACTTTGGCAGTTTTTTACAGTTCAAAGCGGGTGGCCTGAAATGTACAACTATCCTAGATTTCTTAAACCTATATCTTTCGTAAATGTCTGAAACATACATGCGTCATAGATGGCACTTTCACAATTGAGACCGGATGGTCTGAAATCTACAAAATTCTAGATTTCTAAAGTCTAGCGAAGTCCAAAAATTTTCTGAAATTTATACGATTACTAGATTTCACTTTACGGTTCAGACCAGGCGGTCTGTAAATGGCACACGGAATATCCGCCATTTTAACGAAATTCACCATTCCGGAGAAATTAAAGAAAGATTTCGTTCTGGCTTCTGAACAATTGTAGAACAGGAATCGCGAGGTCATCTCACACCCCTAAAGATTAAACATGAGACGAGCGTAATTTATAATTAATAAGTATACTCCCGGCAGTTATTCTCCCGGCAGTCAAGTGTACGTAAGCTAAGCCTATCGTCCTCTTTGTTAAATTGATGAATTTCCATCGATTGTTGCAGTATTTGAAGTCACCCGACGGAAGCTTCAGTTCTATGCCCGTCCTAAGCTTTAGAGTATGGCACTAAAACTCAACGTCAAGTTCGTCAAGTAGGCAAAATTTCAAGAGACTCGCACTTTTCTAGGCTCCAGTCCGGACTCGGGTCTCGGGAACCAGAAATTTATACCAGTCGTAAATTCAGTGCTCCAAATCACACCCATTTAACGAATTTGGCCAGTTTTCGTGTGCAGAACTCTACTTACGTACTGGAATGGCACTCTGAAACACGCCATTTCTGAAAGCATATGACCATGCATGTCGAGGATTCGAGCACTACAGACAGGACTATTATCCCTTAATTCGTAAATTGATATACGATTCAAAGTTCTGTAAGTGCGTTCACTTGCAAGCCTTTCAACTCACAGAAGAGAGCGCACGACGAATAGGAGAAACGCTTGAATTCCACCACTTCACTCAAGAATCGGAAAAATCAATATACATAGCTTCGATCAAGTTTGAGTTAAAGAAGAAGAATGTTTGAGAAGTATTTGGCTCCAATTCCCAACCTGATTGAGTCAAGACCGCTGGAACGCTACAGAGCAGCAGCACGGCCACCAGCACATGAGTCCTCCAGCACAAGTTGAATCCGGAGCCCAAGCATCTCTCCATCGCTGCAAGAGATTCGATCGATCGTACTTCAGGCCAGGAGCACCTAGCCTGCCAAGTAACAATTCAACGTAACTCTACCTATACTTGACAAACATACGCTGTACGTACATTATAATCTAATCACCATCACGTACTCGACAAACAGTGTCAGGAATTGTTCACTCTGACAACGGCACTGGCTGGCCGCACAGACAGCAGCAGTCTGCAGCCTGATCCCTTCGAAACTATATTTTTAGTCCCTCAGGTAAGGGCCGGTTGCCATTGGGGAGCCGGGCCTCCGAATCTGGATGTCCAAGCGCTCGCTCTCCATTGAGCTCCGGTCGGGCTCTCCCCTTCCCTCCAGTCGGACCTCCGGCCACCAGTCCGTGCACGTACATGCAGGCTGGAGGGCATGGAATCTCGACCGGAGGCGTGCCAACATAGGGCTCATGGAAAAGCACAATGATCTCATGGAAAAGCAAGAGAACTCTGCAGATTTCGATGGAGCTCGATTCAGGCTAACCACTGGAGCTCTACTCTAGATAGCATAGCATCCAGCCTTCCTCCAAAAGCCTAATGTCAATTGACTTTAAAGCCGCATGCGGCATGTTAAGAAACATAGTTTCTAATGTGAATGCTCACCATAATGGTGAGTGACACGTGTCATGAGGATTAATGAGAATCTTCTTTGACGAATAGGAGAAGACAACTATTCATTGTCTCTCTCCTATTCTTCTATTGTATGTACTTCAAAGTTCAAACACTTATGTAGTTAATGTATTCTTTTGAGTGTACTTTGAGTGTCTTTGATTTTGTTTTGTTTTATATTCTGAACACGTTATCAACACGCTCTCCGCACTTTCATTCTTTCAATTTTCGTAACTTAAGTTTTTCAATTTAGTTTTAGTTTTTCAATTCTCCTCTCTGCCTCCCTTCGAGGCTTGATCCCCCTGTGCTGCCTCCGCCTTGGCTCCCCTCCGCTCAACCAGCCCATCTCCCTCACCCGCCCAGCCCAGGCTGCCCCAAGCGCCTTCTCCCATCCTCCCTTCCCCGCCCAGCAGGCTTCCCTCCCCTGCCCAGCTCCCTTCAAACTACCGCCCCTTCTTTCTTCCTCTGTGCATGTTGACCTCCCCCCTCCTTCCAGGGTTGTCATACCAGACGGACGTCCGGTTCACCCGTTCGATAGAGGTCTCGCCCGTCCGATGTGGTCAACACTAAGTTGATTTTTTTTAACCCTTAAAGGACCGTCACT
The DNA here is from genome assembly GCA_947034895.1 of Rhytidiadelphus loreus. Lineage (NCBI taxonomy): Eukaryota > Viridiplantae > Streptophyta > Bryopsida > Hypnales > Hylocomiaceae > Rhytidiadelphus > Rhytidiadelphus loreus. Next base: position 2,228,024 of record OX344762.1, read on the forward strand.
ATGTTTTCACCAAAACTCTCCAAAACTGTCATTTCTAGTACAACTACCAAAATTTTGAAAAAAAAACTTTTTTTGACATATCTAACCATAGGATGTTGTATTATATAGTATTAAAAACATGTGGTAAAAATTTCAGACATTTCCACCGGGTGGATTGCAAGATATAAGCATTCAAATTAACTAAAATCATTTTTTTGACCCTGTGAAAAAGCAGGGCAGCTACACTTCACAAGCTCACATTTCTATGAAAAAATGACCTAAATGGTGGTGCTTCTTTGGATTTTTTTTCCTAGACAAGTTGGCCACATGTTTGAAAATTTTCATATCATTTGGAATAGTACAACATATAGGAAAAAAATAGTAAGTAGGTAGTAGTAGAGAATGATTAAAAATACTAAATTATTTACAATTTAAATATGGAATTGAAAATTTCCAATCCCAATAGTCGAAATGTTGTAATAATGTATCTACATCCTAAAATTTAATTTTTGTCCAAAAATATTGAAAATTGGATAAGATAAAGGATGTCAAAGTTTATTTTAGAGTAGGAAATCCAAAACTGCCCGCAAACAAAAAATCCTCATAATTTTTGACTCATTGATCAAAACGGAATGATTCTAAGCTTTTCGTCTATATCAAACTCTAGAAAATCAATTTCAAACATAATTAGTTGTTTGCTACTTCATTTACTACACATTCATAAATACACAGAAGTCATACAATTGTCATGATGGAAGAAAGATCAAATTGCATATTACAAGATTTTCACCATATGTCCGTATCTTTATGTATGAAATGTGTAGCAACCGTGAAATACACATGCTTGATGCTCTTCTAAGCAAAAATGTGTCATCATGTCATCATGTATCTAAGCAATAATGTATCATCATGTTTTGCATTTGAGAGTAGAAATGGGAGTTCATTATATATTTATATGCATATGAGGTGGTACTATGGTAGGATGTACAACAACGCACATGAGAATGATGAGATATGTAAATTAAATTAGTGCTCAAGAGTTCCATTGCTCATAGTGAACTCAAATTGTAGTAGAAATTTAGAGGTTGAAAACTTGATGTATTATCCTATATTCTTGTTACCAAACCCCCAAAGGCCAAAACGTTGAACTTTTATGCAAGTGCAAAATCGATTGTACTTTACTTGAATTCCAAACATAAGTAGATGTCTAGATTGCAATTATCAAAGGAACCATTTAACTTGAATCCGAAAAGAAAACAAATTGTATTCAATTTTACTCCAAAACAATTATAGTATCTACTTTGTTTTGGGAAATGAACCAAAAATAAAAAATAAAAGAAGAGGTATTTCATTTCTATTCCTAAATCCAAACATAATTACACTCTTGTTACCAAAATGAAGCATTGAACATTTGAACTAGAATCCAAAAATCAAGTAACTTTAAAATTTAAATTGATGACAACCCTTAAACCCCTGCACGATTTTTATCCTCCAATTACAAAAAATATAACTTGTAATTTCTAATTACAAATATTGACCGTTGAACTAAACTGAAGATTTTCCATTCTATCTTTGAACATGCTTACCCAACCCTGACATGCTTTGATTACAGAAGCCCCTAAAGTACAAGCGCATAACATTTAATTTGTATTTGATTTGAATTTTAAATAATTGCAGCAACAATTTACCAAATACCATAAAGCCTTCAAGCATAACCAAACAAAACATAACTTCTCTTTGATTTGAAATCCAAACCCTTTTAGCATCTAGTAACAAGACCAAAGCCTTTAACTTGCTTTCAAAAATTTGTTTCCTTTCCAAATCCTTGTAGCCTCTATTTTCAAAAATAACCCTTATACTACATTTGAATACATTTGTAATACGTTAATGATGTGAATTCAAAACCCTTGTAGATCCAATTATCAAAAATAATTGAGAAGTATTAGAACTCTACAAAATATAACTTGTGTTTCATTTTTTTAAGGAACTCCAAACCCTTTTAGTTTCTATTTGGAGAACTCTAAAATTCATCCTTGAAGTCTTCAACTTGAATTTAAAAAAATGAATACCTTGTTTTCCGTTACGAATCCAAAAACTTCTAGCATCTAATTATATTTGTTTTCTTGAAAGTGTGCAAGTTAGTTTTAATTTTCTAGAAATCCCATTTTTGGGGTGTGCAGACTATTTCTCAAGTCCTTGGAAGAGTGAAGAAGGACAAGGGTGACACATGAAAGGAGACACATCCTTCCATGAATTGTCTTTCAACTCAAAAAGTGGTTGGACCTCTTAATACAGCCATTGACTTCAAGATATTCCCCGGGCTCAAATTAATGGCTGACTACATTAATTGGTTTCCCTTTTTCCCTCTCTCCATGGGAAGGAAGAATCCCATGCCAATTTCAAATCTGAAGGTCAATTTCACTCCCCTCCATCGTTGGTGGAGGAAATTCTTGCATATTTTTTCCTCCGAGGGTCAAGGCACGAATGTGTGGACAGGGGCGTGGACGTGTGGATAGGGTGTGGACGTCAATGCGTGGACGTCCCGTTAGAGCGGGGACGCCGGGGCGGGGACGTCCATTCAAAATTCCAATTTTAAAGCAAGTCTTCAACTCCCTCCTTGAACTCCCTCCAAGTCAATTTTGAACTCTCTCCAAGCCAATTTTGAACTCCCTCCAAGCCAAATTTGAACTCCCTCCAAGGGTTTGAAGATTCCATGCCCAAAATAATTAAATAAACTGTTGACCATGAATTAAAAAATCACTTAATTAGTATTTCATTTCAATACTCACCCCTCCTAAGTCCTAGACCTTAGAACTTCGAGTTCTAGGATCCCATTACACAAATTAAAGGGTGAAGTCCAATGATTGAATATTTGAAATCGTAAACAATTTGGGTATGCTTCATTTCATTCCCAAAGACCCAAACCACTTTGCTATCCCTATACGCAAAATAAACCATTGACCTTGAATTAAAAAACCACTTAACTAGTATTTCATTTCAATACCCACCCCTTTTATTTTTCCCATGACAAGAATTTGTTGTTAAAGTCTTCAAGACCTAAATCCTTGTAGCCTTTTTTTCCGGAAAAAAAAACTTCAAGCATATTTAGAAGCATTATAATTTGTATTTGATTTAAATTTGAAACCTTGTAGCTTCGTATTGAAAAAATAAAGACTTAAACCAAAAGTTTGAGAAGTATATGTTGGTAATGGTTTGATTTGTAAACTTCAAATCCAAAATCACAAATACCTTTTTCTTTAGAAGAATAAAATATAAACCCTTAAAATCAAATTTAAACAAATATGTACCTTGACTTTCATTAGGACTCCAAACCCTTTGGGATTTTTTTCACACAAATTTTGTACTTTTTGTTTGGAGGTTCAATTTCATTTTCTAATTTTTTTTTGGTTTCCAACTTTACATGGGTCCTACTTCTCAAGTGCTTGATGAAGGCAAGAACTTGAAGTCTATCCTCAAGAAGGGAGTGACATGCTTCAATACGTTGTCTTTGAACTCAAAAAGTGGTTGGACCTCTTAATGTAGCCATTGACTTGAAGATATTCCCTGTGCTCAAATTAAGGGCTGACTACATTAATTGGTTCTCCTTCTTCTATGGGAAGGAAGAATCCCATGACTAAATTCATACCAAAGTTTAGTGTGGGACCTCCATTCCTTGCCGTCTACGCCCTGCTGTCCAGGAACGTGACAAGGCCGGGGCGGAGACGCATCTTACCCAGGGCGGGGACATGAAGGGGACAGGCGGGGACGTGAAGACGGTAGACCGGGGATGTGTAGGAATGACGTGACGTTCGCGCCTTGCCATCCACGCCCCGGTAGACTAAAACTGCCCTTTGTTGATGTCTCCACCTTTGACGGAAACGTTCGCACTCTGATTTCAGTGTTGAAAAATTTCAAAAATGAAGAGTGTCCAGAGTGTCCAGACCGTCCATCCGTCCCGTCCGGTTTGCTCATCTGTCCGTCCCATTCGATCACTCCGACCCGTCCAGTATGACAACCCTGCCTCCTTCACTATCTTGTGTATTTCACAATTTCTTCTTCTTCCCTTTCAAGTTTCCTTTTACTCGAGCCACCGCTTCATCCCTTCAAATTTTTCTTCAAGCTCTCTTAGTTGTCTCTCCAAACTTCAAGTATTTAGCATATATATTTTTTTTCATTACATTTTATTTATTTTAGACTTTTCATATATATTATACATATTTTTATATTTTTATATATTTCATTATCTTTATTCCTCTCTTTATTTTTATTTTTATTTTTATTTTATTTTATTTTATTATTTATTGCTTACTACTTACTATTTATTATTTACTAGTTTTATTCTTGTTTCCATTTTATCTTTTCTTTATCTTTTCTTTATCTTTACTACATCTTTCTCTTTTATTTTATCTTTCTCTTTATCTATAATTTCATCTTTATCTTTATCTTCCTATTCAAACCCTAATTTTCTATTCAAACCTAATTTTTTTTCAAACCCTAATTTTCTATTCAAACCTAATTTTTTTTCAAACCCTAATTTTCTATTCAAACCTAATTTTTTTTCAAACCCTAATTTTCTATTCAAACCTAATTTTTTTTTCATATCCTAATTTTCTATTCAAACCTAATTTTTTTTTCAAACCCTAATTTCTCCCCGAAGTTATTTTCACTCTACATTATGACTACTTCAACTTCTTCAGTTGCTACATCCACCACTATTCCGGTATCCGCTACCGCTATTGAGGCACTTTGCCTGCAACCACTTCTATTTCCACAGTTGGCAACAGATGGAGGCAATTATATATTATGGGCGAAAACGGCAAAAGCGCACGTATTTGCAGAGAATTTATCGGATTCTATATCATTTGATACAAATATTGATGTAACTGATTTCGTTTCTCCCGCTACTTCCTAGAAGACTTTACTGCTACTTCATCGTCACATTATCCCTTCATTACAGCATCAATATTTAGAAATTGATAAACTTGATGAGCTTTGGAAAAGGCTCAAATCCCATTTTGATCACCAAAAAACAATCTTTCTTCCCAAAGCATTGCAGGACTGGACTCATTTACAAGTGTTGGATTTTCCAACATTCATAGCTTTTAATAATGAGTTGTATTGCATTGTCTCACAACTAAGGTTGTGTGGTCAAACTATTACAGAGACAAAAATGATTGAAAAAAATCTCTCAACATTTCCACCTGTCTCTACTGTGCTTGCCTAACAATATAGAAACATGAAATTTGAGACTCACTCAGATTTCATGTCTCTATTATTACTTGCTGAAAAGCAAAATGAGATCCTCTTGCGCAATGCAAAGGCCCGTCCTATTGGAACTTCGCTTCCAGAGTCCCATGTTGTTAAGGTTTTTTCTGTGAAACCTAAAACACACAAACATCGTTTTAAAAATCGTCATAGGCAATCGAGTAGTTATAACCGTAACAACCAGCATGTCCAAAGGAAGAACACCTCTTCCTCTACTATCAACTATGGTAAGCATCCATCAGAGACGCTTTCTGGTCACAAATGTGGTAGAGTGGGACATTTGGCAAATGTGTGCCGAACATCAGACTATTTTGTCAAGATGTTTCAAGAAAACAAGAAATTTCGAGCTCAAGGTCGTGAAGCCTACACCATGGATGCGTCGATGGATCTTTATGGCAATGCCGACAGAGAAACATATGTTGCTGAGGATACTTCCACTGGCACTCCTTGACTCTGCAATCACTCATACTATCCTATGGGATAAACAATTTTTTGATGTTAATAATCTTTCAACTTGGCAAACCAGAAATTTAATGACTATGGCTGGATCGAATGTGTTTTGTTTTCAGGAGGGTTCAGCAAAGGTGATTTTGCCTCAGGGCACCACCATTATATGCATGCGTGCTATATATTCTCCCTCTGCGCCTCAAAGCCTAATCAGCTATCGAGATATGCGCACCAACGGTTTTCACCTCTCGACTAGAACTATAGATAAGCGAGAGGCTCTGGTTTTGTAAAGAACAATAACATTGTGAAAACAGCCTTCACTGTGGCAAATGGCTTGTATCGGATTCCAATCCTACCACATATTGTTTCTAGTTTTGTTATATCTTTTAAAGATAATAAAACTTCCCTTTGGCATGGAAGATTGGGCCACCCAAGCTCAACTTTATTTCGCAAAATTATTCCATGTGTTGTTGGTCATAACTTGCAACCAGCAGATGTCAATTCTATGACATTATGTCATGCATGTGTAAAAGGCAAGTTTATTGCCAGACCATTTTCATGGAAGCTTCCCCATGAATTGCAACCAATGCTATCTAGACTTCAAGGTGATATTTGTGGTCCAATATCTCCTATGTCTGGACTATTCTGATATTTTTTGGTCTTGGTTGATGCATCGGTCAAACAATCACATGTATCTCTATTATCTTCTCGAAATTTGGCTTTTGCCAATTTACTTTCTATGCTCATCCGTTTTAAGGCTCATTTTCTTGATTATCCAATCAAGACATTACGAATGGATAATGCTCAAGAGTTTCGGTCAAAATCCTTTGAGGATTATTGCACTGCAAGTCTGCAACAAGAATTGAGTTAACTTATTCCGTTCCATACGAGCATGTTCAAAATGGTTTAGCGGAGTCTTTTATCAAACGGATTCAACTTATCACGAGGCCATTACTTCTTCATGCCAATTTGCCTCCATCAATATGGGGACATGCAGTCTTACATACTGCCACTTTAATTCACCTTCGTTCTTCTTTTGTGGAGATTGCTTCTTCACAAGAATTGCTCTCTGGACGTGTTCTCAATGTATCTTACTTACGTGTATTTGGTTGTTGTATATGGGTTCCTATCCCGGAACCTCAACGCCACACTATTGGCACTCATCGGCAAGAAGGGATTTATGTTGGATTTGATTCTCTGAGCATTATTCGTTATATTACTCCATCGACTGGTACCACTAGAAGAAACCCGCGTTTTTATTGATGGGTGTAGAAAACATGTCATGTTTTTGCAGACATGATGGCATTATAGAGTTTGAGGTAGATGGTGGCACAATTGTAGTGGACGTTGCTAACAACGTGTGTATGTTTCTAGAAAAACATGCACATGTCATATACAACAAGTATGTTCTGAAAAACATCAGAGCATAAAATGTCATGTCCCGTTTCACGTGCAATACTATGTGGTGGTGTGACGTCCATACAATTAGGCAATTTGAATGACTATAAGTTATCTGAAGTCATGGAACATTTCGAAGAAGTGCATGCAAGTGCTACTACATAGAATGAATAGTAGTTTTCCAATAGAAATGTCTGTTAACACGTAGCACTTCATGATTGCAGTTCCAAGTACACTTTTCATTTCGAAATCTGAATAAGCAATTCCTTTTACTTGTTTCCATGTTCTGCAAATGGACATGTTCCTGACATTCCATTTGCAATAATCACTTGCGCTGTCCTCCCTTTCAGTGCTGCTATGTCATTGAAAAAACAATTGCAATGTGCGTTATTTTTCTTCACTACATTCCTAAAACAACATTTTTCTGAACAAATGAACATGTCGTATTTCTTTCTTAATGCAATTTCAGCAATTCTAAAATAATTTGAGGTTCACGTGCCTCAGTTTTTTTGACTTCCACCATCTTACCATTGGCAATACTACATTTTCATTCCATTCAGAAGATATTAATATTTTTGATTTTCCTTCTATCTAATATATATTAGTACTTAACAATTTTTTTAATAGTGCGAATTCACTTTCCCTACAATCTAATCTCAATTATTCACTATACTGATGTATACTGTATAGCTTAGAAGTCTGTAGTGCCCAAAAATTCAGTTACAAATATTTACAGTGAGGAACTGTAGTTCCGCTATGTGCTGAAATTAATTTTTTCCACTTTAAATGCACATATCTTGCAATCCATGCGGTCTAAAACTTCAAAATTCTTTGTACACAGTCTCATAGTAAGTACTGTGGTGGAAGATCGTACGGTTACACGTGGAAAACAATATTTTTCCATTGTTTTTACTTTGTGCAATACAAATGACATTTCCAAATGTTTCTTGGCAAAGAAAAAGACCTTGTCCTTTATGGCTTCCTGTGGACAGAGTACGTTACAGTACACACATGATATTCAAAAAAACTAAAGTATTTATATTTCTATGATGGAATTGAAATTCAGAAACTGCAATATTGACTTCAATTATTTAAAAGAAAATTGGGATGATGTAAATTATTTTGTTTTTAAAATCTGGAAATTGCATTCATTCATTAATTGTAATACTCATTTTTCCTAGGAGATGCTCAATTTCTCCTATAAAGTACGTTGTCCACAACTTCCTCAGAACATATTTACATATCCAATTGGAATGAATGAAAGCTTCTCGTGTGGACAATCATATAATCTATAAAAACTGAAATTACTGAACTGCTAATTACTGCATTTAATTTTTGGCCCTCTCTCACCACCTCTCCCCTGTTCTTCACTTCTTTGAACAATTTTCTTGGTTCTGCACGAAGATTGGAACTATAACATGTTTCCCAGGAAGATAATGTTCTTTTCTGTCTTCACAACGATTGAAGAAGTATCTGGGAAAATATAACCCTTGTAGTTACTTGCCGAATATCACACTTGTCCTCTTAAGGGACAAGTTATCCGTTACTTGTACAGGTAAAGCACTATGTTTTTAAAAAATATGCTTCTGAATTGCCATTTTTAATACCAACACCAAATTTCAGAAGAGTAACATTTCTTCACACCTATAATTGTAGGATGCTCTAGTACAATACTTAATGAACATGTGGGGAAAATTTGGAAATATTCATTGCAGAATATCAATGTTCGAAGTCGAGGAAATCATTTTTTGAACCAAGTGAAAATAAGGGCATCCGCACTTTTGTTCGTCACATTTCATTGCAAAAATGTCAAAGATTGTGGTTACTCTTTCAATTAATTCTTCAACTGTACATGGCTACATGGTCAACAAATGTTCCTTTCATTTGGAATTGCACAGCATATACAAAAAAAATATGAATTGCACAGAAGTACAAAGTGATTAAGACATTACATGTGTTCTGGGGGGTCGGCAGGGCTGTTTTGGGGCCGTTCCCAACGCTGTCCCGCCCCTCGCAGTTTCAGGGAACATGCATTCCCGAAAAAAAATATATATAAAAAAAAAATATATAAATATATTTACTCTTGAAATGAAAATAAAAAATAAAATAAAAAAAAATTTTGCGACGTGGTCGCCTCTCGACCACATCAGCTCGCTGCGCGAACACGATTTTGACTGTTCCTGAAGGTAGGGAACTCAGAGCCCTCCACGACATAGAAAACACATCTAATGATGCAATATTGTTCAAAATGTAATTATGTAATTGAAAAATTCCAATCTGAAAGTTTATAATGTAGTTTTGAACTACATACATCATATATTTTTATTTTTTCCCCCACATTTAAAAACTGAATTTAAAAACTGAATTTAAAAACTGAATTGCACTGGATTATTCCAAGTAGAAAAGATAGAAATACCTACAAACTTCACCACGTAATAACTTTCATCTTGTAACTGAACATGAAACGATTGAAAGCTTCCCACAAATTTTGAATCTACAAAACCTACTTCAAAAATAATTTTCCTAAAAATTACATTTTCCAAAAATTCATTGCATTGCCTAAAAAGTAATGAAGACTGCATACAATGTATACACTTCTGAAGCATGAACTAAATAGTTTCAAAGATTGTTCATTTGTGAAGGTAGTCCTCATGCACATGTTGTGTACATAATTGTTAAAAACAATATGATATCTGCGTTCATAGGGAACCGCCTGCAAAAGTGCTTTCTTGTTAGGAAACATTCTTATGTTTTGTAAGCGTTACCTAGTTCTACTTTTCTCTCATGTCATGATTCACATCAAAAAAGTTGAACATGAATGACAGCATGTCAAACATAATACTGCTTCCTTGTAGTCACTGCAAAAGTTCAACACTTGAAAACGAGTGTTCAAATTTGAAACTCCCATTTGTTAACATAGTCATGACCTTTGAAGCTCAGTCTCCACAACCGATACACGTTCTCTCAAACAAATAGTACATAAATATATTTTTTGTTCGAATTGAGTATCAATTTATATGAATTCCTCATAATTGCAAATGTTCTTTTCTTCGAACTCCCTCATTATAGAGACCATTGCAATAGACATTGTCAAAAGCATTGGCATGACATTTGCGCACATGTTTATGACAATGACTGATACATCGACGAACACATGACATATAGAAGATAAATACAATGTTCTTGTTATTTACAACATAGTGAACAGCGTCTTCCTATGACTGTAGTCCTAGTCTACTTCTGCTGCATCCTCCAACTCAGTGGTCTCTTGTGATGCTGTAATGTATGTACCATCCGTGCTTGAAGGTGCTCTGATTGGATCAGATTCCATCATTTGCGGTTGTAGTCCAGCAAAGCTCCTGTTGTCTCCGACGTTGTGAGTGTTTCTAACTCCACCCTTAAGTCAGAAAGTTGCACACAGGTTCTAGCGGCATAAGTTAGCAAATTGTAAGGGTGAAATGTAAACGTAGTGTTCTTTGGCCTTCCAAGCAATGGACACTTTGTTATGTTGATTTTTCCCTAATTTAAGTACTTCAAAACACTCTAATAGTTAAGAAATAAAGGTTGTTGAGGGTTGGTTGATTGTGATTTAAACTTCTAGCTAAACTAAAATTATACCTAAACTAAATCAAAGAATACAATTTGCCCTTTCCAAAATGGTAAAGCAAGTTGGATTCTGATACTCCTAGTGAAAGTTATGTGTGGATGAAATTCGTACTTACTTCTATCCTAAAAACTTCATCCGTCAACTAAAAATAGCAAAATAATATGAAATAAATCTAAATTTCAGGGTTAAAAGGTTAATTAAATTAACTAATGGAATTTTAAGAGAAAACCTAATTTTAACCTATTTTAGAATTTTTTCATCCAAAACTAGGTCAAATCTTCATCCACACTTTTATCCTTCAAATTAAAGTAATTTTAAAAGTAAAAGGTGGATTTGGAATCTTCACAAGATTCTCTAAAAGATTATGGTTTCAAAAGATTCCCTAGTCGTGCCTTGAGAATATTCCTAATTGGTTTTTAATTAATCCTAATTCTAAGTTATTATTCTAATTTTAGTGAATTTTTAGGGTTTTATGGTTTTTATGAGTAAAGTGATTAATTAACTTCTTGTTAAGATAAAAAGTAAGAATTTAGAACTTTTAGGTGAAAACTTTTAAATGGATGAAAATTCCCCTTGGTTGGATGGAATTCGTTCCTTTAATAATTTTTCAAGAGAATAAATAGATAAATTAGGTTTTGACTTCCCCTAATTATTCTAATATTCCCTAAGTTCCTAAATTAAATTAGATTCCTTTTGAGATTCTTTTGGATGAGATTACTATTTCGTTTTCCAAATTAATTCAAAGTTAATCTAATTATTATCTTTACGATTTTAGTTAAATTCTCAAAGGTTTTCTAACAATTTAAATTCTACTAGCTATTGGATTCTTAATGGTTAATTTTGTTAGTTTTCATTTTCTAATCTAAATTTTTAAGAAATGAAAGCAAAAGAAAAGACAAAAGATAAACTTTGAAATCATACCTTGGTGTCAAGAATGTCGATCGTCCCGTCATCGCAAAACACCATCATAATTGTCTCCTCGAAATTCTCCATTGTCTTTCATGAATTTGAAAAAAATCTTAGTATTATTGTTTCTAAACCTATCTAAAAAGTCCAATTTTATTAGTTGTTAATTTTGTTTTAAAGATTATATTGTAATTTAGTTAATTCTTCTAATTCCAATGAATAGTGATTATTCTCTTGCCAATTGTTTAATGGTTTTTAATTTAATATTCCAAAGATATTAGTTGTTTTTGTTTTTATCTATTTGGCTTATTAGCCTAATAAAACAAACTTTTAAACAACCATTCGGGCCAACTAATGCAATTGGAATCCTAATTAATAACTACCAAACAATGAAGTGAATAGTAAATGGAATAAGATCTAACAACAAGGCCAACATGAATAGTAGGATTCCAAATTAAATGAATTTTTTAAGTCCAAATTCCCTCACGTGTGGGAATTCCTTCTATTCCCTCCCCTCTTATTCCCCTCTCTCCCTAAACCTCTCTCTTATGTTTTGTGAGTTTCAAGTTGGATATGGAGAGAGTTAGTATTCAACCGGACAAGGTTTGGATGGGAGGCTTTGAACTTAAATGTTAGTATGCAATTCGTTACTTAAAATTTTAAAGGTATAAACTTGATGAGTGAGGCCTTAACTTTTGAGTTATATGGTTTATGGCAACTTGAAATTCGTATGAGTCAAGGTTAGTTTTGAATTCCTTACCAAATTTCGAGCTCGGATCAGTTAATGGCAGGATCTGATTGATTTCTAAGCTCTAGCTTGAAGTTCCAAGCTCTGCTGAGCTTCGAAGGTGCTGGTCCAGGCTCGCAGAAGATAAACTCCTGCTGTCCCCGTTCGTTGGTTTGGCTCGTTGCAGCCCGTCCTTGTCCGTTGATTTGGCTCGGTCGCGCCCTTCCCCGTCTGTTGATCTGGCTCGGTCGCAGCCCGTCCTCGTCCGTTGATCTGGCTCATCGTAGCCGCCCCCGTCTGTTGATCTGGCTCGGTCGCGCCCTTCCCCATCCGTTGATCTGGCTCGGTCGCAGCCTGTCCTCGTCCGTTGATCTAGCTCGGTCGCAGCCTGTCCTCGTTCGTTGATCTGACTCGGTCGCAGCCCGTCCTCGTCCGTTGATCTGGCTCGGTCGCAGCCGACCAGCCGTCCCCGTCCGTTGATCTGGCTCGGTCGCGCCCTTCCCCGTCTGTTGATCTGGTTTGGTCGTACCTTCCTTCCTTCGGGCTGGCTGGTCCTCCCTTCCTTTGGCTGGCTGGTCCTCCCTTGCTTCGGGGTTGAACGGAATGACTGAAAGCTAAAACTTGGTATTTTAAAACTGAAATTTTCTTTTTACAAAGAAAACTCCATCTACAAGGAAAACTTTTCTAAGGACTTAAAGGGAAGTTAGATTTCTTTAAATAACATTTAAACATTTAAAACCACAATGAACTATTTCCTATGGAAATTCAAGGCAATGAACCTAGCAATTTGAAATAAAATTAAAGTAACAAAGAGTTGAAAACGAAATACCTCCAACACATGCACAAGCCAAAGAGAATTCAATCTTTGAAATTTGAACCTTAAATAAGTTTCATAAGAATCTTATTTCGTGGATTCCTTGGTTTCGGATCTTTTTAGGTTAAATTCACGATTAGATGGTCAGTTTAAAAGTAAATTTTAACCTTTTAAAATCAAAGCTCCGCCGTGCGGGAGCAACCCCAGGAATAACCAGTATCCAAGGACCCAAACTAGTATTTTGAAAACTTAATTTTTAAAGGAGGTACACATGACAGTGTTTAACCGAACATTAAAAACTAATTTCCAAAATTCAAATCAAAGTTTTAAGTTTAATCACTAAAGGAGGTACACATGACAGTGTTTAACCGAACATTAGCAATTATTCAAACCAAACACCCGTTATACAACGAGTTTTGGCACGTGGTGATTCTCAAAACCTTTTGGCAAAGTCTAGCTTTGCCGCTTTAAAGTTTTAAGTTCACAGACTATTCTCAATTCACACAAAGGGTTGGTTAGTATCCAAAAGAACAATAAAATCAACTAGAGTTTGGGAACTACTCCCACAACTCCCAAAATGTCAAAGTTTTGGGGCTTGAAGCCTCCAAATTCAAAAAATAAGTTAGTCAACACAAACAATACTAGAGTTAGGGGATTTCCTCCACCTAAACTCTTGGAAAACAAAGTTTTAGGGCTTGAAGCCTCCAAATTCAAACAAGAAAAGAAAACAAAGCTTTGAAGGGGCCCTCCAGACCTTCAAAGTACAAGAGAATAGAAGAAAATAGAAGAAAATAGCCAAAATTTGGCTTAAAAAGTGCTCCGACAAGTGTCGGTAGCACGACAAGAGCAACAACAAGAATGAAACAAAGAATGAGGGCCACGAACAACCTCGAGGAAGGGCCTTATAAACTCGCTCCCAGCCCCTCCCCGGTAAGTTGTTCGTAAATTATCTTTTACTTTCAATCTAGATATTTTGCTAAACTACCTAAACGTATTTTCAAAATAATCTTTGTTTAATGGGAAGGAAGGTTCTCAAGCGAGTTCCTTCTAGGCCCTAAATGGCCTTAGAATCTTTTCCCAAATCAAATATTTGATTTTTCCAAAGATATTTTGAAAACCTACCTAATTAACCAAGATATTTTGTGTTTTAATCTAGGGTTAGTTCTAAATTGGCTTTCTTTAGTCCAAAAGATGGCTTCTTACGCAAGACAAGTATCTTGAGCAAATCCAATCTTCGATTTTACTAGAGATATTTGCAAAATCAACCCAGATTAATCAAAATTTACCTTTTAAAAGTCAAACTAAGGGCTGACCCTCTCTATCTTTTGAGGGACAACTCGAAACTGAAAACAAACTGCGCCATCGCGTTCAGAAGACCCCAATTAGCCTAAGGGACCCCTTACCCCTACCTCCCCAGCCGTTTTAAAGCGCAAATTTGAGTCACGGTAACTCAGAACAAAAGTTAAAAAGTTAACTTTTGGAGTTTGCGTCTTTTGATGAAACTGTCAGTCTTGGGTGATTTCGAATATTCGTGGGAGTAAGAATTGACCCTTGAAACGCTCCGTTCGGACACCGCTAGCTCCTGGTTCGCCGGTCAACCCGTCGCCAAGTTGTAAATTCTTGTAAAATTTGCTGTCAGTCCTAATTCTGGTACTTGGGAATGTCGGAATGTCTTCAAACTTGACAGGGCTCTTTATTGGCACACAAAACACTATCCTAATTTTTAGTGAGATTTTACCGCAACATTGGTAATTTCTAGGAATTTACGAATGCAATTTTAAGCGGTTGACTTCCCATGGAGTCATCGTGGAGTTTTGTAAAATCCCGAAACTTTTGGGCAATCTTCTACAAGATGTCCATCAACTAAGGGCAAAACCAAATCTCCAATAAGAATGCTATTTTTAACAATTCTTTAATAATTTCCACCTTGGGGGAAAATTATTCTTGATACCGGGGGAATCTTGGATGATTGGGCTTCTATTTGACCTCCTGGCATGCTTTGACCTAGAAAAGCACCTCTCTGTATGTTCCAATCATCATTTCCTCCATCTTGATCTGCGAATGAATATGTCTCTCAAAATTACCTGCAACAATAAATCTAACTTTTTCGAGTTGGATTTGGACTGACTCTTACTAGACTCTAACTTTTAACCAGTTTGTTACATGTATACTTATATGTATTGTATTACATGAACAAGACACTAGGACTGGTTAACTCTCAAATTCTCACATCGCTCGGAATTACTGACTTAACTACTTATTTATACTAATAAGACCTAAACTTAGTGAAAATGCAACGTTTTTCATGTTTCACACATTTAAGGTCATGACACGCCTCTTTGGTAGGGACTTCTACCAAAACTCACAATAATTGTATGTTTATATGTTTTTTCCTATTTTTCACTAAAAAATTAATTAAAAATCGCGAAAAATAAGTTCAGAGTTCCAATTGCCAACTTAAGGGCTCACAGACGTCCATTACACTGGACTGGTGTTGTGGAAAAGGTAATTGCCCACGTCTGCCCCTCACATCTGTTCTACAAACTATCTTCCATCCATGTTTGTGTGGATCATCAGAGAAAAAGACCTGCTGACAATGCAGAGGAAAAGCAAACGAGTTTGCGTGCACTTCGCCGTCCATGTGATTGAAGTTTGCCATTGTGAATCCATACTTATCTCGCTTGATGTTCGGATATCGAGTGTCATCAGTACTTCTCACCCAATCACAGACCAAAATTGTAGTGCAGTGGTTCCGGTAATCCAATTCCAATATTTCTTCGATGTACCCCACATAATCATCAGTTCGTTCAAAGGGTCTTCCATTCCGAAGGCCCCAACGAAGCTGACGTGTAAAAGATGCAACCACACAAGAGTCACGGGTGACAAGACCAACCTCGGAACTGCGAACACGTAGATGCATTCCAAAAGAATACATTTGATGGTGCGAGGTTGCATACCGCTCTGGTGGTTGTGCATACTGCATGACGTCATCGTCCATTTGCTCCCCAGCATCTTGTGCATGGCGGACGCGTGATCGTAACCATTCAGGAAATGTTGGAAGCTCTCTCAATTCAGTTGGGTATTCAACTCGTACAGATGCACTACGATTGCGTGGTTGTTGCCGGAACAAGTCACGCTCTTCCCAACGATGTCCCTTTGCAAGTACGTATTCCCTATAACATATTGTACACAACTACCATTACATATTTATATGGACGTCCCACTACAGTCTATCAAATATACAAGAGCTTCCCAGTGCACGATGGCACGCATGCTATGTGAAAGAAAGTTTTTTTCTAGAACCAAGTATTGCTATCAGTAAGAATACGTTCTATTGAAGATACAATGCAGTCCAAAATCTGACACTGTTCAATGACTGCTTCACAAATGTTACGACAAGTACAGAGAAATCGAAATCGAAGCTCACAAATGCTTCTCCTCAAAGCCATGAAATGAAAGCAAGAGATGGTGATGCACTCACTGTCGCCAAGGTTCCAAAGAAACTGCATTGTCAAGTACAAATGCATGTGCGTAGCTACGCATGTCATCAGACATCTTCCGTCTTCTAGACTGCTCCAAGCGTAGTACCTCATCATTCATGCGCGCGTCTTCCACAGGGTCCCACACTTGATGTGTTGTTCTATCGTATTCCTTCATGTATTCAGTGCAAAAACCAAGCGTGTCTTCCATGCGATAACCTTCCGCTATGCTCCCTTCTGGATGTGCATAAGTCCTTACATAATCTTTCAATGTTTTCATGTACCTTTTAATAGGGTACATCCATCGGCAATGAATAGGACCGCATGTGAATAACTACTGAACAAGATGCACCGGCAAATGTGTCATGACATTGAGAAACGTTGTCGGAAACTCCTTCTCCAGCATGCACATAGCTATCACGACATCTGACATCATGGTATCACGATCAGCCTCACAAATCTCTTTCTCGCACAATTTTTGGAAAACCCTGCACGTTCTTATGATTGCTGTACGCACATTTTCATCCAAAACATTTCGCACCGCTACTGGTAAAATCTGCACAATTACGCACTTAGGCCTCAGGTGCACTGTTCAAGAATGTATAAGTACTGCATCCATGCACAACCACTTTTTGTAATTCCGATTCCAATGCTCAAGAGTACATAATCACTGCTTCTAGGAACGTGAAGTGTGTGCTACATTCACTATAAGAAACCCGCGTTTTAGTTGGCGTTTTGAAATTTTTTCAGACGGATTTTAGGTGACGTCGGGAAAAACAACTTGTGTTTTTTCACGTCCAAGTTGACATCTCGATGTCAACTTGGACGTGAAAAAACACAAGTTGTTTTTCCCGACGTCACCTAAAATTAGTCTGAAAAAATTTCAAAACACCAACTAAAACGCGGGTTTCTTATAGTGATTGTGTGCTACTTCTAGTACAAATGAACATTCCAGCTAACCTCATGCGCTTCTATGCATGCTAGCTATGACATGGAACATTACATTGGACATGAACACAGAATACTACCACAACGGCTATACAATTTCAAGTTCTCCGATCTTACTCCGTCATCATGTTCTTTGTTTGTGTGGAAATGGTACCTGTTGCATGAGGACATGATAGTCATGTGTCTTCATGTATTGCAATTTCCCATCCTTCAGACGTTTGTGGATAGAACCAACATAGTTCGACGATGTCCGTATCTGCGAAATTATATCCACAAACTCTTTCCGTTCATCAACTTTCATAACATATGGCGCATGTGGCATGTAGAATGCATCTTGCTGACGTCATGTAGGTTGTAGCCATATTTCTTCGCGAATTCCCAAATCCTCTGCATCTTGTCGACTTTCTAGACTATCATTCATACCGAGTGTCGTCTTCAACATGTTTTCACACAAATTCTTTTCGCAATGCATCACGTCCAAGATGTGTCGTTCTAAAAGATACTATTCAACACATCGGTCCACTTCCATGAGTATGTGCATGACAGTATACATCATGCGGTCGGTTCACATAATCCATTACTACACGACAAATTTGACGTGCAGTACTTCTATAATGTATTCAATGTACATGTAGTTCTACATTGATAATATTTAGCAAAATATACTTGAAGATACTTTATATTGTATGTCTAACATTTCATTAGCCAAATAAAGACTTGAGCTTTGTACAACACATACAATGCACTTGCAGCACATATGTTTACTATGAATGCTTCTGCCTTGCATCAATAAGTTCTATACGCCACTGAATTGCACACAAATTGCAGCTACAACATTCGCATTCTTGTTTACCTGCCAATAAGGGAGCCAAGTATACAACTCGCTCAATCGCTTCACACCGGTCACGTGCACGGGGTCGTCTTTACCATTCTCTTTTCCACCCAAATCCAAATAAGATTGTTGCCATGCTGCATATCTGATGACATCTAGCCCTGACATTATCGGAGGACTATCTCGATGCTCTGTTGCACCATTAAAATGTCGATTGCGACGGTAAGGATGATGACGAGGTAGATATCGTCATATGCCACCATACACAATCTTCGAGCCTCGTACGCGTCTGTCTCTGATGACTTCACCTGTCTTTGCCATTCTGGAGTTCGTTTGAGGTCCACATGGAGGGCAACCTTTATAACCCTTAGAGCACAAACCGGATATGAGGCCGTATGCTGGGAAATCGGATATGGTCCACATGAGCAAGGCACGTAATGTAAAACGTCTACACCCTTCCATTTGGGAAAAATCCTGTGCTGCAACGCCTCCCCACAATTCATGTAGTTCCCTCAATAGTGGACGTATGAAGACGTCTATGTTTTTAGACGTCGGTGACATTTTTCCGGATATCAAAATACACAATGAAATGAAGAACTTCTTTGTCACAAACCACGGCTCCAAATTGTATATGAGAATTAGCACTGGCCATGTAGACCAGTTCGTGTTGCTCAGTTTGAATGGATTCACACCGTCCAATGCTAATGCCAGACGCAAGTTCCTTGAATCTGCTCCAAAGTTGCCAAAAGCTGCATCCTCATCAATGTGCTTCCACACTGGGCTGTCCACTACAAAACGCATGATGCCATCTTCGCTAACATGCTTCTTGTAACCTGTTAACATGTCGACAATGTCCTTTGAACGCCACATTCGCTTCAAGCGAGGTATGAGGGGAAAATGACGTATTACCTTCGTTGGAATGACGCTACTACCATCCACCCAACGTGACTTCAAGCACTTCGGACATATGTTGAGCGCAGCATTTTTCTCTTCATAGAGCACACATCCATCAGGACAGGCATGAATGCTGTTGTAATTCAAGCCCAATTTCCGAATGGTTCTCCGCGCGACATAATGACTACTGGGCAGTTTGTTTCCATCTAGTAGCAAATCACGTGACAAAAACCTGAGCAACTCGTCCGTAAATTTGTTGCTGACGCGGAAAACAACACACATGTTCATGATGATGATGGTCGCTGACACTACGCTCGTTTTTGCGCCTGTGTACACCGGTGTTGTAGCTTGTTCATACAAGTCCTCCAAACCATCCAAAGTGTCCATATCAACATCATCATTCTCTGCAGCTTCTGCACTTTTTGGTGCCTCCATATGCAATGCATCGCCTCGATCAAACGCCTCCATAACTTGCCGATGCACCTCGTGATACTCGTCAACGTGCACTTCCGCACCACCAACATTATCATTCTCGGCAATCACGTCATCCATGTTATTGCAATTGGAACTATGAGTTGGTTCGCCTTCATCATGCACAATGTCGTTGTCATATGCAATGTCTTCCACCCACAGACCTTGACGTGGATAGCCATCTGGAGGGTCTCCACCTATCATTGACTTCAACAGAAATGGATCCCGTTCTACAGTTGCTAGGTGCCTTCTTATCATCTCAATACGTTTGCGTCGTCCACCATGACAATCATTGCACGGGCATGGGTACACCTTCACATTTTTCTCTGTGGCCACGCGCAACTCTGTTTGCAATATCAAATCCTCTATGGGAATGTGCCTCAGCACATGCCCATCAACGGTTATGCGAACAGTGCTGCCGCGGTTCTGGGATGTGGTATCCATGTACACAACTGAGTTCACGCTGCATTCAAATGCACCACACACCGCAGATATGAAGCGTACATACTATCATAACAAATTGAACATAGTTCCATAAGATATGAACTCGTGAAGAACATTGTGCCATTCCATACAGTCATTACAATCACTACATGCGATAATGACATGAACGTCTACACATTCTTAGTAATACTTGTAGACGAGCTGAATAGCTATGTAATGAGTTCCACTGCTGGAAAATAGAATACATGTTTTGTTGAGCCCTACGCCTGGAAGGGGTAATTTGTGCATTCAACTACTATAACATGAAGTGCTAACAAACATATTCTAGAAAGAAGGCCATGTACATAAAGAACAACACATATTCTTGGGACAGACGTATATTCGAGTGTAGAGGACACTATATAGATCATCAATGACGTCCATGTACAAGTATTGTATATTATACCTCATGTGGAAGAAAACATGGGATACCTGCACACCTATGACAATAATGATGAACATGTAAATACTACATGAGTACTATGTACGGCGCTGCTACTAGTTTAATGACTCCGAAGTAAAACGATTCTGTGCATGCCCTTCAAAAATAAGCATGTAACATCTATATAAGATTACAGAAGTTCATGTACTTCTTCAAGTTCAAACTTTGAAGTCAGCCGTGAACTTCGACCATTTCAAAATAGACTTGCTCAGCAAGCCAATTCTCGTAATCTTCTTCCCAACTATCAAAAGAATAGAAACCTTCATAATGAAGCGACATGCTGTACATGTTGTTATGGTATATATCATCTGGCAAGAAATCTTCTCCTGCAACTACGCCCCAATTATACAAGTGCATCTGTTCCATGTGCTGAAAAACAAGATGCTCCAAGTACTTGGAAAGCTGAAAATCATACTCTTCAAATGGATATAGTTCCATTGCATGATGACACTCTCCCACAGATTCTTGCACATCACACTCTCCTACAGATTCAACATCGCATTGGTTGTCCCTATCCGAAGACATGGTTGGCACGGACATTCTCCTGAGAGAATGCGAGGAACAAAACTAATCAATGGCCAATGCATACGTCATACTCTACAGTGTAGTCGCAAGCCATATGTTCTTCAGAATTTCTGCATGCAACGCTACAAATGCACTTGCTTAAATTCTATAGGACATGACGGAGAAATTGCCTTTGTTCTAACTGTACATGAGTCATGGTATAGAAATAACGCACATGCAACAGCGTATTCCGCTGGTATTTCTTGAGAGTGTCTTCACTTCCAGAAGGCACACGTTCTGAAGTAGCAGGTAAACATCCTTGCAAGACGCTTCCACTATTTGCGATGATGTCTGCTACATTCCTGAATGCATTAGTATATGTATTCATGTCAATATATATTATAATTCAAAAAAATGCAAAGAAACACCCTCACATGCCCACAAGTTCATAGAATACCTCATCTTCTATACTCTACAAATGTGCCACATGGTTCAAGCAATACTTAGTGCACAATCATGCATGTTTCCTAAGAGCTAACACATAGCACATTGTACTGAATGTCAACTGTGATGTTCAGTGGTACATTCAAGACACATGTGCATTGTGTACTAGAAAATGCTACTAAACATTTCCAAGAATTCCATGATTACAAATGTGAATACAGACGTTGAAGTGACATAGTGATCACCATTGCGAGAGGCTTAGAACTATCCCTACTAATTGCGTAGGCATACTTCATAGACATACACGAAATTGTCCTGCAGTTATAATTCGAAAGTTGAATTCGTGCTTGCTTGCATGCATATACCATGAACTTCATGTGTACATACCTCAAACTTCAAGCCCATGCTAATTGCAGTTCCCGTTTTCGATTCTATAATTCCTACCTCTGAACAGTGTAGCACTAATTCAGAATTAGCGCTTGTTGTCACTAGAAATAAAATTTGTTCAACCCTATAATTAAAAAACAAGAATAAATGTTACATGTAGAATGACATGTTATTCTTCATAGAGGATATATACTTCTGCTGAAGAAGATGTCATTCGACAAAATGATAAAAAGGACTGAAAAACGCTTAGTGAACTTCCTGTCATATAATTCATTTCCAATTGTTAAATTAAGTGTTGCCATTCAATATTTTTGTACTTTGCCAATGAATTCATTGTCGTGCTCACTGTACACAAATGCAATCCATCGTTATGAGCTTTTCTTGTAAGTGGGTTTCAGAAAATTCAAGACGACTACATGGACTTCTGTCTACATATAATCGTTTACTGACATGGCTATTGAGGAAACTTTGCAACTTTCGAGGAACGTCCTTACGAAGGCAAGTTCATTGTAGTACTGGAATTTCTTTGGAATGTACATGTTGTTCTGACTTCAGAATATGAAGACGGCTCATAACAAACAAGAAACCGTCGTTCATAAGTTCGGATGACAAGAAATGCAAAGTCTGATTAAAAAATGAACTACTGTACATGTCAGAGCATGTCTTACTCGACATGCAGCATGACATCATTCTATCGTTTGGAATGCCTACATGTCCTGCAGGATGTGGTTTCTGATGTCCTGGACGAGTAGGCATTTTGCCGGTCAGCATTCAGTGTCCTCCATGTCATCCGTGACACGTGTCAAGCGCCCATACAGCTTTCCGAGTATCACTGCAGACAACGGAGAAAACCTATACAATGGAATTCAATGTGGAAAACCCTAGATTTCGTCGCTTCCTCGGTCATGCAGTACTGACGGATTAAGGTCATGGAAGTTTCAAGTACTTTCTCTGAGCACGGTAGAATAGTCCATTTGCAGGAGACTGTAACAGACGATCCGTTGCTGCACTTCGAGGTTACTGGAGAAGCCCTACAGGTTTTCGAGAATTTCGTGATGCAGGTCTGCGCAAGTGCGTCTGATAGTGCAATGAAGCAGAATGAACAGGGCACAAAGGAAGCGCAGGCTTACTTACGTCGAAGTGGACGGTTGCGGGAAACCATGAAATGCCAGTCGAATCCTCGAGCTCCCCAGATCGCAGCTTCACCGATTGTGCCTCCTACTCGTTTTTCCGCAAATATTCTTGCTCAAGTCTGAACGCAGAACTCGTACTTGTCATTGTAATTGTCACTGTAACTCTGACTGCATGTTTGCGTGTCACTTGTTGGCGAACCATAATCGTCCATAAATGTGGAAGCTTTCCATGGCCTGACGGCGCTGCAACCCTTGCGCCGTCTCTCGCAGCAATGTCGCACGGACATAGGCTTGCCGTGGTGGTAGGGTCATACGGTCCGTCCACCTACGACTGTAGCAGGGTTGATGAATTTCAACGTCCAGGGCAAAATCACGTCCATTTTTCGGACGTCCGGACGTCCAGACGTCCACATTTTCGGGACGCGCGGACGATGTGGACGGCGTCCATCGGACGGCATCTGTCGGCTGTTCGGACGGCGCGGTCGGCGCGGTCGGCGGACGGGCGGATGGCGGACATGTCCACACGGACGGCGGACGGATCGCGCGGATGGCGGACATGTCCGCCCGGACGGCGGACAGATGGCGCGGACGGCGGACGGAAGCCGCGGATGGGCGGACATCCATAAAACAACAGTACATGAAGCCAAATTTAATGCATTATACTATTACATTTTTGTAGGTAATACTTGATCTAGAAAATGATGCATACAATGTAATTTCAGTCAATAGTGCTTGACTATTGAAAAAACAAAAAACCTTGATGATATTTTGAACATCATTAAGTTCATGTGCATTACAATGATAGGTTCAAAAAATAAATTGCCGTTACATGCTTCCATGTAACAATTCATCATGAATACTTGAATAATGAATTATACATCCCTTTCATCCCGAAGGCTGATAATCACTATCTCCTTTCACCTCTGCCCCACTACTATGACCTCTAGTATCCCATCCTGAATCTTCATCTTCATCGTTGTCTGACTTTTCCATATCCTCTGATAAAGATTGTACAATTGCCCCTCCTTGTACTTGCTTGGATGCAACTGACCTCGTTGGTCGGCCCTTCCTCTTCTCTTGTTTGGCTCTTAGTATAGACTTTCCTATGCCTTCTTTAAGGCCATGAATCGGTTTTAATTTCCTCGCTGAAATTGGTTGACATACATCAAGAGGGGTTTTACCAAGACTTTGTCTCTTTGATGGGGAAATTGCAAAAGCCTCCATTAATCTTTTATTTCGAGCTTTGTGGGACTCTTTCACCGTTGGTGGTCTTACTTGCGATCCTCCTTGATTGGGTATCTTTGCTCCAATCATCTGCTGCAATGTTCCATCAGACGATTTGAATGAATCACGTTTTGTTTGGCCAGAACGTTGACCAAACATTGATGATTTGATGCCAATGTCTCGTCCTTCTCATCATCGCTCCATGATGAATTGAATGGATCTGGATTGACACGAAGGTGCATTCCAGTCGGACTGTTGTTCAACTTGTTTCCCAAATCTTGAGCCTCCGGGACCATTCAAAGTTGTACTACCTCTTGTATATAGTGCTGATGGACGATCGCTACGTGGTCGTAATTGGAGATCTTGCACAATTTGCTTCTGGTCTTCGACGTTGTGAACTAGCATTGGGCGATCAAACTCCGTCACACGTGCATCTACATTCGATGGTACTTCTACACATTCAACACTTGTATTATCCACATTCATGTCAGACTTCACCCCACACTCTCCCATGTCATTGACTTCGGGATTTTCTTCTACAAGTGCCATTGCCATGGGTAGACTCTCGAGAATTGGAATCACTTCATCTGTTTGGGGAATGCAATCATTGACAAACATTGCCTCATTTTTCTCCACTATTTGCGCATGAGTGTCCTCCGTATTGGCTAGAATCTTTTCGCTAGTCAACAACCCGGTTCCATCTACAAATTTAGCTATAGAAGGGCCGCCTTCATCATATTCACAATTGTCCTCATCCAATGGAAAATTGTAAATGTCTTCCGCATTTCTATCCCCGTTTTCATTGTTCCGATTTGGGCTCCGGAACGGCTCATCATCCAAATTGGTTATGTCATCGTTCATAGCATCTTCGTCATCGAATAGAGGATCGTCATCGAATAGAGGATCACCATCTTCACCATCTTCATCACGCTCGTCCTCCGACATAGAATCTTCCGACTCCACATTCTCGGTGTACCACTTCTTCTCATCATTTTCCTTTGATGCACAAAGGACTTTGGAATTGGTGTACACATACACCAAATCTTGGGCTCTCTGTGGCTTCAACTTGTTTCGAAATTTGTTGTGAACAAATGAATAGCTACTCCAATTTCGTTCACATGAAGACGAAGATACCGGTTGGGCCAAAATCCTCTTAGCAATTGGAGCAATGAGCTTCCTACACGCACCTTCAAAATCCCACCAAGCGTGCGCTGACAATTGTTGCTCGTCTGGGTTCAACATGTTGTGAAATGGAGGTTCCCTGTGGCGGAAGGCTACAAATTCTTTCACAACCGAGGCGTACTCCCCTTGTTTGCAAATTTTCATTAGAACATGCTTGCATGCATCCATTGCATCTTGGTTGTCGGCTAGCTCTTGGTCTTCAAGAAGGTAGGGGT
This sequence comes from Rhytidiadelphus loreus, assembly GCA_947034895.1. Taxonomy (NCBI): domain Eukaryota; kingdom Viridiplantae; phylum Streptophyta; class Bryopsida; order Hypnales; family Hylocomiaceae; genus Rhytidiadelphus; species Rhytidiadelphus loreus. The sequence goes on from OX344762.1 coordinate 2,253,805, forward strand.
TCAACAAAGCTCCTGCATAATGTAGATCGGTCTCCACCAATTCCCATCGGGCATAATACGGTTGCACTAGTGGAATGGCAAAGTCTGAGGATAAACGAAAAGGCGGTTTATCTAAAGAGAGGACATGTTTCTCTAATTTCCTCATTATGTGCAGCACCTTGCCCATGCATGGCCTCTTTGCATCCAAGTCACGTAGACCATTTACAACAGGAGCCGACAAGTCCTTGAAATTTTGACAACGGCGCCAAAAATGCTCGCTCAAAATTATCTTCTTCACCATCCGACATTCATTGCGGGATTTGGAGTTCCGCCCAAACTTCCTTGCGTATTCATCCCATTGCGGGTCCGTCACTGTTTGTTGCAACTTCCCATTGACCTTCAACATGCGCCCAATCATGTTGTAATTAGAGGCAAACCTTGTTTCCACCGCCATCAACAAATTATATTCCGGTGAGTACTTCCGAAATATTGCAAGTGGCATGTGCTGCTTCTTGAAGAATTTCACCACGATACGGGCATTTTCCACGACCTCTTCAATCCATTGTTCATTCCTCCAATCTTTCAGCAACAAATTGAGGGCGTGCACCACACAACCTTGAAAAAAAATGTGGGGATATTTACTAGATATCAAATTCCATGCTGCAGGGTTCACTGACGCATTATCTGTACTCACCTGCACCACATTGTTGGGGCCTACTTGTTCTATGAAGCTCTCAAGTATGCCAACCAAGTATGTTGCATTTTTTTCGTGCCCTGTCGTATCCACCGCTCCCAAGAATTGCTCACCCGCAGAAGACACGAGCATGGCATTTATCAACGGCCGATTCGTAACCGACGTCCATCCATCAATAGACAATGTTGCTCCAAATTTCCTAATGTTGCTCCAAATTTCTTAATGCTGTGTTCGGTCCGCTTTCGGAGATTGACCTCAATGTCTGCCTTTGCTTGGTCAAGCAATTTATGGCATAAGTCGTGATAAGACGGTGGGATATAAGGCCGTTGAAACTCGGCGGTTCGCTTCACCGCTTCTTTGAATGCTGGGTTCCTCGCAACAGCAAATGGTATGTTTGCAGCATAAAAGAAATTGGCCCACACCGCATTCAACTTGCGTTTATTTTCTTCTTCAAATCCATTCACTAGACTACTTTGCTTCTGACTAATCAACGGCCTACTGCTTGATCCCCGCGGAGTACCACGCTCACTTGATCTTTGTGTACTGAGGTTCACTTCAGAAAACAATGGATCCAAATCCTCCGGTGCAGTACATGAGTCGGAATGTGTAGACCGTGCCATGTTTCTTCCATTTGAATTATCGCATTCCCGCATAGCCATAGGTGTGCCACTGCCATCCACATTGTTTAGAGACGATCTTCGTGGGATCGCCCCTTGGCAACCCAAAAATAAAGCTCGAACTTTAGATGTCATTTTTGCGCAAAGGCTAATTCCTTTGTCACGAGCCCCAGATGTGCCTTGGTATCCTAAGTGGCTAAACAACCGGCTTACTTTCTTGGCAAACACCAAGTTGCAAAACCGGCATTGCACTTTACCAACTTCCGGGAAGCCATACCAAGAAGACCAATCCTTGCTCATAGTGATCACCTTGGATTCCGTAAATTGGATTCAAATTAAAAATGTAATCGTTGGATAAGATTTGTAAAAAATATTAGAAACAATGTGTGAATGAAGCCTTGGAAACCAAAGCCCCCCTGTCCACTGAACTATGCATTACCAAGCAAGGGACACAAAATAAATTGCAGCTCCGAGCCCTTGGAAATCTTAGCGTTCAGTTTCTCAGGAGTGCTTGTTAGTCTGAAATTCTAAGAACTTATAGATTTCAGATCAGGCCCATTCCTCATGACCGTTGAGCAGCAAAAACTAAAACATTTCTAAAGCCCCAACGGTTCCGAGAACAAAAATGCGGACGGCAGCGACGGAATCGCGGACGGCGACCTGCAACAGGCGGACGGCAGCGTCGGAAGCGCGGACGGCAACCTGCGACAGGCGGACGGCAGCATCGGAATCGCGGACGGCGACCTCCGACAGGCGGACGGCAGCGACGGAATCGCGGACGGCGAGCTGCGACAGGCGGACGGCTGCGGCGGAATCGCGGACGGCGAGCTCTGACAGGCGGACGGCAACGGCGAAATTGTAGGCGGGTGGCGGACTAGTGGACGGCTGGTGGATTTTGACTAATTCACTAATTCTACAAGTTTTAATTTTAGGGACTTAGTTTAGAGATGCGTGATATTTTAGGAATACAGAAATTAGTGAGATAAAATTATGTTGAGAGATAGGCATGTCCAAAATCATACTTGACAAAAAAGTATCGCATAAAATATCAAAAACTTAGGAGAGTAAATTCAAAAACATTTGAGTAACCCACATATTTTTATATTAATGAAAAGCAACTCATAGCATACTATGAGTGTTGTGAATTAATAGTATTGAATCCTCTCAAGATTCAAAATTAACAACACTCCATAATGTCATATCGAAATACAAACAAGGTGTAACTATCCTATATATTATCATTGCTACCTCCCTCAAAAAGACGCGACGAACCCTCTTTATCCTTTAGCCTTGCACTTGCACGGCGTGTTTGAGGACCAAGACTGCCCTCACTCATAAGCCCCCTGGACGCAGCTTCCATGTCTACTACGGAAAAGTGTCGTTTCGTATCCGGAGAGTAGTCATCCTCGTCTTCAATCTTCCGTTTATTCTTCCGTTTTGGAGTCAAATCCACGTCTTCTGCCTTCAACGCTCTCAAAGCAACATCCACTTTATCTACCAAAAAGTTGACCACGTCATCATCATTTTTCATGGAAAACCACTTTGGTTCTTCTTCCCCCACTAAAAATGCCCTCCAATGCATTATGATTTCGCCCATCCTCTTATCAAATGCCCCCGCCACCTCCACCATTGAATTTTCTGTGCTTGATTGCCCATGTAGTTCCACAAAGGCACGAACTTGTGTAGCTTCCTCCAACTTTGATAAAAAGAGGGCCCTCCCTAGCAAAGTGTGATTGTAATCCCCGTATTGCTCATTAAACTCTTGTGTAGGCTCCACCTCTATCCAATTGCCATCTAGTCCTTTCTTCACTTCCTTTTCGGGAAATCGAAAGAATTTGTGGTGTTGCATGCTCCAATGGCCCCCCATACTACGACAAAACACTTCTTGATCCTCCTCGTTGGCAATACCTCTAGCTCACAACTCCACCTCTCGATCGTGGGTCATCCACACCAAGGAATCTATCGGCACCTCCGATGATTCGTATAGCCCATGTGTAAAATTTACCGAATCCCACGTTAGACTTTTTCCCCAATGCGCATAATTTTGAAATTTGAATGGCGCTTGGTCTAACGGAAGGGTCCATCGATTGTATTCATGGCCGGAGGGCATAGCTTCCGAGATCCCGAGCATTTCGTAGAACCTAGGAGGCAAGGGAGAACGACACTCAGGGCACACCGAACGAATAAGGGATGCTTTGACGATGCATGTGACGTGGAAAGTGTGGGGACATTGGCCCATGGTGAGGGCTCCCTCGGGCCCAAAATGAACTCGACAAAGGCTACAATGACCCTCCAATATTAAGGCCGAAGGATCACAAGCATGCACCATTGTCTTGTCATTTTTCTTGATGTGTGCCAAAAGCGTGGGATAAGGGACCCAACCTTCTTCTAGTTCCAAGGCCCAATTAATGGAGGCCACCTCTTCCTTCTTTGTGTGGTTCAAACGCTCGAACATTGCATCTATGTCTCCCCAATATGTGATTTCCGTGGACCCCGTTGGCACAAAGGCAAACATCTTCTTCAAACGCCAAAGAGAGGACTCCACGCTATCGCATTCTTCATCCGACTTCATTGCCAATTTGAGTAGCCCTTTCATTGCTTGTGATACTACAGACGGTTTGTCTTCGAGTTTTTGCACCCATGCCAACCATCGAGAGTCCAAAGTGCCCTTCGGCATACATTCATCCAATTGCACTATCCGTTGCAATCGTTTCAACTCGGCCTCCAAACACGTGTTTTCTTCGGTGACCTCGTTCAATTTTTGCTTCAATTCTTTGACCTCATTGCTTTCCGTTTGCATGGAAGCATCGTGGAATGTGGAATTAGTATTACCAATGGGGGTCAAATACAACAAATCCGGATTGTTGTTTTCCTCAATGCCATCTAGTCTGTCCTCCACTTTCTCCTTTCCCTTCTCAACAACCACCTCACCTTCTCGGATTTTCTTCTTCAACGCTACAATTTCGTACTCCAAGTCTTCAATAAACTTCCTTTGGAAAAGCAATGTATTATGGCGACGATCTGATTGAGCCTCCAATGTCTCTAGCTTCTCTTTCAATTTCAAAGCATCCGCCGCCAACTTGAGATTCTCAACATCTATACCCTTATACTTCTTGATCTCCTCTTGGTATTCACTCAAAACCTTCAAATCTGTAATACGCTCATCGAGAAATGGTGTCATAGATTGGCTGAACTTCACGAAGTCCAAGGTACCACTCAACAATTCAGGCGCTAATTTGGAAAAATCCGTTGCAACTTCTTGCAGCCTTGGAGCGACTTCTGCTACAAATTGAGCCGTAACTGCCAATTTTGATGCGGTCAAAACAAAATCAGCCCATTGACTCTCGGAAGGCTCATCTTGGGTTTTCGCGCCTCTGTTACTCGTGCCATCCTCGTTGGTGTGCTCCATGTTCTTTAAACGTTCTTCGTGTGACCGCCACAAATGTGAACCTTTACACAAAGATTCTAATAATGCAACCGAGGGCATCTGACGAACAATTTGCCATTTTGATGTCCTCAAAGATGACAAATGTGGATACTTGGAATCGATAAATCCACCAAGAATGGTCTCATTTGGCAGCACGCCATCTGATTGTTCTCCATGATGAGGTGAAGGATGCACCTCAACTCCTAGATTCAATGTCGGGCTCGGTGTCTTCGGCAAACTTTGCTTCGAAGTACTTGCCAAATGATTTAAAGCATTGCTATCTATAAGATTCTGAATGGCAATTCCCGCATTAGCAACTTCTCCCTCAATGACATCATCATGACGTTCATGTGGTGCGGATGGGGCCACGTGCTCCACCATTGTTGTTCCATTTGGTGTGCATATCAAATCCGTTGGAGGAGTTAAAAATATGTCTCCCTCCACATGCTCGCCTTTGAAATCTTGTATTGCCGTACGGTTTTGTGTTGAAGCCAATTGCATTGCCGAACTTGTGACCTCCACGTCCTTGGTCATAGTCATTGTCATTGGTTTTACCTCTCTTTTGGATTTAAATGCCTCACTTGGCCCTGCTTGTGGATTGTACAAATCGGGAATATCTTTCCGATTACATTCAAGCACACGTGGAGCGTTCGCTGTCGTTGGAAACGTGCTCCAATCCACCTTGCGTGCCAATATCAATTCTGCATACACCATAGAAGCCAAGCTGTAGTTTATATACCCCTTGGACATTACTTTATCCCCGAAGAAGGCCCGCCAAACTTCATGCGCTCGGTGAATGAAGTGCGCATTGTTGCAATTCCCTGGTTTGCAACAAAAACCACGAGTATGGATGATGTAGGCCTCCCTAGGCCACAACTTGTCGATGTGGTACATCTTCACATACTTCTTGCACGTTTTGGAGGACCAATATTCCGCTTCCTCCGCTTCCCAACCACCCTCTGCTTTGATGTTGGGATCATCTAAAATCTCATAGTGGAGCTCATGGGCGGTTCCCTTTGGTTTAGGCCTCCTACTATTGTCACCTCCGCCGGTCAACCCACCACTACCTTCAACGCCTTGACCACTCATGGTTGTCAACTTGAACTTGTCCCCAATTGAATTTAAATAGTCACCAAAAGTATGTGTCTTCAATCCACCCAAGTTTCAATGAATGTTTGTATGTGAACCAATAATGAAAGATGAATGACCCCACCTCTCCACCATGTAGGAGCAACTAGCACAATGAAGCAACAGTAGTACGTCCAACACGGTTGTGAGTCCTAGGAAGGAGAGGGAAGTGAGAAAAAACAAGAAGGCCGTCCGCCCTTATAGCCGTCTGAAACCAAACCTAAGATCATCCGCCACCGAACCTCCACCGACCAATACGAAGCGGACCCGAACGTCCGCTCAATCGGACGGCCCATCCGTCTCCAAATCCGACGCTGCCGTCCGCCTGCTATCCCCGATCCGCGATTCTGACGCTTCCGTCCGCATTTCGGACGGGCCGTCCGCCCGTCAGAGTCGCCGTCCACGTGCTGCAGGCCGCCATCCGCCTGCTCCGACGGATCCGTCCGCATTTCCGACGCTGCCGTCCGCCCTTCCCTCCCCGAAGTCCGCCCAAGCATACTTTGGGGAGTTTGGGCCTTGTTTTCACCCTCTTGAGTCCTCTAGTCCTCTCCTGATTTTCAGAAGCATAGGATTCTTTCATTTGGGAATGTAGAGACGTTGTACTAGTACCGGGTGCTCATTGATGAAGGAATGTTTCAATGTTCGAAGCATTGACTTGGTTTTCATAAATGTCAAGGCAATCCACCGACTCAAAGGTAGTATTTTGACTAATTCAATGCCTCCAAACCCTTGTTAGGGTTTAGGGTATAGGGTTTAGGCCTTTCGTTGTCAAAATGAGGGTGACAATCACAATCCTTTGTCTTTGATTTTGGATAAACAAATATGCCCCCCAAAATTCCAAATAGAACTAATAACAAAATGGAAAGGAGTTATTGAATTGCAAACAATTTCCAAGGTCCAATTCATGTAATATTCAAAGTTGATTCATTTTCCAATGGATCAAATCTTTTAGGGGTTTGAGTGCCCAAGCCATTCAAAGTGTGTTGTACGTATGAAAAAAAAACATGGCCTTTTAGTATCCACAACGAAAGAAACATTTGTCCTTGCATTCCCTAACCATGTAGATGTTTAGACTTTAAAAAATTTGCTTGAATGCCTAGTAGGGTGCACATGAACTTGTGAGGTTATAAGAAGACAAGTGTATGCACTATTTTCATAGCACGTTGTCCCACCCTAGTGATTGAGCAAGTTATAATTTCATACTATAGAATTAATTTAACTTGATACTTTTGGCGCTAATATTTTGGCACCTTATGATTCTTTAAAGAATGGAAATCAATACATTGGAAATCAATAAATTCATTCAACTCAAAGGGAGGGGGGGAGACTTCTAGAAATCTACTTCCACACATTTTCATGCTAGAGTATCAAAACCTTTGCAAGCCCCTAATATCCCCTAAACCCAAAATACCATTTAAAAGAATTTTTGTCTTTGGTTTTGAAATGACCATTTTATGAGGTGTTGACATACAAGAAACAAACCTCGTAGCTTCATTTGGACAATGAGAAGCTTTAAGTTTTTTCTTGAAGTTCAAATAAGTAGAATTAAATTACCGTGTGTTCAATTTTTTATTTCATTTAAAAATTTATATCATAGGAAATTCAATTCCATCCCTAGAAAATAAGAGAAAATTATAAACTCAATGCATGCACGTAAAAACAACATACAAAAATATGTGAATCTTTTAGATAATTCCTAAATTCACACATCATTTTTTCTATTTATTTTTTAATTTTTAGATCAAATGAAATCCCAGCACCATTGGCACAAAGGAACCACATTAAAAATGAAATTGAACCGGAGGGCCAGTCAGCTGGTGACATCAAGGATTCAAAGACCCCTAAGGCCGTAATGATCAATTTGGGCGGGATGCACTTCAAAATCCCACCCCCGTCCGCTTCAGCGGACCCCGCCGTCCTTTGTTCCCACGCTGCCGTCCGCCCGTCGGAGCCCCCGTCCGCGTACTGCAGGCCACCGTCCGCGATTTCGGCGCTGCCGTCCGCGTCGCGGAGTCGGCGTCCGGCTGGGCGGTCTGTTCTGGCCGTCCGATGAAGCGGACTGCCGATCCGTCCGTTTCATCGGACGGCCGAAGTGGGGCAGACCGTTGGCCGTCCGCTTTGGGGTCCATCCGCTCGTGCGGACCTCGAGGCCGTCCGCCTCATATAAGGCGATGCGGACGGCCCGTCCGCTCTCACTTTTGCCTTCCCCCTTGTGCTTTGCAAGAGAGAGCGGAGAGCTTGGTGGTTTATCCTCCATTGGCTCCTTTCGTTGGGAAGGTAGGAGTTGGGTTTTGGGGGCCTATATTTTGCCCGTTTTTTCCAGTTTATGTGTACTTGGTGCACTGTAATTTTTTATGAATTAAATTGGGACTAAAAATTAATACTTTCTACGATGCCGAGACCGAAGAGAGCGGCGAAGGGGAAGAATGTGGTGCCCGATATTGACTCAGCACGTGAACTTCCTTCCGATGCTTGCAAAGCATTCTTGATTGAATACATTGTGAAGTTTTATGAGGCGGAAACTACTGTGTCTCTTGACACTAAATATGTGAGATACCAAGAGGAATGTGTAGACAAATTCAAGATGGATATGACACAGAAGTTTACGGATGCTCTAAACGTTCCAGAATGGATTCATGAAATGGAGAAGAAAGGCTTCCAACAATTTCTAAAGAACAAGGTGCAAGACGTATTGTGGAATGCGAAGGTGGTCCTAGAAAAATACGGGAGGGAACACTGTGCAAGTGATGAAAGCTTTGAACAAGTCATTCTCAAAGCTGACTTGTTTGTTCGTCGTTGCGCTCCGTTTGCAAAGAAACGCAATCGGCGAGGGTCATTGGGTTGGTGGACTTCGGATGAAGGAGATGTAGAATTGCAACGTGGACGACGGCATCTCATAGCACTACCAGACACAGCAAGGGTGATTCTACAAGATGACAAAATCTTGAAGGGCAGATACGCAACAATTCGCAAGGTTCGAATTGAAGGATGTCATGAGATTCCGTCATTTTGGGAATTTGCTGCAAAGATATCTCATCAACAACGGATTCGTCCTCAACTTGCGAAGTTGGAGCACCAAAACGAATCAATGGCAGTGCGGATTCCACATGACGGAGTTATTCGGTTTGCCGCTGTCCATGCAACAAACAATGAAGGGTATGCATATTGGTGGAATGGTGGTACATTGCAGCAAATGTTGATTCTCGATAATGATTATCCAGATAACATTGCCATTCGATTGTCTTATTCACGACCAACGCTTGAAGAGGTGATTCAAGCTTTCCGTCTTGGTCGATGGAAAAAGAAGCGCACCGAGTTGGCATGGGCATTGGTGCATATCATGAATGCGGTCCACAATGCGGGTCATCTACACAATGATATTTCTCCCGACATATCATGTTTCACTTTCTTGAGGATGAATCACGTGTTTACATTGGAGTTTGCGATTGGGGCATGTCTACAGTTCGTACTGAACCAATGAAGTCTTTGTATACGTTCACATCCGTGTGAGTGTTTCTAACTCCACCCTTAAGTCAGAAAGTTGCACATAGGTTCTAGCGGCATAAGTTAGCAAATTGTAAGGGTGAAATGTAAACGTAGTGTTCTTTGGCCTTCCAAGCAATGGACACTTTGTTATGTTGATTTTTACCTAAATTAAGTACTTCAAAACACTTTAATATTTAAGAAATAAAGATTGTTGAGAGTTAGTTAATTGTGATTTAAACTTCTAGCTAAACTAAAATTCTACCTAAACTAAATCAAAGAATACAATTTGCCCTTTCCAAAATGGTAAAGCAAGTTGGATTCTGATATTCCTAATGAAAGTTATGTGTGGATGAAATTCGTACTTAATTCTATCCTAAAAACTTCATCCGTCAACTAAAAATAGCAAAATAATATAAAATAAATCCAAATTTCAGGGTTGAAAGGTTGATCAAATTAACTAATGGAATTTTTAGAGAAAACCTAATTTTGACCTATTTTAAGATTTTTCATCCAAAATTAGGTCAAATCTTCATCCACTCTTTTATCCTTCAAATTAAAGTAAATTTAAAAGTAAAAGGTGGATTTGGAATCTTCAAAAGATTCTATAAAAGATTATGGTTTCAAAAGATTCCTTAGTCGTGCCTTGAGAATATTCCTAATTGTTCTTTAATTAATCCTAATTCTAAGTTATTATTCTAATTTTAGTGAATTTTTAGGGTTTTAGGGTTTTTATGAATAAAGTGATTAATTAATTTCTTGTTAAGCTAAAAAGTAAGAATTTAGAACTTTTAGGTGAAAACTTTTAAATGGATGAAAATTCCCCTTGGTTGGATGGAATTCCTTCCTTTAATAATTTTCGAGAGAATAAGTAGATAAATTAGGTTTTGACTTTCCCTAATTATTCTAATATTCCCTAAGTTCCTAAATTAAATTAGATTCCTTTTGAGATTCTTTTGGATGAGATTACTATTTCGTTTTCCAAATTAATTCAAAGTTAATCTAATTATTACTTTTTACGATTTTAGATAAATTTTCAAAAGTTTTCTAATAATTTAAATTCTACTAGCTATTGGATTCTTAATGGTTAATTTTGTTAGTTTTAATTTTCTAATCTAAATTTTTAAAGAATGAAAACAAAAGAAAAGACAAAAGATAAAATTTGAAATCATACCTTGGTGTCGAGAATGTCGATCGTCCCATCATCGCAAAACACCATCATAATCGTCTCTTCGAAATTCTCCATTATCTTTCATGAATTTGGAAGAAATCTTAGTATTCTTGTTTTTTAAAACCTATCTAAAAAGTCCAAATTTGTTAGTTTTGGCAATTTAAAACTAATTCTTTGATTTTAGGAAATTAAATTAGATGATAAATTTAATTCATTTTTCCCAAGTTTTCAATGAATAGTAGTTTTATTCAATTGCCAATTTTCAATAGTTGTTTTGTTAAATATTCCAAGATATTAGTTGTTGTTTGTTTTTATTGTTTTGGCTTATTAGGCCTAATAAAACAAATCCCCCAAACTACAAACAAACAACTAATTTGGTTTTGGAATCCTAATTAATAACTAAAACCAATTGAATGAATAGTATTCTAATAAAATAATCAAAAACAAATCTATCAATGAATAGTAGAAGGAATATCTTGAATAAACAATACCAAAACAATTAATTGATGAATAGTTAGATTCTTACCTTAATAGTTGTTTAATCTTCGAATTCCTTCACGTGTTCTAATTTCTTCCTTCTTATTCTTCTTTGCTCTTCAATCCTTCATTTGGGTTTTTTGCAATTTGAAGTTGGCTATGGAGGTTAGAGAGACGAATTAGTGTTTCACCGGAGAATGAGAGATTTTCTCAAAGGATGTTAGAGGAAGGATTTAGTTTGATTGGCTCCTAAGTTTTTGAACATGACAATTGCAATCGAATATTAGAAGAATTTTAGTGTTAGTACTTTTTGAAATCAATCATGTTTGATTTCTAAACGTGATTTGTTTTCCAAGGTTCTGCTTGTTAAGTTCAGTATTAATGCCAAACTGGCCGAACTGGTCTGGACCCTATCAAGCCAAACTGGCTTGGACCTTGCTCCAACTAAGCCTCTGCTTGATGAAGGCGGTACTCACCTCCCCCCTTGCCACGTGTCAAGGCGCAGTTGGGTGGTCAGCCGTTCCCCGCGTCCAGTCGTTCCCGCAGCGTTCCCCGGCGTCCAGTCGTTCCCGACAACGTACCACAACGTCCAGTCGTTGGTGACTTCCGCCCTTGCTCGGACTGGAATCGATACAACTAAGAGATTTTGATTTTCACACTTTTAAAGACTGAATATTTTGGAAAGGAAGAGAACCAAACAAAATTTTATTCACTAAAAGCAACGTTAATTTCTGTGGTAATGGGAATAATGCAAGGATAACTATTTCCAATAATTTTTAAGATAAAATGGGATTTTAACAAATTAATGAAGGAAAACAAAGTAAAGCAACAAATGGTAGTTTGGAAGCAAAATACCTCCCCAACGTGCACAAGCAAAAGAGAAATGTTTCAAGGCTTTTGGACTTTAAATAAGTTTCAAAAGAACCTTATTCCATTGATTCCTTTGGTTCAAAGCTTTGCCATGCGGTTTAAATTCACAATTAGGTGGTCAGTTTAAAAGTAAATTTTAACCTTTTAGAGTCAAAGCTCCGCCGTGCGGGAGCAACCCTAGGAATTAATAGTCAAATCAAAGTTTCAAGTACCCGTTTCCAGGTTTCAAAGTTAAAGCTCCGCCGTGCGGGAGCAACCCCAGGAATAACCAGTATCCAAGGACCCAACTAGTATTTTGAAACTTAATTCTTAAAGGAGGTACACATGACAGTGTTTAATCGAACATTAAAAACTAATTTCCAAAATTCCAAACAAAGTTCTAGTTTAATCACTAAAGGAGGTACACATGACAGTGTTTAACCGGACATTAGCAATTATTCAAACCAAACACCCATTATACAACGAGTTTTGGCACGTGGTGATTCTCAAAACCTTTTGGCAAAGTCTAGCTTTGCCGCTTTAAAGTTTTAAGTTCACAGACTATTCTCAATTCACACAAAGGGTTGGTTAGTATCCAAAAGAACAATAAAATCAACTAGAGTTTGGGAACTACTCCCACAACTCCCAAAATGTCAAAGTTTTGGGGCTTGAAGCCTCCAAATTCAAAAAATAAGTTAGTCAACACAAACAATACTAGAGTTAGGGGATTTCCTCCACCTAAACTCTTGGAAAACAAAGTTTTAGGGCTTGAAGCCTCCAAATTCAAACAAGAAAAGAAAACAAAGCTTTGAAGGGGCCCTCCAGACCTTCAAAGTACAAGAGAATAGAAGAAAATAGAAGAAAATAGCCAAAATTTGGCTTAAAAAGTGCTCCGACAAGTGTCGGTAGCACGACAAGAGCAACAACAAGAATGAAACAAAGAATGAGGGCCACGAACAACCTCGAGGAAGGGCCTTATAAACTCGCTCCCAGCCCCTCCCCGGTAAGTTGTTCGTAAATTATCTTTTACTTTCAATCTAGATATTTTGCTAAACTACCTAAACGTATTTTCAAAATAATCTTTGTTTAATGGGAAGGAAGGTTCTCAAGCGAGTTCCTTCTAGGCCCTAAATGGCCTTAGAATCTTTTCCCAAATCAAATATTTGATTTTTCCAAAGATATTTTGAAAACCTACCTAATTAACCAAGATATTTTGTGTTTTAATCTAGGGTTAGTTCTAAATTGGCTTTCTTTAGTCCAAAAGATGGCTTCTTACGCAAGACAAGTATCTTGAGCAAATCCAATCTTCGATTTTACTAGAGATATTTGCAAAATCAACCCAGATTAATCAAAATTTACCTTTTAAAAGTCAAACTAAGGGCTGACCCTCTCTATCTTTTGAGGGACAACTCGAAACTGAAAACAAACTGCGCCATCGCGTTCAGAAGACCCCAATTAGCCTAAGGGACCCCTTACCCCTACCTCCCCAGCCGTTTTAAAGCGCAAATTTGAGTCACGGTAACTCAGAACAAAAGTTAAAAAGTTAACTTTTGGAGTTTGCGTCTTTTGATGAAATTGTTAGTCTTGGGTGGTTTAGAATATTCATGGGAGTAAGAATTGACCCTTGAAACACTCTGTTCGGACACCGCTAGCTCCTGGTTCGCCGGTCAACCCGCCGCCAAGTTGTAAATTCTTGTAAAATTCGCTGTCAGTCCTAATTCTGGTACTTGGGAATGTCGGAATGTCTTCAAACTTGACAGGGCTCTTTATTGGCACACAAAACACTATCCTAATTTTTAGTGAGATTTTACCGCAACATTGGTAATTTCTAGGAATTTACGAATGCAATTTTAAGTGGTTGACTTCCCATGGAGTTATCGTGGAGTTTTGTAAAATCCCGAAACTTTTGGGCAATCTTCTACAAGATGTCCATCAACTAAAGGCAAAACCAAATCTCCAATAAGAATGCTATTTTTAGCAATTCTTTAATAATTTCCACCTTGGGGGGAAATTATTCTTGATACCGGGGGAATCTTGGATGATCGGGCTTCTATTTGACCTCCTGGCATGCTTTGACCTAGAAAAGCACCTCTCTGTATGTTCCAATCATCATTTCCTCCATCTTGATCTGCGAATGAATATATTTCTCAAAATTACCTGCAAACAATAAATCTAATTCTTTCGAATTGGATTTGGACTGACTCTTACTAGACTCTAACTTTTAACCAGTTTGTTACATGTATACTTATATGTATTGTATTACATGAACAAGACACTAGGACTGGTTAACTCTCAAATTCTCACATCGCTCGGAATTACTGACTTAACTACTTATTTATACTAATAAGACCTAAAATTAGTGAAAATGTAACGTCTTACGTGTTTCACGCATTTAAGGCCATTACACACCTCTTTGGAAGGGACTTCTACCAAAATCCACAATAATTGTATTTTTATATGTTTTTTCCTATTTTTCACTTAAAAATTAACTAAAAATCGCGAAAAATAAGTTCAGAGTTCCAAGTGCCAACTTGAGGGCTCACAATCCGCGGCAAATCGGGATGCAGCTTTGAACCGAAGGTGGTGGGTGGACCCTTCAATTGCATACGTGCACCGCAAAGATGCGAATGTGGAAATGATTCCAACTTTGTCACGTAAATCGGAGGAATATGCCGTTGGTCGAATAGCTCAACAGATCAACAAACTATGCATGTCAGAGGCCTACACATCGCTTCATCGTGAAAATGAAGGACATACGAGGTTTAGCCATCACGATTTGGCAAGGATATTTCACCTCTACTTGGATCGCCTTTGCAATTCAGTGATTGCGGAGCGCGGAAGTTTTTCCGAAATCATCCAACGATTTACTAATTCTTACAATTGGCCTATTCCAGATGACCACTTCCGTCACTCATATTAATATATGAGTGTGCTACATAATACTATAGATTATAGAAGTAATCGATAAATGTATCAGTGAGGATGTACGTTACTATGTGTGCTAACTATAGACTATATATACACCATCAATGTATGCCAATATATGTGAAATTGGCTTTCCGTTTTGAACATTTTGTATTTTTCGGAACACAAACTATTTAAATACAAAACATCTTTTTTGGGTGGATGAGAAATGTAGACTTGGAGTTCTTGTTCTTGATGTATCATTGATGTTGGATTGTTGGGTACCTAGCCACCTAGGTTGGCAAGGTGGTGTGCTAAATTGTATGATCTATCATGTAAATGTACATGGCACATGCAAGAGAATCCCCCAAATTTTCATTGGGGGGCAACAAAGTAACAACACCATTTGTATTGAAATAATACAATTATACAATATGTTGTTTTGCGAAGTTGATTTTGTTTAGAAGAAGCTTAAGTGCCAAACTCCTTGAATCAATTTTCCGTTCATTATTCTAGAACCCTAAATGAAATTAAAATTCCAAAGCATAATTGGGTTGTGGTCTTGTAAATTAAATCGAAATTGCAGATTTTAATTTGTAAAAAATTCTTTACTGAAATTTTGTCTGAGATTAAAGGCGTTCTCAATTTCAAATGTAGTGCTTAGAATGCCATATCTTTCAATCCATGCAGTCAAATTTTTTGAAATTTTGGCGCCATGCTCTCAAATAAGTTATGTACAAAATACTTTATTTAAATTCCCCCCAGAAATTGATGTTGATGTTTTTCTACGGTATATACCGTAGAAGTGGTCCGAACAAATCCATTTTTCTAAAAACATCCATAGGGCTTTAGGGCTTAATTACAATATATTTTATTCATAATTTACAAATAGGAAAATACTATTTGTTAAGAGCCAACATCTTTGTATCGTGCTTGTCACTTTCTATATTATGTGGCAAGAGATTACAAATTTACAATCACTTGATTGTATTGTGAGACAACAACTACAATCTTACAAATGTCCAATAGTCCAATAGTCCAATCTACTTCACTCAGATTCTGATTCGGTGTCATCTTTTTGGCTTGGGCCTGTACCACTAGACCTATAAACATTGAGAAATGGTCCTCCGCCATAGTAGTCGTCTCCATATCTGTTTTGTCCACTTGCTTGTCCATAATGTCCTTGGTATGGACCTCCAAAAGTTGGAGGAGGAATTGAATCATTGTGAGTAGATGCTCCTTGAGTTGAACCACCATAAGAAGGGCCTCCTTGAGGTTCATGAGAACCACCTCCAGTAGACGTAAAGTTGTATTGGGAGCCTCCCTGGTTACCTTCAAAATGATGCGTGGTTCCGTGGCTTGTCCTTGAGCTGTGATACCCCCCTTGAGGGTCATTATTGTAGTGTGAAATACTTCGCGTATCTTGTGAGCCATATGCACCACGATCGGGTCTGTACACCCCATGATGGCCATATTGTCGACCACGGTCCTCTAGGCTTCTTTGCATTGCCTCTCGCATTTCTTGTTGGTATTGAATGTCCTCCCGATCTTCTGTACGCTCGTGCCTCTCTTCCATCCTCGCGGGTGTTGGAGTGTCTTTCTCATCATCATCACCTGACCATTCATCTTCTGCATCCGGCAATACAACCGGTGGAAATCCAAACTGGCCTCGATTAGACCACTCTGGCATGCAATCGCTCGGCCCAATCCAACTGGTATAAAGTACCGCATCACTGCGATTTAAGTGGGTAACATCTTTTCCGTAAATTGTGCGCCAATCTACATCTTTGTGGAGTACAATCTCCGCCCAAACCATGCTCATGTTGGAATAGTTCATTAAATTTGGTTTGGAGTCCCGTATTTGAACTGAACGTGTTACTTCCTCGTATCGATGAACAAAGTGTTTGCTTTGGCATGTGGAAATTTGTCCTTCCCAACGACGAACTTGCACCTCTGTGCGTTCTCTGGACCATATTTTGGAGAGGTGCGTCATTTTGATGTACTTCTTGCACGTTGTGTAGTCCCAAGTTTTTTTGGGTTCTTCTTCCCATCCCGATTCAGCTACACACATTTGGTTGTCCCAATCATCCCAATTTATGTCTTGGGATTTGCCCTTCTTACTGGACTTTGATTTGTTATCGCGAGGCATGGTAAGCTTGCTTAAATGATTAATGATTCGCACTTACACTTGAAACAATTTAGGGTTCGATCACAATCATTTGCACACCAAAACGGAAGAGGCGCACAGAGCCTTAGGCACTAGATCACCCACTCCGCAAGGGAAACGATTGTGGCAAAATAAGCCGTGCTCTCCGCTATTTATGCAGTCGGACGGCATGAATCCACGTACGGGAGCATCGGACGGCAAGATCGAACGGTGGAAAATCGGCGTCCATCACATCGCACGGTCACCGTCCAAAGCGGACGGGCCCCCGACGGGCGGACCAGGGTTGTCCCTGTCACGTCCTGTCCGTCCGTCAGGATGTCCGGACGGACGTCAGGATTCAACCCCGGCGTCCGTCAGGATGTAATCTGAACGAGAACCGTTCACAGAGGATGAAAACTACGGAAATGGATGGACGTTCTTCGTCGACGGGCGCGCCAGACGGGCAAGCTTCCGTCGACGGGCACGGAACGGGCGTGATGGACGGGTATCTGGACGGGCGGGATTTAGGGTATCTGGACAGTTTGGATGGACGGGTATGTAGACGGAAAACTGGACGGGCGGGTGGACGGGCATGTGGACGGGAGGGTGGGCGGTTGTGTGGATGGGTATCTGGACGGGCGGGATGGACAGGTATGTGGACGGAAAACTGGACGGGCATGTGGACGGGCATGTGGACGGAAGGGTGGGCGGTTGTGTGGACGGGTATCTGGACGGGCGGGATGGACGGGTATTTGGACGGAAAACTGGACGGGCGGGTGGACAGGCATGTGGACGGGCATTTGGACGGGTAAGTGGACGGTTCTCTGGACGGGCATGTGGACGGAAGGGTGGACGGTTGTGTGGACGGGCATGTGGACGGGTATCTGGACAGAAGGGTGGGCGGTTGTGTGGACGGGTATCTGGACGGGCGGGATGGACGGGTCTTTGGACGGAAAACTGGACGAGCGGGTGGACGGGCATGTGGACGGGCATCTGGACGGGTAAGTGGACGGTTCTCTGGACGGGTGGGATTGGATTTTTTGCCTAAATGCCCGAAGCACCCAAATTTGGTGTTGGCAAAACTTCGAAGTCAAATAAAACCTAACCAAATTGCTATTTTTAGTAGTATCCAAGTTGCTATTTTTAGGAAGTTCTTCTTGAAGTCTAGTTTTAGCATCAATAGTCTATTCTTAAAAATAAATGATAGTGATTTATCGTTCTAAGACTTTGTGCAAGGGTACCCATTGCAATCTTAACTTCTTGTAGCATTGAGAGCTTTTGGAAATGTGCCTCGAAAACACAACAAGATCTTGGAGAGAACATTACATTCAAATTTGAAATTTAATTAAAAGAAAAATATGGAGTATACTTTTAAAAGCCATAAATTGTTTGGGGTTATACATGTTAGGCAATTTAACCTCATGTTTTTTGGGTCTAAATTTTTTTTAATTTTACTTGTGAAAACTGAAAAGAGGATTGGAAGACTTCACATCATTTTTGTAGTTTTAACACCCTCATGTTCAAACATTATAATCTTTTACTCTATAAGTGATATTGTTGTGTTTTAGCAACCTATGAGATTGCTAACATGTCTTGTTTGAATTTATACGGTTACAATTTTTTGCAAATTGATACACCTAGTCTCCTAATAAAAAATGTTGACATTTTGTTCAATAATGCCATAATGCCATTTGAGAGAAAATGGAAAATGTTAAATACTTTAATTTGTAAACTTTGGAGTTAAAAAAAAAATGAGGGAGTAGTCAATCATGTGTCCAACTAAAAAAAGATTCAAACTAAATAACTAATAGAAAAGAAGTTACAAAACGTGAATTATTTAGGGTTTAATTCTAAAGACTTAGAGGAGATTTCATCAAATATGAAGCAATAGAGATTTTTTTTTATTATTTTAGGCTTTGGTAAAGAATTTCCATTGTTTTTATTTCTTAGACCCTAAAGTAACATACTCTCATTGTCCTTGCTGCAAGGGACAAAATGGATTTTCGATAGGCGCCCATGATCTAATTTTTTACTCAAACTTTTGAAAACTTTTTCATAAGAATGATAAAATAGAATTATAGAATGATAGATAAACTTATGAGTTTATTCATAATACAATTTCTATTCCAATCGGTGCCTAGGAGCAAGGGGTTAGGGATAGGCCACAAGAACAGAATAACCTCAAACAGGGGAGATCGGGACACTGGGCGGTCCAGGACTCCGGGTAGACAAAAAAATCCACAATAAAATGAAATACAAATTTGTATATTTTTTTCTAGTTGCATTATATTTTCTTTTAAATGGGAGGCTTTCATTCATCCCATTTGGATTAGGAATGGAAAAGTTATGGATTTTTCTATGGAGCGGGCAATCCTAGCCACTTCTTTAAATAGATTTGGAGCTTTCACTTCGAATGCTAATAACTTTCAATCCATACGGTCAAACATCACAAATTTATGGTCACGTCATCTAAGACAAGTGCAGAACAAGATCCTTTGGTTCGATTCAAAAAAAATTTGGAAAATTTAATTCATAGGTGAACATAGCAAAAGGGGTGGTTTAGGGTGGTTTGGGCCAAAAAATGGACTTCGGACTTTAGGGCAACACCCAAAATAAAGATAGAACACTCTTTTACCTACCATCTTAGCATACAAGCTTCTTCTATACTATTACAAAAAGGTACAATAGATTACAAAAATAGACAAAGGCGAAGCAACAATACACAAGGTGGAAAGAAAACGATAAATGTACATACTTTATAAATCCGTTGAAGTACATAGTAAACTAATAAAGGCTTTATATAATTACATATGTTTGCTTTGTACAACTTCCGGTATTTAATTCTATACATCTATCTAGTTATACACAATCTAGTCCAAAACTATCTATTCTACTTCTTCGATTACAACGCCTTGTACTATGCTGTTTCTCAAAAATTGTTGCAATTCTCGTCGCGATTGCAAAGTCGTCAAAAGTTGAAATGCGTCAATGTCGTATCTATTATGTAAGTGGGAATAAATGGCACTCACAAGAGCTGGCTCATGGAAGGTATTGTCTTCAATGTACGTCATTTGTTCCTCAAAACTCAGTTCACCCTCAAATCCGACTGGCGCGCCTTGAGAGTTAAACATGATGCGCTGTGGATGTGGCGCGCGCACATAAATGGAGCGGTCAAGGTCCCAATGTCCACCCGCAATCTGACCAAAATATAGTCGACGCCCTGGATCACCCTCTCCAAACACCCTCCTGATCACCTCTGTCACTTGGGCATCACTCTGCCAATGTATCTCAGCGACCGTTCCTGCCGGGAGGTGTCGGTTGTCGTGGCCCCACTTCCAAAGCCATGTCACGTCTGAACCCCAATGTACTCTATTACCGAGGCCTGGTAAATTTTCTTCATTGTACTCGTACGCTGCAGGCATGTGGTTTTGAAGGCCAAACGTTTTGTACAGTCGTGCATGAAATGGAGCTCTACATTGCGCACATCTCTTTCTGGTGACCATGTGAGGAATGAGACACCCGGGGTGGTATAGATGGCCACATGTACCAAGATTCCATCCACCTTCTGGGCCAAACGGTTCTTGGCAAATTATACATGTTGTTCCATCTTGTACAAAAGCTGGAACAGACGGCCACACTAGTGGTGTAATGCCATCGCAGTTGGGTGGCCCGTACCATTGGCGCTCGATATTGTATTGGAATTCCAATTCTGCACGGGAATTCCAATCGATGCTTGAATTCTCGGCGAACACTGGCAAATCATCGGTGAACATTTCTTCCACCCGAGGCCATGAGGTCAAGCCAAAATAACGTTGATCGCCATCATTGAATTCCGCAGCCACTCTCCTCACTTCACGCTGCATTTGCTCAGCCTCGTTTAGCGCCATGCTGCATGTCAACTTCATGTTGCACATTTGAAGCAGCATCTGTTCCTTCTGAGGATTGTGGACCAACCGCATGTTTTGAGCACTCATTGCGGTCATGGTCTGTTCCATGTCAATTCGAGCTGCAATCAACACCGCCACATCTGCCTCAGCATTGTTGGCACAGAGTTCCAAAGCACGCATGGCGCTTGTTAATTCTTCCATGCTTGTGCGAGTACTTCCAACCTCTACTTCAGCCCGCTCAGCACGTGCACGCATAATATCCAACGTGGCACTTTCTGCACTTGGAAAAATGGCCCGTGGTCGTACCACAAACTCAGGTGTATTGCTCGGGCCTGCTCTGTCTTCGTCTGCCCCGTATGTAGCACGTTCCACTACAACATCGAGTGGTGGAACTGAGTCTGTGCTGAACCGCCTGTTGCGCTCTACAAGCTCTGCTTCACGTGCGATGAGGCGCACGTTTTCATCTACAAGGGCCCGCATCCTTGCACTTTGAACTTCAAACTCTGCTGCATGAAGTCGTAGCGCTTCTTCTTTTTCCGCTTGCAGTGTTTGTACTAATTGGCGCAAGCGAATTAGTTCTTCACTGTCAGCTTGGGCTCCACCAATCACATTTTGTTGGTTGACATTTGCACCGCTGCTCTGACCAACTTCTACTTCCATCAACTCCGTCCTTGGCTGCTCCACGGGTGGAACCACATCCATTTGCACATTTTGAATATCAACCAATGGCACGACAGGAATTTGTGCATTGTCCAGTGGCACGGCAGGATTTGTTGGAATGTGGCGAGTTCTATTTGGAAACTTGTTGTCCCGCTATCTGCCCAAAAAGCTTCTCCAATCCACATCCTTGCCAAGAAAAACCTCCGCATATGCCATTTGGTACAATGAAAGTGTCCCATCCTTCTTCGATCTTGAACCCCAAAGTGCCAATGACACTTCAATCATCCTCTTCTTGAAGTGCGGATGGGTGCACTGGTCAATATTCACCACACCAGATTTCACGTGCACCTCGTACCGGTCGTGTGGCCAATGGCAGTTGATTTGGGCCCAATCTATAAACCGCCGACATGTCGCTCTTGTCCATGGTGATTCTGCCTCCAACCACCCAGGCTGTGCCATAATCGCTGGGGCATTAAGTGTGCCCCAATCCAAATTTGCTCTATTTCCTCTCTTCTTTCTACCGCTTCCCTCACCTCCAGGTCCCGAACCTCCTGCTACATCCTCTGCATCCATTCTTGATACCTGCACAATGACACACACGATACTGTATGCGAATACAATGACAATTTGCTTTGCCTTCTATTGCGTGAAGGCAACTGAAATGTGGCAAAACAATGTCAAATGTATAACACTTCCCCTCAAATTGCAATGCGAAGCTTTCTCAAGCTAGGACAGTGCAATTCAAAAGAGGAAGCAAGGGCAAATGTGAAAAAATGTCACTTATACCCCCCAGTTACCGACCCGGTTAGCAAGGGTAATTAACACCTAATCAGCCCGTCCCCCCCCAAATCCAGACCGTCCACGGCGGGGGACAGCCCTGGAATGGACGGCCGATCCGTCCACGGACGTCCGGCCTCGGGTCGAAACGCCGTCAACGGGTTCGGGGCGCCGTCTCCAGGTTCGGGGAATGATTACACCGCTGCCCGAGAGTTCGATGGACGGCCTTTCCGTCCTCTAGACGGACTCTCGTCCCCTGGACGGCCTGGATGTGGGAGGGGACGGGCTTTCCGTCCCCTCGACGGCTTGGATGTGGGAGGGGACGGGCTTTCCGTCCCCTGGACAGCCTGCCCGTCCCCTCGACGGCCTGGATCTGGCCTTGGATGGCCTGGATCTGGTCTTGGACGGGCTTTCCGTCCCTTAGACGGCCTGCCCGTCTCTTCGACGGAAAGCCCGTCCAGGAGGACGGTCTGCCCGTATCCTCGACGGCCTGTCCCTAGTCAGGAACGACCTGCCCATCCTTGCGACGGCTTGTTCGTGGTCTGGGACGGCCTTTCCGTCCTCTGGACGGCCCTTCACAATATATAAATTTTTTTTTTTTTTTAAATTGGTTCAGGGTGGAAGTTTTGACAAAATCACGTTAAATAGAAAAGTAATTTTCAGATTTTCAATTTTTCACCATGTGTATATATCACAAGGACAATGACATTAGAATTCATCATAGTGTAAACTTAATTTCCATTTCATGATATATTTGTTTTGTACTCAATGTAGTAGACATTAAAAAACATTCGAAGTTCAAATCGCAATAATGAAATTTCAATTTAGGGTTGTGTTGGGGGATTTTACATAAAATAGGAACTAGAGAAAAGGACCTTTTGTTTGATAGTTAGACTCAAACTCCCAAAATATCAATTTTGGGGAGAAATCTTAGATTTAGAGTAAGGAGCAACAACTTCCTAAAATACACTAAAGGAGCATATTTTTTTATTTTTATTTTTTCTAAACTCGGAATTACTTGGAGGCAAATATTGGAAAGAATACAAAATCAATTGGATACACTTTGTAACTCAACATGGCAGGTCCCAAGAAAATGAAATGAACGCTTCCAACTTCTTTCCATGTCATTGAAGTGATTGAACTGCCATTAAATTGGCACTAAATGATGCCGTTGGGTGTTCAGAGGGTGAAGTTTATTGTAAATATCTTGCAATCTACAATTCTACATAGGTCAAGTTTGTGAAATTTCTTCCGATCAATTGAACACTAGTCTAGTACTCTAGTATGAGATCCTACATGCTACAAGCAAAGGTGCACCTTAGAGGCCTAAACACATTTTTTTTTTTTTAATTCTTTGCTATAGAAAATTAGAAATGGCAATTTATTCAGATTTAGTATGGAAAAGACTCAAAAGAGGCCTTGCGACTTCAGTCAGTTTAGTGGCTAACATACGATACTACATAAGCAATTAATAAACAATCCATAAGAAAAACTATAGTAATTCACTGCTAGTTGCATTATAATTTAGAAGCCATAAAAAAAATATAGACACCACAAAAATGTCAAGTTCATGTACTGAATGTTGCATTTTGATTTTGAGAATAAAAATAAAAGGCAAATGCCATATGTTATTATGTTATTGTTTTAGAGTTTCCCTTTGTGTGGAAGACTACATGGAACATTAGAATCCATTTGTCCTTTTTTTTTCCTTTATCTTACGGACTTACACCAATCCTCTCTTATTTGTCATAGTTACATAAACTTGAACATCAAATTCTCTTAAAATTGCAACAACGTCTAGGGTTAAGGGTTTAGGGTTTAGGGTTTAGGGTATAGGCCTATAGGATTTACTTCAAAACCTAGGTTGGACCGGATACTACGAAACATGTCCTTCATTTCGGTAGTTGGCATTACAAGTGCAAAACTCAATCAAGATGTAGTCTTTGAAGTTTGAATTGGAAAAAAATAGATTAATGATTTAAATTCAAAGTTTTAGAAAACATATTGAAGACACCAAAAAATGGCATAACAATATCTGTAAAAGGTAAAACATTCTTAAGTATAGATGTATAGGGCTACATTTTTTTTATGTAATGTATGAATGGAAAGAAGAAACAATGTTTTACATGAATCAATGATATGCATATGACATATGTTGTTTAGGAGGTCTTTCACTTATTTGATAATTAACCATTTTAGAGTATTAATCTTACTACCTTTAACTAGAGCATTTAGAGGGTTGTTTTTGTCTTGGTCTTTGTATATTTGATCCGGGCTCAGTAAGTTATTGAATGTTTGTACGATTGAGACTTTGAATTGAGTATACTAGTATAGACAGGGTTTAAAATTCAACAAAATACTAAATTGTCATGTGCACTTACATGCAAGGAAGGATGGAATCAAAATACAATAATTCCAAAGGTGAAATTGTTCTACGTATAATTGATAAAATTCATTTGAATTCAAATTTGAGCCCTACAGATTATAAATTATTTTAAGGGATTGCGAGATTCTGAGGTTTTGGGAATAAAAACATTGTCCAATGCCAACGACTTTCGTGAAAATGGGTGCAATTAGAATCAATAGAATGAATCAAATGTTAACATGAACATCCAAATAGAACATTAAAGGACCGACATTAAGAAGTTTTCAATTTGACCTTTGGTGATTTTTTTCTATGTATCTCCCATTATTTACGTGCAACAAAATAGAATTCCATTCTAAATGAGCAGTAAACCTCGTTTTCAGCATTTGAATGTCATCCCTGGTATTTATTTGTCCTCTAATTGAAACAAATAAATACATTAAGTTAGCACTCCTAAACTACCCGCCCCCGTAGACTAATGCCCGATTGAGAGGAAGGACACCTGTCCTGACAAGTCCGAGAGTGCCGAACCACATAAATGAAAAATTCGTGGAACAAGGATTAGAAATGAATTCCACTTGTTCGAACGTCCCGCTCGACGACCTTCCCGCCCTCTCGACGACCTTCCCTTCCTCTCGACGGGCTTTCCGTCTCTCGAGATTCAGATTGTCCTCTCGACGACCTATGCCGTCTCTCGAAAGTCTTCACGTCCTCTGGACGGCCTGGCCCGCTGGACGGCTGGTCCGTGGGGGGGGACGGCCTTCCCGTCCTCTGGACGCCCAGGGTTTAGGCTGGACGGTCTCAACCCCTGCACGGCCATCCGTCTTCTCGACGGCTGGTCCGCGGGCTGGACGGCTTGTCCCCCTGGACGGCCTTCCCGTCCTCTGGACGCCCTGGACGCCCTGTCCGTCCTCTCGACGGCCTTTCCGTCGACATGAAATGGGTATATAAAGACTGTTTTTAGGGTACTTTCGCCACAGTCTCTCCTGCTCTGACGGTGCTCTCTTGTCTTGGATTGGTTGCAGTCCTTGCTTGCGAGCGCGGGTGCTGGGTAGAGGCTGGTTTGAGGAATAAGGGGGCCGGTTTTTCACTTTGTGGAAGCCGAATTCCTAATTCCTATCATTTTGATTATTTGTTACTTGTTACTGTCACGATGGCTGGTCGAGATTTCTCAAAGAGAAAAGTTGATGATTGGTACACAGGTATTGGAAATGCACCGATGATGGACCCGGATGCAGAATCACCAGAGCCCGTTTCAGAGGCCGTAGTTGTTGAAGGGTCCGTAGCTGCAGAAGGGGCCACAGCTGCTGGGGGGGGCGGAGAGTCTTCGAAGGGGAAAAAACAACAACGAAGGAGGCACAAGTCTACAAATCCGGAGAAGTGGCCAAGCAAGGGTGCAACGCGAAAATTGCATGAAGTGGCGTTGGATTTTTTTGAGCAGTATTCGATTTCGCAGTTGAACACAACATACGTCTCGCGCGGATTACAGGGAGTGGATGTCATAAAACAAAAGTTCCACCACATGTTTTGGACAACAATGAGCGCGGATGAGTGGCATGAAGACCGCACGAAAGAATGCTTCGATCATTGGTTGGAGTCACAAGTGCAAACGTGTATCTTCAACCTTGCCCAAGTTGCGGAAAAAATAAAAGGCTTTCAGAAGAGTGTAGTGCCCAGACAACAAGCATTGAATTTGTTGCACAAGAAGGTGTATTGGTGGCATGAAGCAATGCGTGGACTGTCTTCAAACAACATCCGTTCCGCTCCGTGGTTTCAACGAAGTCAAAATTTGGCCTTTGGTCAACAAGCTGCAGGAGGAGTGGTTTTTCTTGAACGCGGAGTGGTGGTGGTTCCTTTGTCTGGCCATAGCAAACAAGGGGGGCATGGGAGGGTGCGCAAAGTATGTGTTCAAAATTCAAAACATATTCCGGAGAATATGGAATTAGCTGGGAAGTCAGCTTTGCGCGTGGATGAATTGAAGAAGTCTAGGGAGAAGTTGTCCATCGAGGCATTGGTATGTCCATGCGAGCATCCAGGGGTCATCAAATTCTTTGCTATAAATGATATGACCATGGAGTGTTATTCGCAGTGGTGGAATGGCGGTACTCTCGGCGCCATGTTTACACTGGATGAGAAGAACCGAGATCCAGATGAAATTGGAGAGGTGGCTTACGATGCAACTCCACAAACAATGCAAGCCATGAAACGCCTCATGGCATATAGACGCAAGCGCACTGAACTTGTATGGGCAATGATTTGCATTGTGGATGCAGTGCAACAATGCTCTGTATTGCACAACGACATCACACCGGAGAACATTATGCTTCATTTTTCGAATGATGATGGCAGAACCGTGTGGATTGGTCTATGTGATTGGGGAATGGGTAGCCGCATCAACGAAGAAACCCCTTCTCTTTACCAATTCAATTGTCCAAGGAAGTTGCAGACAACCCGAGCGCAACGTTGGTGGGTGGCTCTTGAGTTGATGTACTTGACTGGAGAGACAGGAACTTCATCATCTCCTACTCGCAGGGTTAAGCCACCGTGTGTTAGTATACACACAGATGGATACTCCATAGGCAAATTGGCTATGAAGGTATGGAAAAAAGATCGCAGAAATCTAGAGATGATTCCGGACCATACGGCATTTGGTGCATTTCAAACCATGTTGGGTGAATTGTGCAAGGTGGAGCCACTACAACAACGCTCGGTGACATACGTCGTGCAACGTCTAAGTGGTGCTCCAACGTTTTGGACACCAGCTGTGGATTGCTATCGCGAGGCTCGCAAAGAACAAGACCTTCAAGAAGAGCAAGCGCGCAATGAAGATTAGATAATAGTGTATTACCATATAGTTGCAAAGTTAGTGTTTACTTAGCACATGCGGTTATTATAATGTAGGCTTGAGGACATACGTAGCAATGTAGCACACTTTGTGGCTTCAATGCATTTTGTACTCATTTTGGTTTATATAAAGATATAAAAGTATTTTACCAAAACATTGAGTTGTAAAGAACTTATTGTCTTTCCTAACTTTATCATTTAAATTGAGTCTAAACAAAAATCTTATATCTTTAGTACTAAAAACTCTGAATTGTACATCATTATAAGAAATTCCAATTAGTTTTGTGCACAATTGTAATTGTCATCATTTTTGTTGCACTTCGTGCCATAAATAAGTAAAAATAGAAAAAACAACTCATGAGATTCTAAATTTTTAGTTTTTTAGAAGAGGTCCAAATATCAATAGAGATTTCTAGTCGAACCAATTTTCAATTGGTTATTTTAGTTTTCACACCCGAAACTAATAAACAACCACAAAGACGGGCTTGAAGTCAAATTTCACTATCAAACCAAATTTATATTTTTATTGAAAATCAGCATAATATTTTAATATTTCTCCCCACTCGTAAGAATTTATTTTAAATTTATTTTATTTTTTTCAGCAAAATTAATGGAAAAATGAATTTATTGTGATTTTATAAAGCTAAACGTGGAAATCAAATTTTATCAATTAGAATATGTATCAGAATAACCGGAAACTCTTACCATAAAGTCATAAATGAAGGAATGAATGAAAAACATAGTTTTAGAATTTTAATTTAAATTAAATTTGAAAAAAAGAAAACATACATGAAAAAAACACCAAACTGTCAGATTGTGTTATTTGGATTTTAACACATGGAGTTTTCAATTGCAATAACTCTTTCAAATTTAGACCTCGATTCTTTCGTATTCACAAAAAAAATTCAAAAACAATATTGCTCCAAACTCTAGAGGCCTAATTTTCCATAAATCGTAGTGAAAGTTAATTTGAAATTGCAAAGACCGCATTCAGAAAACTAGTTCTTCCAAGTTTGAATGCTAATATCTTTCAATCTATTCGGTCAAACTTCATGAAATTTTTTCCACGTGATAAAAAACATGTGAAGTACAAGATCTTACGGTTAGATGTTGTAAAAAACATTTTTTCCACATGTTGAGGCAAATGCAAGAGAAAAAACAGTTTTGCGTCCCTTTTTGTGTAATGACTTTGGGACTTTAGGGGTAAATAGTTCCATGAGAATGAAAGGAACCTGAGTCATATTTAATATTAATGCTGATTTCAATATGCAAGGTATTGAGCCTCTAAAAAATTTGCATTTGAAAATGTGAAGAGCCTATTGTCTTTTCAAAAACATTCAACGTCTTCCATGCCTAAGAATGCGCACAGAAGTATTTGCATTTGCTTCTTGTACTATTGGTTCATTACCACCAATTTCTTCGAGTGGACCTTGTCGAGGCACCGGCCCCCTGTAATCACTATCTCCTGGAACCTCACCATCTTCACCTATAGTACCACCGATGGATGCACCATCATCATTGGAATGATTGGATGGTGCACTATCACTTTCGCTGGAGGCCTCATCATTGCGGTTTCGTTGTGGTCGAGCTATAGAAGACAAAGTCCGAAGAGGTCGTTGGCCCGTTGCGTCCATAATGCCATCTGTATTGGGCCCTCCCGTTTGAACTTCTCTTAAAAATGGTTGGGAAGCCACTTCTTCCCTCCTCAGCCTTCTACGTGCTCTAGTATTCACACGTTCACTAGTAGTACCTTGTGGTCGGGGACGCTTCCCTCGATTATTGGCATGTACAGGTGGCCGCAATGAATTTGTATTTCTAGTCACACATTGTGACACCATACCAGCCAATCAAGTACCTACCAACGAAGTTGGTTCGTGTGGACGAACTTCGGAACTAGATGGCCTTGATGAACTTTGGATTTGTAGATTTTCCAATACTGGCATCTGCCGTTGTGCAACCGAGACTCGATTTGGAGGGGGCATATGTGCTTCTCCACCTTGAGGGGGCCCTTCTCTACGAGTGGTCCTCATGGGCAAGGACGGTGGTACTACTACTTCTTCTTCACGTCCTCTTCCAACGTCAACCCCATCTCTGTCTATTGTGGCATCAATTTGTACATCCATAGGGTCTGGACTTAGTGGTCTCGGTGCCACAACGTCCTCATTTGTATTGCCCCCACTTGGCCCAGCATTCTACGTTTGTGGCATTCGTGGTGGACTTCTTTGATGTCCCTCGGAGGCATTGTCGTTATTATCCCCCTCTTCAAAGTCAAATACGGATGCATCAATTAGAGGACGCACTCCTCCAAACCCACCAAATCTATCAAACGGTGGCTCGTCATCGTCATTGGAACTATCATCTGAATCGTCATCATCTGGATCAGAGCGAACCGAACCACGGTCTAGACCATCAGATTCATCTGTCATGGAATCCTCTGACATCATGTTTTCAGTGTACCACCTTGTCGGATTTGCTGCAGCCCTTTCTCTTAGAGTCTTGGAATTGGTATAAATGTAAACCAATTCCTCAGCACGCTCAGATGTCAATCTATTGCGTGATTTGTTGTGGACAAACGAATACATGCTCCAATTGCGTTCACATGACGATGCAGAACACACTTGTGCGAGGATCTTTTTGGCAATCGGTGCAAGTGTACGAGCACCGGCTCCGAGAAGGTCCCACCATTCGTGAGGCTGCAAATTCAAGGTGTTTACATCAGGGAGTCCATTGAAAATGCCTCGCCGATCTCTAAATGCTTGGTACTCAAACAAAGCTGACGCAAATGCTTGATCTCCAACCGCCAATTTGCGCAGAACTCTCAATATGGCTTCTCTTGCCTCATCATCATCCATTAGCAAGACTTCGTCAAGTAAAAAGGGATTCAATAGAGCCCCGGCGTAATGCAAATCCGTCCTCAACATGTCCCAGCGCTTGTAGAAATCATCGATGGCGGAAATTGCATACCGT
Source organism: Rhytidiadelphus loreus (assembly GCA_947034895.1). Classification (NCBI taxonomy): domain Eukaryota; kingdom Viridiplantae; phylum Streptophyta; class Bryopsida; order Hypnales; family Hylocomiaceae; genus Rhytidiadelphus; species Rhytidiadelphus loreus. The sequence goes on from OX344762.1 coordinate 2,284,180, forward strand.
GGCTCTAATGAAAATGGTGGATCCTTCAAAGATAAAACATGCTTTTCCACCTTTTTCATCACAAGCCATGCCTTGTCCAAGCACGGGTGCTTTCCATCAAACTCTCGAAGAGCCATCAACACGGGTTCCACTATGTGTACAAAGTTTAAACATCTCCTCCAAAATTCATCCGTTCGCACATATCGTCGCACATCATTAGCTTTTCTTTTCTTTTCACTGGATGCCAATCTCCGCGTGTACTCATTCCACTGCGGATCGTGGACTGTTGATTCTACCGCTTCCCTCACCTCCACCAAACGTTCGATCATGAGGAACATGGTTGCAAAGCGTGTTTGAACGGGATTTTTCAAAACGTGATTAGGAGAATGTCGTCGAAAGATTGCAAGTGGCATGTGATGCGTTCGAATGTATTTCACAATTGACTTGGTTTTCTTGACCATACTTGTAATCCAATCTTGAAGTAGAAGGTCAAGTGCATGTGCTGAACACCCTTGAAAATATATGTGTGGAAATCTACGAATTAACAGAGCGCCAGCGGCCAACATGTTTGCTGCATTGTCTGTACAAACTTGTACCACGTTCTGTACCCCTACCCCGTCAATGTAATCACCCATGCAATTAGCCACGTAAGTAGCATCTTTGCATTCACCTGTTGTGTCTATCGATCCAAGAAATACCTCTCCACTTGTACATGCCAACATGACATTCATCAATGGTCGATGTGTCACATTATCCCATCCATCAGAGCATATTGTAACGCCATACTTGTGGATTGGTGCCCTTGTCTTCTCTGCTACAATTGCTGCCACTTCATCTTTTGTAGATTTTATGAGCTTTGTACGAAGTGCATGGTACGCTGGAGGTTTGTAGCCAACTCTCGATTCCGATGTTGATTTCACTGCATCCAGAAAAGCAGGATGCCTCACTACATTGAATGGTATATTGGCTTCATAGAAAAACTTAGCCCACTTCTTGTCTAGTACTTGCTTGTTTGATGCGTTCATTCCATCTTGTACAGACAATTGCCTCATCGATCGACTGTGGGTCAAATTAGGAATGGGCGCCTTCGATGATCGTACTTGAGAGCTTTGCCCCCCAGTGTTTTCTCCTCCATCATTTGCTGAGATTGAAGCATCAACTTGTTGCTCGCCACGTACTACACTTGGTAGTATCGTTGATGGTGATGTCACTTCCACGTCGCGTCCAGGTCCATGCGAAGTGTCCGTAGGTATATGTCCTCCACAATTCCAAAACATTACCTTCACGGCTGCATTGACTTTAGTGCACGCCCTCACTCCCTGGACGGTGTCGTTTCGTCTGTATTCCAAATGGAAAAGCAACCGATCCTTTCGGTAGCTTAGCAAAGTTTCGCAAAACTTGCAAGCAACTTTTCCATCTGGCCGTAGTGTGTACCAAGGTTCCCACTGTGATCTTCCTCTACCCATTGCTCTTATATGTCCTCCTCTACCTGCCCCTGCACCAAAAAAAAGATTAGTATTCTATTTGAAATGTGATGTGGCAACAACACTTGTTGCTCTCACAACAAGTGCCACCACAACACACTCTTCTTGGACTTCGCTCTACCGCAATGGTTATACTCCAACCAAAACATGAAAGGCAAAATCAGCAAGGGAAAGTAATCTTGAATAGGCGGAAGTCCTTAATATACACCTTAAAGCCCTCCCTAAAACCCTAAAATCCTAAACCCTAAACCCAGCTAGACGGACATCCGGCTGATGGGGTGGATCCTAAACCCGCAGCCCCGCACCCTAAACTGTCCAAGCGGCGACTGTCCCGTCTAGCGATATTCCGGTCCAGGGGATGGGACGATTCCCGTCCTGTGGATGGTTTCCCGTTCAGAGGACGGGACGGATTCCCGTCCTGTGGACGGTTTCCCGTTCAGAGGACGGATTCGCGTCCAGGGGACGGATTACCGTCCTGGAGACGAGAATTCCGTCCAGGAGACGACCTCTTCGTCCAGAGACGGGCTCTCCGTCCAGGGGACAGATGGGCTCTCCATCCAAGAGACGGATGTCCATTCGGCGACGGAATGACCGTCTTGGAGACGGCCCGACGCCGTTGCAGACTGGACAGACTTCATCCGCGTCGCGGATGGTCCCGTCAGTATCGGCGACGGGCTCTGACGCGTCATGACATCCGGACGTAAAAAGCCAACATCATGTCCGGATAGACAACCCTGGGGCGGACGGACATCCGGTCGCCAGTCCGCTTCTGCTCCGTCGGGCTGTCCGCTTTGATCCGACGGGCCATCCGCTCCTGTATCGTCGGCCCGTCCGCTCCTGCTCCGTCGGGCCGTCCGCTTCTGCTCCGTCGGGCTGTCCGCTTCTGATCCGATGGGGCGTCCGCTCCTGTACCATCGGCTCGTCCGCTCCTGTACCATCGGCTCGTCCGCTCCTGTTCCGTCGGAAGAATCGGCCGTCCGTCCGTCCAGCGGTCAGACGCCATCTACCGCCAGGTATGTCAAAAGACGTCCTAGGGTCAGCGTCCGAGGACTCTGGACGTCCGGACGCCCTATCAACCCTGGACTGTAGGCTACGCTAAGTTCTTGTATTCGGTCACCATGCTCATGCTCGTAGTGCTGTTGTTCTGAACGTCTCATCTTACCGGACAGAGGTGCAAGGAGCAGGTGTTCATTGATCGCGTGGCGACAGCAGACGTCCTCGGTGAATTGAAGTTCCTAAGTGAAATATAGTGTGTTGTAGCAGGTTAGTTTCAAGGATACCTCCATATTGCGGTCAATCAGGCAATGCTCATGTTCTGCACGTAAGCAAGGGCCAGCCTAATGAATTCGTCTAGTAGATCGTCAATTACCTATAGACTCGTTGCGGCAGACTTGGCCAAGCCAAGCTACATATATGAATCACTACAGCATTGTCATATTCTTCCGTAATGAAGAGTACTACTCCTAGCAATGCATGTGTACAAATCTTGCTTGTTGTAGTGCCATGTCGTAGACCACAGTGGTTTTCTGCAGTCGGTATGGAAGTTCTTACAATTACGTCATGTGAAGGCCGCCGTTGTTGTTCTCTGTCCATGCGTACAGTGCCTCCATAGATGGAATACCTCTTGTATTGTTGCTGGTACTACCAGTTACACTAAATCTTCTATTCTTCATTATAGAGAAAAGGGGAAGAATTTGTGAGGTGGTCTGAACCGCGATTGAGGATGCCACAGCCAAAGGGTAAGCTCATCAAGCGGAGGGTGTCACCACCACGTCGGAATGAAGAAGACCGTAGGCAACGGACAGAAGTGGCGGGGCATCCAGCAGCAATAATGCAAATGCGTGCAGAAGGGGAGAGGCGAACCAAGTTCTTGAATGACACAGTAGTCCAGAAGAACATGGCAAGAAAGACGAAGCTGAAACCATCCACTTCAAGCCCGGCAGTGAAGAAGAGAAAAATGCTTGAAGTGTTTTCGATTGCATCTTCGGAGGATGCGCGTGACGAAGACCCTGTACTACAACAACTGGACATGGAACAACATTGGAGGTATTTTGCATTGCTACATTTTGCCTACAATGACAGCATGCGTAGGATTCGTCCCTGGCAATGCAGAATAGTGTTTAGTGCATATCAGGTGTAGTCTTGGACTACTCTGTGGCCACATGTTGAAGAAGGCGTCTTCTTTGAAGACAGAGGTAAGGAAGTCCTGCGAAGTGGCACGCATGTTAAAAAGTACATCCGCGTGGACGTTCCAAAAAAGTGAGCGTGTTCGGTACGTTCGTGAAGTAGTGTCTTGGACGTCGTCATGGACGTGGACGTGTTTTTCTGAACGTCCTTTTTGAGATCACAGAAAGCAGTCCGCGCCTGCTTGCTCTAACCTTCGGCAATGCTTGCATTAACACCCCAGTTCTCTGTATGGGGACATTCGTATGCCTTGTGGCACGAAACCGCGTGACGGTAATATGTTGTGTTTCGTTATACAACGGAACCATACTTTCCGATGGCCATGTCGTTGTTGCTACGACCGTGTTCTGTGCGCAATGGCCCTTGAGCACCAACCATAGCGTTCGAAGGATTTCCCAACGTCCGGGGATGTTTTACTACACAACGTGATTTATTGGAAGTTTGCGTGTGACGCAAGTATGCAGTAAATCACTGCAAATAATGAAGTAACGCGGACAAGCAGTGAAGTTTCCGGTGGTACGCATCCCTACCTCACCATGTCCAATGACTGCACATGAACGACGGTAGTCTTTACTTTGTCTTCGTTATGTTTTGTGGACATCATTGCTTGTCCTTCGCATTTTTGGAATTGTTTATGGATTTCGGCTAACTGTTTTCATCTTCCAACACTTTTGTTTATGGTAAATAGTTCAGAGTTCCCGCGATCTGAATAAGTGGGGAACATAGCTAGTTCAAATTCTTGTACTTCTAGAAATGGATGTATGTAATGAAGGTATAGTCTTCGTGTGTGATTTCTTGTGTGTGTGCTTTACAATGACAACAAGCATTGCGGTTGATTTTGAAATTAATAGAAGACAAAAGCGTTCCTGAGTTCAAAGCGTATTTGAAGAGAGGACTACATTCGTTGAATGTCACTCTGAATTATCTTCTTATCTTCAGAAAATTGTTAGCTCCTTGTGCAGGAGATAGCATTTTCTGACGTGGTTAGTTCATTTCTATGAATCATGACATTGAAAACTAGAATGACTACACTTGGAGTATAAGCAGTGTTTTACGTAGAAGGTGGAGAAGTCTATGCTCTAAAGGCATTTTGTGACATGAATTGTAATGAATACATTGTCGTGTGAAGTTGACATGTCATTGAAAAGGTTATCGTGCTCATTTTTAAAAATAGTCGCTTCTGAAAGACTGCTTCTGAGCGGTGATACCGTGATAATGATTTTCAACTCACATTGCTGCACATTCTGTTTGTAGCTTCTGTGGAGGAAGGACAACATGGCTCGTCCTTCAAACTCAATGGTACGAATATCATTCCAATTTTCATGTGCTAATTGTCATGCTTAAAGAAGGAGGTGTTCACGATTATGCCAATATAGTTTACTTCGAAAAGCATTCATGTCGAACTTGTAGTGGGCCTCTATTGTTGGGAAGTGCAGACTCTGTGGGTGCTCACGTGAGGTCATTATTTTCTGTTTTGCACTTCCTGAAGTGTAGCATGAATGATGACTTCATTGTCTTTGGTTATGGGCTGTGCTTATTCACGTGCAAGTAGCATTCATGCAACAGACGTCCTTCAGTAGTAATATTGTTAGTCTTGAACTGAAGATGGTGGAAGACATCTATGAATAATTGAAAGGAAATTAAATATAATGATTGCTTTTCGAATACAGTGATAATTCCGTTAAAAAGCATTTTGGCCCATGCTCTGTGCAAGTCCTTCGAAGAATGTTACTGTCCATGTTGTATGCGTCTAACGAATTTGAATGATTGTGTCCACTACAGCAATGAACGAAGCTTCAGCGTTGAGAAATGTACTCATGTGTCCTACATGAGTACTGTGCTCTCTTTTTGCATATAAGAAATTTTCTATTGAAGTTGTGCAGTTCACTACTTTTGTAGGTGATGGTGCTGGTCATCCCCGTCGAAGTTGATGACGCACCTGTGAGGGCTGCCGCAACATGCATAAGCAAGTATGCAATGCCGTCTTTCCCTCAAGAAGTGAACTTTAGGGACGGCTGAACCTTTCATGCGAATGACCCTGCTGGTGAGTAGTACTCTTAGTCTTTGAAGTCACAGTTATGGAAAATGTTTGACGGTTCAGTGAGCCTTTGTAGTACACGGAAGTTAGGTTTACTTTAGCCAGTGGTAATGGCAATGGGCATGGCTGCATGGCTGCCTCAGAGAGACCTTCGGTTTCATACAGTCACATTTGTGATTTGTCTGTCGGACTTCCGAGTTCAGAACTCGCAGTTCTGAGCCCTGAATGTAAAATTAATGGTGTCCAGGTATGACGATGATAAATTGAAATGCTTATATTCTGAAGACATGTGATGAAAATGATGTACAAAATGAGTATAAAACAAGCGAATCTACATGTGAAACTATTAGTCGTATGTGTAATGCTAGCATTCTGTTATTCTGTAAGCGATGAAGGTTGTACATGTTCAATTGAAGAATGCAAGAGTGAACACGTAGCCAACTATACGAGACAACATTGGTCACAATTCAGTATACAAGTTTTCTTTTGTGTGGAAGTGAAGACTAGAAAGCTTCAGGTGAGCTTGTACAATTGGAATGAAGTGCCGATGCATGTACAAAGCAAGGCAACACATATAATACCAATGTCAATGCAGAATTTGTAGAGCATCTGTAATAGTCTGTAGAATATATGGACTGTAGAAGTTTTATAGAAATGATATTTAGTACTGCCATGGCATATTGGCAGAATGTGAATGAGATGAAAAAATGTCCTTCAACAGTTTGACATGTTGTACTTGCTCGAAACAGTCCCATTAGGAAGACATGTAAAATTCAAGGAAAGTTCTACATCGTTTTCGTAGTGTCATTCCATCTGAAGGAAGGGGATAGCAAGTTATAGTATAGGAAGTTCTGCATTTGCGAAGAAGGGAAATGCATGTGGTAGATTGTCCTGTTATTGGTTTTATCAGGGTTTGGATACAGTCATGGCTTATTTTCCTACATGTTCAAGAACAATGAGCAGCACATGGTTGTGATGATGTTTTCCTGCTTTTCATTTAATGTTTTCTAACAGTGAAGTTGCATGTGTGCAAGCAAAGTCATGTAGGATGTGTGTACTACTTCGAGACAATTCCATGGAATGCCCTTCCATTAGGAAGAAAAATTCGTTGTACAGAAAGTGGGCACTACCTTCAGAGTGTGCTCCCGCTGAAGACACACTTGTTAGGAACGTGTTATGCATGTGCACATCATAAAGCAATCTTCATGACTGTGTACCGTGTGTTAGTACCGTATGTTCCATACAGTGATAGAGCTGTGAATTAAAAGTGCTTAAACCGAGAACGGGTTGTGAATGCTGGTTGTACAGATGTCAATGGACTAGTGGCCACAAACTCTGACTTCGAAGTATTTCGGTAGTTGAAGTCGTCTGATCCAGTGTGTCGCTTCTGAGCATGTACAGGACGAGCGTGCTGGATACTATTTAGTACAGCCTTCATGATATTGTTCTACAATTCAATTGGAATTGCCACGGACAATTAATGATGACATGGCTATTGATGTGCAGCGACGAATATGGGACGCCCGCATCAGTAAAACAAGAAGATGACGATGAGGCATCTGCTGAAGACGGTGATACGGAGGACAGTGAAGAACAAGCTTGGCAGCCACAAGTGCAGAGCATGAAAAAACCCATTCAGGTGGATGCTAATGGCACTCCTTGTGGGAAAATGAGGAAAGCCCTTATAGCTGACATCAAGCTCTTTGCAAGTGATTTGGATCCCACCTGCAGCTGGGAAGCACAACCCATGAGTTACAAGAAACGATTCTTTAGTCGTGTGTATGATGGTAAGTTCTGTTGTTGCATACGTTGTAGCATGTCTTGAATTGAAATTCTCTGGTTTTTCCTTTCTTCAATCCAGGTGAAGCATTTACTGTGCAGTAATTCTCATGTACAAAGGAACTATTTGATGAGGACGTGGGACTTGTAGATTGGGAAGTTCGAGGGGGAAGCGGAAGGTGAACCCGAAATGGTTTGGAGTCTATATCACGAAAGGATTGATTACAATCCGTTACAGAATCAATCAACTAATAGATGCAGGAAAAACAAGACCCTTGGAGATCAACCCAGAGCATTGGGATACTATGTGCTTTAGGCGCACATCAACAGCAGCAATGGAGAAGTCTGAGAAAATGCGGTCCATATCCAAGGGGAAAGCTGCGAAGGCAATACAACTTCAGGCCATAAAAACATCTGTGATATCCAAGTTGGTGAGAAATACTTTGGTTATTTCCACCTCTGAAGTCAGTTGATATGTTTTAGTGAAGTTGTGGAATATGGGAATCTCAACAGCCACGTCTACTGTCTTGGATCACAGGAGATGTGTGTCCTAAAAATATGTCATTGTGCATTCACTATAGAAACAAAGAAGTTGCATGCATAGTATGACAAGGACATCCACATTTTCTGTTTCCCTACGTGCTGCAACTTAGTTTGTGGCATGCTCTTATGTGTTGACTTCATTTTTGGAACCTTGTGCAGGCTCAATCCCTAAAGCGAGAGCCATATCCGATAGAGATTGAAGAAGAAGTGGCTCATGAGTTGAAGCGATTAGAGTCTGAAAAGCAGAACTTAGTACAAAATGATGGGAAAGGCATGTCTGAAGTGTCGAAGCGTGTCACAGAGTTGGAGGGGACCGTCGCTCGATTGGAGACGAAGATGGACGCATCCCAAAAGCGGCTGGAGCAAATGTTTCTTCAGCTTCTAGGCAATGAAGGGCTACCACTGAATACGACACTACCGGACGTGAGGGAGCTAACAAATCCATCCGACATTCACCGAATGACGCCGGACGTTGCACATCCTACAGACCCCGCGTCGTCATCACCGAGCATAGTACTGCCATGTACAGCAGTTCAGAAAGAGGACCCTAGGAAAGTCGGAAGTACTGAGCATTTTCAAGTGCCATTCTGCAAAGAGCCCTCACAATTTGGACTTTTGCAGCATGAGGTCGTTGCAGGTGTTCCACAGGCTGCAGTGGGCGGCTCATCTACTGAACAAGTCGCGGAAGCAGTAGATACTCCGCTAAAAGACATACATGACGACGACATTCACAAAAATAGTGACGTATATGCATTGTTTGATGTTGCTGCTGATGTATTGCCAACAGAGGAGGCTAGTCCCACTGAAGAAGCGAAGGTGCCTGAACAGGTAAAGGATTGACATGCACAAGAGAAGAAGTTAATATTGAAATTATATAAGCTTCTATGTGCCAAATGGTTGTGATTGTACTTTTCGTTGTTTTCTTGCCATGTTCGATAGCTAGGACGGCATCACATGCTATGGACAACCGTTCAATCAGAACTGGCAGGAGCAATCACCTGGGACACTTACATAGGCCTGTCATCACTGTAGTGGGTAACTCTGTAGTGAAGTCGCAATTAGAATAGCTATTGTTATCCATGGTCTCATGAACATGGGGGAAGTTCTTCAGTAACTGTATACTGTGGGTGGTCACTTCTGTCATGATTGTAATGTTTTTGACGATTCTATGGTTCTGTGGCTGTGCTTCATCATGTATGCTAACATTTTTCTAAATAATGAGTGACTACCATTGACGTACTACCACGAATCAGTTGTTCAGTAATATGTACGTTCTCTGAAATGCATGAGCAGGAAGAGGTTGATGTACCTGCTCGTCTTGAATTGCGGACGAGGACGGCAACGAACTTCACTGCCACGAAGAAGATGACGAAGGCAAACGACGCAGCTCAAGGTCAGAGGACGCCTATATCGAAGGGAGGCAATGTATTGAAGTCCGCAAAGCTTGCACCCAAGGTTTGTATTCTATACCAGAAGTATTTGAAATTTTAGATGTCCATGACTACAAAATGGTTGGGTCCACATTGGTCATGCATGTATGTTCCACTGCAAATGCATGTGGCAATGCATGAAGGTTGTCTATTGTTGCAGCAGAATGAGCACATAGTATTGTAACGGCGAAGACATGGAAAATATGATGTATAAAGTACAAGACAGGAATTGTACAGAATCAATGGCAGTGGAACGTACGAGCACGGCCGGAAGCTCAGTACAGTGTTGTTGGAAGCGATGACAGTGTGAATCTACAAAATGTACTATTTCATTTGCTCAATTGAAGGACAGTAATGAGGTCACTATTGTTATTCAGAGGAACAGTGTTTGCGTGCAATATACTTCTGAATTCATAGTACTAGAAATGGAAATGTCATAAAAGGAATGAAGTCAATACTACTTTGGAATGGTGTACTCATGCTTCAGAACAGGAAGAAGTGCAATAATTGTCATGTTTTTTTTCCAGAATCCGAATACTACATTGATAGACACAAGTGAATATGAGGAGCGGTATGTATGGAGGTTTCCGGTGTATTCCACCGCATGTTCGGATTGAACTGCAATATTGCCTATGTCTATGAATAGCAATGAATGTACTCAACTCAGTTGCAGTAAGGAATTGACAAAATAAATTATTTGTTCGTGCTCTCAAAGTTTTGTCTGTGCGAAGAACTTCTGAACATATTCAACGGCAGTCATAACTGTTTAGACAATTGATTTCCCTTTTGTGCACAATTATTAATGACGCTTGTACCATACCAATTCTGCAGGTGCCACCAACAAAGAAAATTGAGCAGACAAAGAAGAAGTGAGGACAACATTCAATGTGCAAACAGGTTAGTGTTATACACTGCCGAGAAAATGACGATGGTCTTGCACGCTTGCATACATATTATCGTGGAAAACGGTGGTGAGCATTTTATTCTGCTGAGTTCGGCGTCCAAATAGGCTGTGCAGTGCATGTTGTAGACAGCAGCAACTATTTTCTTGAGGTATAGCATGGCGCTGAGCCGCCCTTGTCAAGGATGCTTGCTTATGCAAAGGCCTTCACACAGTAATTATGTGATGTAGTAGTCATGTGAAAAAATCTTGTGCCCTTTGAAGTGGAATGCACATATTTGACGTCAGCTGTATTGTTCATTTCTTCTGTGAATACAAACCTTGAAATGCGACATTCATGCCTATACATGCATGAAGGCACGACCATTGTGTACACAGTGTACAGTCGCAGCTTTAGGCGGAAGACCATCCGTTCAGCGTGCTGCTTCATCTGGACTAGCTATAGAAGGCCAATGAACATGTTCATTACGTGGGCATTGCTTGCTTTCTGACTTGTAGCAAGCAGTTGGCGTTTTGGTAGTCTTCTTTTTTGTTTCTTTGACTATGGAGGTGATTACCTCATCTCAACAATTGAGGTATGCCTCATCTTCTTGTACAGAATATGGAAGCAAATGTGGATTTTACATAGTATGACGGATAGTGCAGTCAATGCTTCATATAGTTTGTTTCAGTTTGCTTACATAAGTGAATGTGCAATGCTGTTGTTTATGAATTCAAGAGGAAGTTGGTACAGAACTTGTATTTTTGGTGAATGTCATGCACTGTATTAATGCACTGAAACGAATATGCGGTGAACTGCACAGCCGAAGCCCGTGCATGTCATTTCCAAGTATCGTCCTATATAATAGCATATTATAAACCAATCATGACTTATACAGTTGATGGCATGTCACTGTGAACAACAACGCAGATGTAGAAAGAGATGACAGTAAACGTGCATGATAGCATAGGCTGATATTATCCAATGACGTTGTTGAAGACAGTGCTCATGTACTCCTGAATGTTCTATACATATTACTTGACGTCGAAGAAAATACTATTTGTACACAAGGTTCTTGAATCACACATTGTCTGTGATGTTTCTGAATGATGATTAAGTAGTTTGACGACCACAATGTATGTCCAGAACAAAGTCTTGTTCAATACTATTATAAGCGACGACGATGTCATCAGAAATAGCTTTGTCGAACAGAATGTCTGAGAACATGTTTTTTCTATGATGCTTGAACATGGCACTCTGCAGGCCACATGCAGGCCATGTATTCAAGTCATAAGTACAAGAATACCGTGTTTTCTTGAACAAATTGGAAGACACAATGCAAACAAGATTGAATGTTGTTGGCAATAACTTATGACACATACAAAACCGTCCATGATTGAACCAAGAAGCAACAAGCACATAATGTATGTTAGACAAGTACTTGCGCTGATCATATCCATGTCATTTGAAGCGTTGCTAGGCTGCAGGTACATAATAGAGAACATGCAAAAGTATGAACGTAATGTGAAAGAGCATGTCACAGAAAACAAGTGCCGTTCAGGGAAGACGTGTTTCTGGACATGACCGTTAGGACAGCAACCACGGAATCTGGAAATTCAGAACCTGTAGGAAGTAGCCAAGTGCCAATGACATCATGGCTGACGTCATGTACTGGATGGATGAAAAATTGGCTTACGTGGCACTTTTGGCCTCGTCATCGCTTATGTGGCGCACACGTGGCCGCCACATGGCAAGGATTTAACGTCTTCAAAGGCCATGTTTTCTAAGACGTCCAATAAATTCTTGTTCAAATCTACTCATGTTTTCATAGATTTTGCATGTTTTTTGCCTAATCAATCTTGACGCATTTTTTTTGATATCCTAATGGGCATGCGTCCCGTCCCCGAAAACATGAGTACCATGTTTTCAACTTATCAATAAAAACGCGGGTTTCTTCTACTGTACATTACTACGTGCTCGTTTTGTCAACTGCTGATTTGAAGAAGATATATTTCCATCTTTTCAAGGAGAAGCATGTACTCAAAAGACCTCAACTAGCATAATTATATTTCAAGCACCTCAAACATTGACATCAAATCTTGATCCAAGATCGTCTATGGCTGAAAGCCTGAAACTGAAGTTTTCAAAATTTTGCATTTGCAAAAGATAGTTGATCAAACACCTGATGGATTTCAAGATGCGCCACGAATTACTAGAAATCCTTTGAACGAGGCTCACAATCTTTCTACTCGAATTATTATACCAGATACTACAACACCAACTTCTCAATTGATTGGCAAATGAACTCGTGGACCGAACAAGCAACCACATAAACGCAAAGCTCTTCCAGATGCTATTGATCCTTCTCTACCTACAGCTACTATTGCCAATTTTACATGATCACTTGCAAATGACTATCCATCTACTTCTCATAGTGATATTCTTATTCACGAGCAAGAAAAGTCCAAGTTGAATACAGAATTGTCCATATTGTACTGCGGTACAAGAAATGTTTGGGACAAAGCAAATATTGATCTTGATGATTCATTCATTTGTATGATCGCAAAAAAAATTCTTGTGAGAAAAATGATCTTGAACCTCATACTATTAACGAAGCGATGTGTTGCTTAGATTGGCCAAAATGGAAAGCTGCTATTGAGGAGGAGTATGCTTCTTTAAACAAGAGACAAGTGTTTGGTCCTATTGTGGATACTCTCACTACTCACCCTCTTGGATACAAGCTAGTTTTTGTTCACAAACGCAATGACAAAGGACACATTATTCGTTACAAAGTTCATTTGGTTGCTCAAGGTTTTACTCAAAAGTTTAGTATTGATTATGACATCACGTATTCTCCAGTTATGGATTCCATTACCTTCCGATATCTTCTCGGAATGGCAGTTCATGCCATTCTTGAGATGTATCTTATGGATGTTGTTACAACCTATTTTTATGGCTCACTTCATGCAAATATTTACATGAAAGTTCCTCCTGGTCTTGAAACCACCAGTCCAAATCCACCAATCTCTGGCAAACATCGTAGCGTGAAATTACAATGCACATTGTATGGTCTTAAACAGTCTGGACATATGTAGTATCAACGACTACGGCAATTTCTTATTGAGCATCATTTCATAAATGATGCATTACTTCCATGTCTCTTTATCAAAAGAGACAAAGATGGATTTGTAATTATTGTTGTCTACGTTGATGATTTGAACCTTGTGGATACCAAATCTGCATGTACTGCTACTACTCAGCTTCTTATTCGCGAGTTTGAAATGAAATTACTTGACAAAACCTTGTCGTACGCGCAGTGTAGGCGTAGGTATCTTTAACACCACGAAAGCGTTAAGATGACATGAGTTATCGTCCTAGGGAATTCCAGATGTTGTCGCGATAGATAGGTTTCCGGAACCACGGATCTACCCGGAAATTACAATCCGCTGTAGGATCCGGCACAACACAAACACCAAATTCCGGAAATACTGTCTTCCGGAATCAAATCCGGATCCACCTTGATCCGGATTTTCTACTCTCACTATCCGTCACACCGGTTTTTGGTACCTCTGTTTTACCCTCAGAGGGTCCTCACTTGCTCTTTCCGAGGGGTGGGGAACATCACCACTCAAGTAACACACGTATCAACTCCTAAACAATAAACGACTATCCGTCCTCAAAGTTCTCAGTCCTGGTAAGGGGGAAAGATGGTCCCTCTCACAACATTCGGGGTGGCCACCCGGAAGGTAGGTCACACAGAGATACACCCACACCCGTCCTTACTACAACGACACTCAGCTATTTTCCGGATCAAGCTTTCGCCTACTCCTGAGATTGGCAGACCTTCCGGTGGTTTGGGAATATTCCACTAGGTGGTTGCCGACTTCCGCACGGGACTACTCTCGAGTTCCCGGACTAGCTCCCTGACCACTACCGGATCCCACCGGATCACCGTTCCAGCGATTTAAAGGCACCACGTGCAGCTCCTCACTCGTAAACTAGACTCAACCGCAAAACAACCACGGATAGTTGGAATCCGAAACTAAAGGACTTACTTCCTAGCTGTCAACCGTTCTTATGGTTGGCAGACCTTCTGATGGTTTGGGAATGTTCCTCTTGGCGGCTGCTGACTTCCGCACGAAAATACTAATGAGTTCCGGATTAGCTCTCTGACCACTACCGGATCCCACCGGATCACCGTTCCAGCGATTTAAAGGCACCGCGCGCAGCTCCTCAAGTTCAATCTAAACTATTCTACAAGACACCTTCAACCGGATCCGGATAACAACCAATCCGGATTCATACCTTGTACACTCTCCCGGATACACCCACACACAAGTAATCAAGACGCAATACGCAAGATAATGATTCCCAAGGTGTTTATTCTTGGGTGCTCAGATTGAATGACACAAAATGGAATGACAGGCCACAAGCCGGCCTGCCCTTAAAAACCAAAACAACACGACCAAAATGGTCCAACGAAAAAAACGGCCAACGGCTAGTTGAAAATCCGGACAACGGCCAAATGACCATTCCGAGAAAAATGGAAAGCCATTAAATTCCTAGAAATCCGGAACTACTTAGCATTCCGGATCAGCGGGTCCCACATCTGGAAAACCCGCGATGAAGACAAAACACTAAAACTAACAATCCAACTACGCAACCTAGTCATTTACCCTTCCACACCTTCTTCGCTGACGTTCTGCCCTTCGAAATCCGGGTTGGCGCCTTCGGCCGGATCTGCTTCGGCGGGGTGGACTTCGTTGCGGATTGGGTCCTTGGCGGACCCGGATCCGTCTCCGCATACTCCGACTCGGAAGACGAGTTCATCACTGCCTCCTCTTCATCCGACTCGAGAACCTCCTCCGGATCGCTGCTGACTTTCCGCCAAGTAGCCTTCTTCTTCTCCAGGTCGATGATCTCAATGGGGCTCAACGGTAGTGGCCGCGGAGGAGTCTGCTGCTGCATATGCGTGAACTCCTCCGGATGGGTCCGGGCCGGATTCTGAATCCCAACCGGATCCTCTGTCATCGCCGTTACGTCTTCAGTGGGATCCTGAATGGGTGGGAAGAGGTTTACCGAAGTATTCCGGGGTGTTAAAACCGGATCCGGAATCCTCCTCCCATCTGTAATCTCCTTCTGCACCGAGGATCTTCCGGGTTGCTGGGCCGACGATCGTGCTCCTAGGTTCAGCTGTGTTGTCTCCTGGAACTCACCTCCGGGTATTTCCGGAAACTCATCCAATCCGCTGAGTGGATCGAAGTGGCCGACCAAGTGACGCATTTCCTTCAATGCGACCTCGATCCGCGCCTCGAATTCTACCAATATCTTCACAACCTTGGTTCCGGAAATGTGGCCTTCCCGGGTCATCTGGTTGTTCCAGAGCGCGGATCTAGTGATGATATCCATTGGCGGGTCGATGAGGTCTCTCAACTTCCGGACCAGCTCCGTCGCATCCGTCGCTCGTTTGTTGGTGGTGTTCATCTTCCTTTCCGCCCACGTTGCGCGGTTTTGAAGATGGTCGCATTCTGCCTCCACTGCCCGGATCCGTCCCTCCAACAGGCGAATCATCTCCGGATCCGGTCTGCTCTTGATCGCTTCCACGATCTCCGTCTCGTCCGCTACCTTTAATATTGTGCAGACTCTCCGGATCAGGGTGGCCATCCGGTCATTGGAAGCCTTCTGACTCCACAGCCAGGAGATGGTCGACTCGAAGATATCCAGATCCGAATCAGTGTTCCGGGATGGAACAGGATCCGGAAGCTAGCTCTTCCCTCTTGATTCCGGGTCCGTGCTCTTCCGGCGGGAGTCGTGCCTCTCCGGTGAGTCATGCTCCAGTTCCGGCTTCTCCTCCTCTTCCGGCTCCTCATCCGTCGGATCCGAATCCGGAGGAAGACCGTATCGGAGCAAGCTATCTCCCTGCCGGTAGATGATGTCTTCCGGACTGCTGAGTACCTCCTGCTTGTGATACAAGTGGAGGAGGTACGGACTGATGGGACTTGATTTCTTTCCCACCAGGTTTCCGGAAAGCTTATCCACTATCGACTGGATAATGAGCCCCCAGCTAACTGTTCTAGGGGCCGGTTTCCCCCTTTCCCCTAAGGCTCCAAAGACTGTGTTTGCCAAGGTTACTGTAATCCAGCTGGGCTTTTCCGGATACATGATGGGGCTCAGAAACTCTAAGAGTCTCTGGTCCCTAGGGTTCCGGCAGTCGGACGCAGTGTAACCCTCCTTCGGATCCGTCGGGTTCCGGAACCTATCCGCAGCGAATTTCTCCGTCCGGCCGGCCCATCCGGATCCTCTAGTGGACGCGAAATAGACTCCGGCCCATATCTTTGCTGTCCAGGACTTTGGACAACCCCTAACGATTAGGTGGTATTGATTCGGAGCGCCATAGACTAGCTCGTCTATCATCTCCTCGCTCCGGATGTTCCAAGGTCTCTTCAGAAACCCTAGACACCCCATATCCGTCAAGTCATCCTCCAGTTGATGGTGGTGTTCCGGATTCTCAGGGATTTCCGGACTGATCATCCGGGCCGTGATCCCTGACTTCCGTAGCACACTGGGCCCTGCCATAACTACCGACATACTCTATCCTCACTTCCGACTCACTTCCGCTAATGTTTCCGCTAAGTTTCCGTTAAGTTTCCGTCGCCTGATCCGCTAAATTTCCGCTAATCTTCCGTTCTACTTTCCAGTGCAATCGGCACCGGCCTCCCCTTCTCTCCCTAACGCGTTCCTATCTCACCACACTTTCACTCACTAAG
Source organism: Rhytidiadelphus loreus (assembly GCA_947034895.1). Taxonomy (NCBI): domain Eukaryota; kingdom Viridiplantae; phylum Streptophyta; class Bryopsida; order Hypnales; family Hylocomiaceae; genus Rhytidiadelphus; species Rhytidiadelphus loreus. The sequence goes on from OX344762.1 coordinate 2,301,265, forward strand.
CACCATCGCGATAATCACGCGGAGAAAGAGGAAGAATGAAGAAGACAGCGGGGGTTAAGTAGCTTTTCGGCCTGGCGTTCCCGCAAGTTCCCTAGCCGGACTAGGCTCTAGGGCCTACTCGGCCGGAACTTTCCGGTTTCCGGATTAGGGTTAGGGTTTCTGGATAGGGTTTCCGGATCCGACTGTAACCCTAATTACAGTTTAAGGTTTTCCGTAAAGCCTCTAATTCCTATTTCTGGTTTTAGGCTTCCTATTCCCTACCCATTACGGAAATTTTGAAAATTTCTACTCTATATAATTACTATTGTCTATTATTTCTGTTAATGTAGATAATGCGTACTTCCACAAACCTCTTTTTGCATTGGTTTATAAGTTTTACATATGAAAGATGACAGCATTTTTCTATCTCAATCTACTTATACCAATCGAATCCTTAAAAGATTCAATATGATTGACGCTTATCCTTTGTCTACACCTATGGTTGGTCGAAGTATCAAAGATAATGATCTGTATCGCCCTTGTGAGGAGGAAGAGGAAACATTGGGTGAACAATATCCATACCTCGCAACGATCAGAGCACTCTTGTATTTGGCTACATCTACAAAGTCTGATATTGCATTTGCAGTCAGTGTCCTTGCAAGGCATAGTTCTCGGCCAACACTTTGCCATTGGAATGGAATCAAACATCTTTTCCGTTACTTGAAAGGAACTGAAGATTTGGGACTTCATTACATTCGATCTGTAGATCCAACATTGGTTGGATATGCTGATGCTGGATATAGATCTGATCCAGCACCATCCAAATCACAAATGGGTTATGTTTTCTTATGACATGGAGCTGCAATTTCTTGGAAATCAGTGAAGCAAACCATTACTAGCTACTACATCTTCTAACCACGCAGAAATTATCGCTTTACACGAAGCATCTCGAGAGTGTATTTGGCTACAATCAATTGACAAGTTTATTCTAACAAATTGTAGGTTGTCATATGATGATTCTCCAACTGTCTTATATGAAGACAATAGTGCTTGTGTTGCACAAATGCAAGTAGGTTTTGTTAAAAGTGACCGAACAAAACATATTGATCCGAAGTATTTCAGTTTTACACATGATTTGATTACTAACAAGGCCCAGAAATCAAGGAAGTGTCATCAGCTGATAATCTTGCTGATCTCTTCACTAAGACTCTTCCATTATCTATTCATCGCCGACTTATTCATGGCATTGGTATGAGGTGACTTAATATTTTAAAGCAAGAGATTCAATAAGTTTTTTTTATGAAAATTTGTAAACCTTTTGATATCCTTCCATAGTTTTTTCCCATTGGGTTTTACTATGAGAATGGATTAGTAAAGGTGTTCTATTCTTTTTCCTTCATCTGTGGTTTTGTCTTTGATTATAATCAAGGTTTTCCCAGATAAGGTTTTAATGAGGCAGCAACCGTAAACTCACGAGATTACAGAAATTACATACAAAAGGTGGGGGTCGTGGTGAGAACCACGGTTTACGATCAATGCTGGAGTTTGTTAACCATCTTGAGTTGCCCTGCATCTTATCACATCACAACTCAAGGGTAGAGTAGCGGGTCGGTTGTTTATTCGTGCCTCACTAGCAATGTCAAGCTGTGAGTTTCCCAAATTAGTCGATGAGGCCGACGAGTATCGAACCTCGGACCGATCGGTTGACCATCGACTTACGAAACCAGTTGAACAAGTCCACGACTTGGTGACAACGACTGGTTTTTGATTGATTTTATACATACCATTGGCTAGTTTATATTAGATTATTATTTTATAATATTTTACTCATATTATGCTGAGCGAGGAGGAGTGTTAAGAAATGTAGTTTCTAATGTGAACGCTCACCATAATGGTTAGTGACACGTGTCATGAGGATTAATGAGAATATTCTTTGACGAATAGGAGAAGACAACTATTCATTGTCTCTCTCCTATTCTTCTATTGTATGTACTTCAAACACTTATGAAATTAATGTATTCTTTTGAGTGTACTTTGAGTGTCTTTGATTTTGTTTCGTTTTATATTATGAACACAGCGGAAGTTTTTTTCCTTGGTATGACTTCTATCAATGGTTACTGCAGGATTGGTATTGCAAGATTGAAAAAAGCGTTTTTTCATCCAATTTTTGCGTGGGAGTTGATGAATGTAATTTCAGTGAATAATATCGCATATTCAACCATCATTATGGTATCATTGACTTTTCTAAAGAAGAAGATGCTCGATCCATAGAGTATCCATGTATTGTCTTTTGACCCATTCTAGTTCTTTATTCTTGAAAATTGATATCCTTGAAAATGATATTTTTAGAATTTGAGGTCAATTAATGATATGAATTTTATCCAATTTAGTTTCTACTCCAATTGGAAAATATCTTTAACCCCTAAAGGACCATTGTCCCCTCGGGGGACAAAATGGATTTTGGGCAAGTTCCTATGATCTCAATTTTCAGTGAATTTTTTTGAAACTTTTCCATAAGATAGGAAAACTTATGAGCTTCGTGGGAATATAAATTTTATTTCAATTGGTGCCCGAGAGCAAAAGTCATGGCATCTTAAACATAAGTTACAGATCACCGGGCAGAAAAATAAATCTACAAAAATTTGAAATTAATTTTTTAATTTTTTTTCTTCTTAAAGATCATATTTTTGTCTACATGTGAAGCTTTTATTCATTCCATTTGGATTAGTAATGTGAAAGTTATGAACAATCTTGTTTTTCGGGCAATTTGAGCATCTTCTTGAAAAAATAACTTATAGGATTCAATTCTGAATGCAATTTTCACAATTTTTCAAAAAAAATTGTTTGACAAGGTTAACTTTTCTATTTAGAACAATCTCACCATTGAGATTATTGTGTTTCAATCCCATTTTAGAGCTATTAAAGATTTAGTTTTTCTTTCAATCTTGGACCTACTTGTACTGAACAATTTTTTAAAGAATGAAAATCAATCATGTTTTTTTTAATTTTATTTTCTAGACTTTCAACTCAATTCTTCAACACAAAATTTTTTTAATTCAAGGTCCATGGTGTAATTTTTTTCCCCAAATGGCATTCAAAGTCATCTGAAATTGCAGGCTAGTGTTCAAAAAAACTTTCTTTTTTCAACTTTGAATGCTAATATCTTCCAATCTGTACGGTCAAACTCCATGAAATTTTTACCACATGATACTAGACTAGTAAAATACAAGATCCTATGGTTAGATTCTAAAAAAAGTATTTTTTTTGTTTTTTTGGATGAATGCAGCAAAAATGGCAGTTTTGAGTAGTTTTTGACAGAAGAACGGCCCTGGTCCTTTAGGGGTTAAGATTCAATATTTTATTGCAATTTGGAGATTTGGGACTTTGGGCTTGTAACCATGGTTTGTTGATTTTATAATTTTAGAATGATATGGTCGCTCTGTTTGATAAAGATCTTCTACTCACTTCTGCAGTACAAGATACACCTTAGTTTGCTAAAAAATTTAGATTTCTTTAATCATATTTTTTATTTAATATCGATTTTCCGTGATCACCTTTCTTTAATCCCTAAAGTTCTTTGACTAAAAGACACTCAAAATGAATTGCTTATTTCCTTTGATGGCAAAGGCCCCCCGAAAATAACAAATGAAATTATGTTGCACCTTCCAGTAAGATCTAGTGGTAAATTATTCTATTATGTTGTAGTTAAAAAATGGGAGGTTTTGACTACACAGATTGCAATATGTTTGATGTTTCAAGTTGAAAAAAATGTTTTTAGGGGACATCTAAATTTCAGGTAGTTTTGATTTGGTGAGGCTTTTTCACCAATTAATTTCACTTTATTGCTAGAAATGTTTTTGCTTTCTTTTTGTGACAAAATTGGTCACATATTCAGAAAATTTTCATAACACTTTAAATAAGAGGAACATGTATAAAAAACTCCAATAGGGAACTAGCTTCAAGAAAAGTCTCCAATACAAAGTCCTTGGCAACAAATTATGGCTTGCACACAAAGTAATTTATCCCAAATGTGAATGGTGAACTTCTAAGATTCAATAAGCCTTAGAGAAGGAAAAATAAAAATAAAATCGCCCAAAATATCAAACTTTGGCAAACTTAATCAATCTATATCCAAGTTGAAGTGAAGGGTAATTGGGCATATTGGGCCTGGCATGGGAGGAGGTTGGAATATGATTAGCTAAGCCAAATTCATCATGAATCACTAACACTAGATCACATTCTCCTTGATTTTGAAGATATTCCCTTTTCCTCAATCTTGAAGATGTTCCCTCTATGAAGTATGAATTGTAATTATACAATCTTCAACATTAAATTTTGAAGACATTAAAATATTTGGCAACTATCTTCTATAGCTTTTGAAGCTACTTATTTTGTGTGTATAGAGATGATAAGAGAAGCTCTTTATAGAAGTGTGGTGGTAAGAAGTAAAACAAACCATGTAGGATATGTAAATTAGAAGTACTAGGAGTTCACTCACTAGTAGTTAAGGGAAAAGTTGGAACTATGTTCAAATTAGAATTTTAGCCCTCATTTTGGTTTAGTAGAACTATTTTTTCAAGAAACTTTGAACTCAAAAAAGTTGGAAAATCAAGCTAAATTTCATCTTCAAAAATGCATTTGAGATTTAGAGTCTCAAATTAAAAGTTATAAAAAAAATTCAAAGAAGGGTTGGAAGAGACATTTTCTATGACATATTCAAACATCCTTTGTGAATTTTATCTATAACGTTTTTTTCAAGGCTCAAAATCACAAATGAGTTTTGCTTGATGAAATTTAGCTTAATTTAACAACTTTTTTTAATCCAAATTCTTTTGGAAAAAGTTATTGTACTATGTTAAAATGAGGTTTGAAATTATACTTTGAATACAATTCCTAAATTTTAATAATGAGCAATCAAACTCTCATCTTCAAATTATTCCATACCATTTGAGGATTCATGATGGACAATGGATTTCATTATTAAAACAACCTCTTCTATCCTTCATTCCCACAAATATTAATGATGCAATCCCTTCATTTTGCCATAAAAAAATTCTTGATGGTAGATTGTCAAATGAAAATTTGTATTTGGTTTAGTGGATGCTTTAGGAGTTTGAATTTCCTAAGTTCAAATGTGGCAATTACGAGTAACTGCCCCATTGGCCAAGAAAAGCAACAAAGCAACCACCTCTCTACTACCACTTCCTTATACATTGACGAATTCATAACTCCAAAAAAATGTTAGAGAAGTACCCCAATCTAAACCTGGTGCAAGAGGTTGTCCAAGGCCCTATCCAAGCTCTTTTGGACATTGCAATGCAAATGTTGCTTTAGTGTAAATTACCTTGCCCATATTGCCTTCCATCCATGAAAACGACATTTTTCCCCATAACTCCTCATAGGCACATCCAATTGTAAATTTTTTTTTGGTGGATTGGCAAGTTACTCCTCATCCCCACATACGAAAATATTAAAAAAATATAGAGAATATTTCCATTTGTAGTGAGTTGCCCAAAATTGCTATGTTGCCAAAAAAATGTTGTTTGATACTTTAGGGGTTAAAAAAATTCATGGTAATTTCAAATTTTCACAAAAAATCTGAAATTTAGAGAATTTAGAGAAGAAATGGGATTTTTCCTCTCAAAAATAAATATAAAAAATTTCATTCATACTTAGTTGCAAAATTGGCAACAAACATAGAGAAAGATTGTAAAATTTGAATCCGTGTACATAAGTCTATTCTGGAGGGGTTAGTTCAGTGCAAGCTTGGCAGCTTATTCTCTTCCGTTAAAGTGGCTTATTGATTTCCGCCATCCCCAAATCCATAGAGTCTCATTACCAACAACTCTAAAATGTAGGAACTACCTAGATGTTACCAATCAAGCAAACATCCGTTCTAAGCAAGTAATTCACTCAAACAGTCCATTCAAACAAACTCTCGGAGTCTTTGATTCTCATAAGCAGGCCAATTGTTGTGTATGTCTATGATTTCATCTACTTGACTAGGTGACTAATGATTGGTTAAATTAAAGATTTGAGTTTTCACAAGTATAATTGCTCTATGTACAAAAATATTCATTAATTTTCAAGTGCAGACAATATAACATTATATAGTAGGGTTCTAGAAATCAATTTTGGGCTTCACAATTGGTTTCAAAAGAGTCAATTTTCCTTATGTATCTAACAAGAGTGTTAAGTAATGTCATGACTTTTAAGACGTGAAAGTGTGAAACAAAAAGGGGACGGAAAAACAATTATTGGAGTATTGTCTAAAACAAAATAACTTCAATGTTGTTCATTTTTCCCAATGGCTATGGATTTGTTGTTGCTTGTATCTTGTGTAGTCTTGACCTACAAGACAATTGTACCTAGTTTATATTGAGTTTCTCTATCTGGGTGATTACAAGAAAGACTGAACGATTTTGGTAGCATTTGGTCAAAAACTGCGTTTTTTCTGCCCAGTACTAGGAGTACTACAAAATGGAGCAATCTCAGCCGTTGATCTGAAAAATCAACGGCCAATAGTACTTTTGAGTACTTTATAATATTGAAACAGTACTACTTAAAAAAAATGACAGTTTGTCACAGAAAGTAGATAAAATTAAGTATAAATTAATTAAAATTAGAAAATCATGAATAAAACCCCCCCCAAAATTGGCCATTTATAAAGACTTAATAGTGATTACATTTCACCAAAAACTAGAAGTTGAAACCATCATGAAAGTTTGGAGTGCTATGCACAAGGGACCCCTATTTGCATGCATGTTGAAGACAAAAAATTGTGTTTTTTTTAATTCCCTTTGGTGGGCATATGCCCATCTAGTGTGGGAATAGACTACAAAAACTCAAGTGAACATCATGTTTTTTGGATACTTCACAGTACTAAAAACCCCTAAACCTCAAAGTGTGACAAATTAGCTAAATTGATATTTAATTATAAAATTATTTTTCAAATTTTTTGAAAAATAACAAATCTCATGTTTTCTGAGTTAGCAATCTTCCTTAAAAATTTCAAATCCATTGGCTTCAATTTCCAAAAGTTACGGCCAAAACCAACTCCGTCACTTCAATTGTGACACCTCATAGGACCGGTCTTTCTTGCAATCACCCATCTACAGGCATCAATCATTTGTATATAGCAATGTAAGTTGTGATCATCATAGCAAGCTTCATTGCATCTATATGTCCGCATCTTCTACTATCAAGAATCAAGAACAATACACTAGAAAGATCAATCACCATTGTCTTCCAATGTGAACTATATACTTGTAGATATTAGTGATTATCATCCATTGGATGAAATCCTATAGTACTCCCTTGCATTAATAATCTACAAGTAATGATTGTCACCCTATCTCCCACTTCATTTGTTGTAGTCTATTAAACGTAACATCTCTCTAAAGTATTTAAAATGATTTGGAGCAAGTCCTTTAGTAAAAATATTAGCATTTTGTTGAGAAATCTAAACATACATAATGTTCCACACTTGATTCAATATTTGCTCTCATAATTAAAGTAAAATTTAACGTCAATGTGTCTAGTACAATTGTGATTGTCACAAACGTACACCTTAGAACCTTTTGTAATCTTCTAGAAGAAATAGGAAGTTCTTTAGGGAGGAACCTACAAGTAAAAAGAAGTCTCTTTAGGAGCTTCTTAGATATAGAAGCTCTAAAGAAACTTAAACAGTTCAAGAAACAAAGCAATTTAAATGTTATGAGTTGAAATATAGGATCTTGTGTTTTAATATAAGAGTCTATATTCCTAAACAAAAAAGTTTAGACTTAACAATACGCATGATCTTCATGATATCCCAATTCCATGCGTTCTAGATTTTCAAAAGTCCTATACAAACATTCAACGGTATTCGATTATTGGCAAGGGATGAAACAAATAATTTGAGAATATGTTGAAAGATGTTTAACCCCTAAATGATTTGGACTATGTTTTCACCAAAACTACTCCAAAACTACCATTTCTAGGACAAGTACCAAATTTTAGAAAAGAATCATTTTTAGATACATATAACCATGGAATCTTGTAGTACGTTGGTTTGAAAAAACATAGAAAAAATTTCAGAAATTTTCACCATGTGGATTGTAATATGTTAGTGTTTGAAGTGACAAAAATCGTTTTTTTGGCCTTGTGAAAAACTAGGCAGTTGCACTTCAGAAGGTCTCATTTGTATGAAGGCAAGTTGGCTATATGCTTGAAAAATTTCAAATTGTTTGGAATTGTACAATATGTAGGAAAAAAATAGTAAGTAGAAAGAAGTAGAAAATGATTCAAAATACTAAAATGTTAACAATTTATTTATGGAATTGAAAAATGCCAATCCCAATGGTTGTAATGTTGTAATAAACAATCTATACCTATTGTTTTTATTTTTTTCAAAAATATTGAAAATTGAGTTAAATAAAGGACTTGAAAGTTTGTTTTAGAATAAAAGTTCCATAACTATCCACAAACTACCACAAACTAAAATCCTCATAACTTTCATCTCATTAATCAAAATGGAATTATTTAAAGCTTTACATGTATATATAAGTCTAGAGGACCAATTTCAAATTTTTATTTCTTAAAAAATTGATTTTTAAAGAAGTTTTTTAATTGCTTGGGCTCCCCATTAAGCATTGAAAATGACATATCTCTCTTAAACCATGTAGTCAAAAGTTATGAAAATTATTGGGCCTAAAAGCTACTCCTTGGGCACATGTGTAAAAATTCCAAAGAAAAAAAAGAAAAAATCTATTTATATTGAGCTGTCCAAAATTGTTCTATTGCCAAAAAATATAGTTTGGGTATTTAGGGGTTAACATGCCAAGTCTTTAAAGCAAAACAAGTCAAGAATCCTAGGTTATTACAACCATTAGATGGTTTTTTAGGCCTCCAAGAGACTGTGGGTTCCCTTGTTGCGAGAACGCAGGGAATAGGACAGCTGGCCTGCCACCTCAGCGTCCTGCGTGGTCGAAAGGCGACCAGGTCATTTCCGGAAAAAAAAATTCAACTTCTTTTTCCATTTGAAGAATTTTAATTTTTTTCTTTTCTTTAAATTTTTTTTTCCGATAGTCGGTTGTCCTTCACTGCGGGGAACAGTAAGAGGAACAGCCTTGAAACGGGCTCTCCCAGGCCTCAAAAAACATGTAATGTGCTTCAAGTTCCTAATTCAAGTTTGAATCAATTAGTATGGACATGTTTGTCGGTCTTTTTAGATCACATGCATGATTTGATAGTATTTTTGTGGTTGTGGATTGATTGAAAACACTACAAGAGAAAGGGGTGTTTTAAGTGCGTTTTTAAGTAGTCCTAGAGATAAGATATTAAGTAATGACCTTTATGCATATTTTTAGTAAAATCAACAAAATCTGAATCCATCATACTCATTTGGCTCACCTAAAGCAGTCAAAGTCTTCTGTAAACATGGAAGGCCTAAAAAGTCAATTCTCACAATGAATTGACATTGAAAAATTGAAAGTTCCTAATGAAGTCACTAACTACTTCATTACTATTATGTAAGACATGCATTGAAGCCAAAATTTGAAAAAAAATGAAAAAAACCATTATTGGGTCATTTGGTAGGTAACCACTATGGGTCATTTGACTACAATGGGATGATTTACCTTACACATTCATTCACTAATTCCAATTTGGCAAGAAACACTAGAAGAAGCCCGTGTTTATTTGAATGTTTTAGACATCAAAGTTGATGGATTTTGCTAGACATCTTTTATAACAACTTGTGTTTTTATGTCAACAATGACATTTAATGTAACGTCAAGATGTTACATCAAATGTCATTGTTGACATAAAAACACAAGTTGTTATAAAAGATGTCTAGCAAAATCCATCAACTTTGACATCAGAAAAATACAAGTTTCTTCTAGTGAAAACATACAACCACACAAAACGTGAATCCTCAGTAAATTTGAATAGACAAATAGTATTCAATTTCAATAAGACAATCTACAATACTTTATTATAATACTTAGGACATACAAATATCACACACTTGAAACATGAGCCAAATTTGAACTAAGACAATAGATTGGGTAGTTGTAAGAAACACCTTCCATTTTTGGATCAAAACAATCTTAGTACTAGAATACTATGACTTTTGGAATAATTTTTTTTAATTGAAATAAAATGTGGATAATTTGAAAAGCATTTAAAATAGTATGTGCAAAAAAATTTAGGCCTCCAAAAATTTATCTCCAAAATTTATGTACAATAACAAAGTGATGGAAAATGCAAGAAAATAGATACTTTAGAATTTGACTTTCAGAAAACAGTAAAAAATTTCAAAACTACTAAACTAAAGATATCCATTTTTCCTAACATGAAGATACTTTTTCTCAACCATTTGCATTCTTTAGGGAAAAAAATTGTATTCTCTATATACTCACAAAGGTAGTCCTTTTTGAGCACATGTGAAAGGTGGGTGCCATTGATTGTATTAGCTATGTTTGGTAATCTAGTGATGTCTCAAAAACATTCTATTATGCTTTGTAGTTGAACGCCATGAGTGTGGATAAATTGAAAGAATAAACCATCTTTAAGACTTACACTATGTACTAATTGGTACAAAATAAGCTTAACTTGTTTTCCAACAGGAATAGGAGGCCTAAAAAATGTAGTTGTTGACAGTGGGATGCAATAGGGTGATAATAAATCATCTAAAGCCTTAGACATTATAAAATCCATACTATAAGTTTTCCAATACTTCATATTCAATATTTGTAGAGACATATGTTATCACTAGAAGAAACCCATGTTTTTTGTGACTAGCTCTGATTTTTTTTGACGCATTTTTTTATGTCTTAGTTGACATTTAGCTGTTTTTATGTTTTTAATGATGTTCATTAGATCATTTGGATGTCATGAGAAACATAAAAATAGCTAAATGTCAACTTAGACATAAAAAAAAATGCGTCAGAAAAAATCAGGGCTTGTCACAAAAAACATGGGTTTCTTCTAGTGATAACATCACTCTCTACAATGTCATGGTGGATGTATTGTCGTGGTTCAACCCACCACATGCAATGTGGAAAATGCTATCTCTATGCCATGGCAACAATAATCAGAAGCAAACATTGTATCGAGCTAGTGACCTTCCACAATGTGAATTGGAACAATGGGCACTACACAATGACATCTATAACCATAGAAGGTCAAGTGGACAAATAGGAATGAGAAGAAAATAAGAAGTATGAGGTTGGCCATATTTGCAATATGTTGGCTACAATGTAGAGCATTTAAAAAAATAAAAATAAAAATAAGGTAAACCAACTTTTACTAGCAAACCACCAATGATAGGACCTAGAAAATGATCCATTAGAGTTTTACATCAAGCTATGACAAAAAAAATTCATAAATGAGATTAGGACTACATTAGATTGGTTAGTAGCCAAAATCAATGCTTAAGGGGATGGGGATGGAGTTATTAGTGATTGTTTTAGGAACTTCTACCTTTTCAATGTAAATTCATCATAAGAAGTGATTTTTTTATTCCTTCACATTGTAGCTAAGGCCATTTTTTTTTTCATTTTTTATGAAGTGCCAAAGTGCCAATATAAAATGTTGTAGTGGTGCTCCAAATTTCAACTTTCATCTACATATTGGATAGAAAATATCACATTAGCACATATCACATATCTATAATTCTATTTTCATCCACAATTTGGCAATTTCATCTAATATTCTTTTTAAAATTTGAAGTTAAAAAAACTTTAGAATTTGTCACCATTTTTTAGCCAAAGTATTTTTTTCTTGTGCAATTTGGCACTATTTTGCCAAAAAAAATAAGAAGCCTTGGTTATGGCCATGTTAGGAAATATAGTGACTGCTTTAGATGGTAAGATGGCCATTATGGATACACACCTTATGTTCAATTTTGAGTAGTCTAAAGACTGTTTTGGGCCAATTGGACAACACACTTCAAAAATTCATAACAAATTCATACTTTGTCAAAAAAATAAAATTTCAATTGCTCTCTTCTTCATTTCTCACATTTGTCTTTGTATGGTGAAAAAGAATGTGAATTTCTTTGCTAATGGCAACATGCCAAACCTCTTATTCTGCCTGTCATAGACAAGTTCACCTTACCCCAAGAGAGGAGAAGGATGATGCACTTGAAATTTTGAGAGAAATTTCTAACCCTTGACTGACTTGTTGAACTGGCTGGAGACTGACTACGCTGGCCTGTCAGCTTCCGAATGTCACCTGCTATGGCAGGGTGTGGCGTGGGTTCTTCTGCAGGTGCATGGGGCGGAGGCTAAACCGTTCAAAGCACCCCGGAAATTTCAAGCGGATAGCGGATGGCAGGGCAGGGACGCAGCATGTGCGCGGCGATGGCAACAAGTCTAAAGCTCCGCCAGAGCCTTTACGTTGATGGGGTAGGCATTAGTGGCATTTCCTGTGAAGATCAACTTAAAGAGAATGTGCACCACGACCTCAGTAGGGTGCACAAAATCCCAGTACAACGACTTAGAGGGGCGTTTGTAGAAATCCACCACTGCGTTGGGCAGGTTGTCCGGCACGGGCTTCCCGCACTGCACTTGCGCATTCAGAAAACCGGCGCCACAGCAACCCGACGTCACATTCATCAAGCCGAAGGACTTCCCGTCGGCGATGATGGCCGAGAACGCATCGAACATGAGGCCGAGGACGATGTTGAACTCGGGATAGGCGGCGCGGAGCCCGTCAACCACCTGCCTCAAAGCCGCGTTGAACGCTAATGCCAGTTGGTTGGCTCCCACCACGCATTTGCCAGGTTGCGTAGGGTTGAGGGATCTTACGACGGGCGAGCATCCGATGGGGCCAAGTTCGCGAACCACCACCTTCCTTGCTCCCTCGTTGTACAACGCCTGCAATGGTCACGAATAATCCTTCTCCTTTATTAATTTGCTATGGATCGACCTCAACATGTTCTGAAAATGATCAAGAACCCGTGGCAATGGATAGTCTTCTGGAGATATCAAATTAACTTCAAGGCCGTTGATTTTTTACAGTAGGATCATATATTTATTAGCCAAATTGGAGATATACAATCCTTGAACTCTTGGTCATTAATTAGAAGTTGAAACAGATAGGAGAGTTATTATGCAATGCAAAGCATGGATCGAATTAAGGGAACGGTGGATTGGAGACTAGCTTAGACTAGCTTACAAGGAGAGTTTTCTGGTAATTGTGTTTTACGGAAGCAAGAAAGTCGGTGGCGTTGATCTCCTGCTGGAGGGTAGTGTTGGAGATGAATGCCGTAAGATCGTTGGAACCGCTGACGATGAAGAAAATGGACTTGGAGATGAGAGTGTTTGCAGTCTCCACTCCCAATTCCTGTTGCAGGATCGATTTTGCAGTCCCGAACTGTTGTACTTGGACACTCATTGGGAGCAACTGAGACAAGTTCATGCAACCATAGCCAAATCGATCAGAACTTGTGTACGTTGGTTATGTCAGCTTTTAGTTACTGGGAAAATTCACAGATTGATCTCAATTGTGAGATTATAGAAAGATCGAAGGACTTACTAAGCCTTGGCCAGTGGAATCCAGGAGACCACTCCCAGCTGAGGCAAAGTTGACGCCTTTGGTGTAGGAAGCGTTCGGCTGCAAGAACGGGGGTGCAAAGGGGAGTCCCAATCTAAGCTTTCACAAATCATGAATCTGCTTCAACTCCCTGTGGAATGAAATCCAACACCAAACACTGAAAATTATCATACTCTTTGACATAACTCATATATTAATTCAACAAGTACGTCGTCACTTGATAGAGCGCACTTACCAAGGAAATCGACAACTAGGCGGCCGTTAGAGAAGCGTCCCGTGGGCTTTTCAAAGAACGTCTTGCCGTACGGAGGAAAGTTGGCCTTGAATGAGGCCTTGGGCAAGTAGTTGTTGGTTCCCACATCAGCTAACGAGTCACCAAATGCAAAAAACGCAGGGACGTCGAAGCTCCGAAGCGACCTCGCGGCGTCCACAGTTGGCATCCTAGAGAAAAGCACAGTTGCAACCAACACCAGCATGACGATTCTGAAACCCATGAGTGGTTGCAATTGGACTTCGCCTTCTTGTAACTCCTAGCTCCAGTGATTCCAAACCAACTCCTTCTGAGTTTCTCGACCCAGAATACACCGTACCAGATGAAATAATTAAAGTAACCGTGACAAGCTTGAATCTGTACGTAATCCGAATCGTTGCAGCGACTGAATTCGATCACTTTCAGCTGGTGTTGAAGTAATCAGACTGATTGGAAGATTGTGCATGCTGATAGATTTTTGTAAGAAGGTCAACACTCACTTGAAGCCAGGTTTTACAGTCGGACGAGCCCGCAGCAGGTTCCACGTGTGATGTGAAGGAGCAGCTTCATAGCCCACTGGCACAAGTCCTAGCGGAGCTCATCCAAATTAATAAGAAAGGGGAGACGTTAAGAACCCCCCCTCGAGTTAATAGGGGGTACTTAGTGGGGCCTATCAGCCCGGCCTTTGGGGCTGGCTGGCCCACTGCCGGGGCCCTCCTGCGCACGCTCCATTACTTCCGTCCTCTTTGCTCAGTTGCCATTCGGTCCGTCTTGTGCCTTAGCCAAATGGCGATCATAAATTCGGAGTGAGTTTGCAAAACTGCTCGAAATCATCCAAAGTCAGTCACGTTGCAAAATCGTAGGTAAAAAACTTATTTGGATAATTTTACATCATACTGATATAATCCAGAAAGTACGTCACACACATCCAACACTCACTTGCTTGGGTGCGTGAGAACTATACACTAGTAGAACCCCATGTTTTACTAGACAAATTTTTCTAGACATCCACATGTTTTCATGTTAACAATGATGTCAAATAAAACATCTTGAATCAATGAAGTCACAACTCATGTTGGAAAGGTGAAAAGTGATTTAGGGATTACTCCATTTGAGTTCTCTATCCATCATCCCATTTGGGAAATTCGGACCCCCCTCTCTAAATTTTTAGGGGTAAAGAATGTTGATGGGGGGTTCTTCCCTACCCAAATGAAATTCATTCGGATAGGGAAGCCGCATTGGTGGGGATGCTCTCAAATAGGGTCTCCTACCTTCAAGATATTCTGGTGGCGTTCAATCCTCACAAGCAAGCAGATGCTCTTAGGATGCCCCTTGTGTAAGCTTCCCACTTCGACTGGAGCAAAGTGGACAAGGCAGAGTCACTTCCAAAAGTTGTTTGCCACAACACAGCTCCTGAAAGGCGGGGGAGCTATGTGGCGATATTTCTCTAGGGTTGACTACAACTGGCGCCGGTGGAATGTCATTAAGATTCCCCGCAACATGCAAACGCCTAGCTCGTGATGCACTGATATCCCTGAATCCAGGCGCACTCAAGAACTACTACAGTGACTGGGCCTGGAAAACAAAAGTAGATGCGGAGCCCACCAAGTTTTTGACGTATGCAAGCCTGAGCCTTCCAGGAAGGCCGGCCGGTCTGATTCCATCCCCTGCTTTGAAGAATTGGGGTCGGCGATGCGTTTGAAACACATGTGATGATTCGATCTGATGCTGTTTCCGAGAGTACAGGACTCCAGGGGTGAAGGGCAAAATTACAGATAAACAACAGGTAACTTACAAGGAATCAAAGCAAAGCGTCGCACATTCAAGAGCGCTAGTGACTTCTACCTTCCCCAGTGTGCTGTAAGGAATGAATCTTCTAACATACCTGAGGTTTTCAAACAATCAACTTTGTGCTAGCAGACTTCACCATTAGGCGAGTGAAGAGTGGCAGACGAGTACCCCCATTTCCAATTCAGAGTGATTTGGTCTATCCACGACATCATCACATGAAGTACTCCCCGCTATGAAATGGCAACTCACTCGATGCCAGAATTTCAAACTGCAAACCCTAAAACCTTCAATCCCAGCTACCTCGGTGTTGGGAAGCTTGTAGATCCATACGACCCGGAAGAGTAGTCCGAGAATCCCGATGGCTTTGAGGATTGCAAAGCGGGTGCCTTAGTCGATCGCACATTAGTTGCTTCTATTGCCAAAGCCCATTGCAGCTCTTGCACCACTTCGGTCATTGTTGGTCTGTACACACCTTTCGGCTCCACACTCCGCATGGCAACATCAGCAACTTTCCATACGGCTTCCATGTTGGGATTTTAAGCTGCCACCGTAGGGTCCAGGATCGAGTTGATGTCGTTCTTATGAAGACTGTCCCGAACCTGAATAATTCAAATGAATTTGAAGATTAATGAGGTTGAAGGAGAGTCACTTTGGGACTTTGCGGCAAATTTTGGTCTAAATTGATAGGTGATGAATTTGTATTTTCTTTAAAATGGGTCCCTAGATAATTATTTGTATGCCTCTTTGCATTCATTGAGAGCTCATGATGAGGTTTCAAATGATTGTACACACAAGGGAGAATGTGTAGGCAACTCACCCAATTTGCAAGATTTGGATTTCTTTCTTTTGGGCCCAAATGATCTATAGGTAGACATCCTGTGAGCAATTCCAAAAGAACAATTCCAAAACTATATACATCACTTTTGGAGGATATATAGTGAGTTGAATGGTATCTATACAAAAACAACAACATGGTGTAAGTACTTGACTATAATGTAGACACAAAACAAAACAAGCCACACTTCTAAACATTGTCTTCTTTTGTAAGCCAAACAACTAATTATCATAATCATAAGTATAGTGAGATTCAATTATGTTAGAAAGCATTGTTTGGTTAGAACCTCAAGGATACTTTGGCCTAGCCAGAAGATCTACTAATGCCCAATTCAAACAAAAGAAATAAGATTCACAACAACAAGTAGTACGTTTCATATTGTAAGCCCAAAAAATCAAATGCCTAGAATTTGTATTGAGAATTCTCAAGCAATAAGAGTAGTAACTTAGAAAATTGAATCTAATGAACATGATATCACTTCATTTGCATTCTACCCTTGCTATGTAGTGCAAATTTCTTGCTAAAACAACATTTGGATGTTGAACAATTCAACCACCTTGAAGTTGATATAATATTGCCATACTATTTTTTTAAAAACATATTTTTCAAACATGTTCAAATAGAGAAAAACAAGGTTTGCAATAGAGCAAAACAAGGTTGCGAAACAAGTTTGTAGGCTTCTAGATCTTTTACTCTGGATCGAGGTAGCCTGCTGTGCCCATGATATTATTAGTAATTACTCCGGTGTCGTCAGTATCACCCATCAGCTTTGTTAGTCCAAAATCAGCCACTTTAGCCTCAAATTGAGGAGTGAGCAGAATGTTGCTGCTCTTCACATCCCTGTGTACGAAACTTGGCCTACACGCTGTATGTAAATAATGCAAGCCTGCAAAGTGCATCACAACTCAATCGGAATGCTCGTCAAGCAACTCGCTCCGGATGGAGCAATGGAAATACAAGTCATTCACAAACTGAAGCGGCTAATTCAGAGTAGATTAACTTGAACTCCGTTAAATTGGTGGTATTCCATGTGACATTTTGATATTAGCTTGCTATGCTCATAGTAAGCAAATTAATTTGCAAATTGTTTTAATGTTATGCAGCAACCAAATGAAGGCAAACAACCCTTATAAATGCTGGAAGTTGTACCTTGTGCTGCATTCAGGGCAATGTTTAGGCGCATCCCCCAATGCAGGATCCCAGTACTCACTGAGCTGCCTGCGTCATCACAAGATCCATTTCTCAAGGGCCTTGTCAGTTACCTTCAAAATCAATATTGCCTTGCAAGGTGCACCCTACCCTTGCTAAATGGGGTTTACAGTTTAAAGCCCTACACCGAAACCATACTCCAATGTGAGACTCCACACTTGCTTGGCAAGAACATATAATTTGATTTTGGAACGCAGATTGTTTTAATTGATATTCAGTTTAATTTGACTGTCTAATATTCATGCCTGAATCGATGTAGGTGATGGAATTTCTTGAACTGCGTACATGCTTCAAATTTTCATTTGATATTTATGAATCAGATTCAAAAGTTGGGTATCAATTTCAGTTCAATCTGTAAGCACATCGATTAAACGTTTTGTTCAAAGTCCCAGATTAGAAGAACCGAACTCACCATGTAAGTGATCAAATAAGGAGCCATTGCGCATGTATTCGTAGATAAGGATTTGCTTCTGTTCCTGGCAGTATCCCACCAAGGCCACCAGGTTCCTGTGGTGCACTCGCGATAAAACATCAACCTACACACATCCAGTGTCCAACTCCCAACTTTTAAAATCACATTAGACAGTCCCAAATACTGCACAAATTTACCTCTAGAAAGGGCTCAATCTGACAAATAGACTCTGAGGTCCACAGGAGAGCCATGGATAGAATACACCACTTCAATTCAAATAAAGTTAATTCAAGAGGTGACACACTTTTCTGTTCATTTAAGTGCATAAGAAACCAAATGGAAGGCATGTTGAAGGCAAAACCTAAACCCTGGAAGTTTCATAAGTGAAAACTTATCACTTGATCACTTGGAGGGCCACAAACCTCATTGAAAAACGCCCTTTCTTCATGCTTTGAATTTCCATCAGCAACTTTGACCGCCACCTCTTGCCCATCAGGAAGCTTCCCATAATATACTGGACCAAACCCTCCTTTCCCAAGTTCCCTCTTAAACTGAGTAGTTGCAGCAGTAACTTCCGCAAATGTGTAAGCTTTCGCACCACCAGGGGTGGCAATTCCTGTTGATACACAATAGTAGATGATCACCATCGGTTCTTGCAATAGGCAAACTAAGCTATGTTCTAAGTAGATGAATCTCGGCTATTGTGGATTAGGAATCAACTGATAATTTACAAACGAAATAAGAAAACTCTATTTCAATTGAGTTTAGAGAATCATTGTTGAAACCAAGACATACTCGTGGGTGCCCTGCGCTCCTCGTCAGAAGGTTTACGCTTGCGTTTCCATCGACAGTAGACCAAAATTGCTATTACAGTGATGAGTGCGAGTCCCACAACACCCCCAGCACTAGCACCCACGACGATTGCAATGTTTGACTTGGCACAATTACTACACTTAGTAATTGCAGCGCCGGGGGCAGGGCCAGGGGCAGACTGGTTTCCTAAGAAAGGGTTCCCGGAATACCTGGAAAAGAAGAAAGAGAATCAAACTGAGTAATTGCAGTATTTGCAACGGAAAATAATTTGTATATATATTGCAATTGAAAGTTTGAGAATCCCTATGGAATTTTTGGTAGGGTTGATACAACTACATCTATTCACAACCCTGTGCTGATTAATGTAAAGTTTTTATAAATGGTAGCCTAAAATTAATGTGTCAGGTTTATTCACACAGTCAACATTCAACTTGCGTCAAGAGAACGAAATGATGAACTATTAGCACCGTATATACTAAACTGAAATTTATGATGCTACAGCCATGTATTGTTATACTAGAGGATTTCGTTGTGCTGAAATTGTGCTGCTAATATGTGCACAAGTGCTAAGAACTTGGAAAAGTGGGACAGGTTTTCATTTTTATTCATTTTATGATGCGATTAATCATTTGACAAAATCCTTTCAATGTGTCAGCAAGAGGAATATGGTCATTTTAAAAAAAAATCTTCAAGAACCTCTAACTCGGAAAGCAGTAAACAAAGAGAGTACTATAATGTGATCATTAAAAATATGCAAGTTACATGGAATAAGATTTTCAGTAGAATTGACCTGGCTTGAAAACTACTGGAGGACATCATAGGGAGAAACTTCTCCAGGATTTACAAGGTCTCCGACTGGTCACAAAAATCCTTTGAAAGCCTCCCAATGATAGATAGTGTGGTCTCATTGTATCGAAGTGAGGACTTTGTCGAATACAATGAGCATACGGAGACCTCTCTCACCATGAATAATGGCAAAGATTTTCTTTCAGGATTCTATCTACAAGTTCTTCAAATAGTCTCAACTTATTGAAGATACAACAATGAATACAAAGTTAGTGACGCGAGAGAACTTACGTGAACCGGATCAGAGAATTAGCTGAAAGAAGACCCTCTGGAATTGGACCGCTGAAGTTATTATTCTGGACAGCCCTGCAAGAATTTCATGCCAATTTTCAGTTTCAGCGGCAGATCTGGAGCTTCTGGAACAAAACTTGAGAGCAGGAAATACGAGATCAAGCATACACTGTTCTAATTCATCCACTTGTGAGTAGAAGGTTACGAAACTTACAAGAGTCTCAGAGCTGCCATGCGTGTCAACCACTCTGGTAGCGGGCCACTGAGACTGTTGTTGGACAAGTCCCTGAGAAACACCCGAAGAATTAAGTTAAGCCACAAGCAACAGAGATTGATGTCTCTATGTCAAGACTCCTTTGGAATCTTAAAGTTGAGAAATACAGTAAGTTAACACAGAAGATTTCAATGTCTGGGCTCGACACAGGAAGATTATTGCACTTTCCCTTTGTGTTAAATTTGGCATTCAATTCCCCAAGCCAAACGTGGCACTTCACAGAGGCATTGCATCTTTTCCTTGAACCTCAAGGGAGGATATTGAGACCATAGGGAATTTCATGGATTCCGGCATAATCATTTGGGATTATATTCATTCCGCCCTGGAGATAATTTGTATAAATTCCTTGGTCTCACTTACCCTCCTCGCACAAGTTTCCTGTGAGATTGTTGTGTGTCACTCACACTCCTGGTGCAAGGTGAAACTTTCATGTGTGAGATCTTTCATTCACAGAATTTATTCATTATCCAAAAAAATTCGCTCCGTTCAGAGATAAACTTTCTGGTTTGATTTCAAACAACCGATAAAAAGCCTTTCAGCTCTCCAGCACATTAAAAGACAATTATGGACATCGTATTTCTTCAAATGGCGGATTTCAGTGATATCGTTTGTCTCAGTTGACCGACTGAAAATTCAGATCTATTTCAGTCCTAATTTTTAGAGCTTGAAAGTGCCAGCTTCAGGGCTCGAGGCACTTTTATTAACAGCAAAATTTGGATCTCTGAAACACGGCATTTTAACAAATGTGAGTA
This sequence comes from Rhytidiadelphus loreus, assembly GCA_947034895.1. NCBI lineage: Eukaryota > Viridiplantae > Streptophyta > Bryopsida > Hypnales > Hylocomiaceae > Rhytidiadelphus > Rhytidiadelphus loreus. Next base: position 2,322,199 of record OX344762.1, read on the forward strand.
TCGTTGATATTTATAAACTATCTGCAATTGCAGTTCAAATCGTCGGGACAACTCACAAGCTGGTGAGGTCCCAGAGGTTGGCAAAACTGGCTGGAAGTGTACCCACCAGCTGATATCCAGAAAGATTCCTGCACACACTCAACCAGAGCACCAAGAATTTGCCAACACTATTAGCAGCAATCCACAAACAAGAAGTCCTCCAGGAAGAAATTTCTTACTGTTGATGTAAAACCAGCCTTTTTGACCTCCTTTATTGATTACCCGCTTTCCTCTCTGCTGCCATTCTTAAGTGGTGAATTTCACCTTTGAGCAAAGTACCCCATCAAAAGAGGGAATTTGTACTTACACAGCAGTGATCACAGGCTCTGGCGCTGTAGTTGGATCAGGGATTCTGCAAGTAATCCAGTCATGAGGGAAGGGAAGACATGGATCGCCACTCCATTCCGTCAAATTCAAGCTATTCTTGATGTCTTCAATTGCCAGTGCTGCAGATCAGCAGTTCCATTGAGTTTCGGTCAGCTTCCTAAACTTCGAATTTCAGTTATGTACCTATTTGGATGGAGCGCTTTCAAAAACGAACTTTGACCCTAAATAACTTTTGCATACAATATCCAAATGTGGTGTTCTTTGGTGCATTGGAACCTCCTTTCACTTGCCAACATGAATATGTGAGAATTTGACCAGTTTCATAATAGCAACTAGGCTCAGTAGTAAAAAGTGACGGTTTTGGGTGTACCCACCTTAAAGCTTTCTATTGGTATCAAGAACAGAACCTCTCACATAGCAACAAAGTCCTTGCATTCTTTCTCCAAGGATAAGTGCATGAACTTTCTTTCTTGTTGGTTGAACCTTTGTGAATTTTGAAGTTTTTATAAATAAAAAAATAAAAAAATACTTCTATTTTTATTTTATTATATTGTGGCAATGACATAGGGAACACTAGTGTCAATAAAGTGGCGTGTACAAACAAATTTGCCATGATGCAAACGTCCTCAATGCCCTTCTCCAACTCTGTAGCATGTGCATCAACAAAGACTCACCCTACTATTTATTTGAAGAATACTTAGGCTCATTGTTTGTAGTCTTATATTCAACATTCATACCCCTAGCTCGATCAATTTCAACAGTGTGAGTGTCAAATGATCTATTTTGGAATTTCAATATTTATTGTATTAGGTGTCTTTTTTTTAAATCTTCAAATAAAATTTTCTTGATATTGCAATTGGTTTGTAAATTGAACAAACTTTGGACATACTTAAATAAGCTTGTTGTTTTTGAATTCATCGTGCTAGGGTCTTATAACACCATTTATCCATGTGAGATAAAGTTGACATGCTATAATTATTTATAAAACTACCCCAAACATAGTGGAGTGCACAATGTACACCATGACCTAGATTTTCAAGTATAGGCCTATTCAAATTTCTTCATATATAATATAATCTCTGGAGGTAAAGATTTTTTCAATCCAAAGTCTCTTCTACTTTGAACTAGAGCCAACCATTGAAAGTACGTAAGATAACCAAACCTACTATAGACTAATTAAAAGTCAATTAGGTTTTAATTTTTCTCTCTTACATACCAATGTAGTAAAAATTGTTGATACAATAAATAATCGGTTTTCAAATGGTTGGAATTGAAGCTCAAAGTGTTGGAATTGGGTTGAAGTCACCATTCATGCACTCGATGAACATCACCATGTGGTTTCTACACATGGCAAAAGGTTCATTCATTATTCTACAATCTAAGGGCCTATTTACACCAAAAATCTTTGGGTTGAAGTCCAAAGAAATGTAGTGTTTTGAATGGAAAATAGCTATGACCCAAAGTGAAGACCCAATCAAAACACTACATTTTTTTGGCTCCAACGTAACCAAGTTTTTGGATGTAAACATGCCTTAAAGGGAACACTTTGAATTGCACAATCTAAAAGAATCATATTAACATCGAAAAGGGCAAGAGTATTCCCCTTTTATGATCTATAATGGGAAGCTATGTAATTTTGCTTTGACCACCTATAATATGCCTTTTCTTTTTCAAAAGTGAGTTGACCAAAATACATAAAATGTTTTTTTGAATCGCTTCTCTTTTGCAAAAAAATAATAATTATAAATCCAATAGGTTCTATGTGCAATGACCAAAATGGTTTACAATGAGTTTCTTACCTTAGTTGAATAATTTCAAAACATTCTTAAATGTTAACCCCTAAAGTCCCATTGTGTTAACGTGACAAAATAAATTTTGGATAGACTCCTAAGTGCTAAGGTCTTGAAGCGTCAATGTCGTCGCTTCCAAGGCGTTGCTTGCTTTCCTTCTCTTGCAGAGTATCTATCGGGAGTGCAAATTTCATAATGTTCATCATGTAAGTACAAAAAAATCGCACCTGTTGCCTTAATTTTCGAGGAAAGTCCCCTGGGTTCCAGTCATACAGCTTGAAGGAGATTCAGCCAGTTGGGCACTGACAAACAGAAACCTCTTAGTGTCATACAAACTGGTATCAAACCCTGAGAAGAAAAAATCAATAAGTGCAAGGATTCGTCATGGATTTTGAGAAGATAATGAACCTCACAACAACATACTCTGACTACAAAGATGTCAAAGCAGAAAAACGACCTTGCGTATGACTGAGAGAACAAATATAGCTACGGAGCTACACAGCTGGACTCACCGAAAATGCATACTTGTCGAACCTTGGAATGGCACGAGATGTCGACTCAAAACCATGCGAAGGTAAGCTCTCATTAACGTTTGGAGAGTCCTGGGCATTTAGGGGTTAAGATCCTACAAAAAAAATGTCCATTCAAATGATGGAATCCACTTAAAATAGAGGAAAGCGATGGTAATGAGTTACTTGCGTGAAGGCTAATTAAAACTGCATTGTTGATCTATCAAGGTACAATCCTACTCCCTGTTTCTCGTTACAATCCTGTTTCTGCTAAAGAATATTCACATCCACCAGGGATGGCGGTGGCGATGGCGAGCACCACCCGTCTAAAGCTCCGCTAGAGCCTTGACGTTGATGGGGTAGGCGTTTGTGGCATCTCCAGTAAAGATCAACTTGAAGAGAATGCGTACAACGACCTCACTAGGGTGCAGAATATCCCAGAACAGTGACTTGGAGGGGCGTTTGCAGAAATCCGCCACCGCGTTTGGCAGCTGGTCCGGCACGGGCTTCCCGCACTGCACTTGCGCATTCAGAAAACCAGCGCCATAGTAAGCAGATGTCGCATTCCTCAAGCCGGAGGATGCGTCATTTGAGATGATGGCCGAGAAAGCGTCGAACGTGAAGCCAATGACGATGTTGAAGTCAGGATAGGCGGCGCGGAGTCCATCGACCACTTGCCTCAAAGCCACGTTGAACGCTAACGCCAGTTGGTTGGCTTCCACCAGGCATTCGCCAGGTTGAGTAGGGTTGAAGGCTCTTGCGCGAGGTGCACATCCGATGGGGCCAAGTTCGAGAACCACCACCTTCCTTGCTCCACCGTTGTACAACGCCTGCAATTGTCACAAGATCCATCTCCTTCAATTTTTGCTATAGATCGATCTCAATATGTTCTGAAAACGATCAAGAACAGCATGCAATGAACAGTCGGCCGTTGATTTTTTACAGTAGGATCATATATCGATTAGTCGAATTGGACATATATAATCGCTGAACCCCTGATCATTAATTAGAAGTTGAAACCGGAGTTGAAACAGATAGGAGAGCTAGTTAATATGCAATGCAAAGTCTTCATCGAATTAAGGGAACAGTAGAGAGCACGGATTGGAGGCTAGCTTACAAGGAGAGTTTTCTGGTAATTGCGGATTACGGAAGCAAGAAAGTCGGTGGCGTTCATCTCCTGCTGGAGCGTAGTGTTGGAGAGGAACGCGTTAAGATCGTTGGAGCCGCTGATGATGAAGAATATGGACTTGGAGATGAGAGTGTTTGTGGTCTCCACTCCCAGTTGCTATTGCAAGATCGATTTTGCAGTCCCGAACTGTTGTACTTGGACACTCATTGGGACCACCTGAGGGAAGTCCATGCAACCATGGCCAAATCAGTACTGGTGAACAGTAGTTATATATTCAAGCTTCTAGTATCTGGAGAAATACACAGATTGATCTCAATTGTGAGATTATAGAGAGATCAAAGGACTTACTAAGCCTTGGCCGGTGGAATCGAGGAGACCACTCCCAACTGAGGCGAAGTTGACGCCTTTGGTGTAGGAAGCATTTGGCTGCAGGAACGGGGGTGCGAAGGGGAGTCCCAATGCTTGAACTGTTCCAATGCAACCCAATTGCAAATTATAATCATAGCATTCACAAATCATAAATCTGCTTCCGTTCCTTTTGGAATTAAAGCCAACACGAAGCACTGGAAATTATCGTACTCCTTGACAAAGCTCAGGTAATAATTCAACAAGTACGTCATCACTTGATAGCGGGCACTTACCAAGGAAATCCACAACGAGCCGGCCGTTAGAGAAGCGTCCCGTGGGCCTTCTGAAGAATGTCTTGCCGTAGGGAGGAAAGTCGGCCTTGGATGTGGCCTGGGGCAAGTAGTTGTTGGTTCCCACATCAACTAACGAGTCGCCCAATGCAAAAAAAGCAGGTACGTCGAAGCTCCGTAGCGACCTCGCGGCGTCCACGGCCGGCATCCCAGAGAAAAGCACAGCTGCAACTAACACCAGCATGACCATTCTGAAACCCATGTTATGGCTAGTTGCAATTGAGCTTCGCATTCTTGTAAGCTCCTATCTCCAGTGAGTCCAAACCACCTTCCTTGAGAATCTTGACCAAAAATTACACCGTACCGCACGAGCTGCAATATTCAAAAGAACCGTGACAAGCTTGAATCTGTATGTAATCGATCCGAATCGTTGGAGGGACTGAATTCGATCACTTTCAGCTGCTGCTGAAGCCCCGAGACTGAGACAGTGGAAGATTGTGTGTATTGATGTTTGTAAGAAGTTCAACACTTGGAGGTTTTATAGTTGGCTTGCGATCAGTTGGAATCCACGCGCTGTAGAAGCCCGCAGCATCAGGTTCCATGTGAAGCCAGGAAGGTGCGATGTAAGGAGCAACCGGCCGCTGCGTGTTCACTGTCCAGTCAACCGGGTGCTCAAACCGGACAAAGTCAAGGGCCTCCGCAACGTGTATTTTGGGAACAGGACCTGCCACAAGCCTTCTCAGCACTGGCGCAATTCTGGAGGCGCAATTTCGCCCCAAAAACACACTCAGAGCATCGCCACCAGTTGCACTCCAAATGACCACTGTACCCAAAATTGGCGAGGGCTTTGGAGTCCCGTGAGATGTGGTTGTGCCGTGATCACATAGTGATCCCCACCAACAACCCTCTAAAATTGGATTGAGCATAATTTTTCAAGTGCCACTAAGGCACCGGACAGTGTGGCTTATTTTTGGAGCTACAAATTTTAGGATTGAGTTTTTTGTTTTGCAATGGATCTATGGATTTAAATTAAAAACTTTATCTTGTACCCCACATGAACACATAGTAATGGATTAAAAATGAAACTTTTAAAAATAATACTCCACATGAACACATAGTAATGGACTAAAAATAAAACTTTTTATCTTGTACCCCACATGAACACATAGTAATGGACTAAAAATAAAAGGTTTATCTTTTACATTAAAGTTATGTATAACTTATACATGTACTTGTTAATATTTATAGAACTTATAATTTTAAGTTTGAATGAAATCTTATATAATGTTATGTTTTTATATAAAATGTCTTTTATTATTTTTCCCATCCTTCAAGAGTGTGGTGTGTGTATTGAAACTTTTGGTTTCAAAGCGTCCACATATTCTTGAGGGTACACATGGGAAAAAGGCTTGTTCGTGTTGTAGTGCTCTATGATATGTCTCCAAAAATTTCCACTCTTCTGTCTAGTCCCTTACTTTGGGTTTTATAAGGCTGTGTAAAAAAGAAAAACAAAGTTACTTCTCTTCCACCTCACAAAAATTTGCAAAAATTTGCAAAATAATATGAATTTTTTTTAGACTTGTATTCATCTCTAAAAAATAAAAACAAAATTTGTCTTTTATATGTAGCTGCTTAATCAATAGAATGAATAGAATAGCACATCTACTAAAAAAAAAAGTACAGTTGTTTGTCCTCATCCTCACAAAAGTTCTTCCCCTTCTTCGCACCCCCCATTATCCTCCATTGCATCCACGTTGACATCCACTGTGCCCACAGTCTTTGTTGACCAAGTTAGCGTTGAGTGTAACATTGCCCTCTACAAAGGCCCTTTGTTGCCGGGCAAATGTAGAAGTGACGGGATAAACGGCAAAAATAGTACCGTGACGTGATGTTGGTGTGGAGCCATTTTCCGCTACCCAAGCACGGCAAGTGCTATGTACCGTTGCCGAGACCTTTGGAGACAACTGGTGGCGATGCTCTCAGTGTCCCACACAGGTAAGAGCAACCCCACGGCAAGGCACCAAGGGGCCAAGACACGGCCAGTGCGCGGGCCGGCGCTGACTTTTTCCCCACGGCAGAGTAGAAATTAATGGCCGGCCACGCCAATTTGTGCAGAGGGAACGGGCAAATGGTGCACCTTGCGCGTGCCGCGCTAAGTGAGTTATACACAGTTTCCCATGTATCGACGACGAGCTGGCCGTCAGATGTGCTCCAGGCTAGGCACATCACATCAGGCTCTGTATCAGGCGCAGAAGGCTATTGCCATATTCCTAGTAGCGGAGAAACAAATCTTCTCCAGTGATTTAAATGCCAATAACATTGTTTCAATTAATTGCCATCAAGAAAAAACTTTGTAGGCAAAATGAACGAATAGTTTCCTTGATAGTCAGTGAGATGCTAGGGTGGAGAAGTTGTTTTTGTAATGAAATTTATTGTATCTAATGAATCCTTAAAAAGTATGGGATAATTTGAAGATCATGAGAGCTTGATTGCTCATTGTCAAAATTTTAGAGTTGTGTTTGAAATAGAATTTCAAACCTCATGTAGGCATACTAGAATAATTGTTTTCAAAAAACTTTGAACTAAGTTAATGGGGGAATCAATTTAAATTTCATCTCCAAAAATCCTCTTGAAATTTCAATCCTTCAATAAAAAAGTTATGGACAAAGTTCAAAGAGGATGTTTGAAAATGTCAAAATAAATTCCCTTCCAACCCCTTTGTGAATTTTGTCCATAACTTTTTATTGAAGGATCAAAATTTCAAACGGATTTTTGGAGATGAAAGTTAGATTGATTTTCCACATTAACTTGGTTCAACATTTTTGGAAAATTTTATTCTACTATGCTTAAATGAGGATTGAAATTCTACTTCATACACATCTCCTACTTTTGACTTAACTACCGCACATTTTTGGAAAAATTTATTCTACTATGCTTAAATGAGGTTTGAAATTCTACTTCATACACATCTCCTACTTTTGACTTAACTATGAGCGGTTGAGCTCCTACTAATTCTAATATACATATCTCACATGAATTGTTTTACCTCCTACGACACCATATATATAACAAATTACCTTTTGAAAATCCCCCCAAAACAAACTAGAACTGTTTGAGAAGCAAAGCAAGATGGTCGATGAATTCAATTTTCTAGTTGAATATAAAGTTAGATTTTTTATAGTCCCCGCGAGGACACTCCCCACGTTTTAGCAACCTACGTGTGGCGGAAAAAGTAATACAAGTAATACATTGGTAAATTTATTTATTTTTTCAAAAAATAAAATTATGGATAGATTTTACTACTTTAAAAGTTTATGTTTTGAATTATTGGTATTTTTTTATGCTAATATTAATTAGTTATAAAAAATTTAAGAAAAAAGATACACTGTAAAGCTGAAATAACTTTCACACCTCTATATTATATAAGAAAAAAAAAAATTGAAAAATGAATTTTTTTCTTTCTATACAATAGCTTTCTATTGAAAGTTTATTTTGGTTGAATATTGATGCAATAATCATCTTCATGTGAGCTCTATAAATATTTTAGTTGAAGACCATGCCATTTTAGTTCATTTTCAACCCTTTCTCTAGACAATATATCTTATGTTATTTGGAATTGAAATTTTTGTCAATAGAAACCTTCAGTCATTGTTAAACAAAGCTCAAAATTTTAGGATGAAATTATAGTTTATTCAAAAGTAAATAGGGGGTCAAAAAATCACTCCGCCACACGTGGGTACCCCAAATATAGTGAGAGTGTCCTCCCCTAGTTTATAGTTAAATTTTTAAGCCATGAAACAAGGTCAGATTGCATACTCCTCCTAGCGTGACCCCTATGGGGTAGAGGAGGAGCAGCAAGGCCGCGGTTTACAAAAGAACATGCCAAACCTCACTTGGCAGCCCTGTTCAACAAGCCAGTTGTGGGATTGCCCTATTGTAAGTGAAAAATCCTAAGAGAATTGCATCACTAATACTGCTCTAGTAATACTCTGAGCATTTAAAGCCATAGTTTCTAACCCTAAAAGGACATGGTCCTATTGCCATAAATTATTATAATTTTGGATGAATTAATCCTAATGCCACTTTACCCAAAGAATGGTTGATGGATGTCTTTTCAAATCATTAGAGTTAATCATAAAGTGAGACTAAATTAGAGTTTTTTCCTTACCCATCAAATAGCATGAAACAGACAATTGGGGATCAAACTCCTTTTTGGGTCCAAAATGGAACTCTTTTGAGTTTTCACTCTATTTTTGCCTTCACCAATGAAAACTCACAAGCATGTAGCATGTGGGAGTAGGGATTGTAACTCAAGACTAGAAACCATGAGTTTAGAGCTTAATTCAAGATGAAGTGGTAGACCACAATGCATTTATTGTTGGGGACCACAATTTAAACTTAGCTTGCAACTCCAAGCCAAGTCCAAACCACTTTACAATTAATTCTATTGTAGAAATGAAGAATGCACCTATTGATTAAAAAATGAGATCTTTTTTGGCAAAGTACCTTGGTGATAGATCTTGTCCTTCAAGGTTATTAATAAGGTAGGGATGCCTGAAATTGCTATGTTTTCTACTATGTTAAGTTTGTATCATAAGAATATACCAATTTGTCCTATTAGTGCATGTTACGAAATGAATTTACATATCGTTATAACTCTTTATAAGGGAAGAATATCTTTACCAATGATATTTGTGATGGTTCATCAATATGAATTGCACTATTTCACATACATTGGATATGAATGTTCCTCCCTTACAAAAAGTCAGAACCACATGCATTCTTAGAAAAAAATGAGTGTAATCAAATTTTATTTTTTTCTATTCTATTTGGCAAATGAAAGAAATTTTGAATGCATTCAAAAATTCATCATTTGGATATTGTATACAAAAGTTATAATCATGGATCAAAGATTTTTGGATAGATGTTTTAAAATCATTTCTTCATCAATAGGTACATATTGATTTAGGAGATTTACATAGTGAAAGTATCTCATCAAATGTCATATTTAGGAACCTAAAGCATTTGGGTGTCCCTACCTTATAGGTGTATTCTTTATTTCTATAGTTTTTTTGAAAGATATCCATTGGTGTTTTTGTCTTTGGTGTTATTGGCGTCATTATTGGGTTTATAATTTATAATTTCTTTGGATCTTGGTGGGTGTTAAAAGGGGATTCTAGATACTCTTTGCATATAATTTTTGGACATGGTCGAATAAACTATGGATTTCAAAGTGATGAAAATAGGTGCATCTAGATTCTAGTCTAGATGTAATTGAATTGCGGGCGTGTATTTTAGGCATGAGTCTATAGAGGTTAATTTTGAGAATGGGTTGCAATTAGGTAGAATTGCCTTGCATGATGTGTACAATGATGAATGATGTTGTCCTAATAGAGTGAAATTGATAAGCATTTGAGTATGGTTTTCTTTATTGAAGTTCTTTAATTTTTTTGTAGTTATAATAATTTTGCAAGTATCTCATATTTGCACCCTCATTAATAAGGTAATTCAAAACTATTTTGCAATACTTTTCCATCAAAATCTACATGAGAACTTCCAATCTATTGTGTCACCACTAATTCATGACCCTTACAAAACATTTCAATCGATAACAATTTTGGTTCAAAATTGCATAATATACACAATTCAAAAAAACAAGAGACGCAAAGATTTAAAAAATTTAAACGATGACCTTTAGGTTGGAATTGGTGTATTTTATTTTTTCCTTGTGACCTTAGGGATTTTTGTATTGACGAATATAGGGTTCACTTTGCACAAGCTTTGCACCCATGGGGTCCCTTTGAGTTGCAATGAAAATAATGGAATTTTGAAGTCACATATCTAAAATTGAATTTCTAACAAAAATAAGATGTTTTTAACAACTTCATGGAAATATTAAGATTTCACCCAATTTTTTTTATGAAAAGGTATTTTTAGATGTCTAGAATTGTGTGTAACCAAAGCCTTATTTGCATCTACATGGAGGACAATGAATATTTTTTTTAGAATCCCTTCTACTAATTCTTGTAAACTTAGTAGTGGAACATGAGGTTCAAGTTTCAAAGTAAAAATCATCATTTCAATCTCATTACAATACTAAAAAACTCTAAAATTTAAAGTGTGACAAATTAGAGAAATTGAGTAAAAAATAGTAATATGTTTCTAGAAATTACACAAAAATTGAAAAATATTGCTTGACTTAGGCAATGCACCATTCACCTCTAGTATGAATGTCAAGTATAATGAGAAAAATCCCTATTAGTTATGCTCAATTTTGTATTATGCTTGCAACATGTGACACAAAATAGTACCAAGTGTTTCGTACAATTTCACCCATATACTCTACTAGTAGATAGTAACTGAGGCCAAAGTTCTTTGGTGGCATTAGAATGCCATCTTTGAGGTTGAACCACACCTAGAAAGTGACCAAGGCAAAGTCACTTCCACTTACTACAAGATATGCCCTAAAAGGTGGTGGAAGTTGTATGGTGATCTTTAATATGGGTTGACTATAGCCGGTAGAATGTGAGATGGACATTAACCCTTAAACGACAAGCCAATCACTGTGGAAATCAACTGTTTGGATATTGTGTGAATTGTTGGCTTAAAAAAATGCAAAAGTATTCATTGGAAGTCAAACTACTATAAAAGACGTTCCCTTTTCACATAAAATTTGGAAGATGAATAGTTGCACTTCTGTCCCACATGGAGAGATTCTTTGTCATTCATTGACTGAAAAATTTCCTTAGGGCCTCCTTACATGTATCGGTCATCGGGGAACTTTCACAACGGGTGCTACAGTGAAAAATAGACATTGCACTTTCATGTGGACCTGGTGGGTGGGGATGGAGACAATAAAAAATTCCCCACGTATTAGATTCCCTAATCTCCACCAATGAGATTATCGACTGGTATCGGTGAAACTTCAACTCCTTCTTTCTTGCTTGCTGACCCCGGCAAGACCATGGGTGGAGCCACTTTTGTCTTCTTACTTGAATTAGCGGAAAGCTTGCCCACCGGGTGAGCATGTAAGCTGGCCCTTAGTGTTGTATGAGTTTCCCCGACCGCAACAAGCAAATGCCTCATGATGCTCTGATGCTTTAGAATCTAGACACACTCACGAAACTACAAGTTAGGGCCTGGAAAATGACGGAGAAAAAAAAGTTAACTGTATGAGGAGCCCGCCCAAGTTATCGATGGGCAAGGGCACAATTACAGATAACAACAGGTACTGTACAGGTAATCCTACAAAGCTTCACATGTTCAAGAGCGCTAGGGACTTCTAGCTACCCCCGGAGTCTGCTGTAAGGAATTGAAGGAAGTTTCTAACCAACCTGAGGCTTGGAAACAGTCAACTTTGAGCAGATTAACCATTAGGCGTGTGAAGAAGGAAGAGTGACATCGATCGATCCCCCCTTTCCTACTGGGAATTGCAAATTCAAAGTGATTCGGTCCATCCATGACATCGTCACACATATGAATCCCCCCACAGTGAATGAATGGCAACTCACTCGATGCCAGAATTTCAAACTGCCAACCCTAAACCTTCCATCCCAGCTACCTCGCTGTTGGGAAGCTCGTAGATCCAGACGACCTGGAAGAGTAGTCTGAGAATCTCGATGACTGCGGGGATTGCAAAGCAGTTGCCTGAGTCAATCGCACATTAGTTGCTTCTAATGCCACAGCCTCTTGCAGCTCTTTCACCACTTCGGTCATCGTTGGCCTGTGCACACCCTTGGGCTCCACACTCCGCATGGCAACATCAGCAACTATCCATACCGCTTCCATGTTGGGGATTGAGGCTATCACCGCAGTGTCCAGGATTGAGGTGATGTTGTTACACTGAAGACTCTCCCGAACCTGTTCAATCCAAATGTATTTTGAAAATTAATGAGGTTGATGGAGTCACCTTTGGACTTCGACAAATTTAGGTCTAAATTTGATACGTGATGAGTTTGTAAATTCTTTCAAACAGATCCCTAGCTAGAAACTTATTTGTATGCCTCTTTGCATCAAAGCTCATGATGAGGTTTCTAATCATTGTGCACACAAGGGAGTGTAAGGGCAACTCACCCACTGGCCAAGATTTGGATTCCTTTCTTTCCGATCTGATGGATCAATGGGTAGACTATAATGAGTATAATCAATGGGTAGACTACCTGTGATCAATTCCAAAAGAACAATTCCAAAACTATATACATCATTTTTGGAGGATATGTATTTACATGAGTAGTACCTGTACAAAAAAGCAACCAACATATTGTAAGTACTTGACAATAACGAAGACACAAAGCAAGCCACACTTCTAAACATGGTCTTCTTTTGTAAGCCAAACAACTAATCATCTGATCATAAGTATAGTGAGATTCAATTATCAAGGAAAGCATTGCTTGGCTAGAATTTCATGGATGCTTTGGCCTAGCTAGAGGATCTACTAAAGCCCAATTTGAACAAAAGAATTAAACTTCACAACATGAAGTAGTAAGACGGTTTCATATTGTAGGTCTGAAAAATCAAATGACTAGTAATCTGCACCAAGTACTCTCAAGCAATAAAGAGTAGTAACTTAGAAAATTGAACCTAATGAACATGAGATCACTTTTCATTCAGGGTGTACTCTACCACTGCTATGTAGTGCACATCCCTTGCTGAAACAACATTTGGATGTTGAACAATTCAACCACCTCGAAAGTTGATATGACATCCCCAATCATACTTTTTTTTTATAAACATAGTTTTCAAACATGTTCAAACGGGGGGTTGTACTGGAGAAAAAATAGAGAAAAACAAGGTTGTAGGCTTCTAGATCTCTTACTCTGGATCGATGTAGCCTGCTGTGCCCATGACATTATTAGTCAGTACTCCGCTGTGTTCAGTTTCACCCATCAGCTTTGTCAGTCCAAAGTCGGCCACTTTAGCCTCGAATTGAGGAGTGAGCAGAATGTTGCTGCTTTTCACATCCCTGTGTACGAAACTTGGCCTGCATGCTGTGTGCAGATACTCCAAGCCTGCAAGTGCATCACACGTCAATCTGAATGCTCTCGCTCAGGATGGAACAATGGAGGTACAAGTCATTCACAAACTGATGCGGCTGACTCAGAGCAGATTAGCTTCAACTCCGTTAAATTCGTGGTATCCCATGCGCCATTTTAACATTGCCATTAGCTTACCGAGCTCATAGATATGCAAATTAATCTGCAAATTGTTTTAATGTTGTGCAGCAACCAAATTACGACAAACGACCCTTATAAACGCTGGAAGTAGTACCTCGTGCTGCACTCAGGGCAATGTTTAAGCGCATCCTCCAATTTAGAGTCCCACTATTCTCTGAACTGCCTGCATTATCACAATATCCGTTTCTTCAGAGCCCTGTCAGTTACCTTGAAAGTCTAAGTTGGCTTGCAGGTAGCACCCCCACCCTTTTAGAGTGGGGTTTACAGGTTAAAGTCCTCCAGCTATACCGTATTCCTATGTCAGATTCAACAATTGTTTGGCGAAACATAGAATTTATTCCTGGAATGCGGATTGTGTTAATTGATGTTCAGTTTAAAATTTGGCTGTGGAATATTCATATTTGGATATAGGTATTTGAATTTCTCAAACAACAGAAGAGGTAGCTCAAAACTTGTATGAATGGCATGGATCCCACATGTAATCCCAAGGGTCTCCATATATGTTAGTAGCGAGATTCTAGCCTACTGCCTACCTAGATTTACTATATGTTCAGTTTTCAGGGTTCTCAAACTGCATACAGCACACATGCTTCAAATTTTCATTTGATATTTATGAATCAGATTCAAAAGTTGCTTATCAATTTCAGTTCAATCTGTAAGCATATCGATTAAACGTTTTGTTCAAAGTCCCAGATTAGAAGAACCGAACTCACCATGTAAGTGATCAAATAAGGAGCCATTGCGCATGTATTCGTAGATAAGGATTTGCTTCTGATCCTGGCAGTATCCCACCAAGGCCACCAGGTTCTTGTGGTGCACTCGCGATAAAACATCAACCTAGGTACACACAATCACACATCCAGTGTCCAACTCCCAACTTCAAAACCACACTAGACAGTCCCAAATATTGCAAGAATTAACCTATAGAAAGGACTCAATCTGACAAATAGGAGAGCCACGGATAGAATACACCACATCAATTCAAATAGAGTTAATTCAAGGGGTGCCACACTTTTCTGTTCATTACGCAAATGAAAGGCATGTGGAAGAAAAACCCTAAACGGCCTGAAACCTTAATAAGTGAATCCCAAAGCTTCAAAACTTGGATCCACAAATTGATCACTTGGTAGGCTACAAACCTCAGTGAAAAACGCCCTTTCTTCATGCTTTGAATTTCCATCAGCCACCTTGACCGCCACCTCTTGCCCATCAGGAAGCTTTCCATAATATACTGGACCAAACCCTCCTTTCCCAAGTTCCCTCTTAAACTGAGTAGTTGCAGCAGTAACTTCCGCAAATGTGTAAGCTTTCGCACCACCAGGGGTGGCAATTCCTGTTGATACACAATAGAAGATGATCACCATAAGTTCTTGTGATGAGCAAATTAAGCTATTGTGGATTAGGAATCAACTGATGAAATAAGAGAACTCTATTTCAATTGAGTTTAGAGAATCATTGTTGAAACCAAGACATACTCGTGGATGCTCTGCGCTCCTCGTCAGAAAGTTTGCGCTTGCGTTTCCATCGACAGTAGACCAAAATTGCTATTACAGTGATGAGTGCGAGTCCCACAACACCCCCAGCACTAGCACCGGCGACGATTGCAATGTTTGATTTGCCACAATTACTACACTTAGTAATTGCAGGGCCAGGGGCAGACTGGTTTCCTAAGAAAGGGTTCCCATCATACCTGGACAAGAAACAGAATAAGCAATTGAGCAATTTCAGTGTTCGCAAAGGAAAACAATTTGAATTACTTGTCTATTGAATTGTAATTTGAATTACTTGTATATATATTTCAATTGTGAGGTTGAAGAGCCCTATGGCATTTGTGGTACGGGTTGATACAACTACATCTATTCACAACCCTGTGCTGATTAATGTAAATTTTTTATAAATGGTAGCCTAAAATTAATCTGTCAGATTTATTAACATATTCACACAACTTACATTCAACTTGCGTCAAAAGTACGAAATGTTGAACTATTAGCTCCATATATACTAAACTGAAATTTACGATGCTACAGCCATGTATTGTTATACTAGGGGATTTCGTTGTGCTGAAATTGTGCTGCTAATATGTGCAGAAGTGCTAAGAGCTTGGAAAAGTGGGACAGGTTTTCATTTTTATTCATTTTATGATGCGATCAATCATTTGACAAAATCCTTTCAATGTGTCAATAAGAGGAATATGGTCATTTTTTTTAAAAATCTTCAAGAACCTCTAACTCGGAAAGAAGTAAACAAAGAGAGCACTATAATGTGATCATTAAAAATATGCAAGTTACATGGAATAAGATTTTTAATCAGTAGAATTGAACTGGTTTGGGAACTACTGGAAGACATCATATATAAAAAGTTTTTCTCCATGATTTACAAGGTCTCCGACTGATCACAAAAATCCTTTGAAAGCCTCCCAATGATAGATAGTGTGGTCTCATTGTATCGAAGTGAGGACTTTATCGAATACAATGAGCATACGGAGACCTCTCTCACCATGAATAATGGCGAAGATTTTCTTTTCATGATGCTATCTACAAGTTCTTGAAATAGTCTCAATTCATTCAAGATACAACAATGGATACAAAGTTAGTGACGCGAGAGAACTTACGTGAACCGGATCAGAGAATTAGCTGAAAGAAGACCCTCTGGAATTGGACCGCTGAAGTTATTATTCTGGACAGCCCTGCAAGAATTTCATGCCAATTTTCAGTTTCAGCGGCAGATCTGGAGCTTCTGGAACAAAACTTGAGAGCAGGAAATACGAGATCAAGTATACACTGTTCTAATTCATCCACTTGTGAGTGGAAGGTTACGAAACTTACAAGAGTCTCAGAGCTGTCATGCTTGTCAACCACTCTGGTAGCGGACCACTGAGACTGTTGTTGGACAAGTCCCTGAGAAACACCCGAAGCAACATCCACGAATTAAGTTAAGCCACAAGCAACAGAGATTGATGTCTCTATGTCAAGACTCCTTTGCAATCTTAAAGTTGAGAAATACAGTAAGTTAACACAGAAGATTTCAATGTCTGGGCTCGACACAGGAAGATTATTGCACTTTCCCTTTGTGTTAAATTTGGCATTCAATTCCCCAAGCCAAATGTGGCACTTCACAAAGGAATTGCATCTTTTCCTTGAACCTCAAGGGAGGATATTGAGACCATAGGGAATTTCATGGATTCCGGCATAATCATTTGGGATTATATTCATTCCGCCCTGGAGATAATTTGTATAAATTCCTTGGTCTCACTTACCCCCCTCGCACAAGTTTCCTGTGAGATTGTTGTGTGTCACTCACATTCCTGGTGCAAGGTGAAACTTTCAAAATTGACCATGAGTGAGATCTTTCATTCACAGAATTTATTCATTATCCAGAAAAATACTCTCCGTTCAGAGATAAACTTTCTGGTTTGGTTTCAAACAACCGATAAAAAAGCCTTTCAGCTCTCCAGCACATTAAAAGACAATTATGGACATCGTATTTCTTCAAATGGCGGATTTCAGTGATTTCGTTTGTCTCAGTTGACCGACTGAAAATTCAGATCTATTTCAGTCCTAATTTTTAGAGCTTGAAAGTGCCAGCTTCAGGGCTCGAGGCACTTTTATTAACAGCAAAATTTGGAGCTCTGAAACACGGCATTTTAACAAATGTGAGTATCGTTGATATTTTTAAACTATCTGCAATTGCAGTTCAAATTGTCGGGACAACTCACAAGCTGGCTAGGTTCCAGAGGTTGGCAAAACTGGCTGGAAGTGTACCCACCAGCTGATATCCAGAAAGATTCCTGCACACACTCAACCAGAGCACCAAGAATTTGCCAACACTATTAGCAGCAATCCACAAACAAGAAGTCCTCCAGGAAGAAATTTCTTACTGTTGATGTAAAACCAGCCTTTTTGACCTCCTTTATTGATTACCCGCTTTCCTCTCTGCTGCCATTCTTAAGTGGTGAATTTCACCTTTGAGCAAAGTACCCCATCAAAAGAGGGAATTTGTACTTACACAGCCGTGATCACAGGCTCTGGCACTGTAGTTGGATCAGGGATGCCGCAAGTAATCCAGTCATGAGGGAAGGGAAGACATGGATCGCCACTCCATTCCGTCAAATTCAAGCTATTCTTGATGTCTTCAATTGCCAGTGCTGCAGATCAGCAGTTCCATTGAGTTTCGGTCAGTTTTTTAAACTTCTAAGGAGATTTGAATTTCAGCGATGCTTGCATGCGTCTCATTTGGTACCAACACCGCGTTAGAATTCACCATGATGAGGAAAAGCAAACCCGTATTGAATCATGTTGTTGGAAAAATCACAACTTACATCTTGAAAGCAAATTAGGGACTCACGAAGTTTCAACCTTCCATTCGGAAGATACACCATCCCAAATTTTTTTGTTTTTTCATGCAGTGCAGATACCAGTCCAACAAGGTGCGACCGCTTGCTGAAAGACCAGCTTCATACCATTGACGGTTTTTCAGCAAGGGCTTTGCACCCGTCGTCCTGTTCAGGCACATAAATCAGGTATGAAGCTGGCATGTTCTCATGACCTTGACTTTGCTTGATACCAATCCAACACCGGTTTGCACAAGTGCTATTGGAAGGACATCATTACTTGAACCTGCATAATTACTTCATAACAACTACAAAACCAAAACCTAAGAAGATCCAGAGTCACATATTGACACAAGTAAAGAATGCACTGTAAGCTCCTCACCATTTTGATCAGCAGTCTTCATTTTCCTCGCCGCGGATTGTGCAAAAATCTCCATACAATTCAAGATCGGCCCCGCCTGGGCGGACGCCACTGGAGTCAAGACCACGGTTGTATTTTTTACTAGATTCACGTCATCTGACCAGAAGTCCCAACTGAGGTATCCCAAGAAGTTGTACCCGGACATGTCATTATCCGGGTAACCCATATCAGCCAGATCCGGATGGATGGTGAAATTTCGCAGGGGAGTGGATGCCGAGCTGTTGAGCTCAGCAAAGTAGTAGGAGGTGTAGACGGAAGTACTATCCATTGAAGGAGAGCCTTCCGGCAACAGAAAGGACTTCAGAGTCCCAACGCCCAAGCTTGTGACGGCCGTTTGCATCACCTCCGAGGGGGGGAAAGAGTTGGCGTGCTCCAAATCCTGAATGGGAGTCGTCGTGGACAGAAACTGGTAAGAGCCTGCGACGTTGGGGGTCAAGTAATAATCGGTTGAAGGGAACCAGAGGCGGTCGTAGTAATCAGCAGGGGCTCTGCACAATCCATAGAACGCACTGTAAGGGTTAGCTTGTAACTCCGGATGTATTACAATCCAAATGGAGGTCAACCTGGAGAGACTAATTGTTAATAACAGCATTTTTAGCACAATTAGATTGTTTGAGGAACGTTGAGATAGCGTACAAAAGAACTGCATTTTGTTCATATGGCGGATTTTAGAGCACTAGTTTCAGTCACCCGATTGAAATCTTTAGGTAGCTCTACACTAATCCTAATTTCCAGAGCTTAAAGCACAATTTTGGAGGAGCTCTAAAACACGCGATTTTGATCAATATGACTGCAAATAGAAAATCTTCTCCAAATTCTTGGAGAGCTATGATTCCTTATGAAAATATTGGTTCACGGTCATATTCGTTAAATATGCCATGGGTTTCACTCCGTCGAAATTGAGACTAGAAGGGCGTAGTCACTAGGACTTTCACGTAACGTGGGCACCGAGAGCACTGAAACTTGGGACGACTGGTGTGACCCGAAGTTGCAGATCAGGCGACTAAAATCAGACATTTCATCGAACACAGAATCTAAGCACACGTTGGATTGCTGCAACTGGCGTTTCAATATGTTAGCAAAATTGGCAAGGGGCGTTCATACCGAATGAGGGCCGTGCCACCGAAATTCAAGCGATTCCAAGTCGTCATGATAATCCCTTCCTGGAGGATCGTGGTGAATTGTTGGGCATATCCAGAAGCCAACAGACTGGCCTCTTTCAAAGAGATTCCGGATATGAAAGGCGTGGCCGTGGGAGACGTCCGAACGAGACACACGTAAGTGATATTCCGCAGCGGCGTGTAATGATATTCCTGGTGCGAAACCCCAGTGGCATCAACGGTAATGTTGGAGATGATATTGGCATCGATGGCCACCTGAAAGGTGGGGGGCAGGTTGGCGTTGTCGTAGTCGCCGTAGAAGAAGGAGAGTTGGAGGAGGTAAATGCCGGAGCTGGAGACTGGCAGGGCGTAGCAGTTCTTGGCTCGAGCATCGTCGAAGTAGCGGAGCGTCTGCATCTCCGTGAAGTTCTGGAGAGACGTGGGGAGGCTGATTGTTTGGGTCTTGCCGGAGGAAATGTACGGCGCATCTGGAACCCAGGAGAGGCCGGTGGCGGAGTCGAGATAACTGGAGGTTGCGCCGCAGTCGATGTTCAGAAAATCTGCCAGGAACCCACTTGTGGGGTATCAGAGTGCGAGCTTGCATTGCACAAACCCTAAGACCAAGTGAGTCTCAAACGAGACAAACCGGGGCTAGTACTTCGATGGGCAATTTCGTTAAAATGGCGGAATTCCGCAACTTTGGCAGTTTTTTACAGTTCAAACCGGGTGGCCTGAAATGTACAACTTTCTTAGATTTCTTAAACCTATATCTTTCGTAAATGTCTGAAACATATATGCGTCATAGATGGCACTTTCACAATTGAGACCGGATGGTCTGAAATCTACAAATTTCTAGAAATCTAAAATCTAGTGAAGTCCAAAATTTCTGAAATTTATACTATTACTAGATTTCACTTTACGGTTCAGACCAGGCGGTCTGTAAATGGCACACGGAATATCCGCCATTTTAACAAAATTCACCATTCCGGAGAAATGAAAGAAAGATTTCGTTTTGACTTCTGAACAATTGTAGAACAGGAATCACGAGGTCATCTCACACCCCTAAAGATTAAACATGAGACGAGCGTAACTTATAATTAATAAGTATACTCCCCGCACTTATTCTCCCGGCAGTCAAGTGTACGCATGGGCAATTTCATTAAAATGATAGTATTCCATGTGCCATTTTCAGACTGCCCGGTCTAAACTATAAAAGTGACATCTAGGATAGGTATAGATTTAAAAAATCTTTAACTAATATAGATTTTAGAAATCTAAGACTAGTGTAGATTTCATACCAAGTGGATTGAATTGTAAAAATGACATCTAGGACGGATGTAGATTTAAGAAATCTAAGAAAGGTATAAATTTCAAACATCTAATATGTTTGTACATTTTAAACCACCCAATCTGAACTACAAAAATTGCCAAACTAGTAGAATGGCGCCATTTTAATGAAATTGCCCATACGTAAGCTAAGCCTATCGTCCTCTTTGTTAAATTGACGGATTTCCATCGATTGTTGCAGTATTTGAAGTCACCCGACGGAAGCTTCAATTCTATGCCCGTCGTAAGCTTTTGAGTATGGCACTAAAACTCAACGTCAAGTTCGTCAAATAGGCAAAATTTCAAGAGACTCGCACTTTTCTAGGCTCCAGTCCGGACTCGGGTCTCGGGAACCAGAAATCTATACCAGTCGAAAATTCAGTGCTCCAAATCACACCCATTTAACGAATTTGGCTAGTTTTCGGGTGCAGAACTCTACTTACGTACTGGAATGGCACTCTGAAACACGCCATTTCTGAAAGCATATGACCATGCATGTCGAGGATTCGAGCACTACAGACAGGACTATTATCCCTTAATTCGTAAATTGATATATGATTCAAACTTCTGCAAGTGCGTTCACTTGCAAGCCTTTCAACTCACACAAGAGAGCGCAAGACGAATAGGAGAAACGCTTGAATTCCACCACTTCACTCAAGAATTGGAAAAATCAATATACATAGCTTCGATCAAGTTTGAGTTAAAGAAGAAGAATGTTTGAGAAGTATTTGGCTCCAATTCCCAACCTGATTGAGTCAAGACCGCTGGAACGCTACAGAGCAGCAGCACGGCCACCAGCACATGAGTCCTCCAGCACAAGTTGAATCCGGAGCCCAAGCATCTCTCCATCGCTGCAAGAGATTCGATCGATCGTACTTCAGGCCAGGAGCACCTGCCAAGTAACAATTCAACGTAACTCTACCAATACTTGACAAACATACGCTGTACGTACATTATAATCTAATCACCATCACGTACTCGACAAGCAGTGTCAGGAATTGTTCACTCTGACAACGGCACTGACTGGCCGCACAGACAGCAGTCTGCAGCCTGATCCCTTCGAAACGATACTTTTAGTCCCTCAGGTAAGGGCCGGTTGCCATTGGGGAGCCGGACCTCCGAATCTGGATGTCCAAGCGCTCGCTCTCCATTGAGCTCCGGTCGGGCTCACCCCTTCCCTCCAGTCGGACCTCCGGCCACCAGTCCGTGCACGTGCATGTAGGCTGGAGGGCATGGAATCTCGACAGGAGGCGTGCCAACATAGGGCTCATGGAAAAGCACAATGATCTCATGGAAAAGCAGAGAACTCTGCAGATTTCGACGGAGCTCGATTCAGGCTAACCACTGGAGCTCTACTCTAGATAGCATAGCATCCAGCCTTCCTCCAAAAGTCTAATGGCAATTGACTCTAAAGCCGCATGCGGCGTGTTAAGAAACGTAGTTTCTAATGTGAACGCTCACCATAATGGTGAGTGACACATGTCATGAGGATTAATGAGAATCTTCTTTGACGAATAGGAGAAGACAACTATTCATTGTCTCTCTCCTATTCTTCTATTGTATATACTTCAAACACTTATGAAGTTAATGTATTCTTTTGAGTGTACTTTGAGTGTCTTTGATTTTGTTTCGTTTTATATTCTCAACACGTTATCAGCACGCTCTCTGCACTTTCATTCTTTCAATTTTCGTAACTTAAGTTTTTCAATTTAGTTTTAGTTTTTCAATTCTCCTCTCTACCTCCCTTCGAGGCTTGATCCCCATGTGCTGCCTTCGCCCTGCTCCCCTCCGCTCAACCAGCCCATCTCCCTCACTTGCCCAGCCCAGGCTGCCCCAGGCGCCCTCCCTCGGCACTAAGTCCCCATTAGAATCCGACCTAACGCCGAGCAAGCCATGCCTGCCCCACCAAAAAATATAAAAGGAGCCCCTGTATTGAACCGATTTTTTGGAATTTCTACAGTCTTTGAGGTAATTTGGGGCCTCTGATTGCAAATATGAGTTCAGAATTTCAAAAAAAAATTTATGTAAAAAATAAAAAATTTCAGTGTTTCCTACGGGCAGGGGCAATTCAAAATGCCTAGCGTTAGAAAGATGTAGTAAAGATAATTTTCTATTCAAACCTAATTTTTTTTCAAACCCTAATTTTCTATTCAAACCTAATTTTTTTTTCAAACCCTAATTTTCTATTCGAACCTAATTTTTTTTTCAAACCCTAATTTCTCCCCGAAGTTATTTTCACTCTATATTATGACTACTTCAACTTCTTCAGTTGCTACATCCACCACTATTCCGGTATCCGCTACCACTATTGAGGCACCACGCCTGCAACCACTTCTATTTCCACAGTTGGCAGTGGATGGAGGCAATTATTTATTATGGGCGAAAATGGCAAAAGCGCACCTATTTGCAGAGAATTTATCGGACTCTATATCATTTGATACAGATATTGATGTAAGTGATTCTGTTTCTCCCGCTACTTCTTGGAAGACTTTACTGTTGCTTCGTCATCACATTGTCCCTTTATTACAGCATCAATATTTAGAAATTGATAAACTTGATGAGCTTTGGAAAAACTCAAATCCCGTTTTGATCACCAGAAAACAATCTTTCTTCCCAAAGCATTGCACGAGTGGACTCATTTACGAGTGTTGGATTTTCCAACATTCATAGCTTTTAATAATGAATTGTATTGCATTGTCTCACAATTAAGGTTGTGTGGTCAGACTATTACAGAGACAGAAATGATTGAAAAAACTCTCTCAACATTTCCACCTGTCTCTGTTGTGCTTGCCCAGCAATATAGAAACATGAAATTTGAGACTCACTCAGATCTCATATCTCTATTATTACTTGCTGAAAAGCAAAATGAGATCCTCTTGCTCAATGCAGAGGCCTGTCTTATTGGAATTTCGCTTCCAGAGTCCCATACTGTTAAGGTTTCTTCTGTGAAACCTAAAATACACAAACATCGTTTTAAAAATCGTCATAGGCAATTAAGTAGTTATAACCGTGACAACCAGTATGCTCAAAGGAAGAATACCTCTTCTTCTACTATCAACCATGGTAAGTGTCCATCAAAGACGCGTTCTTGTCACAAATGTAGCAGAGTGAGACATTTGGCAAATGTGTGCTAAACATTAGACTATTTTGTCAAGATGTTTTAAGAAAACAAGAAATTTCGAGCTCAAGGTCGCGAAGCCCACACCATGGATGCATCGATGGATCTTTATGGCGATGGCAACAGAGAAACATATGTTGCTGAGAATACCTCCACTACTGAGTCTTATGATGCGCTCCTTGACTCTGCAACTACTCATACTATCCTGCGGGATAAACAATTTTTTGATGTTAATAATCTTTCAACTTGGCAAACCAGAAATTTAATGACTATGGTTGAATCGACTGTGTTTCGTTTCCAGGAGGGTTCAGCAAAGGTGATTTTGCCTGAGGACACCACCATTACATGCATGCGTGCTATATATTCTCCCTCTGCACCTCGGAGCCTGATTAGCTATCGAGATGTGCGCACCAACAGTTTTGACCTCTCGACTAGAACTGTAGATAAGCAAGAGGCTCTAGTTTTTGTAAAGAATAATAACATTGTGGAAACAACCTTCGCTGTGGCAAATGGCTTATATCAGATTCCAATCCTACCACATATTGTTTCTAGTTTTGTTGTATCTTTGAAAGATAATAAAACTTCCCTTTGGCATGGAAGATTGGGCCACCCAAGCTCAACTTTATTTCGCAAAATTATTCCATGTATTATTGGTCATAACTTGCAGCCAATAGATGTCAATTCTAAAACATTATGTCATGCATGTATAAAAGGCAAGTTTATTGCCAAACGATTTTCATGGAAACTTCCCCATGAATTGCCACCAATGCTATCCAGACTTCAAGGTGATATTTGTGGTCCAATATCTCCTATGTCTGGACCATTCCGATATTTTTTGGTCTTGGTTGATGCATCGGTCAAACAATCACATGTATCTCTATTATCTTCTCAAAATTTGGCTTTTGCCAATTTACTTTCTATGCTCATCCGTTTTAAAGCTCATTTTCCTGATTATCCAATCAAAAGTTCAAAACATTACGAATGGATAATGCTCAAGAGTTTCGGTCAAAATCCTTTGAGGATTATTGCACTGCAACAAGAATTGAGTTAACTTATTTCGCTCCATACGAGCATGCTCAAAATGGTTTAGCGGAGTCTTTTAGCAAACGGATTCAACTTATCACGAGGCCATTACTTCTTCATGCGAATTTGCCTCCATCAATATGGGGACATGTAGTCTTACATGCTGCCACTTTAATTCGCCTTTGTCTTTCTTCTGTGGAGATTGCTTCTTCACAAGAATTGCTCTCTGGACGTGTTCTCAATGTATCTCACTTACATGTATTTGGCTGTCGTGTATGGGTTCCTATCCCGGAACCTCAACGCCACACTATTGGCACTCATTGGCAAAAAGGGATTTATGTTGGATTTGACTCTCCGAGCATTATTCGTTATATTACTCCATCGACTGGTACATTACTACGTGCTTGTTTTGTCAACTGCCGATTTGAAGAAGATATATTTCCATCTTTTCAAGGAGGAGCATCTACTCAAAGGACCTCAACTAGCATTATATTTCAAGCACTTCAAACATTGACATCAAATCTTGATCCAAGAACGTCTATAGCTGAAACTGAAGTTTTCAAAATTTTGCATTTGCAAAAGATAGCTGATGAAACACTTGATGGATTTCAAGATGCGCCACGAATTACTAGAAATCCTTTGAACGAGGCTCACAATCTTCATGCTCGAATTATTATACCAAATACTACAACACCAACTTCTCAATTGATTGGCAAACGAACTTGTGAACCGGACAAGCAATCACGTAAACACAAAGCTCTTCCAGATGCTATTGATCCTTCTCTACCTACAACTACTACTGCCAATTTTACAGGATCTCTTGCAAATGACTGTCCATCTACTTCTCATAGTGATATTCTTGTTCACGAGCAAGAAAAATCCAAGTTGAATACAGAATTGTCCGTATTGAACTGCGGTACAGGAGATGTTTGGAATAGAGCAAATATTGATCTTGATGATTCATTCATTTGTATGATCGCAAAAAAAAATTCTTGTGAGAAAGATGATCTTGAACCTTGTACTATTAACGAAGCGATGCGTTGTTTAGATTGGCCAAAATGGAAAGCTGCTATTGAGGAGGAGTATGTTTCTTTAAACAAAAGACAAGTGTTTGGTCCTATTGTGAACACTCTCACTACTCACCCTCTTGGATACAAGCTAGTTTTTGTTCGCAAACGCAATGATAAAGGACACATTATTCGTTACAAAGTTTGTTTGGTTGCTCAAGGTTTTACTCAAAAGTTCGGTATTGATTATGACATCACGTATTCTCCAGTTATGGATTCCATTACCTCCGATATCTTCTCGGAATGGAAGTTCATGCCATTTTTGAGATGTATCTTATGGATGTTGTTACAGCCTATCTTTATGGTTCACTTCATGCAAATATTTACATGAAAGTTCCTCCTGGTCTTGAAACCACCAGCCCAAATCCACCAATTTCTGGCAAACATCGTGGCGTGAAATTACAACGCGCATTGTATGGTCTTAAACAGTCTAGACGTATGTGGTATCAACGACTGCGGCAATTTCTTATTGAGCATCATTTCATAAATGATGCATTACTTCTATGTCTCTTTATCAAAAGAGACAAAGATGGATTTGTAATTATTGTTGTCTACGTTGATGATTTGAACCTTGTGGGTACCAAATCTGCATGTGCTACTACTACTCAGCTTCTTATTCGCAAGTTTGAAATGAAATTACTAGGCAAAACCTCTTTTTGCATTGGTTTACAAGTTCTACAAGTTTTTGCATTGGTTTGCAATCAATGGTACTGCAGGATTGGTATTGCAGGATTGAAAAAAACATTTTTTCATCCAATTTTTGTGTGGGAGCTGATGAATGTAAATTCAGTGAATAATATCGCATATTCAACCATCATTATGGTATCATTGACTTTTCAAAAGAAGAAGATGCTCAATCCATAGAGCATCCATGTATGTATTGTCTTTTGATCCATTCTAGTTCTTTATTCTTGAAAATTGATATCCTTGAAATTGTTATTTTTTGAATTTGAGGTCAACTAATGATATGAACTTTATTAAATTTAGTTTCTACTCCAATTGGAAAATATCTTTAAGATTCAATATTTTATTGCAAGTTGGGCTTTGGGCTTGTAACCATGGTTTGTTGATTTTCTAATTTTAGAATGATATGGTCACTCTGTTCAATAAGATGTTTTATTGACTTCTACAATACAAGATACTCCTTAGTTTGCTAAAAAATTCAGATTTCTTTAATCATATTTTTTATTTGATATCGATTTTTCTAATCACCTTTTCTTAATCCCTAAAGTTCTTTGACTAAAAGACATTCAAAATGGATTGTTTTGATGGCAAAGGCCTCTTGAAAATGATAAATGAAATCATGTTGCACCTTCCCGTAAGATCTAGTGGTAGATTATTCTATTATGTTGTAGTTAAAAAATGGGAGGTTTTGACCACACAAATTGCAAGATGTTTCGGATGTTCAAGTTGAAAAAGATGTTTTGGGGGGCATCTAAATTTTGGGTAGTTTTGATTTGGTGAGGCTTTTTCACCAATTAATTTCACTTTATTGCTAGTAATGCTTTTTCTTTCTTTTTGTGACAAAGTTGTCCACATATTCAGAAAATTTCAGAAAATTTCAAATTGGGGAACATGTATAAAAAAATTCCAATAGGAAACTAGCTTCAAGAAAAGTCTCATACAAAGTCCTTGGCAACAAATTATCGCTTGCACATAAAGTAATTTATTTCAAATGTGAATGGTGGACTTCTAGGATTCAACAAGCCTTAGAGAAGGAAAAATAAAAATAAAATCACTCAAAATATCAAACTTTGGCAAGCTTAATCAATCTATGTCCAAGTTGAAGTGAAGGACAATTGGGCATATTGGGCCTAGCGTGGGAGGAGGTTGGGTGAGGATTAGCTAAGCCCAATTCATCATGAATTGCTAACACTAGATCTCATTTTCCTTGATTTTGAAGATACTCCCTTTTCCTTGATCTTGAAGATGTTCCCTCTATGAACTATAATTATACAATCTTCAACATTAAATTTTGAAGACATCAAAATATTTAGCAACTGTCTCCTATAGCTTTTGAAGCCACTTATTTTGTGTGTATAGAGATGAGAAGAGAAACTCTTTATAGAAGTGTGGTGGTAAGAGGTAAAACAACTCATGTAGGATATGTAAATTAGAAGTATTAGGAGTTCACTTGCTAGAAGTTAAGGGAAAAGTTGGAATTGTGTTCAAATTAGAATTTTAGGCCTCATTTTGATTTAGTAGAACAATTTTTTCCAAGAAACTTTGAACTCAAAAAAGTTGGAAAATCAAGCTAAATTTCATCTCCAAAAATCCATTTGAGATTTAGAGTGTCTAATCAAAAGTTATGAAAAAATTTCAAAGAAGTGTTGGAAGAGACATTTTCTATGACATATTCAAACATCCTTTGAATGTGAATTTTATCTATTAATAACGTTTTTTCGAGGCTCAAAATCACAAATAAGTTTTGGTTGATGAAATTTAGCTTAATTTAACAAAAAAATTGAAAAAAGTTATTCTACTATGTTAAAATGAGGTTTGAAATTATAATTTGAATACAATTCCTACATTTTGATAATGAGCGGTCAAACTCTCATCTTCAAATTATCCCATATCATTTGAGGATTCATGATCATAGACAATGGATTTCATTATTAAAACAACTTCTTCTATCCTTCATTCACACAAATGTCAATGAAGCAATCTATTCATTTTGCCATAAAAAATTTCTTGATGGTAGATTGTCAAATGAAAAATTTGTATTTGATTGAATGGATGCTTTAGGGGTTTTAAGTTCAAATGTGGCAACTAGGAGTAAGCACCCCATTGGCCAAGGAAAGCAACAAAGCAATTGCCTCTCTACCACCACTTCCTTGTACATCGACGAATTCATAAGTCTAAAAAAATGTTAGAGAAGTACCCCAATCTAAATCTAGTGCAAGAGGTTGTCCAAGGCCCTATCCAAGCTCTTTTGGGCATTGCAATGCAAATGTTGCTTTAGTGTAAATTACCTTGCCCATATTGCCTTCCATCTATGAAAACGACATTTTTCCCCATAACTCCTCATAGGCACATCCAATTGTAATTTTTTTTGGTGGAGTAGCAAGTTATTCCTCATCCCCACATACAAAAATATTCAAAAAATATAGCAAATATTTCCATTTGTCCCGCCATTTGTAGTGAGTTGCCCAAATTTACTATGTTGCCAAGAAAATGTTGTTTGGTCCTTTAGGGGTTAAAAAAATTCATGATAATTTCAAATTTTCACAAAAAAATCTGAAATTTTGAGAATTTATAGAAGAAATGGGATTTCCCCTCTGAAAAATAAATATAAAAAATTTCATTCATATTTTGTTGCAAAATTGGCAACAAACATAGAAAAGGATTGTAAAATCTGAATCCATGTACATAAGTCTGTTCTGTAGGGGTTAGTTTGGTGCAAGCTTGGCGGCTCATTCTCTTCTATTAAAGTGGCACATTGATTTCCACCATCCCCAAATCCATGGAGCTTCATTACCAACAACTCTAAAATGTAGGACCTACCTAGATGTTACCAATCAAGCAAACATCCTTTTTCTAAGCAAGTAATTCACTGAAACACTCCATTCAAACAAACTCTCCGAGTCTTCGATCCTCATAAGCAGTCTAATTGTTGTGTATGTCCATGATTCCATCTACTTGACTAGGTGTCTAATGATTGGTTAAATTAAAAAATTGAGTTTTTACAAGTATAATTGATCTATGTACAAAAATATTCATTAATTATCATGAGCAAACAATATAACATTATATGTTAGAGTTCTAGAAATTAATTTTGGGCTTCATAATTGGTTTCAAAAGTCAATTTTCCTTACATATGTAACAAGAGTGTTAAGTAATGTCATGACTTTTAAGACGTGAAAGCGTGAAAACAAGAGCCACACGATATTCGTTATTTTGGGAGTTTTCCTGTCTCCCAATTTACATCAGTTTGCGCTGATCTGAATCACAGATTGGGAAACTGGAATTTTCGAATGGCCATAACTTACTCAAATTTTGTCCAAACTGGGCATATGAGGTGTTTTTTGACATCTACAGATTCCGTAGATGTCCAAAAACACCTCATATGCCCAATTTGGACAAAATTTGAGTAAGTTATGGCCATTCAAAAATTCCAGTTTTTCAATCTGTGGTGCAGATCAGCGCGAACCGCGCTGAACTGCATACTCCCAAAATCATGGAATTCTCCCAAAATAACGAATATCGCCCTGAGGGCAGAAAAACAATTATTGGAGTTTTGTCTAGAACAAAATAACTCCAATGTTGTTCATTTTTCCCAATGGCTATGGATTTGTTGTTGCTTGTATCTTGTGTAGTCTTGACCTATAAGACAATAGTACCTAGTTTATTTATTGAGTTTCTCTGTATATAGGCATCAATCATTTGTATATAGCAATGTAAGTTGTGATCATCATAGTAAGCTTCATTGCATCTATATGTCCGCATCTTCTACTATTACTATCAAGAACAATATACTAGAAAGATCAATCACCATTGTCTTCCGATGTGAACTATATACATGTAGATATTAATGATTATCATCCATTGGATGAAATCCTATAGTACTCCCTTGCATTAATAATCTACAAGTAATGATTGTCACCTTATCTCCCACTTCATTTGTTATAGTTTACTAAGCGTAACATCTCTCTAAAGTGTTTAAAATGATTTGGAGCAAGTCCTTTAGTAAAAATATTAGCATTTTGTTGAGAAATCTAAATGTATATAATGTTCCACACTTGATTCAATATTTGCTCTCATAATTAAAGTAAAATTTAACATCAATGTGTCTAGTACAATTGTGATTGTCACAGATGTATACCTTAGAACCTTTTGTATCTTTTAGAAGAAAGAGGAAGTCTCTCTAGGAGCTTTTTAGATATAGAAGCTCTAAAGAAACTAAAACAGTTCAAGAGATAGAGCAAATTAAATGTTATGAGTTAAAATATAGGATGTTGTGTTTTAATGTAAGAGTATATTCCTAAACAAAAGAGTTTAGACTTAACAATGCGCATGATCTTCATGATATTCCAATCCCATGTGTTCTAGATTTTTGAAAGTCCTATACAAACATTCAATGGTATTATTATTGGTAAAGGATGAAACAAATGACTTAAGAATATGTTGAAAGATGTTTAACCCCTACATGATTTGGACTATGTTTTCATCAAAATTGCTCTAAAACTCTCAAGGGGTGCACTTAGTTCTACTATAACAAACCACATGTGAACAAGTGGTTTCTAATAAACTATAATTTCAACCTAAAATTTTGAACATTGTTTAATAATGACTATAGCTTTCTATTGCCAAAATTTCCAACTCAAATAAAATATGAAATAATTTCTAAAAGAGGTTGAAAATGAACTAAAATGGCATGTTTTTCAACTCAAATAATTATAGAGGACACATTTAGATGACCATTGAGTCAATATTCAATTCAAAATGAGCTTTCAATAATGAGTTATTTTTAGGAATTTTTTGTTCATTTTTTAGACAATTTTTTCTTATATAATATAGGGGTGTGAAAGTTATTTTTTAGTTCTACAGTGTATCTTTTTACTTCAAAAATTTGTAACTAATTATTATTAACAAATAAAAATATTAATTTTTCAAAACATAAACTTTCAAATTAGGAAAATCTATTCATATTTTTTTAATTTTGTTTTATTTAAAATTCAAAAAGTATATAGGGGGTCCAAAGTTTTGTTTGCACGTGGGTTCTAATGGATACTCTAAATGCCCCCCCCCAAGCCAAAACTGCACCAAAACTGCCATTTCTAGGACAAGTACCAAATTTTAGAAAATAATCATTTTAAGATACATATAATCATGGAATCTTGTCGTACACTGGTTTAGGAAAACATGGAAAAAAATTCAGAAATTTTCACCTTGTGGATTGCAAGATATTAATGTTTGAAGTGACAAAAATCCTTTTATTGGCCTTATGAAAAAATGGGCAGGTGCACTTCACAAGGTCTCATTTGTATGAAGGCAAGTTGGCTACATGCTTGAAAATTTTCAAATCGTTTAGAATTGTACAATATATAGGAAAAAAATAGTAAGTAAAAAGAAGTAGAAAATGATTCAAAATACTAAATTGTTAGCAATTTATTTATGGAATTGAAAAATGCCAATGCCAATGGTTATAATTTTGTAATAAACAATCTATACCTATTGTTTTTATTTTTTTCAAAAATATTGAAAATTGAGTTAAATAAAGGGCTTGAAAGTTTGTCTTAGAGTAGAGGTTCCATAACTATCCACAAACCAAAAACCCTCATAACTTTCATCTCATTAATCAAAATGGAATTATTCAAAGCTTTCCATGTATATATAAGTCTAGAGGAACAGTTTCAAATTTTTATTTTTTTTAAAAGTGATTTTTAAAGAAGTTTTTTTGGTGCTTGGGCTCCTTGTTGAGCATTGAAAACAACATATCACTCTTAAACCATCTAGTCAAAAGTTATGAAAATTATTGGACCTTAAAGCTACTCCTTGGACACATGTTGTGTGAAAATTCCAAAGAAAAAAAAAATCTATTTATATTGAGCTGCCAAAATTGTTATATTGCCAAAAAACATAGTTTGGGTATTTAGGGGTTAACATGCCAAGTCTTTAAGGCAAAACAAGTCAATAATCATGGGTTATTACAACCGCTTCAAGTTTCTAATTCAAGTTTGAATCAATTAGTATGGACATGTTTGTAGATCTTCTTAGATCACAGGCATGATTGATAGTATTTTTGTGGTTGTGGATTGATTAAAAACACTACAATAGAAAGGGGTGTTTTATAAGTATAGTCCTACAAATAAGATATTAAGTAATGACTTGTATGCATATTTTTAGTAAAAATTTACTAAAAATACATGTATTGAACACTTCAAAAATTACCTTAAAACCAACAAAATCTGAATCCATCATGCTCATTTGGCTCACCTAAAGTAGTCAAAGTCTTTTGTAACATGGAAGGCCTAAAAAGTCAATTCTCACAATGAATTCTCACTGAAAAATTGAAAGTTCCTAATGAAGTCACTAACTACTTCATTACTATCATGTAAGGCATGCATTGAAGCCAAAATCTAAAAAAACTGAAAAAACCCATAATGGGGTCATTTGACCACAATGGACTAATTTACCTTTCACTAATTCCAATTTGGCAAGAAAACACACAACCACATAAAACATGAATCCTTAGTAAATTTGAATAGACAAATAGTATTCAATTTCAATAAGACAATCTACAACACTTTATTATAATGCTCAAGACATACAAATACCACATACTTGAAACATGACAGCCAAACTCAAACTAAGACAATAGATTGGGTAGTTGTAAGAAACACCTGCCATTTTTGGCTCAAAACGGTCTTAGTACTAGAGTACTATGACTTTTGGAATAATTTTTTTTAAATGAAATAAAATGAGGATAATTTGAAAAGCATTTAAAATATTATGTGCGAGAAAATTTAGGCTCCAAAAAATTTATCTCCTAAATTTATGTACAATAACAAAGTGATGGAAAATGCAAGAAAATAGATAATTTGGAATTTGACTTTTAAAAAATAGTAAAAAATTTCAATACTACTAAACTAAAGATATCCATTTTTTCTAACATGAAGAAATTTTTTCTCAACCATTTGCATTCTTTGACGAAGAAAATTGTATTCTCTCTATGCTCACAAAGGTAGTGTTTTTTTAGCACAGGTGAGAGGTGGGTGCCATTGATTTCACTACCTATGTTCGGTAATCTAATGATGTCTCAAAAACATTCTATGATGCTTTGTAGTTGAACGCCATGAGTGTGAATAAATTGAAAGAATAAACCATCTTTAGAACTTACACTATGTGCTAATTGGTACAAAATAAGCTTAATTTGTTTTCTAACATGAATAGAAGGTCTAAAAAATGTAGTTGTTGTTAGTGGAATGCAGTAGTGTGATAATAAATCATCTAAAGCCTAAGACATTATAAAATCCATACTATAAGTTTGCCAATACTTCATATTCAACATTTGTGGAGACATATGTTATACATCACCTTCTACAATGTCATGGTGGATGTATTGTTGTGGTTCAACCCACCACATGTAATATAGAAAACACTATCTCTATGCCATGGCAACAATAATTGTATCGAGCTAGTGACCTCCCACAATGTGAATTGGAACAATGGGTACTACACAATGACATCTATGACCATAGAAAGTCAAGTGTACAAATAGGAACGTGAAGAAAACCAAAAGTGTGTGGTTGGCCATATTTGCAATATGTTGGCTACAATGTAGAGCATTTAAAAAAATAAAAAATAAAATAAGGTAAACCAACTTTTACTAGCAAACCACCAATGATAGGAACTAGAAAATGATCCATTAGAATCTTACATCAAGCCATGACAAAAAAATTCTTATAAATGAGATTAGGACTACATTAGATTGGTTAGTAGCCCAAAAATATGCTTAGGGGGATGGGGATGGAGTTATTAGTGATTGCTTTAGGAACTTCTACCTTTTTAATGTAAATTCATGATAAGAAGTGATTTATTAATTCCTTCATGTCGTAGCTAACTAAAGGCATTTTTTTTTTTCATTTTTTATGAAGTGCCAAAGTGCCAATATAAAATGTTGTAGTAGTGCTCCAAATTTCAACATTCATCCACATATTGGATAGAAAATATCACATTAGCACATATCACATATCTATAATTCTATTTTGGCAATTTCATCTAATATTTATCTACAATTTGGCAATTTCATCTAATATTCTTTTAAAAATTTGAAGTTAAAAAAACTTTAGAATTTGTCACCATTTTTTAGCCAAAGTATTTTTTTCTTGTGCAATTTGGCACTATTTTGCCAAAAAAAATAAGAAGCCTTGGTTGTGGCCATGTTAGGAAATATAGTGACTGCTTTACATGGTAAGATGACCATTATGGATACACACTTTATGTTCAATTTTGAGTAGTCTAAAGATTGTTTTGGGCCAATTGGACAACACACTTCAAAAATTCATAACAAATTCATACTTTGTCAAAAAAATAAAATTTCAATTGCTCTCTTCTTCATTTCTCACATTTGTCTTTCTATGGGGAAAAAAAATGTGAATTTCTTTGCTAATGGCAACATGCCAAACCTCTCATTCTGCCTGTCATAGACAAGTTCACCTTACCCCAAGAGAGGAGAAGGATGATGCACTTGAAATTTTGAGAGAAATTTCTAACCCTTGACTGACCTGTGTGAACTGGCTGGAGACTGACTACGCTGGCCTGTCAGCTTCCGAATGTCACCTGCTATGGCAGGGTGTGGCGTGGGTTCTTCTGCAGGTGCGTGGGGCGGAGGCTAAACCGTTCAAAGCACCCCGGAAATTTCAGGCGGATAGCGGATGGCAGGGCAGCATGTGTGCGGCGATGGCGACAAGTCTAAAGCTCCGCCAGAGCCTTCACGTTGATGGGGTAGGCATTAGTGGCATTTCCTGTGAAGATCAACTTAAAGAGAATGCGCACCACGACCTCAGTAGGGTGCACAAAATCCCAGTACAGCGACTTAGAGGGGCGTTTACAGAAATCCACCACTGCGTTGGGCAGGTAGTCCGGCACGGGCTTCCCGCATTGCACTTGCGCATTCAGAAAACCGGCGCCACAGCAACCCGACGTCACATTCATCAAGCCGAAGGACTTCCCGTCGGCGATGATGGCCGAGAACGCATCGAACATGAGGCCGAGGACGATGTTGAACTCGGGATAGGCGGCGCGGAGCCCGTCGACCACCTGCCTCAAAGCCGCGTTGAACGCTAACGCCAGTTGGTTGGCTCCCACCACGCATTCGCCAGGTTGCGTAGGGTTGAGGGATCTTACGACGGGCGAGCATCCGATGGGGCCAAGTTCGCGAACCACCACCTTCCTTGCTCCCTCGTTGTACAACGCCTGCAATGGTCATGAATAATCCTTCTCCTTCATTAATTTGCTATGGATCGACCTCAACATGTTCTGAAAACGATCAAGAAACCGTGGCAATGGACAGTCTTCTGGAGATATCAAATTAACTTCAAGGCCGTTGATTTTTTACAGTAGGATCATATATTTATTAGTCAAATTGGAGATATACAATCCTTGAACTCTTGGTCATTAATTAGAAGTTGAAACAAATAGGAGAGTTATTATGCAATGCAAAGCATGGATCGAATTAAGGGAACGGTGGATTGGAGGCTATAGCTTACAAGGAGAGTTTTCTGGTAATTGCGGATTACGGAAGCAAGAAAGTCGGTGGCGTTGATCTCCTGCTGGAGGGTAGTGTTGGAGATGAACGCGGTAAGATCGTTGGAACCGCTGACGATGAAGAATATGGACTTGGAGATGAGAGTGTTTGCAGTCTCCACTCCCAATTCCTGTTGCAGGATCGATTTTGCAGTTCCGAACTGTTGTACTTGGACACTTATTGGGAGCAACTGAGACAAGTTCATGCAACCATAGCCAAATCGATCAGAACTTGTGTACGGTAGTTATGTCAGCTTTTAGTTACTGGGAAAATTCACAGATTGATCTCAATTGTGAGATTACAGAGAGATCGAAGGACTTACTAAGCCTTGGCCGGTGGAATCCAGGAGACCACTCCCAGCTGAGGCGAAGTTGACGCCTTTGGTGTAGGAAGCGTTCGGCTGCAGGAACGGAGGTGCGAAGGGGAGTCCCAATGCTTCAGCTGTTCCAATGTGACCCAATTGCAAATAAGCTTTCACAAATCATGAATCTGCTTCGACTCCCTGTGGAATGAAATCCAACACCAAACACTGAAAATTATCGTACTCTTTGACATAACTCAGATATTAATTCAACAGGTACGTGGTCACTTGATAGCGTGCACTTACCAAGAAAATCGACAACAACGCGGCCGTTAGAGAAGCGTCCCGTGGGCCTTCCGAAGAACGTCTTGCCGTAGGGAGGAAAGTCGGCCTTGAATGAGGCCTTGGGCAAGTAGTTGTTGGTCCCCACATCAGCTAACGAGTCACCTAATGCAAAAAACGCAGGGACATCGAAGCTCCGAAGCGACCTCGCGGCGTCCACAGCCGGCATCCGAGAGAAAAGCGCAGCTGTGGCCAACACCAAAATGACGATTCTGAAACCCATGACTGGTTACAAGTGAGCTTCGCCTTCTTGTAACTCCTAGCTCCAGTGATTCCAAACCAACTCCCTCTGAGTTTCTCGACCCAGAATACACCGTACCAGATGAAATAATCAAAGTAACCGTGACAAGCTTGAATCTGTACGTAATCCGAATCGTTGCAGGAACTGAATTTGATCACTTTCAGCTGGTGTTAAAGTAATCAGACTGACTGGAAGATTGTGCATGCTGATAGATTTTTGTAAGAAGGTCAACACTCACTTGAAGCCAGGTTTTACAGTCGGACGAGCCCGCAGCAGGTTCCACGTGTGATGTGAAGGGTCCACTGGCACAAGTCCTAGCGGAGCTCATCCAGACTAAGAAAGCGCCTCCATGTCTTACACACGGAAGTGGGTTAAGAGCACCTTTAGCCACCGCGGCCCCCCAATTCCGCAGTTACTGCCTTAGCACTGTCAGCAGACGATGACGGACGGAGCGTTGGGTCCGTCTTGTGCTGATGAGAGCATCTCCATTGGGGCGCGCCAGAGTGACCCTGTAAGGGTTGTGGCATGCCCAGAAGGTTTTAGTGTCCCACTAAGGGAGAACCACCCATAACCGACTGAATAAGCAATTCTAGATATGATCTGGAGTAGTGCAGGGCGAAGCAAATATTTTCAGAGGTAGAAGGATAGAAATGACAAGGATTGCACAAACTTTGGTAATTTTATCACTTGAATTGTAATTACTATGAATTTTGAAAGGCAAAAAGTGCTTTGAACCCACTGCCAATCTCTAGACTTTTCTAATTCCAATCACTAAAAAACTAGTCTTACTAAATGCTTTCTGCTTTCTTACTCACTACTTTGGGACATGTGTCATGAATCTATGAGTCTCAATTTCGAAAAGAAAAGAAACATTCTAGCTATGGTTCAAAATAAGTCAGTCTATAGGTTGGTTATTGGGTCCTTATTAGGAATGGTTGGCTTCCCCTTAGTGCAAGATTCAAGAATTTGTCAACGCAGGCCCCACTAAAAACCAAATTCAACACCTCAAGTTGCTGTGCCTTGGTCATTTGACTTGAGCCACGGCATTACATAAACTTAAATGTGTGGTTCGGATATCGAGAGCAAATTGCACACAAGGTTTTAAGGCCATCCAAAGCATTTGTTGTGGAAGTAGAGTTAGGCATGAGCTAATTAATTGCATGCCTCATAAATTGCAAATTCTGACATATTATCCTTCATTTGGAGTTTGCTGGTGGGAGAACGGCAACAAATTGACTCCTTTGAAGTGCCTAACATATGCCATTCCTCGTTTCGCGTGTCCTATTGGAAGCACATTGTTGGCAATTCTCTAAAGTATGTACTAACTCAAGTAGGCCCTTCATGTGACTTGAAAAGCTCTAAAAAGCCCTTAGAGCATCTCCACCCATGCACTAGATCTAATGCATTAGTCTGCACTAAAGTTGATGCAAATTTTGAAGAGCCCTTATAATTTTTGTTCTCCACTCTTGCTCACCACATATGACCGATAAATAGTTAAATAAGCACTCCTCAAGCAGAATAAAGAATAAATCAAGTAAATTTAAGATGAATAGTGATTTCAAGGGCCTTCCTTGATATGCTAAGATTGAGTGTTTAGAGAATATTATGAGGGGTCTAGAATACTTTTCATTCACATTTGAAGAGTGTTAGACCCAAGCATGCAAGGGTGGAATGGAGATGTTCCTAGTCCTCTCCTATAATGGGTAGGGTCTGTAGATCAATGAATCATATTGCCAATGACGATGTGCCTGTACGTCAAAAGGCTTAGAGCTTCACTTTTGGTAGTTTTTGGATTCCACATGCAAATTTTTTCAAGGCTATTACATGTCTAAGTTTAGGCTTCTTGTAAATTGTCAAGGGAAGGGGACAACCACTCAAGCAATGGAGGCTTGGAGGGCATAACTTCTTCCTACCCTATTTGAGCCACTATGTATCACTTAAAACATGTTTCAAACTTTCAAATATACTCTAGAAGTATGTTATGACTGCAAATAATTACATTACTCAAAGCATCCACACTAGTAGCTTTCCTATCCCTATCTCCATTGGGATGAAGCATCCACACTAGTAGCTTTCCTATCCCTATCTCCATTAGGATGGAGCATTTCCACTAGTAGCTTTCCTATCCCTATCTCCATTGGGATGAAGGGAAGCACAGATGGGAATAGGGAAGGCAAGCTCCCACTAGTACTTTCCTAAATTTTTAACTTATTGCTAAATAGAGGTAGGGAGAAGTCAAAAGAAAACTATAGAAATAGTAACAAGGCCAAATGAATAGTACTCCCATGAATCAATGAAGTCACAACTCATGTTGGAAAGGTGAAAAGTGATTTAGGAATTACTCCGTTTGAGTTCTCTATCCATCATCCCATTTGGGGAATTCAGCCCCCCCTCTCTAAATTTTTAGGGATAAGGAATGTTGATGGGGGGTTATTCCCTACCCGAATGAAATTCATTCGGAAAGGGATAGGGAAGCCGCATTGGTGGGGATGCTCTCAAATAGGGTCTCCTACCTTCAAGATATTCTGGTGGAATTCAATCCTCACAAGCAAGCAGATGCTCTTAGAGTCACTCTCCATTGCCTCCTGGACCTCCAAGATTGGAGGGGTCCAGGAGGGCTCCATTAGAGGCACTCTCCATTGGGGTCCTCAACCTCCAGGATCGGAGGGTCCAGGACCCCTCCATTGAACTGTCAGTCCGGCCTGGAGGTCCGGGCTGGAGGTCCAGGCTCCAGCCCGCGCATTCCGGCCGCGCAGGGCTGGAGGGGCCGGACCCTCCCCGGACCCCTATTTTAAGTTCAAATCTTTGTTTCTTCACCCCAGTTCCTGAAAGTTTGATGCCAGAATGACCACCTGAGGTAATTTGCGGCAGTTAAAGGCCCCTCCAGCTCATAAAAGGCCCCTCCAGCTCTGGCCTCCAGGAGCCCAATGGAGAGCAGCCGGAGGGGGACTGGCCTCCGAAGGGGGGTCCCGGAGGGGTCCAGCTCCTGGAGGTCCAGGCCCCCAATGGAGAGGGGCTCTTACGATGTGCCCCTGGCTTGGAGGTCTGGGCTGGAGGGGCCGGACCCTCCCCTGGACCCCCTAATTTAAGAATTCTGTCAGGTGATCCCGCTGTCTCGCGCGCAGCGCCCTTGTCTCTGCCTCCACGTCCCCTTGCGATAAAAAAGTTTTCTTTTTCTGCCCTGCCTCCAGGTGCAATGGAGACCACCCGGAGGGGTCCAGCGCCTGGACGTCCGATAGCGCAATGGAGAGGACGTCCGATAGCGCAATGGAGAGGCACCCTTAGGATGCCCCTTGTGTAAGCTTCCCACTTCGACTGGAGCAAAGTGGACAAGGCAGAGTCACTTCCAAAAGTTGTTTGCCACAACACAGCTCCTGAAAGGCGGGGGAGCTATGTGGTGATATTTCTCTAGGGTTGACTACAACTGGCGCCGGTGGAATGTCATTAAGATTCCCCGCAACATGCAAACGCCTAGCTCGTGATGTTCTGATACCCCTGAATCCAGGCGCACTCAAGAACTACTACAGTGACTGGGCCTGGAAAACAAAAGTAGATGCGGAGCCCACCAAGTTTTTGACGTATGCAAGCCTGAGCCTTCCAGGAAGGCCGGCCGGTCTGATTCCATCACCTGCTTTGAAGAATTGGGGTCGGCGATGCGTTTGAAAAAAATGTGATGATTCGATCTGATGCTGTTTCCGAGAGTACAGGACTCCAGGGGTGAAGGGCAAAATTACATATAAACAACAGGTAACTTACAAGGAATCAAAGCAAAGCGTCGCACATTCAAGAGCGCTACAGTAGTGACTTCTGCCTTCCCCAGTCTGCTGTAAGGAATGAATCTTCTAACATACCTGAGGTTTTCAAACAATCAACTTTGTGCTAGCAGACTTCACCATTAGGCGAGTGAAGAGTGGCAGACGAGTACCCCCATTTCCAATTCAGAGTGATTTGGTCTATCCACGACATCATCACATGAAGTACCCCCTGCTATGAAATGGCAACTCACTCGATGCCAGAATTTCAAACTGCAAACCCTAAAACCTTCAATCCCAGCTACCTCGGTGTTGGGAAGCTTGTAGATCCATACGACCCGGAAGAGTAGTCCGAGAATCCCGATGGCTTTGAGGATTGCAAAGCGGGTGCCTTAGTCGATCGCACATTAGTTGCTTCTATTGCCAAAGCCCATTGCAGCTCTTGCACCACTTCGGTCATTGTTGGCCTGTACACACCTTTCGGCTCCACACTCCGCATGGCAACATCAGCAACTTTCCATACGGCTTCCATGTTGGGATTTGAAGCTGCCACCGTAGGGTCTAGGATCGAGTTGATGTCGTTCTTATGAAGACTGTCCCGAACCTGAATAATTCAAATGAATTTCAAGATTAATGAGGTTGAAGGAGTCACCTATGGGTCTCTAGATAATTATTTTTATGCCTCTTTGCATTCATTGAGAACTCAAGATGAGGTTTCAAATGATTGTACACACAAGGGAGAATGTGCAGGCAACTCACCCAATTTGCAAGATTTGGATTCCTTTCTCTTGGGCCCAAATGATCTATGGGTAGACATCCCGTGAGCAATTCCAAAAGAACAATTCCAAAACTATATACATCACTTTTGGAGGATATATAGTGAGTTGAATGGTATCTGTACAAAAACAACATGGTGTAAGTACTTGATTATAATGTAGACACAAAACAAGCCACACTTCTGAACATTGTCTTCTTTTGTAAGCCAAACAACTAATTATCTGAATCATAAGTATAGTGAGATTCAATTATGTTAAAAAGCATTGTTTGGTTAGAACTTCAAGGATACTTTGGCCTAGCTAGAAGATTTACTAATGCCCAATTCAAACAAAAGAAATGAGATTCACAACAAGTAGTACTTTGTAGATGGTTTCATATTGTAAGCCCAAAAAATCAAATGCCTAGAAATTTGTATTGAGAATTCTCAAGCAATAAGAGTAGTAACTTAGAAAATTGAATCTAATGAACATGATATCACTTCATTTGCATTCTACCCTTGCTATGTAGTGCAAATCCCTTGCTAAAACAACATTTGGATGTTGAACAATTCAACCACCTCGAAGTTGATATAATATTGCCATACTATTTTTTGAAAAACATATTTTCCAAACATGTTCAAATAGAGAAAAACAAGGTTGCGAAACAAGTTTGTAGGCTTCTAGATCTCTTACTCTGGATCGAGGTAGCCTGCTGTACCCATGATATTATTAGTAATTACTCCGGTGTCGTCAGTATCACCCATCAGCTTTGTTAGTCCAAAATCAGCCACTTTAGCCTCAAATTGAGGAGTGAGCAGAATGTTGCTGCTCTTCACATCCCTGTGTACGAAACTTGGCCTACACGCTGTATGTAAATAATGCAAGCCTGCAAGTGCATCACAAGTCAATCGGAATGCTCGTCAAGCAACTCGCTCCGGATGGAGCAATGGAAATACAAGTCATTCACACACTGAAGCGGCTAATTCAGAGTAGAGTAACTTGAACTCCGTTAAATTGGTGGTATTCCATGTGACATTTTGATATTAG
This sequence comes from Rhytidiadelphus loreus, assembly GCA_947034895.1. Taxonomy (NCBI): domain Eukaryota; kingdom Viridiplantae; phylum Streptophyta; class Bryopsida; order Hypnales; family Hylocomiaceae; genus Rhytidiadelphus; species Rhytidiadelphus loreus. The sequence goes on from OX344762.1 coordinate 2,364,876, forward strand.
CTTGCTATGCTCATAGTAAGCAAATTAATTTGCAAATTGTTTTAATGTTATGCAGCAACCAAATGACGGCAAACAACCCTTATAAATGCTGGAAGTTGTACCTTGTGCTGCATTCAGGGCAATGTTTAGGCGCATCCTCCAATCCAGGATCCCAGTACTCACTGAGCTGCCTGCGTCATCACAAGATCCATTTCCCAAGGGCCTTGTCAGTTACCTTCAAAATCAATATTGCCTTGCAAGGTGCACCCTACCCTTGCTAAATGGGGTTTACAGTTTAAAGCCCTACACCGAAACCATACTCCAATGTGAGACTCCACACTTGCTTGGCAAGAACATACAAATTGATTTTGGAACGCAGATTGTTTTAATTGATATTCAGTTTAATTTGACTGTCTAATATTCATGCCTGGATCGATGTAGGTGATGGAATTTCTTGAACTGCGTACATGCTGCAAATTTTCTTTCGTTACTTATGAATCAGGTCCAAAAGATGGGTACCCATGTCAGTTGAATTTGTAAACAGATCGATTAAATGTTTTAGGCAAAGTCCAAGAGCAGATGAACAGAACCCACCATGTAAGTGATCAAATAAGGAGCCGTTGCGCATGTATTCATAGATAAGGATTTGCTTCTGTTCCTGGCAGTATCCCACCAAGGCCACCAGGTTCCTGTGGTGCACTCGCGATAAAACATCAACCTACACACATCCAGTGTCCAACTCCCGACTTTAAAAATCATATTAGACAGTCCCAAATACTGCACAAATTTACCTCTAGAAAGGGCTCAATCTGACAAGTAGACTCTGAGGTCCACAGGAGAGCCATGGATAGAATACACCACTTCAATTCAAATAAAGTTAATTCAAGAGGTGCCACACTTTTCTGTTCATTTAAGTGCATATGAAACCAAATGGAAGGCATGTTGAAGGCAAAACCTAAACCCTGAAAGTTTCATAAGTGAAAACTTATCACTTGATCACTTGGAGGGCCACAAACCTCATTGAAAAACGCCCTTTCTTCATGCTTTGAATTTCCATCAGCAACTTTGACCGCCACCTCTTGCCCATCAGGAAGCTTTCCATAATAAACTGGACCAAACCCTCCTTTCCCAAGTTCCCTCTTAAACTGAGTAGTTGCAGCAGTAACTTCCGCAAATGTGTACGCTTTCGCACCACCAGGGGTGGCAATTCCTGTTGATACACAATAGAAGATGATCACCATAAGTTCTTGTGATGAGCAAATTAAGCTATGTTCTAAGTAGATGAATCTCGGCTATTGTGGATTAGGAATCAACTGATAATTTACAAATGAAATAAGAAAACTCTATTTCAATTGAGTTTAGAGAATCATTGTTGAAACCAAGACATACTCGTGGGTGCCCTGCGCTCCTCGTCAGAAGGTTTACGCTTGCGTTTCCATCGACAGTAGACCAAAATTGCTATTACAGTGATGAGTGCGAGTCCCACAACACCCCCAGCACTAGCACCCACGACGATTGCAATGTTTGACTTGGCACAATTACTACACTTAGTAATTGCAGCGCCGGGGGCAGGGCCAGGGGCAGACTGGTTTCCTAAGAAAGGGTTCCCATCATACCTGGAAAAGAAGAAAGAGAATCAAACTGAGTAATTTCAGTATTTGCAACGGAAAATAATTTGTATATATATTGCAATTGAAAGTTTGAGAATCCCTATGGAATTTTTGGTAGGGTTGATACAACTACATCTATTCACAACCCTGTGCTCATTAATGTAAAGTTTTTATAAATGGTAGCCTAAAATTAATGTGTCAGGTTTATTAACACAGTCAACATTCAACTTGCGTCAAGAGAACGAAATGATGAACTATTAGCACCGTATATACTAAACTGAAATTTATGATGCTACAGCCATGTATTGTTATACTAGAGGATTTCGTTGTGCTGAAATTGTGCTGCTAATATGTGCAGAAGTGCTAAGAACTTGGAAAAGTGGGGCAGGTTTTCATTTTTATTCATTTTATGATGCGATTAATCATTTGACAAAATCCTTTCAATGTGTCAGTAAGAGGAATATGGTCATTTTTAAAAAAAATCTTCAAGAACCTCTAACTCGGAAAGAAGTAAACAAAGAGAGTACTATAATGTGATCATTAAAAATATGCAAGTTACATGGAATAAGATTTTCAGTAGAATTGACCTGGCTTGAAAACTACTGGAGGACATCATAGGGAGAAACTTCTCCAGGATTTACAAGGTCTCCGACTGATCACAAAAATCCTTTGAAAGCCTCCCAATGATAGATAGTGTGGTCTCATTGTATCGAAGTGAGGACTTTGTCGAATACAATGAGCATACGGAGACCTCTCTCACCATGAATAATGGCAAAGATTTTCTTTTCATGATGCTATCTACAAGTTCTTGAAATAGTCTCAATTCATTCAAGATACAACAATGAATACAAAGTTAGTGACGCGAGAGAACTTACGTAAACCGGATCAGAGAATTAGCTGAAAGAAGACCCTCTGGAATTGGACCGCTGAAGTTATTATTCTGGACAGCCCTGCAAGAATTTCATGCCAATTTTCAGTTTCAGTGGCAGATCTGGAGCTTCTGGAACAAAACTTGAGAGCAGGAAATACGAGATCAAGTATACACTGTTCTAATTCATCCACTTGTGAGTGGAAGGTTACGAAACTTACAAGAGTCTCAGAGCTGTCATGCTTGTCAACCACTCTGGTAGCGGACCACTGAGACTGTTGTTGGACAAGTCCCTGAGAAACACCCGAAGCAACATCCACGAATTAAGTTAAGCCACAAGCAACAGAGATTGATGTCTCTATGTCAAGACTCCTTTGCAATCTTAAAGTTGAGAAATACAGTAAGTTAACACAGAAAATTTCAATGTCTGGGCTCGACACAGGAAGATTATTGCACTTTCCCTTTGTGTTAAATTTGGCATTCAATTCCCCAAGCCAAACGTGACACTTCACAGAGGCATTGCATCTTTTCCTTGAACCTCAAGGGAGGATATTGAGACCGTAGGGAATTTCATGGATTCCGGCATAATCATTTGGGATTATATTCATTCCGCCCTGGAGATAATTTGTATAAATTCCTTGGTCTCACTTACCCTCGCACAAGTTTCCTGTGAGATTGTTGTGTGTCACTCACATTCCTGGTGCAAGGTGAAACTTTCAAAATTGATCATGTGTGAGATCTTTCATTCACAGAATTTATTCATTATCCAAAAAAATACGCTCCGTTCAGAGATAAACTTTCTGGTTTGGTTTCAAACAACCGATAAAAAGCCTTTCAGCTCTCCAGCACATTAAAAGACAATTATGGACATCGTATTTCTTCAAATGGCGGATTTCAGTGATTTCGTTTGTCTCAGTTGACCGACTGAAAATTCAGATCTATTTCAGTCCTAATTTTTAGAGCTTGAAAGCGCCCACTTTCAGGGCTCGAGGCACTCTTATTAAGAGCAAAATTTGGGGCTCTGAAACACGGCATTTTAACAAATGTGAGTATCGTTGATATTTTTAAACTAAGTATAATTGCAGTTCAAATTGTCGGGATAACTCACAAGCTGGTGAGGTCCCAGAGGTTGGCAAAACTGGCTGGAAGTGTACCCACTAGCTGATATCCAGAAAGATTCCTGCACACACTCAACCAGAGCACCAAGAATTTGCCAACACTATTAGCAGCAATCCACAAACAAGAAGTCCTCCAGGAAGAAATTTCTTACTGTTGATGTAAAACCAGCCTTTTTGACCTCCTTTATTGATTACCCGCTTTCCTCTCTGCTGCCATTCTTAAGTGGTGAATTTCACCTTCGAGCAAAGTACCCCATCAAAAGAGGGAATTTGTACTTACACAGCAGTGATCACAGGCTTTGGCGCTGTAGTTGGATCAGGGATGTTGCAAGTAATCCAGTCATGAGGGAAGGGAAGACATGGATCGCCACTCCATTCCGTCAAATTCAAGCTATTCTTGATGTCTTCAATTGCCAGTGCTGCAGATGAGCAGTTCCATTGAGTTTCGGTCAGTTTTTTAAACTTCTAAGGAGAATTGAATTTCAGCGATGCTTGCATGCGTCTCATTTGGTACCAACACCGCGTTAGAATTCACCATGATGAGGAAAAGCAAACCCGTATTGAATCATGTTGTTGGAAAAATCACAACTTACATCTTGAAAGCAAATTAGGGACTCACGAAGTTTCAACCTTCCATTCGGAAGATACACCATCCCAAATTTTTTTGTTTTTTCATGTAGTGCAGATACCAGTCCAACAGGGTGCGACCCCTTGCTGAAAGACCAGCTTCATACCATTGACGGTTTTTCAGCAAGGGCTTTGCACCCGTCGTCCTGTTCAGGCACGTGAATCAGGTATGAAGCTGGCATGTTCTCATGACCTTGATTTTGCTTGATACCAATCCAACACCGGTTTGCACAAGTGCTATTGGAAGGACATCATTACTTGAACTTGCATAATTGCTTCATAAGACCGAAACCTAAGAAGAGTCAGAGTCACATATTGACAGAACTAAAGAATGCGCTGTAAGCTCCTCACCATCTTGATCAGCGGTTTTCGCTTTCCTCTCGTCGGTTCTTGCAAAAATCTCCATACAATTCAGGATCGGCCCCGCCTGGGCGGACGCGAGTGGAGTCAAAAGCACAGTAGTACTTTTCCCCAAACTCACGGCTTTCTGCCAGAAGTCCCAACCGAGGTACCCCAAGAAGTTGTACCCGGACATGTCAATATCCGGGTAACCCATATTAGCCAGATCCGGATGGATGGTGAAATTTCGCAGGGGAGGCCCGGATGCCGAGCTGTTGAGCTCCGCAAAGTAGTAGGAGGTGTAGACGGAAGTACTATCGATTGCAGGGGAGCCTTCCGGCAACAGAAAGGACTCCAAAGGCCCAAGGCCCAAGCTCGTGATGGCCGATTGCATCACCGCCGAGGGGGGGAAATACTGGGCGCCCTCCAAATTCGAAATGGGTGTCGTCGTGGACAGAAACTGGTAAGAGCCTGCGATGTTGGGGGTCAAGTAGTAGTCGGTTGAAGGGAACCAGAGGCGGTCGTAGTAATCAGCAGGGGCTCTGCACAATCCATAGAACGCACTGTAAGGCTTAGCTCGCTACTCCGGACATATTTCAACCCGAATGGAGGTCGACCTGCAGAGACTAATTGTTGATAAAAGCTGTGCTAGTAGGTTTAGATTGTTTCAGGAACGTTGAGATAGCATACAAAAGAACCGCATTTTGTTCATATGGCGGATTTTAGAGTATTAGATTTTAGAGTTTCATTCACCCGATTGAAACCTTTGTTGGTTCGACACTAGTTCCATTTTCCAGAGCTTTGGGCCCAGTTTTGGAGCTCTATTACACACGTTATTAATGAATATGACTGCAAACAGAAAATCTTCTCCAAATTCATGGAGAGCTATGTTTCTTATGAAAGTCTTGGTTCACGGTCATATTCGTTAAAATATGCCATGGGTTTCACCCCGTCGAAATTGAGACTAAAAGGGCGTAGTCACTAGGACTTTCACGTAACATGGGCACCGGGAGCACCGAAACTTGGGACGACTGGTGTAACTCCAAGTTGCAGATCAGGCGACTGAAATCAGACATTTCATCGAACGCAGAGTCTAAGCAGAACCACATATGCGTGACTAACCGACTCTCTCAGCACAAGCATTTCAATATGTTAGCAAAATTGGGAAGTGGCGTTCATACCGAATGAGGGCCGTGCCGCCGAAATTCAAACGATTCCGAGTCGTCATGATAACCCCTCCCCGGAGGAACGTGGTGAATTGTTTGGCATATCCAGAAGCCAGCACACTGGCCTCTTTCAAAGAGATTCCAGAGATGAAAGGCGTAGCTCCCGGAGACGTCCGAATGAGACACACGTAAGTGATATTCCCCAGCGGCGTGTAATGATACTCCTGGTGCGAGACCCCAGTGGCATCAACGGTAATGTTGGAGATGATATTGGCATCGATGGCCACCTGAAAGTTCGGGGGAAGATTTGCGTTGTCGTAGTCGCCGTAGAAGAAGGAGAGTTTGAGGAGGTAAATGCCGGAGCTGGTGACTGGCAGGGCGTAGCAGTTCTTGGCTCGAGCATCGTCGAAGTAGCGGAGCGTCTGCATCTCCGTGAAGTTCTGGAGAGACGAAGGGAGAGTGAGTGTTTGGGTCTTGCCGGAGGAAATGTACGGCGCATCTGGCACCCAGGAGAGGCCGGTGGCGGAGTCGACATAACTGGAGGTTGCGCCGCAGTCGATGTTCAGAAAATCTGCCAGGAACCCACTTGTGGGGTATCAGAGTGCGAGCTTGCATTGCACAAACCCTAAGATCATGTGAGTCTCAAACAAAACAAGCCAGTGTGAGTACTTCGGAGAAAGAAAGATCGCGTTGTGACTACTAAACAATTGTAGAACAGAATCGTGAGGTCATCTGACACCCCTAAAGAAAAAAATGATTAAATATGAGACGAGCGTAACTTAGAATCAATAAGTCTACTCCCAGCAGTTATTCTCCCGGCAGGCAAGTGTACAACACCTGTCGTCACGAATCTTCACTTTTTTTAAATTACGGATTCAAATCGACTGTTGCAGTATTTGCTGCCCGTCCTAGTTTTCAGATCTGGGCCCTGAATCGTCGACATCTGAAAGTATATGACCATGTCGACGATTCGGTCCCTACCGACAGAACCATTGTCCATAAAATTCGTAAATTTACACAGCATTTGAAGTTCTGCAAGTGCGTTGTAAGCCTTTCAACTCACAAAAGATCGAGAGCGTGCAACGAATAGGAGAAACGCTTGAATTTCACCGCCTCACTCAAGAATTGGAAAAATCAATATATATAGCTTCAAGTTAACATAGATCGAAAAGTTTGAGAAAAATTATAGGAATTATTTGGCTTCTACACATGCGAGTCCACCGTGGCCAGGACAAATTATTTCCAGTTCCCAACCTGATTGAGTCAAGGCCGCTGGAACGCTCCAAAGCAGCAGCACGGCCACCAGCACGTGCACATGAGTCCTCCTGAACAAGTTGAATTTGGAGCCCAAGCATCTCTCCATCGCTGCAAGAGATTCGATCCACCTTCAGGAGCACCTGCAAACAAAACAACTTAACGCCACTCTACCAATACTTGACAAACATAAACTACAATCTAAGCACCATCACTCGACAAGCATTTGTCAAAGGAACTTTCCACTCTCTGACCACGGCCCTGGCTGTCCCGACAGAAAATAAACGGTAGAACCGCAAGACTATGTCCAGTTGAGATCGAGAGGAAAGAATGCTCCATCTTCTTTGCAATGTGAACGAAATTCTCTGCAAGAAGTCGACTGTCTCTCATGAAATCAAAATCATTGGGTACTAAGTCGTCTCTATCCCCTGTCGGCCGGATCTCATTCCTAAGATTCCAGTCCCGGTGATTATTCATATTCTTGTCTTCGTCCTTCTACTCTTGATATGAGATTGGTCTAAAACAAAAACACTGAGTAATTCGATTTAATGTTGTCCATGAATGACTTTCCCCAGTGGCTCTCGCTGTTGACTTATTGCGTATGTCGCGTGTAGTCCTAAGCTACCGGCTAGTTGCAGCCGCTTTCCAGGTGAGAGCTCTGCTGCCAATCCCCTTCAAAGTCCCCGGGAATGTTGGAAGAGATTCTTCACCATCTATTTTAACATAAAAAAATCTTCTTGGCACCAAGGCCAACTGTCATCAGACCCCGCCCTGTCCCAAAACCTGGAAGCCAGGGTGAACTGACCCCCTCATTGCCCCGTCCAGGGGTTATTGTGAAAAAAAGCCCCCTGTGATTTTTCCAATCTCTACACCATCCAAAGCTAATTAGGGTCCATTGATTGCAAATCTGAATTCAGAATTTGCAAATTTTACCATCTGATTGCACATAAAAAATTCCAGTGTTTTCCCCAGGGGTAAAACGGGGCAATGAGGGGGGTCAGTTCACCCTGGCCAAACCTGGAAGGGCAAGCTGGATGAGTGCCCCGAGTTTTAGTGTTTTGCGAAACCAAAGTGATCGAGGCCAAGAAATCGAAAATCAAACTCAGAGGAGCTTGGTACTGCCTTCCAACCAAAGCAGTACAATTGAGAAAGCCCCCCAAAATTGAAAAAGCACCAATTAGGGTTGGGATTGCAACTCAGTACAGAGACTAATACACTGGACATGGTCAGTGTCCTAAAGCAGAAATTTGGCATATTAGTGATGCTCGTAGCATACTAACTTCACAGAACCGTTGTCGAGCACCTTCAAAATTAACATGAAAAGGAATTCCATAAATCTTCAGTCATTGTTTTCACAGGTTAGAGCTTGAACTTTGCTTGATTCGCTCTGATATGCTTTAAATACCTCTTAGTTGGGTCCACACCTCTTATTTCTCAAAAGGGTCCACACCAATCCTCAAGAGTGTTAAGTATTAGTCTGAGAAATTAAGTGCTAATCGACTCCAAAACTGAGAATGATCATTAAGGCAGTAGTAAATCAAAGCTGCACCAAGTCCTTTCAGTTGTGATGAACTAGGGCAACGTCTGAAAGATGCTGGTATCGAACTAAGCAAGGGCATTCTATGAAGTCTCCAAATTACAGCTATCACCGACCGACGTAGCAAATGTGATCCACCTCATTCTGTGAGAGCAATTTGCGTGTAATTTCAGTCAATAAGGATACTAAGCAGCAGCATGGAGTTTGCTGGACGTGAGATCCAAAAAGACCGTGTGACCATAGCTATTTGGCATTTCAAGATGGATCAGAAACTTATTACCCCTTACCACCAGGGCTTTTATTTTTGGCGAAAAGGTGCCAGTTTGCACTCAGAAAAACACCCTGGCGAAATGACAGTGTTCTAAAGTTGACAGGAAACATACATGGGGAATTTCGTTAAAATGGCGGTATTCTGAATGCCATTTGTACATGAAGGCCCGGAAAGGTGGTTTAGGGTGTGTGCTACGTAGCCAATTGCATGTGATGGTGGGGGGCGACAAAGTGACCCCAAGGCACGAGAAGATGGATTTCTGCGTACTAGGAGATGAAAAAAAGACAATGGGCACAGATCTAGTTCGCAAAAGGCGTGCAAAACTAACAAGGAGATGGTGGAATATGCTTGGAATCTTTGGAATTGCAGGCTTTCTGTCTTTGCCTCCTCAAATGGAGGGGGGGGCATTAGGGGTAGAGGTCAGGACCTCATGATGGACAATTTGGCGTGATCATTCATGAACGCGTGATCAACAAATATTGCACAAAGTGAACTCAAAATAGGACTACTTCAAATGGATGAGACCCCCCAAAAACGAAACTCATTATTTAATATTTCTCCTTGAAGAAAATGGTCGGTACAAAAATCGGAAAGCATGCAGCCCACGCTTCCTAGAGTTTACCAAAGACCTCAACAATGCAATCTCAAGCACGATTCTAAAACTACATGGATTGCCATTGACCGCTCACCATTGGCTATATTATATGTCAAACGCCGTCGGGCGAATGCACACTAGGGTGTTCCATTTTTGGCGGCTTAATAGTCCTTTTTGGAACTCCAAGAAGCCCGTTGCCTACAACAAGGGTGACGAAACAAGGAACCGGGAGCCGATATTGGGGTCTGGGTCGACCGTTGATTCAAACAGATCTATCGGCTAGGGTTTGGATGTCCTGTTCGGAATTTGCCCTCTCGGGTTTTGTTTTTTCTCTTTGCGCCGCTCAACTTCCATCATGTGAAGTCCTGTTTTTGGTTCTGTTTTTGGACGCTTGCATTGGTTTCCCCTGTTCATGCTAGTTGATCATGGCTACTCTAGGTCAGAATAGAAGGACCAAGATTAAGTTAGAGGGATCTCCTTTAGGGCGTTCGAAGCAAGGGTATAGTGCTCCAGTGTACGCACAACCGCCTGACCTTTTTCCTCTTAGCAACTCTAGATCATATAGTCGGAAGGAGTTTCACGAGAAGTATGGGTTGAATTGTGCTGGCATTAATCCCAAACACTTGAAACAGCCAGACGATTATATGGAAGAAGACCTCTTAGCATATTTAGGTCCTGTAGTGAACAAAAACGGACACCGATATATGTTTTTGAGGGATGAAGAGACTGTGAAGAAGTTAGAAAGTTTGTGGATGTAGATTCATCAAAAACATTGTTTGTTGTCATCACGATTAATCTCGTTGGCCATGGCCAGAGGCTTCTACTACCAAGAGAAAAAAATTGCAACTTGAATTGGGCCGCCTACGCTGAGTGGACAAACACTGAACAACTAAGGCAGCGACAAAAGCGGATGAAGCAAGGGAGGGTGTCAGAAGAGTCTTTTTTTCAGACGATGAAGATTGCTACTTGCCCGGTGAAGATGGCGGTTCTAATGGGTCGAAAACATTCAGTCAGCTAGACAGTCCTTCGCGGGAGGAGAGTGTTTCAGGAAATCGTCTTGGTTACGAGGGTTTTGGAGGTCCCGGTGCAGTGTTGGCAGCTCTTCAGTCTTGGAAGATCTACGGAGGGTTAATCAGCGAGGAGCATGGGAGGAAGGTACAATCCCTAACTCGAGAGAGACAAGCCCAACAAGATTACACCGTAGCAGACGCACGGGCCAAGGGTCAAATGGAATTTTGTTTAGAAAAGTTGTCTGATGCACTTGGAAAACTTGAATCTCTGGATGGATTGAAAGAGACTGAAGTCAAAAGATTTCTGAGAGCGGTTTAGATTTAGGGTGCGAGAGTACTTTACTAGATTCGTTGACGCAGGAGATTGATGGCCAAAAGAAAATTGTGGCTTTTTGTGAGACTTGGGCAAGTGATGGCCAATGCGGTTATATAAAAGTGAAGGCAACGGAGTCCGAAGTCCAAGCTAGAGTGATTTGCTTAGAAGAAGAAGTGTTACAGCTTGATCGGCACGAAGCGGCAATAAAGATTTGCATTAGCCGACTAGAATCAGGGTCTAAATTGTTCCGGTCAGTGCCGCCACAGCCGATTTCGACTATCCTTGTTCCCAGTTCGGCCGAATGGTTTGAGGTGCAAGGTTGTGTTTATTGCGGCTTAGGATTTGACCCCGTGTGGGCCATTGTTTTCGCAAGTTGCAAATGTGCATACCACCCGATCTGCTGTAGGTATCACTTCCAAGAGTTCACAAGCTGCATTTCAGGGAAGTGCAAGAAGGAGATGCACGAGGAGTGGTGGGCAGCTCAAGGGATTGTGAAGCCATGATCAATGATATTGAAATCTGGATTGCCAAAGATGAAGCCAAGACCAGCCACAATTACTGGTCTGTTGAACTCCCAACCTTGTTTAGAGATGTGCATTACAAAGTTATTTGGGGATTGCAATGTATTCAATCATTTAAGTCACAATTTGGATATGAAATTGAGCTGGGTAGGGTCTTGTAAGCCAAAACTGTAATCCTTGTTAGCAATGAACAACGGTTTTATCTTGCTTTGTTGGTGTTTGCAGTAGATTCGGGCAGCTTTTGGTTTGGATCTCCTTGTTTTCTTGGCTTCGAAGTAGGTTCAATGAGCTCATGTTTTGTTCCTTTAGGGTTTAGGGTTTAGGGAAGGGGTCCATTAATAATTTATTTATTTTATATGAATCAATCGGAATATGATCTTGTACTTGGGTAAATGGGTGCAACATGAGTATTGTACAACGCATTAGTCCATTCTGAGATCCTAGTAGTGCTGTTTAGTCCGTGCGAGAGGAGGATTGACTAGTTCGAAGAACCAGAATTCCCAAACTAGTCCATTTTGGTGCTAAATACTAGATTTTACTTAGCAACGATTCCATAGAACTGTCTCAAAATCCTTTTTAGTACTTAGCAATTACATAGTATGTGGCGTAGAACTGTAGAAGTGGCCACGAGTGCTTGGAGAGTAAATAATCCTACAAGTTTACTGTAATCAGAGTCCATTTTGTAATTACAAGTGAAGTGTTGTACATGTCACTGTACAATTAGAGGGGATTGTAGCTGCATCACTGACCTCGACAATGGAAGCAGCTGAAACTGCTCCTGCAATTAGTAGGAGTAGCCATCTGCAAGTGGAAGATGCGGCGATGAAGGAGCCTCCGACGCCGGCAGTGGAAACTCCAAAACCTAAAATGGTAAGTTCTTCTTCACTTTGTACTTGTCCATTGCTCCAATTAGCTTGGTCGTAGATAGTCACATGATTTAGAAGCACTTGTCCAGTGCTTGAATTAGTTTGGTCGCTCCATTTTCTGCAACCAGGTTGCATGTGATGTCGCCGCCAGTTGTACTGTGCCCGACGTTCACAGGTTTCGTTGCCGACTCGTTGCGCCGCTCGACCTGCAGTGTCGGATTTTTGCACCCAGCCGCCCGACTTCACAGTAGGATCCGTGGCACGCGATGATGTTCCTTGCTTGCCACCCGTACCCGTGTGCGTTCAAATTCAAATTTTGCAAATTAGTTGCGTACGCCTAGTAATTATGGCCATCAATCCGGAATAAATATTGAAGACGTGGTGGCGGCGACGAAAATGTGAATCTTCATCTAAAGTCATCCGTTGCCGTCCACCGATTTTCTTCTGGAGTGCCTCGTAGAACACAATTTCATTTGGCGTCGCTGTGGCTGTCAGTTGCTGCGCTGGTGTTCTTCTTGGAGGGCGCTTGAGCTTTGCAAACCGAATTGAGGAGGTGAGAATTCGTGAGGATTGTTCTACCTTCCCGGATGTGTCTCGAAGGTCTTCCTTTTTTGTCCTGGGGTTGGTATACTACGCGCGCTTCTGTCGTCGGAGTCGGGGTTTCCTTCTCTATAGGTTTTTTGCCATTGAGAAATTGTCAATGGTATCCCTTGGGCGCGCAAGTGTTCACTCCATTGTTGACAGCAGTCAAAGCAAATTGCGTCATCATCAGCGTCCATAGGAAACAACATTGTTTTTTGCTTTTTTCCATGTTTTTTCTTTGATGTGAACATTTCTGGTACTGTGCTACCTTGTGGGGTTCTATCTTCCCCTTAGCTACGTAAATTGTCCATCTTCACGCTGACGAAGAGGCCACGCTGTTGACGCAGATGTTCTAGAAGGCAGCGCAATGTTGTTGCCCCAAAGAAACTGTGGAACTCGCTTGTGAAAGCAAGTTGTAGGGTATGTTGTTTTAGTTCAAGTAGCATAGTTTTGCTTGACCCTTGAGTGGAAGCTAGCTCCAGTACTCTCCTTTGTTTTCATAAAAACCCGTTTAGTAACTGGTTTACCACGTTGCGTGGCTGGCGTCTTCAACTTGCATTGCCAGAAGTTCACGTGTTTGTGGATGTTGGTATTTGCACTCTTGTGTCTTCAATGACGTCTTCGTCAGGGTTGACGAATTGCAACATCTAGCCCAAAATCACGTCCAAAATCTGGACGTCCAGACATGAGGACGTCCGGACTCAGCGGACTCCAACGTCCGCATTGAACGACGGCGTCGAAAAATTATACCGCGCTCCGGTACAGGGATTTTAGACGGCCCGTCGAAAAACAGCGTTCGAAGTGTACTCTGCGTCGTCGGTACACAAGTATGTACAAACCATCATTTATTGACAAAACTAGGTGCAATTAAGCGTGTCATGTCTCATGAAATGCTTTTGAAGTCGTTCGTTGTTGAAATGTGCACATGTTGTCCAACACGATAATTGCACTTGCTTAAGCTTGTAAACACTGTTTCACAGAACATCAGTGAAGACTAAAAACGTTGTGGAAGACATCAGGTGAGACGTCTCGAACAAGGTGGCGCATGTTTTCTTGGACATTGATTGGAACCCCTGTTTCAAACTTAGGCTGACTCCGTGGCCGGCGTGTTTTTGCAGTAGTGAGTCCGATTCAGGTGGCAGCGAACTAGAGGACGACGAGAATGACACTATAGTCTTGTCGCCAGATCCTACCCAGCCAAGAAAGAGCATATTAAGGGCAAAAGTGAAGAAAGAGCCAACACCTCCGCAGCAGATGCACGCGCCACAATGGAAGCAAATTGCTGTAGTTGACAGACGTGGCACGCCCTACGGGAATGGAGCTACCTTCTTGGCAGAAGAGATCAAAAAATTTGCAAAGGGCTTGAATCCCATATACGGTTGGGGCTAGGGTTGTACACTGCGACACTGCGACAGACAAACGTTGCGCGACGTCTAGTAGAGCCCGTGCGACGTTAAGTTGACCAAACGTCAAGTTGACTTTAAAAAAAATCCTCCTTTGTTTACGATTTTGACATATTCAAGTTTTATTTTTATAAAGTGTCTCAATTTAATAAATACACATAACATTTTAAATTCAGGCTCATAATTATAGTGAGATTTCAAAGTTTTTTTGGTTGTAAAAATGGCCCTACTCGACAACATGTCTAGTAAACTCGACACTTTATGAGACGCGACATGCGACGTCAGACGTCATACACGACGCCCAAACTCAAAAATATGTCAGACAAGACAACCCTGGTTGGGGCGACCAGCCATTGGAAGAAAAACAACGCTTCTTTGACCGTATTGATGCTGGTTCGTGATGTTCTTTCCCCTTCATATGTGCCTTGAATAATTAGTTCTTGGAGTTGGACTAGAAGATGTGTTTCCTAAAGGTAATTCCGCTTTCTTCTTGAATTGCCAATTTTCATTGTGTTGTTCTCGATGCAGACTGGGACATTGTGAGCCCCAATTCGTCACTTGGGACTCATTGTTTTTTTTTTTTAGTTTATTACAAATTAAGGCATAAAGTACTACAAAAAGCCCAAAAAAGAGTGTAGAACCAAAATAGGTATGTCACGTACCAGTATAGTATTTGGTCATAAATAGCCTTTTATCCATAGATTACCCATAAAATCCACTTGTATATAGGTTAGAACCCGTAAATAGTGGAAAACAATAAGGCTACTGGGAACTTACCCAAAATAGCCCAAAACCCATTGCATGTGACCAGGATAGGCTAAATTGGTCTTAGGAGAGTAGGGAGGTCCCCATGTAAATCTCCAAAGATAGGTTCTAGTTTCCCCATTCCACCGACGAAACATTAGGAATCCAAATTGTTAGCTTGCAGGTGTTACTTGTCCCAGACAGGCCACATGAAGGAATCCACGGCCGCCGGATAGTGTTCTTGGATCTGGAACATGTCGAAGTATCCACGGCGAAATCCATTAACTCATATTTAACTAATTATGGACAAATCCATAGTCCAGAATTCAATCAGCTGTCCGCCGATAAAGTGGAATTCAATGATTTTTGTGCAACAATCATCATACAGAACAGCCCGCAGTGTATACGAAACGTAAAATAACATGATATATTGAGAATGACAGATTACATAGCTGATGACCACAAGGCGTGGTACAGTGTCGGATGCCAGCCGATAGTCCACATGAACTAGCTAAGATGAATGATTTGACTATCAGAGTAGGGTAAGACAACCTCCATGCTGTTGAAAGCACAAGCCACATTACATTTGCCTCACACTAACTAGATCAGCTACAGAGGAATCTACGAGGAGTATCAGCTGGCAGCCGATATCTTAGAACGTGATGCGGCCCCGAAAGTAGGATGTGAAAGTGAGTAATGCGTTGATGACAATCCATTTGATTTTGGAGGTACAGTTGATGAAGGCAATAAAATTGATGACGGCGATGAAGGTATATACTGTGCACCTCAGCGGACGATAGTAGTGTATCGGCTGGCAGCCCATATATCAACAAGAAGTCTCTACCCGAATATCCCATCCCAATTTGGATGCCCGTATTTCATGGCGTGTGCCACTTCATAGTGTAATTGTCCCGGTCTTTTGGTGACTTTGACATATTCCGAAACTGAATCATGCTCGTACATGGGATATATGAATGGAATGATGTCCGTTGAAATATTTGGAATGACTCTACTAGCATTTGGGAAGTTGAGATGCCCCTGAAATGCCAGGGGAATATAGCACGTGGTATCCGGTGTTCTCCGTAGTGAAATCGGGCAGACGTCAACCATGAGCACTTGGTCAAATGAACAAATTTCCTTGGACGGTCCCTTTGCAAGCAGTGTTGATATCATTTTGTAGCACCAAGGAAAATTCTGCCTATCTACACAGTATTCTCTCCCATATACAAATGATAGCTTTTGAATGACATCTTTCGGAAGCAAGTGAGCAAGCAGCGGCCGCAGTTCATGCATTGGCATTTCGACCAAATCCCGACGTGAAACTTTTCAAACAACGTAGAAAACATTTCGACGAGCCCTGGACGTCTAACGATGTTTCGGTGAGGGTCCCACTTATCCACCTCGATATTTGGGTCGACAAAACAAAGCAATCCCGTGACGCAGAGCACCACACACTTTTTGAATGTATGGGGTTGCCCATTGGTGGACTCCTGAACAGAACAGAAATGTGATGACTCAAGATTATGTGGTAATTACAAGGGAGCTGAGAACCGGCATGCAAGGTATCGACTGGCGGCCAATACGTAGGGTTTTTGATAAATGATAAAGCAGTAAGCAATGATTCCCCCCGAAATCTAGGCACGAGAAGTGAGTATGAGTGTGCGAGTTTGTAAAAGAAAAGATGGCCATGCCCAGCCATATATGGCAAAGCGCGCTTTTGCTCTGGAAGCAATCAAACGCTCCCTTAAAGAGTGAAAGGGTAAAGCAGAGAACTGTAAACAAGTGTTGTAGAAGACCAGATGCAATCGATGAGTCTCCACTAAACAAGCCTTGCTACAGTTAATGCCACAGTCCCGCCAGAGTCCCAAGCTAGAAGCATTTGCGGACCGTCTGGGAGACTGAGGCATTACATGCAGCCTAGTCAGTTTAGTGGAGATTCAGCGACTACATCCAAGAATTCCATAACTGTTGATTACAGTGATCGTGCTAGAACATTCAAACTCTCGAAGGAAACATTTGAATGCTTCGAGAGCGAAACGACTATCCGTCTTATATAGCTGGACAGGCGTCGGTAAATGCCTTTATTACACGTAATTGTTAGCAAAAAAATCCATACAAAAGTTTTTAAACATATGGTACAAGTCCTACGCTATATGTACAAGACATTTATACAATTTCTAATAATAGTGTCGGCTGGCAGCCGATACAGTAAGCGCCCTCCAGCGACAAGTTGACTAGCATTCGCATCATTTCGTTCCCATGGCCAGTAGCTCTTCCTTTGAGTAGGGCACCTCAAATCCCTTCTTACAGTCTGCCGTGACTTCAGTGCACAGATTATATTGAGTCGACCCCGGCATGCATCGCGGAAGACCAACTTCCGACTTCCGCTCGCAGTACTCGGGAACCGAGAGCCCAGAAGACAGCAACCCCTCTAGAAACGGGATCATCGTTTGCTGGAGGAAGGGGAGTCTGGGAGCCTTCAATTTCGCCTCCGAGTACATTGTACAAGGAGGTGGATGAACTGCACTATATGGCAAATTCAGAATGTTCCTATAAGGAATATGATCGATGATCAATGAATTCTGAATGGAGGCACTGTGAGTGTTTCTAACTCCACCCTTAAGTCAGAAAGTTACACACAGGTTCTAGCGGCATAAGTTAATGGTTTAATTGGGTGAATGGTAAACTCAGTGTTCTTTGGCCTTTCAAGCAATGGACACTTTGTTATGTTGATTTTTATCTAAATTAAGTACTTCAAACACTCTAATAGTTAAGAAATAAAGGTTGTGGAGAGTTGTTAATTGTGATTTAAACTTCTAGCTAGACTAAAATTGTACCTAAACTAAATCAAAGAATACCATTTGCCCTTTCCAAAATGGTCAAGCAAGTTGGATTCTGATATTCCTAATGAAAGTTATGTGTGGATGAAATTCGTACCTAATTCTATCCTAAAAACTTCATCCGTCAACTAAAAATAGCAAAATAATGTAAAATAAATCTAAATTTCAGGGTTCAAAGGTTAATTAAGTTATTTAACGGAATTTTTAGAGAAAACCTAATTTTGACCTATTTTAAGATTTTTCATCCAAAATTAGGTCAAAACTTCATCCACCCTTTAATCTTTCCAAATTAAAGTAATTTAAAAAATAAAAGGTGGATTTAGAATCTTCAAAAGATTCTTTAAAAGATTATGTTTTCAAAAGATTCCCTAGTCGTGCCTTGAGAATATTCCTAATTGTTTTTTAATTAATCCTAATTCTAAGTTATTATTCTAAATGTAGTGATTTTTTAGGGTTTTATGGTTTTTATGAGTAAAGTGATTAATTAACTTCTTGTTAAGATAAAAAGTAAGAATTTAGAACTTTTAGGTGAAAACTTTTAAATGGATGAAAATTCCCCTTGGTTGGATGGAATTCCTTCCTTTAATAATTTTCAAGAGAATAAGTAGACAAATTAGGTTTTGACTTTCCCTAATTATTCTAATATTCCCTAAGTTCCTAAATTAAATTAGATTCCTTTTGAGATTTTTTTGGATGAGATTACTATTTCGTTTCCCAAATTAATTCAAAGTTAATTTAATTATTACTTTTTACGATTTTAGATAAATTTTCAAGGGTTTTCTAACAATTTAAATTCTACTAGCTATTGGATTCTCAATGGTTAAGTTTGTTAGTTTTTAATTTTCTAATCTAAATTTTAAAAGAATGAAAGCAAAAGAAAAGACAAAAGATAAAATTTGTAATCATACCTTGGTGTCGAGAATGTCGATCGTCCCATCATCGCAAAACACCATCATAATCGTCTCCTCGAAATTCTCCATTGTCTTTCATGAATTTGGAAGAAATCTTAGTATTCTTGTTTTTTTTTAAAAACCTATCTAAAAAGTCCAAATTTGTTAGTTTTGGCAATTTAAAACTAATCCTTTGATTTTAGGAATTTAAATTAAATGATAAATTTAATTCATATTTCCTAAGTTTTCAATGAATAGTAGTTTTATTCGATTGCCAATTTTTAATAGTTATTTTATTAAATATTCCAAGATATTAGTTGTTGTTTGTTTTTATTGTTTTGGCTTATTAGGCCTAATAAAACAAATTCCCCAAACTACAAACAAACAACTAATTTGGATTTGGAATCCTAATTAATGACTAAAACCAACCGAATGAATAGTATTCTTAATAAAATAATCTTAAATAATCTAAAACAAATCTATCAATGAATAGGAAAAGGAATAAACCGAATAAACAATTAATTTATGAATAGTTAGATTCTTACCTTAATAGTTTTTTAGTCTTCTAATTCCTTCACGTGTCGAATTCTTCCTTCTTATTCTTCCTTTCTCTTCCTAATTCATTCTCTTATTGTTTTGAAACTTCAAAGTTGTTGGCTATGGCGAGAGTTAGTGTCCAACCAAAAGAGAATGAGTTGTGAAATTTTCAAAAGGAGATAGTAGAGAAGTTTCCGTTTTGGTTAACCTCAAAGGTTTTAATGTGACAATTGTAGTCAAATCCTAGAAGAAATTCAATTGTTAGTATGGTTTGGAATTAAGCATGATTGAATTTTGAAGATAATTCACTCACCAGAGCTATGGATTGTGAGTCCAGGCTTTGTTTTGTTTGAGTTCAGTTTTGTCCAGGCTGAGTCCCTTAGTCGGCACTTGTTGGAGCACCCCCTTCGGTGAGGCTGCTGCAGCCCCGTTCGTCAGCTCCTCTTCTGGTGACGCCACGTGTCGGGGCGCAGTTGGTCGGCGCCCTGTTCGTCAGCTCCTCCCGCTCTGCTGTTCAGCTCGGTCTTGCTCCGCTCGTCCAGCCAGTTAGCATACGCCACGTGGCGCCTCCTCGTTGGCCGCCTGGCTTCCCCGTTCCCTCCGGCTTGCTCAGTTCCCCGGCGCGTTCCCGATACTGTGGCTGTCCTTCCGATACTGTGGTTGCCCTTACCGATACTGTGGTTGCCCTTGCCTTCGGGCTGTCCTGTTGCTTTGAACTGTCCCTGCCTTGGGCTAATTCTCCTTTACAATCTGATTTTTGGTTATTGGAAGAAATCAAACCCACCTTAATAATAACCAAAAAAAAAGAAAGGAAAAGAAAGCCACGATGTGAGAAAATAATTCTTTTGGACAAGAATTATGTTAATTAAATAAAACAAAGGCTTCAAAATAAATAAATAAAAACAAACTAACAAAATACCTCCATTAATGTGAAAAAACCCAATACCTTCAAAACTCTCACAAGCAAAAGAGAAATAATTCAAAGGTCCTAGATCTTAAATAAGTTTCAAAAGAACCTTATTCCGTTGATTCCTTTGGTTCAAAGATTCGCCATGTAGTTAAATTCACGATTAGATGGTCAGTTTAAACGTAAATTTTAACTTTCAAGGTCAAAGCTCTGCCGTGCGGGAGCAACCCCAGGAAATAACTGTCAAATCAAAGTTTCAAGTACCCGTTTCCAGGTTTCAAAATCAAAGCTCCGCCGTGCGGGAGCAACCCCAGGAATAACCAGTATCCAAGGATCCAAACTAGTATTTTGAAACTTAATTCTTAAAGGAGGTACACATGACAGTGTTTAACCGAACATTAAAAACTAATTTCCAAAATTCAAAGCAAAGTTTTAAGTTTAATCACTAAAGGAGGTACACATGACAGTGTTTAACCGAACATTAGCAACTATTCAAACCAAACACCCGTTATACAACGAGTTTTGGCACGTGGTGATGCTCAAAACCTTTTGGCAAAGTCTAGCTTTGCCGCTTTAAAGTTTTAAGTTCACAGACTATTCTCAATTCACACAAATGGTTGGTTAGTATCAAAAGAACAACAATATCAAAGTAGAGTTTGGGCACTACTCCCACAACTCCCCAAATGTCAAAGTTTTCGGGCTTGAAGCCTCCAAATTCAAGAAATAAGTTAGTTAACACAAACAATACTAGAGTTAGGGGATTTTCTCCACCTAAACTCTTTGAAAAGCAAAGTTTTGGGGCTTGAAGCCTCCAAATTCAACAAGACAAGAAAACAAAGCTTTGAAGGGGCCCTCCGGACCTTCAAAGTACAAGAGAATAGAAGAAAATAGAAGAAAAGAGCCAAAATTTGGCTTAAAAAGTGCTCCGACAAGTGTCGGTAGCACGACAAGAGCAACAACAAGAATGAAACAAAGAATGAGGGCCACGAACAACCTCGAGGAAGGGCCTTATATACTCGCTCCCGGCCCCCCCCGGTAAGTTGTTCGTAAATTATCTTTTACTTTCAATCTAGATATTTTGCTAAACTACCTAAACGTATTTTCAAAATAATCTTTGTTTAATGGGAAGGAAGGTTCTCAAGCGAGTTCCTTCTAGGCCCTAAATGGCCTTAGAATCTTTTCCCAAATCAAATATTTGATTTTCCCAAAGATATTTTGAAAACCTACCTAATTAACCAAGATA
This sequence comes from Rhytidiadelphus loreus, assembly GCA_947034895.1. Taxonomy (NCBI): domain Eukaryota; kingdom Viridiplantae; phylum Streptophyta; class Bryopsida; order Hypnales; family Hylocomiaceae; genus Rhytidiadelphus; species Rhytidiadelphus loreus. Next base: position 2,386,099 of record OX344762.1, read on the forward strand.
TTTTGTGTTTTAATCTAGGGTTAGTTCTAAATTGGCTTTCTTTAGTCCAAAAGATGGCTTCTTACGCAAGAGAAGTATCTTGGGCAAATCCAATCTTCGATTTTACAAGAGATATTTGCAAAATCAACCCAGATTAATCAAAAATTTCCTTTTAAAAGTCAAACTAAGGGCTGACCCTCTCTATCTTTTGAGGGACAACTCGAAACTGAAAACAAACTGCGCCATCGCGTTCAGAAGACCCCAATTAGCCTAAGGGACCCCTTACCCCTACCTCTCCAGCCGTTTTAAAGCACAAATTTGAGTCACGGTAACTCAGAACAAAAGTTAAAAAGCTAACTTTTGGAGTTTGCGTCTTTTGATGAAACTGTCGGTCCTGGGTGGTTTAGAATATTCATGGGAGTAAGAATTGACCCTTGAAACGCTCCATTCGGACACCACTAGCTCCTGGTTCGCCGGTCAACCCGCCGCCAAGTTGTAAATTCTTGTAAAATTTGCTGTCGGTTCTAATTCTGGTATTTGGGAATGTCGGAATGTCTTCAAACTTGACAGAGCTCTTTATTGGCACACAAAACACTATCCTAATTTTTAGTGAGATTTTACCGCAACATTGGTAATTTCTAGGAATTTACGAATGCAGTTTTAAGCGGTTGACTTCCCATGGAGTCATCGTGGAGTTTTGTAAAATCCCGAAACTTTTGGGCAATCTTCTACAAGATGTCCATCAACTAAGGGCAAAACCAAATCTCCAATAAGAATGCTATTTTTAGCAATTCTTTAATAATTTCCACCCCGGGGGGGAAATTATTCTTGATACCGGGGGAATCTTGGATGATCGGGCTTCTATTTGACCTCCTGGCATGCTTTGACCTAGAAAAGCACCTCTCTGTATGTTCCAATCATCATTTCCTCCATCTTAGTCTGCGAATGACTGTATTTCTCAAATTACCTGCAAACAATAAATCTAACTCTTTCGAGTTGGATTTGGACTAACTCGGACTAGACTCTAACTTTTAACCAGTTTGTTACATGTATACTTATAGCTGTTGTATTACATGAACAAGACACTAAGACTGGTTAACTCTCAAATTCTCACATCGCTCGGAATTACTGACTTAACTACTTATTTATACTAATAAGACCTAAAATTAGTGAAAATGTAACGTCTTACGTGTTTCACGCATTTAAGGCCATGACACACCTCTTTGGTAGGGACTTCTACCAAAACCCACAATAATTGTATTTTTATTTGTTTTTTCCTATTTTTCACTTAAAAATTAACTAAAAATCGCGAAAAATAAGTTCAGAGTTCCAAGTGCCAACTTGAGGGCTCACAGGCACCACTGTTGAACAGTGTCGGGGAGGCCAAGAGACGTGCAAGACGCTTGATGAAAATTGGTCTACCAGGATTCGTAGGATTCCGGTATGTGCTAAGGTCACATGACTCTTGCCCGAAGGCAAGAAAGCTATCTCCAATCTCCGGCACCTTCCATTTAATATTGTCTAGACGATGCTTGAGAGTGTCCAACACCAAATCCGACCAATAGACAATCGTGATGTCCTGACTCATACAAAATCTCAAAAATTGTTGAAGTCCCGGACAATCTCTGACCTGAGACCTTTGATGCGAACCCTTTCCCTTCAAAATGAGTGGCTCGAAGAACATTATGGTTCCCTGGACCTCAATGAAAAGAAACAATTTCGAAGACGCTACCTGTGGAGCATCAAGACTTGAATCGTGTGCTCTGATGTCCGTAGCCGGTTTGTCACACTCGTCTCCTCTTTGAGACACGGTCTTCTCTGAGGACTCAGATGGTGGAGCATGAGAATCTGCAATGAAAGATGACGTACATAATGACTTAGATGCAATACAATGAGTGGATTCAAACAAGAAAATTCTATTGTATCAAGCTATCAGCTGGCAGCCGACACACTACATAAATAGTCTATTCTGCATAGTTGAAGGCACACAGTGACAAGTCCCAGAGAACAAGTCGGAGCCAGGTAGCACTAAGTTAAATGACCTATTCTAGTTACTCCTCAAATATTTGGACACATATCTTTGACCTACGACGAACCTCTAGACCGCGTTTGCATGGATGCTCCTTGATGAACGGGAGATAGCGGTTCGTTGGGGAAGTCGTGCTCTGGCATGTTCTCTAAAGGCACGACACTGTCTACCTCCACCTCCGTGCGTTTCCGTTTCCCCTTGGACCGGCCAGTGCGACGAGAGTCCAAAGAAGGCGAAGTCCCGTCCGGTCTGTTTCCTTTGCTCCTACCCCGTCGCGACCCGCCAGCGGACGCAGCTGGATGTGTCGGCTGGCCGCCGACATGAACGGTAGACTCTGGCGGGTTCTCGACGGCTCCTGCTGGTTTCGACCCCTGGCGTTCTGATTGAGCTCTTAGGATCTCCTCAGATGGCGGGGGATTATGTAAATCAACAACCATGGCGTCCAAAGTTCCATCATCGCCAACTCCACCTTCTTCAGTTTCTCCAACATCGCACGGTACAGTGTCACGAACTGCTTGGCGACTATGAGCGGGATCAATGGGCGACATGATATTGTTGTTTGTTGGTGCCGTCTCCCGTTGAGCTGTACGAGTGGGCGATGAAGGTTCGGTTGGTGTAGGATCTCGACTTTGTTTACCTCGCGACTTGCGAAGCAGTGCTTGCACGATGGAGTCTTCACTGGACGAGTCGCCGCGCAGGACAATCGGATGTGATGTGGTTGGTTGATTAGTCCGATGGTGGACCCTCGAGGGTGGATCATCAGAGCCGACAATAATCTGTGGTGGACGCACGGATTCTGAATCAGTGGGGGACGAGGAGTGAAGGAGGGAGTCGACTGAGCCCCCAGCCCCAATCCTCTAGCAGTGCGAACCTCCAGTAATGCAGGGTCCAGGGTTGTCTTGTCTGACAAAATTTCGAGTTTTTGTGTCTAATAGACGTCGCATGTCGCATGTCGAATTGTCGAGTTGTCGAGTAAGGGCGGTTTTTGTTGTCGTGTACGGATTTCGGATTTCAAATTTTTTTACCCCTTAGTAAAACGGATTGTCCTACGTGGCTGTGACGTGGTGTGCTTCCTGAGGGGCGACCGCGGGTAGGGGGGCGACCGCGGGTAGGGGCGACCACGGGTAGGGGTGACCGCGGGTAGGGGGCGACCGCGGGTAGGGGCGACCGCGGGTAGGGGTGACCGCGGGTAGGGGGCGACCACGGGTAGGGGCGACCTCGGGTCCAAAATCCTGGGCGACTGCGGGTCCGAATCCAGGGCAACCGCGGGTCCGAAGTCCAGGGCGACTGCGGGTCCAAAATCCAGGGCGACCGCGGGTCCTACTTCATGGGCTACAAGTCTGGGGCCCCCACAACATTTTTTTTCCAATATTTATTCTTCAACCAACACATTCCACGGCAAATCGGCAATATATAAGCATTGAATTATATGCTCGGTACGTACCAAAGCAAATGAACATGCATTATGTAATGATATATCATGGGACAATCAATTCATAAGCCTAAAACATAATAATAATAAAAACCTTGGACAATAATCATATTAATTTAAATGGAACTGCGTACATACATAGGGATGATCTTCACAATTGAGTACCAAGACCACTCCTGTTTGAAATTGCACACTTATTTGCAAAAAATACGAATACCTTCATTAATCATCATCGTCAACACCAAAGTACCTTTTACAATCTTCCTGACTTTGTGAAGCCAAGTGATGGACTACACAAAATTCAAAATCTACCTATTTCATTACAAGCTTTGGCAACAAATCTTCACTACAAGGCATTGATGTTAAATCCTTATAGTACTATTTGAAGGCCTCCACATCTATAATGCAACACATTACATTGTGAAGGTAGAATCGCTTTCCGCTTCATCTGCATTGGGGTCGGTGTCTTCATGTGGCCCACTACTGTCACTAGCTCCTGAGACCTCGTTTTCATCATCCTCTCTGCTTGTAGGTTGAAGGATCACCTCACGTTCCACCTCAGAGTTCAAATTTCGCACTTGCGTTTCTAAACCACCAACAACTTCGGCTAGCACTAATCGCTTTGTCGGCCTCGATGCATCAGTGGTTCCATTGATAATAGGGCCTGTCGGTCGCTCAAGCACCTGCTGCCAACATGTTGACGCTCTGCTCTCGCTGCTGCGCTTGATGGCCAAGGATTACGAGTGGAATTTCGTTCTCCAATGACAAATGGATGGATCGCATGGTTTTGACGCTTGGGGTTCCGTGTCAGTCTGTCTTGCGTCTTGCGGGTTCATTTATTTCCTGATTTGGAGTGTTCACGCGATCGCCTGGATGATTCTCCAGGGCCTGACATCAATGAGGCCGGAGTAGGTTGTGGAGCTGAGCCATGCACTCCTTCATCACGATTTGTCGTAGATCATTATGTGTCGGCGACCTTGTTAGAGGAGTTGGTAGTATCCTCGATGTTGTGGCAATGTCTACACTTGCAGGGCGATTGGACCCACGGGTACGGGTCTCGTTGAATACCACTTGCAATGGCGCATCTGAATCGTACACCCTAGTTTCTGTTGCAGTGTTGTTGGTCGGTGCTAAACTTGGACGAATTGCAGGTACCTCTTCAATATGCGACACCTCTTCTTGCCTTTCACCCTGTATATTAACTCGTACACCACTTCAGAGGTTCATTGGCATACTAGGCGGCATACATGTGGCAATTGGAGACCTTACAAGCTCCACTTCATCTGCCACTGGAATATCTGCACCGTTGTTGTATAGAGAGAGTTTGCCTCGGGAAATCACGAGGATTCTGGCTGCGACTAGAAATAGCTCGGGAATGAAATAAACTGTAACTTGTCGAATCTTCAAATCTTCGAGTCTTCAAATCTTCAAACTGCTACTCGTTGTCCTATCCTGTTGTGTTTCTAAATAGGCCAAGGGTTAAGGTAGGGTGATAAGAAACCACGGGCTTCGGACGTGTAAAACGGGACGGCCAGACCACGAGCTGAGCCGTTCGAGGGATTGGATCCTAAATTTCAAACCCACGGTGACCAGCAAACTTGCCTCACCAGTGGGAACAACATAAAAGTCTCGACCATGTGGGCAATTAACCCCACTTCGTCGCATCCACAACACCAAATGAGGCTAGTATTGGTGTGAACCAAACTGCCCGCAACAATAAAATGAAATTTACAAAGCCACAAGCCACATACACACAAACACACAAGTCTTTCAACTCCAACTCCTTCAACTCCAACTCCAACTCCAACTCCAACTCCAACTCCAACTCCAACTCCAACTCCAACTCCAACTCCAACTCCAACTCCAACTCCAACTCCAACTCCAACTCCAACTCCAACTCCAACTCCAACTCCAACTCCAACTCCAACTCCCAAGCTGATCTTTGGATGAGTGTCTCTGTTGATCTATAACTCCAAATGAACTAAATGATAGCTTTTCGGAAAGCTAAAACAATCATCTACTTCTCCTCCAAATTTCATACAATTCTAAGACTCTGTCCAACCTCTATGGCCATCCAAAGTTTCGGCCTTGAGAAGGGAAAGGCAGCAGACCTTCCTTCGCTTCCACACTCACAACTTTCTCATACAAACTCCAAACAGAACTAATGATAGCTTCATGAAAAGCTAACACAATTTCCTACACTCCCTCCAAATTTCATGGCAAAACAAGAACCTGTCCGTCTTTTATGGTCGGTCGAAGTCTCTGCCTCTTAATTTTAAAGGCAACAAACCTCCCTCCACTCAAACTAGCACAACTTTTGCTTCACAACTCCAAATCAAGCAAGTGAGATCAATTTGAAAACTACACACCATGATACACAACACCTCCAAATTTCATTTCAAAATCCTTCAAATTCACAACACAATGGGCCCTCAAACATTCGGGCCTTTCTAAACTCACAACGGGAGAGAAGATCAATAGTGTTCCCTTTTTTTCTCCACCTTATCTCTACTCTAACCACACAAACAAGTGGGGTCAGCCCCTAACTCACTCCCAAAGCTCTCACATCAATAATTGAGCCCTTATTTGACCCCACAACTATCTCTTTATCTTTATCTTAGAAAGAAAATTCACTTCAAGTTCACCTAGAAGGAAAACTATTTCATTAATTCCTTTCTATCTTTTCTTTTTCTATTTTCAACACCCAAAATGAAATCTACAAACAACTAACATAAAATAAATGTCTTCTCAAAGGTAAAAAACTAAAGTCTTCAAAGAAACTTCACTCCATCTTGAAGAACTTGAGAATTCGCTTGATGGTAGTAGCAACAAACTCAACACGATTCGCCTTTGTCAAGGGATTGACCGGCCCCTCTAACCATCGTTGGTGACCGCGACTCCCTTTAATAGGTCTGACCATACAATAGTATTGATCGTCGTTAAGACCTTCAAAACTCCCTTCGAATGTCACTTCTTGGGTACCAGGTTCAACACACCCAACCTGCAACAGGATCACTAGTGCTCGAGCTCCACGCTGTAGGTTCCCGTGCCATCGCTGCTCCACACGGGGTTGCTTTGGCGGTCGAGAAGGCCCAGATTCATCTTGAGGACGCTCGTGCGATAATGAAAGACCTAGCGGCTGAAGAGGTTGAGCCGGTAGTTGAGATAACGAAAACTCAAACTCTGATTCTGGTAGAGGCTCCTCATCCTGAGACTCAGAAAAAACCCTCCAATTCGACATACTGAAATCTATAACATACAATAAAGAAACTACTTCAAGTTTGGTAGCATTCTAAGATGATAACCTATTCTTATATAGATGGCTCATGTCATCGAGAGAGGGCGTCATCTTGAAGCTACTAAGGATGATGTCATCTTTATTTTTATATTATTAAAACCAAATCTCTGGAAATAATGTATTACTATGCATTTTTACACTATGTACGCATTTACAGTGCGACACCGTCATTGTTGTCATCAGGAGTTCTTTCCCTCATTGGGTCTGCATTGATTACCGGAAATGCATCCCAAGCCGACACATGAGGGGCTTCGTCTCTGCGGTGGTGCGACGCCTCTGGAGAGCTCAATCCATCATCATCACCCACGAAAGTGTTGTGGTATCGTGCTCGTGGAGGACTACCTACACGGGGCACCATACCAGCCCACCTATTTCCATGGAGGCGTTCTTCTACTACCACACGTCTCTGTTCTTCTCTCAAATCTCTAAACCTAACTTCATCTTCGTCCCCCGAAGAATATGGTTCCTCATTCTCTTCATCTGTATCTCCATCTACAAGGTACTTTTCGTAGAATAGTGCTGGATTGTGTCCTTGTTTTTCACGTTCCAATTTGCTGTTGGTGTAGATATACACCAACATCTCAGCCTTCTTTGTGGCTAGGCGATTACGCACTTTATCGTGTACAAACGAATACATGCTCCAGTTTCTTTCACAAGATGATGCTGAGCATGTCAAAGACAAAACTCTCCTTGCTATTTTTGGAAGAGCGTTCCCACCCACACGATTCCACCATTGATGAGGCAACAAGTTACATCGAGTAACATCTGGAGCCTCTTGTAATGGATCAAAGGGACCCGACTTCTCTTCAAATTCCGTCAACTCAGCAATTGCTTCATCTTCATCCACATTCAATGGTCCGCTCAATTTTCTGATGACTCGATTCAATGCCCGCTTTGCCTCTCCATTGTTATGAAGCTCTTCCACATCTGTCAAATACGGGTTCAACAATGCCCCTGCATAATGGAGGTCCGTGCGCATCAACTTCCAACGAGCATCAAATTGTTTTAGGAACTTCGTCGCGGTCTGCTCATCAAGAAAGAACGGAGCCTCCTTTAAAGTGCACACGTGCTGACGAAGGCTACTCATTATTATCCAAGCTTTCGCATCGCCGGTATTTTGCCATCGAACTGGCGCAGAGCAAGAATCACTGGAAGAACCATGTGCTGGAAATTACCGCATTCCACCCAAAACACTTCCGAAACTATGTCCTCTCGCGCTTTACGGGCCCGCTCTCTTGTAATGAGTCCGTTTGTTCTGCTGACCAAACTATTCTCAAATGGCATATACGTCTCGTCCCCCACCACGAATTGAAGCGCTTGTTTGCACTCTACCAAACGGTCTATCATGAGAAAATGCACTGCGAAGCGTGTGGCCGCGGGAAGTCTCAATGACTTCTTCGGCGAGTACTTACGGAAGAGACCCAAAGTCAAGTGGTACTTCTTTATAAACTTCACAATTGCCCTGGCCTTATCCACTAGATCTTTGATCCTTTTTTCCTTTCCCTAGTCTTCCAAAAGTAAGTCCAATATATGTGCGGCACATCCTTGCGTATACATGTGGGGATACCTTGCTTGCAACTCGCGCATTGACCCTGTCATTACGGAAGCATTGTCTGTACACAATTGGACAATATTTCCTGGTCCCACCTGCTCTATGTAGGTAGCCATTGTATTCACCGTGTACGCCATGTCTTTCCTCTCTCCTGTGGTGTCCACCGATCCTAGGAAGACATCACCCGCAGGGCAAACGAGCATCATATTCAACAAGGGACGGTGATTTGTATCTGACCATCCATCTGAACAGATAGTGGCTCCATATTGGGTAATAGAACTCTTTGTTCGACTACTGACCATTTTCGTAACAGCCTCCTTCTTCACATCAAGTAGTTTAGTGCGCACCGCATTGTACGATGGTGGGGAATATGGAAATCCACATGTCGAAGTTGCTTTCACAGCATTCACAAAGGCTGGGTGCCGCACCACATTGAATGCAATGTTAGCCTCATAAAAGAAAGAAGCCCATAGTCTGTCCAAGTTTTGTCTTTCATTGACCCAGAATGATTCATCCATGCTTTGTTGACGAGAAATCGAGGTTGAGCGCATCCTTCTCACCGTTACAGGAGTAGAATTCGTTGAATCTGGATTACGAGGCGGTGCATTAGGTGCTTCTGTCCTGTCGCTTGGGTCCACAGACCCTTCCACTGATGCATCCACAGTATACCCTGCAACGGACTCAGCAACAACATCAACCTCAAGATCTACTCCATGCATCTCCTCCAAACTCATTTCTTTTGGTACAATCCCTTCACAGTTTCTGAATAATTCGAGGACTACGGATGGAATACGTTTACAACGTTCCACTGTTGATGTACGGGGGTAACCAAAGTGACCAAATGCCCGCTTCCGCACGAAAACTTTGTTCCAACCACAAAAAATACAAGTCCTCGTATTTGCGGAACGAGCGGGGTTCGTTTCAATAACCAACCAGGGATCCCACTCCTTTGTGGCTCTTCGAGTATCATTTATGTTTGTCCTCCTCCCCGCTCCTCGGTTTGCCATATTGTTTATCTGATATGCGTTATTCCAAACCGAAATGTATATGTACCCAAGTGCTTCGGAAAAAAAAATTATGACAAAGCCACCGCTTCGAGTAGTTCTCTAACCACTCAAAGCAAGGTTGTTGCCCTCTGAAGAATATAACATTGCATGAAGCCTCTTGAGAAGATACAAGCCATATGTTCATCAACAGAGCAATGGAAATCCAATGTTGTTCCTCTATATTTATAGTGCTTTCGGTCTTCCCTCCACACGCTCCAAGGATGGTTTTAGGGCGCCGCTACCAAACTCTATTACACCCGAGGTCGCCCTACCCGACCGTTGGTCCACCTCCAGGCATATGGAGGCGCGCGCCTTTGTAGTAGTCGACTTCGGGTCACATGGTGCGAACGCGGATTCCGGCAGGCGACTTCGGGTCCGAAATAGGGCGAACGCGGGTCCAGGGAGGGCGACTTCGGGTCCAGGTGGGGCGACTTCGGGTCCCGGATGGGCGACTTCGGGTCCCACATGGGCGACTTCGGGTTTCATGGGAGACTTCGAGTGCCATGGGCGACCTCGGGGGAAAGAAGGGCGACTTCATGTGCATAAAGATTAACTTAACCCCTAAAGGACCATTGTCCCCTCAAGGAACAATATGGATTTTGGGCAGGTTCCTATGATCTCAATTTTTAATGAATTTTTTGGAAACTATCTCATAATATACAAGAGCTTATTACCTTTATAGGAATATAAATTTTGTTGCAATTGGTACCTGGGATTCCGGGAACAAAAGTTATGGCATCTTTAACATAATTTGTAAGGAACGTCTTAGGGCAGAAAAAGAAATCTACAATAATTTGAAATTAATTTTTTAATTTTTTTCTTCTTAAAGGTCATATTTTTGTCTACATGTGTAGCTTTGATTCATTCCATTTCGATTAGTAATGTGAAAGTTATGAACAATATTGTTTGGCAAGCAATCAAAATGAAATGATTCAAAGTTTTTCACATAGATATAAATCATAAGAAATTAAGAACCAATTTCAATATCAATTTTGTTATTGGAAATGCCTTGTCATTTGTGAAGAATATCATTAATTTTTCGGGGGACCAACTGAATGCTAAGTATTGAAAACTACTTATCATACAAAAACATTTGAACCACGTAGTGAGAAGTTCTAAAATTTGGTAGGCTTCGAATTTAATCCTTTAAAAAATGTTGTGCCAAAGGAGATACTACAAATTCTATTCATGTTTCCCTTCTAAATATCACTATGATGCCAAAACAAACTATTTCACTCCTTACGGGTTTAGGATTTAGGAATATCTTCAAATCTATAGTAAACTTTATTTATTTTCACATCGTAGGAAGATCTTGCAATTGATGTATATGGCAAACTAGAAATTGTATGAAGTTGTTCAAATATAAATAATTGTTTGGATGTTCGGTATGAATTTCTTAAAAAGACAATGGTATTATTACATTGTTGGTATTTTGTGTAAATGAAAGCACAAAAGTCTACGTAGAAAACTGACCTACAACACATGCAATAAATGTATTTGACATGTGTCTAATCATCAAGAATTAGATCTTCAAAACACATAAAGGCTAATTCATATAGGAATATTTATATATCTTTATTGAAGAAACAAAACATGGACCCCATTGTACAACATGAGGTGGTTCTAAAGGTCAAAGCAACCCTTCCGATACACACAAGTTTAGAAAAACAACTACCTATTAGTCTATTATTTACTAGAAGACTACCTCTAGCCCAAAATCATGCAACATCCGTATTGGCCTCCTCTTCCCTTTTCTTCTTCATGACTTCAAACTCATGGGCCGCAATTCTATAAGCACTCTTCAAAAGGGGTAGGTCATGGTTCCACATCTTGTTTTTGATCCAAAAATTCTTGAACGTTCTCGCATAACCAATGTGTGCAGTCCGGAAATCTATGTGCTTCTGAAACTGGTGTTCAAGCTTCTTCAAAGAAACTAACTTCTGCTTCAAGGAAGCTACCTCTGATGTCAGCACACAATGCTCTTCATCTACTAATAATGCATCCAAAGCCATTGGAAGGTCAATGGGGCCTACAACCGTGGTTTCTTTTAGGTCATTCAACCTTGACTGCGCCTCTTCCACAGCTTTCCTTTCGGTATTCAATCGGTTTTCTTCTGCCAAACACTCTTCCATTATTTTGGCCATTCGTTTATCCAAGAACGGGGTGGAATTTGAGGTAGAGCCTCCATCTTTGCCTTTATTGAATTTCAAATAAAATTGCTCCAGCTCGTCCATTTCCTTTTGTTGAACTGACAAACGAACTTTCCCGCTTATGATTAGTGCTTCAAGGGTGTGCTCATCGTTGTCCTCAATGTCACCACCAGTGCGTTCACGCTGCCTTTCACATTCCATTCCTATTTCTACCAGTCTACCAAGAATAGCCTTCAACTGGGCTTTATAAGCTTCTTTTCCTTGCCTCCTCGTGTCTTCAAGATATAATACTTCCCTTCCTACTTCTTGAAGAGGTAGTTCTTCACATGAATCAAAAATCACCAATGCTTGTTCAGCATCTCGTTGCAACCCGATCTCACCCTCCTCCTTGTCTTCCTCCATTTCTCGCATGCGTGCATATACATGTTGAAGAACTTCGTCTTCCTCAGGATGACGGAAGTGCATTGGCTCCAACGATCTAAGAGGCGCGACATGCAATACTACTGCCCCTTCTGAGTCTCCAACAAAAGGTACCACCGTTGCCATATTTTCTTCAAGTATTGGATCTTCATTTGGGGGCATAGGGTCTGCAATGTCTTCTTCATCCGAGTCGGTGGAGGTGGACGACTGGCCCCAATCGTAGTCTTCATCTGACACTTCTTCTTTGAAATGTTTTTTGGGCCCTAATCCATCCCTCGGATTATTTGATGGATCCGCCCTTGGAATGTCTTTGGTAGTGGGAACTATGCTATTGGGGTTTTTCTTAATGGTCCTCCAATCCACAGTTCGTCGCAATTGTAGCTCTGCATAGACCATTTGGCATATACCCAATGAAACTTGACTCCCCTTCACTGTTGGTTTTTGATATAATGTCCGGTAAACTTCGATGCACCGTTGCACAAATGCATCATCTCTGCAGTAGTGAAGATTAGCATTGTTTTGGCTGATATGGACATCGTGCCGGAAGTAAGGGAATAGCTTATCGATATGGCACCACCCTACGTAGGCCTTGCAAGTGTTGAACGTCCAATCTGATTGCACGTTTTGCCAATTTGGAAATGCCCTTGTTGTTGGGTCCAAAAGGATGGCTACATTCCGATTATGGCGCTCTCCTTTCTTCTTTGCCTTCTTAAAGGGGGGGGCCATGGTGAATATAGGATGTGTTGGTATCCTCCAAGTGCTCAGAAAGTATGGTCTTCCACAATCGACGACAACACAAAAAGTGTCCTAGACACAAGATTCCAGTGCACGAACACGCATCCAGACGCTTGAAAGCATATGGAAGCCGATGCACAGCACTGGAAAAGAAAGTGGCAACTCGCATCTCTGGTGACCGCATTTGTACCCGAAGTCGCCCTGGGCGCGTGCGGGATCAGGGTTTAGGGGGGCGAGTGCGTTAAGTGGGGCGACCGCGGGTACAGGAAATTCTGGGCGACCGCGGGTCTTGGAAGGGCGCGTGCGGCTTCAGGGCGACCGCGGGTCCAGGGAAAGGTAGCAGACTCAGGAAATGCAGAGGGAGAATTGACCCCCTCATTGCCCCCGTCAACTTAGATTTTAAAAAAAAGCCCCCTATATTCTGCCAACTTTTGGGTAATTCTTGCATCTCCTAGAAGTAATTTGGGGCCTCTGATTGCAAATATGATTTCAGAATTCCCAAAAAAATTAAGCAGTGCAAATAATAAATTCTAGGGCAAGCCCTGGATGGGCAATGAGGGAGTCAATTCACCCTGGCCCTCACAAATGGCTCATCTTAAGACTGATCTCCCTTTTTCATGTATTTACTTCAATGAAAATATTTTTAGATCATTTTTCAGACAAAGAAAAATAAAAGAGGAATCTAACACAAGTGATTTCATTTTTTTTAAGTATTTTTTAATTAATTGTAAATTTCCAAAGGACTTGTGTCATAGGTCCCTACTTATGCCCCTAGGTCTCCCGTAAAACGTTCACTTGCAACTTCTAAAGAAAAATGGGGAAGTAAAGAGAATGAATTGGCTTTTACAATTGATAATTTATTTTTCTCGAATCATTTAATGATTATGGAGGTCAATTTATGAACTACAGTTTGTCCATTTCAAAGCCACTTATAGAGTCCATTTTTAATGCCCACTCCATTTTAGAGCCCTCTACCTTATATTTACTTTCACATCCTCACAAATGGAGAAAGGAAGTACAATTTATGTATCAATGAATAGGTGGTAGTAAAATCGTGGGCCACCGCAATTAAAAATATTCCCAACATGTAATGAGTTTAATAGCTTTTTCAAGTGATATTAAGTTTTGGAAGAGAACATTTTAGTGTGCCAATATAATTTGTAGTTCTTCATTTCAACTCCAATCCCAAATTTATTTTTATAAGCAATACACTCAACCATGAAAAAGTAAATTTGGTAGGTTATCATCTCACAACTCTTATCCAATATTGCACCTTCATGAAACGTGCATATTAATACACAAGCTAATTAAACATTCCTATGGTTAGGTTCTTGTTTCATAAAACTTGCTTCAATGGAAATAACTATAAGTCCATGCTCTTTTCATAAAGGAAAAAATACAGTTGGAAAGGCATAGGCACTTAGGGGGTCATTAGTAATGCATTCTAATTGTTAAGCTAAACTTATCTTTTGACTCTAAATAGATTATGCAAACACCCCTCTTCTAAAATCAAATTTCATTCGCAAGTACATCTTCGTCATTGTCCATAATGACGAACAATTCTAATTAAATAATGATTTAGCACAAGTGAATTCTAAAATACTGTATATCATTACAAATTAGTTACTTTAAAGTTTAAAAAATTCCCGTAAATACCTCGGTCTAGGCCAGGTGTCGTGCTTCGAAGGTTTGACCAAAGACCTCCTCGACCTCCGCAGTGAGATGTTTTCTATCTCACTGCAGAGGTCGAAGAGGTCCTTGACCGAACCCATAAGCCCAATCCAGAACCTCGTACATCATGTACACCGGGTTGGGAATCGAACCGTAGACCTCCCAGACTCCACTTGAATTCGAAGAAGTCGACCCTTGTCTGAGAATCCCTTCCACTACTTCACCTGCTCGTTGGTCACATCGGGAATCACCTTCGATGCACCACTCCTTGTCCATCCCATCTTTATTCATTTTTTTCTTTGATTCTACGGGGCTTCAAAATACCATCAGCCGCCCAACAAAAATTAGTCTCCCCGTTTTGGACCCGAAGTCGCCCCACCCGAAGTCGCCTTACCCGAGGTCGCCCAAGTCCCAGAAAAGAGGGAATTTCAAATGCGTGAGTTTTTCCCTCCTCTCTGGACCCGCGGTCGCCCCACCCGAAGTCGCCCCACCCGAGGTCGCCCCAGCACCGCAGAAAGAAGTCCCCAATTTCCCCCTTCTCTGGACCCGTAGTCGCCCTACCCGCGGTCACCCCACACGAAGTCGCCTCACTCGAGGTTGCCCCAGCACTGCTGAAGGAAGTCCCCAATTTCCCCCTTCTCTGGACCCGCGGTCGCCCCACCCGCGGTCGCCCCTACATCAGTATTTGAAAGAATCACTTAGAGAACATTGCTGTCATGGTAGGTGAGATCATAGAATATTTTCTACATAGCTTACAATTATATCACATGATCATTTTATTAAATGGTCCCTAACAAGGCTTCAATATCCTCAAGCCCTACAATCATGAACCGAAAACCCTACAAAGCCCTCGCAAACTAGAACCTATATCCAAACCTAAACCCTTGAATGCCCAACCCATTTTAGGATGTTTTATGAATGTGCTTTAACATCAACAAGAAGCCAACATTTTGAATTATAGAATCAATTTCTTTGTACTTCTTCATTTTTCCTCCAATGCCAAAAAACTTTATTTGTGCAAATTATCAAATTGTTGTGGAGGGGGATAATACACTTGAAGTAAAAAATGTACATTTCTCTTATTCTCTTGTTATAATCTTACAACAGTTACGCAATGTTGCACTCAAAATTAATGTGCATACTAACAAGCAAGTTCTTTATACATTCATACGGTTAGATTCAAAAATAAATAGGAAACTTGCTTCAATGGGAATTACTATAAGTCCATGCTTTTTTTTAATATGACAAATACAAGAGGGAAAGGCTTAGGCACGTAGGGCCTAATTAGTAATGCACTCTAATAGTTAAGTTAAATTTATCTTTTGACTCTAAATGGATTAGGCAAACACTCCTCTTGTAAAATCAAATTTCATTCGCAAGTATTTATTCGTCATTGTCCATAATGACGAACAATTCTAATTAAAGAAAGATTTAGCACAATTGAATTCTAAAATACTCTATATCATTACAAATTAGTTACTTTAAAGTTTCAAAAAATCCCGTGAAGACCTCGGTATACGCCACATGACATGCTTCGAAGGTTTGACCAGGAGCCTCTTCGAACTCCACTATGAGCTGTTTCTTATCTCATAGCAGAGTTCGAAGAGGTCCCTGACCGAACCCAGAAGCCCAAACCAAAACCTCGTACATCATGTACACCGGGTTGGGAATCGAACCGTAGACCTCCCAAACTCCACTTGAATTCGAAGAAGTCGACCCTTGTGTGAGAATCCCTTCTACTACTTCACCTTCCCGTTGGTCACACCGGGAATCACCTTTGATGCACCACTTCTTGTCCATCCCATTTTTATTCTTTTTTATTCTTTGATTGTACGGGTCTTCAAAACAACATGAGCCGCCCAACACAAATTAATCTCCCAGTTTTGGACCCAAAGTCGCCCCACCCGAAGTCGCCCAAGTCCCAGAGAAGAGGGAATTTCAAATGCGTGAGTTTTTCCCTCCTCTCTGGACCCGCGGTCGCCCCACCCGAAGTCGCCCCAGCACCGCAGAAAGAAGTCCCCAATTTCCCCCTTCTCTGGAGCCGTAGTCTCCCTACCCGCGGTCGCCCCACCCGAAGTCGCCCCAGCACC